>CM076575.1:1485774332-1486425380 GCA_034641835.2 Pinus albicaulis | reverse complement strand
TTGTTGAAAGACAAATTAATGAAAAAGTGTTAATTTTGGGAAACTAGGTCCAAACTCCATGTTGCACTGCTCATATGACGATGGTCATATTTTTGTTGGATTCCTCTTTCAGAGAGTTGCAAGATTGAGCTAAAGATCATCTTGATTAGATGAGCAGAACATAAATTTTGAACTTATTTTCCACATGTGCAAGGTCGGCCAGATTTGTAATGTAGGCTCACATGCCTAATAGATGTGTCACACACCCTCATTGATGGATATAAATTGGAGAGACTTGGAGGACATTTTCATCATCAACTCATCAAACGTCTCTCATTGTGATCTGATCTGTTCGTTAGCCTTTGGAGGCCTTCTTCCCTTCACACGTGTGGAGCTGAAGTCTGAAATTTGTGGATCTGTTTAGGGCTTATTTGTTGCAGCATTGACCAACGTTGATTGTTGTCAACTCTTGGTTGTTTGACCTCAAATCTCTGCCAAAATTTTGATTTTGAGAGGCTGTACTGCTGGGCACTAAAATCGAGGAAATCAGAGATGTTTGACCGAAGCCCTAATCTGCAATGTTGACTTTATGTTGTTGTCTTGCATTGACTTTGGGTTGACCAACGTTGACTTGTGATGAGCTGTCTTTGAGGGCTGTGGGTGTGACACTTGGAGGATTGGCTGACCGATAAAGACTTTGTTGGCTGAAGCATCCTGTTGACAGCCGTAATGCAACAATATCTCATATCTTTGCTAGACAAAAAGAATTGTAAATTCGATCTATATTATTGGCTTGTCTTCTGTTGATCTATTATTGTGTTCTATCAGCATTTTACTTTCATGTTTATGTGATTGCTATATTGTATCGGGCCTAAAAAAGATTGAAGTAAAATTGCATCAAGCATAGAACACCATGGTTATCTAAATTTAATGTGGTATCAGAGCTGAGGTGAAGACAAAGTCCAAGCTAGTGTTAGAAGCAATCACTGAAGGAAGAAATCCTATCAAGGACAAATGGCCTCCTCAACCTACAAGGGTTTCAAGGCTAATGATAAATTGACTGATAAGTCTGATTATTATGCATGGAAGATGTCCTTGGATTTGGTACTAGAAGATCAAGATGTCATGGATTATGTGCAGGGTAAGATTCAAGAGCCTCCATCAAATGCAGTTGTTGCCACGAAGACGAAGTATAGAAAGGGGGAAATCAAAGCAAAGATGTTTATCCCAGATTCTATTCATAAGCACTTGGTTGCTTACATTTCTGAGCTGAACACATCTAAAAATCTATATGATAAGCTGGTGAGGGTGTTTAGGGCTAGCAATGCTAATCAAATCCTTTTCTTCAAGAATCAATTGAAGAATATCAAGACGAGCAAGGATATTCTCTTCAATCCTATTTTATGAGGGTCATTGAAATCAAGAATAACCTCCTAGCTATTGGGGAAGCAATATTTGATCGAGAGATGGTTCTTATTGCACTTGGAGGTCTCCCCTGTGATTGGTATGTATTCAATACCACTATTTTTAATAATAATGTGTTAATTTTGGGCAACTAGGTCCAAACTCCATGTTGCACTGCTCATATGATGATGGTCATATTTTTGTTGGGTTCCTCTTTTAGAGAGGTGCAAGATTGATCTAAAGATCATCTTGTTTGGTTGAGTAGAACATATATTTTGAATTTATTTTCCACACATGTGCAAGGTTGGCTAGATTTGTAATGTAGGCTCACATGCCCAATGGATGTGTCACACACCCTCACTGATGGATATAAATTGGAGAGACTTGGAGGACATTTTCATCATCAACTCATCACACATCTTTCATTGTGATTTGATTTGTTCGTTAGCCTTTGTAGGCCTTTTTCCCCTCACACGTGTGGACTTGAGCTACTGTTTTCTGCGGATTTGTTTAGGGCTTTTTGCTGTAGCGTTGACCAACATTGACTGTGGTCAACCCTTGGTCGTTTGACCTCAAAACTCTGCAAAATTCTGATTTTCAGAGGCTGTACTACTGGGCACTAAAATCGAGGAAGTCAAAGAAGTTTAATCGAAGCCCTAATATGCAACGTTGACTTTTTGTTGCTGTCCTGCATTGACTTTGGGTTGACCATCGTTGACTTGTGATGAGCTGTCTTTGAGGGCTGTGGGTGTGACACTTGGAGGATTCGCTGACCGTGAAAGACTTTGCTGGCTGAAGCATCCTGTTGACTGTCGTAACGCAACAATATCTCATATCTTTGCTGGACAAAAGGAATTGTAAATCTGATCTATATTATTGGCTTGTCTTCTGTTGATTTATTATTGTGTTCCATCAGCATTTTACTTTCATGTTTATGTGATTGGTATTTTGTATCAGCCCTAAGAAAGTTTGAAGTAAAATTGCATCAAGCATAGAACACCATGGTTATCTAAATTTAACATAATGTGATTCTTCATTTTGATGAAATATTGACGAGATGCACTCAAGAGGAAACGCGAATGATGGAATATGCTTCCAATGGAAATGGAAGTGACCCTACTGCCTTCGCCGCTCATGCAAAGAAGAAAAACAATGGTGACCCAAGAAATCAAAACCATGGAAGAGCAGGGCCCAAAGGAAGGAAGGGAAGAGTTACCCTTGTAACAAGACTAGTCATTATGTAAGAGAGTGCCCTAAAAGAAGGGACTCTCCCAGGGATGATGACAACAACTCGAGAGGGAATGGCAGGAACAACAGGTTCAAAGGAAAAAGGAAGGCTCCCTCTAATCGTAGTGGAAATAGGCAATCTTTCAAGAGGTCAAGAAATTCTAGGTACGGTGAGTGTAATGTTGTTGATAATAAAAGAAATGAATTTATTCTTGTATCTGCCCTCTCTACTGCATCTCCATCCGACACCTTGGATGTCTGGTTGATTGATAATGGTGCTTCAAGGCACCTCACTGGTTATAGAGAAGCCCTCTCTGATTTGGTTGAGAAGGATAGTAATCTGGAAATTATCCTTGGAGATAATGCCACCTATCCTGTGAAAGGAAGATAGACTGTGACCCTCCATCTATCTCAAGGTCAAGTCCTCCGATTACAAGATGTGTTGTATGTCCCTGATTTGAAGAAGAACCTTGTATCCATCTCGAAAATGGAAGACAAAGGGTTCAAGGTGGCATTCGTTGATGGAAAGGTACTTATCTGGAAGAAGAACTTCAAGGAAGCTCTTTCTATTGTTTTTAGAGTTGATACACTGTACCAGGTTGGAGGAAGTCCATTGCGGGCTATGTCATGTGATACAACTCTTCAAACTGAGTTATGGCATTGGAGGTTTGCACACCTTCATTATAAAGCCCTTCACGAAGCAAGGAAGGTGGTGACATGGTTGCATGAACTTAGAGATGATCATGAAGGTATATGTCAGGGTTGTGCCGAAGGGAAGCATACAAGGGGACCATTCCCCTCAAGTGTCACAAAGACAACTGACATCTTGCAGTTGATACATTTTGACTTATCTGGTATGCTGCCCGTGACATCCTTGGGAGGATGTTCCTATTACATGAATTTTACAGATGACTTCTCCCGCAAGACCTGGATATATTTTTTGAAGAAGAAGGACGAAGCATTCAAATGGTTCCGTACCTTAAAGGCCTTGGTGGAAAATCATATCAAGAAGAAAATCAAAGTTTTGAGGATCGACAATGGGATTGAGTATGAGTCAAATGAGTTTAATGACTTTTGTAGAGAAGCTGGCATTAAGAGGGAGACCACGACTGCGTATACTCTTGAGAAAAATGGTGTTGCTGAAAGAAATAATAGGACCATTGTGGAAGCTGCCTGCGCCATGCTATGTGAGAAAGGCCTTTCGAAGTTTCTATGGGGAGAAGCTGCGAAAACTGTTGTGTATGTTCAAAATAGATGCTCGCATTCCGCTCTGGACTCCAAAACTCCTGAAGAAGTCTTCTCTGGTAAGAAACTTGATGTTTCTGATTTTAGAGTTTTTGGTTATCCTGTTTACTTTCATGTGCTGAAAGAAAAGAGAAGCAAGCTGGATGCTTCTGGAAAGAAGGGAATGTTTGTGGGCTATAGTGAAACTTTGAAGGCATATAGAATCTATGTACCTGGTCAAAGAGAAGTGGAGATATGTCATGATGTCACCTTCGATGAAGATGCTGCCCTCAAGAAAGTAAGAAATCTTCCTAGCTCCAAGGAAGAAAAAGAAGATAAAGAAGCAGGGAAGCATGAAGAGTCGAGGGATGATCTGATGCTCGATGTTGAAGGACCTATGGATCCTATTGTGTAATATTCCTAATTTGCGACAGCAAATTGGAATATTCTATTTTGTTTATTTTGTCGTCTATAGTTTGCAAATAAATAAAAAGTGAGTAAAGAGGGTCTAAACTCACTTAAATAAAATAAGACATCCACCTAGTAGCACAACGTTGCGACTTAAGTGGGAGTCAAGGGGGGACCCAACACCACGTGGAGGAGGGGGACTATGGACACTCTAGAAGTTTCTCCAAGCTTCTGCACAGATAAGGATGAGAATGTGGATAAGGATGAGGATGTGGAGGAGAGAGAGAGGCTACATTTGGTTTTGGAGGGAAACCAACACTATAAAAGATAGAGGAGCCTCCTCATTTGGACATGCTTGGATTATTGATTATTGAGTGAGACATTTGTCTTTCTTTGGCACGCTGGCTGTTTAGCCTGTCTGCTGCACTGTTTAGTGCAACCGAGTGTCTCCGTGCGGAGATCTCACCCTTAGCCTCGGGGGACTTCGAGTGCCTGCCCTGGTAAGGTTATTTTCTTAGCATCATCCTTCAGTTTCAGTGGTGATTTGCAGTAGTTTCTGGTGGAGATTTGGCAGAGGAGATACCCCCTTTCTTGAGACTGCGCAGGCTAGGGCAGAGGACGCAGATCCAGAGAGATAGGACGCAGATCTGGATAAGGAGGACGCAGATCCAGCGGATCAAGGCAGAGAGGACGCAGATCTGGATAGGGAGGACGCAGATCCAGCAGATCCAGGCAGAAGGGACTCAGATCTGGATAGGGAGGACGCAGATCCAGTAGATCCAGCTAGGGAGGACGCAGATCTAGAGAGAGAGGACGCAGATCTGAATAGGGAGGACGCAGATCCAGTCAGGGAGGACACAGATCTGATGAGCAGGATCATTGTGTGGGGTTTTGGCATCATTTTGGAGTTAGATCTTTGATTGAGGGTGATCCTTGGATTGGCCAACCAATCCAAGTATATCTCTGATCTGATACTGAAGTTTGCTTCAGAAATTCTGAATCATTCTTTAGATCTGCTGTAGTAAAACTCAGATCTGGTCCGGCATTTTCATGTATTGCTGAAATTCCCAAGGGGGAAGTAATAAAGAGCCCTTTGGGAATTTTGTCTCATTATAGATCTCTGTTTTCATGTATTTATCAGTTTCAGATCTGTAATATAATAGATATAAGCTTCAGCTTCCTAGAGAAAACGCTGAAGTATTTCTGGATCAATCTTTGTCTTGAGGCACCTCTATTTTGAGGGGTTTTTCTATATAAACTGCTGTTTAACCTTGCTGAATGCCTATGCCATGTTCCCAAACCCATTCTCTGAACATACATACTATTATACATCTTATTCCTTCAGAAAAGACGCAGCCCTTGCTTCAGTAAAATTCTGCATACTCAAAGTCTTGGGAAATCAGGGTTTCTATTGACTAGTCGGGAAGGAGGAACTGTTTAACATAGCAAAACGCCTTTGTTTGAGCTGAAATTCGACATGGAAGTCCCTCTTGACCTATTCTAACATATTCCAGAACCTTGACCCGTCAGTTTACGCAGATTTCCTTATTCACTCATTTTAGGGCCAAAATCCTCACTTTTCCCCACCTTTTTGCCCTTAGAAGCTGAGTAAAGGTTGTTGCTGCTATTTATTTGGGTTGCTGAACATTTTCAGAGATATTATATGATAGATGAAGCCATCATACCTGAAGAATGCGTTTTTATGGCATGATCTGCTGAAAATCTTATTTTGGGGATATTACATATTGATCCACCTCCTTCAAATAAGAGAAGACCCTCATGGCTCAGGGATACTCTTGTAGATGCGGAGAGACATATTGCCCCAAGGGGGACATTCTGTGAAAGCAAGAAGTCCAAGAGATACCAAGGGTATCTAGTAGCCATGACAACGATAATGCAATCTTAGCCTGGATCATTTGAAGAAGCCGTAAAGCATCAATTTTGGAAGGATGCTATGCACGAACAATTTGAGTCCATTATGAAAAATGATGTCTGGGAAGTGGTCGCGAGACCGGAGGACAAATCTATTGTCACCTCGAAATGGCTTTATAAGATCAAGCATGGATCTGATGAAAGTGCTGAAAAGTACAAGGTAAGATTTGTTTCCCAAGGCTTCTCTAAAAAAGAAGGCATAGATTATGATGATATATTTGCACCTGTGTCCCACTATACCACCATTCGATCTATTATTGGCCTTGCTGCAATGCAAGGATGGAGTCTACATCAAATGGATGCGAAGACTGCTTTTCTGCATGGTTCTATAAAGGAAGAGGTGTATGTGAAGCAACCTCTGGGTTCGAAGTCTGAGATAGAGACACCCATGTATGTAGGTTGAAGAAAGCCCTCTATGGGTTGAAGCAAGCCCCGCAGGGCTTCGTACGAGAGGATAGATAGCTACTTGATGAAGCTGGGCTTCACTCGAAGTAATGCTAATCCAAATTTTTATTTTAAGGTTGATAGAGAAAGGGCTCTCATTCTGGTTCTCTATGTGGACGATCTCTTCTCACTGTGGACGATCAGTGTAAGAGGGAGCTAACTTCAAAGTTTGAGATGAAAGACCTTGGACTGATGCACTATTTCCTAGGCTTGGAGGTCTGGCGGAGGCCAGGCGGGATTTTCCTTTCTCAAGGAAAGTATGTCGTGAAGCTGCTGGAGAGATTTGGTATGGTGGACTGTAAGTCTGTGTCGACACCGATGGAACTCAACTTTAAGAAGTTGTGTGGAAACGTTGTTGGTTCCGTGCTAGAAAATCCTACCAAGTATCGACAACTCATGGGGGCCCTGATGTTCTTAGTAAACTCCCGTCCGGACGTATGTTTTGCAGTGAACACTTTCATTCAACATATGGTTGATCCTCATCACATTCACTGGATTGGTGCCAAGAATCTATTGAGATATCTTCGGGGCACAATCAAGCATGGGCTGAGATACAATGCCGAGAGTTTGAGACTCCATGGATATACTGATGCCGATTGGGCTGGTAGTGTGGTGGATCGCAAGAGCACATCCAGATGTTGCTACACCTTGGGTTCTGCTTCGATATCTTGAATGAACAGGAAGCAGAAGTCAGTGGCTTTGAGAACCACTGAGGCCGAATGCATTGCAGCGAGTATGGCCTGTTGTGAAGCTATTTCGTTGCGAAAGCTCTTCAGTGACCTGTTTGGGCATGTGCTAGATACCACCATTTTCCTTTGTGATAACCAGAGTGGGATTCATCTTTCTGAGAATCCCGCGTTCTACGATCGATCCAAGCATATTAATATCAGGTACCACTTTATCCGGGATATGGTATAGCGAGGCACCGTAAGGTTCGATCATATAGGAACTGATGAGCAGGTCACAGATATTTTCACAAAGCCCTTGGGGAAGGTCAAGTTCCTAACCTTCCGTGAGAAGCTTGGAATCGTGGAAAGACCCTATTTTGAGGGTCTTGCTTGAGTTGGACTATAAGCTCTAGGATCTCCAGGGGGCTTGGGGATAGCTTCTTGGAGCTATAAGCACATACGAGGCTAGGCTTGTTGAACTTTGTCGTGCTTCTGCCCCACTGTTATGACCCCCTCTTTGATTTGAGCCCTGCACGCATCCTACCGATGGAGTTTCGAACTCATGGGAAGTACCTCTCATTTGGCCAACGAGGTGGGAAATGTGGATAGAGATCAATAGCAAGACTGATGGACGCATCAGAGATTGTCGTACTCTCTATGTCTAGAATGGCACGTGTCCAAGTCCTTGATCTGGGATCAAGTATGATGGGGTTCTTACCTCTAAACTGACTTCGGGTCAGTAAACTAACTTCGGGTTAGTATGAGACTCTTTTTTAGTCCAAGAGAGGTTTTTACCTCTAAGCTAACTTCGGGTCAGCTGATTGTGATGCCTTTATGACTCACCTTTTGTTCTATCTGAGAGCCAGCAAAGCAAGTTACGACAGGACGATGCACGATATATTGTTAAAAGTACATGATAGTACTGATGGATAACACTTGTGGAAAGTTGGAGTTCTCCCTAGTTGAGAGGGAGTGTTAATTTTGGGCAACTAGGTCCAAACTACATGTTGCACTGCTCATATGACCATGGTCATATTTTTGTTGGATTCCTCTTTCAGAGAGGTGCAAGATTGATCTAAAGATCATCTTGATTGTATGAGAAGAACATATATTTTGAATTTATTTTCCACATGTGCAAGGTTGGCCAGATTTGTAATGTAGGCTCACATGCCTAATAGATGTGTCACACACCCTCACTGATGGATATAAATTGGAGAGACTTGGAGGACATTTTCATCATCAACTCATCACACATCTCTCATTGTGATCTGATCTGTTCGTTAGCCTTTTGGAGGCCTTCTTCCCTTCATATATGCGGAGCTGAATTCTGAAATTTGTGGATCTGTTTAGGGCTTGTTTGCTGTAGCGTTGACCGTGGTCAAACCTTGGTCGTTGACCTCAAATCTTTGCCAAAATCCCTATTTTGACAGGCCATACTGCTGGGCACTGAAATTGAGGAAATCAGAGATGTTTGATCGAAGCCTTAATCTGCAGCGTTGACTTTCTATTGCTGTCTTGCGTTGACTTTTTTGCATTGACTTTTGGTTGACCAGCATTGACTTGTGATGAGCTGTCTTTTTGGGCTGTGGGTGTGACACTTGGACAATTGGCTGACCGAGAAAGACTTTGCTGGCTGAAGCATCCTATTGACTGCCGTAACACAACAATATCTCATATCTTTGCTGGACAAACGGAATTGTAAATCTGATCTATATTATTGGCTTGTCTTCTGTTGATCTATTATTGTGTTCTATCAACATTTTACTTTCATGTTTATGTGATTGCTATATTGTATCGGGCCTAAGAAAGATTGAAGTAAAATTGCATCAAGCATAGAACACCATGGTTAGCTAAATTTACGAAAAAGAGCTTGCATCTGAGTCTGAATGGGAACCTGAGAATGAGCTTGCTGGTAATCCTATGGGTTCCATGGATTCTCTACATCCTCTACCACATGATCCTCCTATTGGAAAGAGACCACTATGGCTGTGAGATACCTTGGAAGATGCTGAACAACATGTTGCCCCAAGAGGAACGTTCAGAGAAAGTAAGAAGCCAAGTTGATTTCAGGGGTACGTTGCTGCCATGAGCAATATCATCCAGGCAGAACCATGAACCTTTGAAGACGCTACAAAAGATGTAATATTCCCAATAGGAAATAGACAGTAATACACAGCAATACAAGCATACAACTATATGGAAAAATGCCGGAAATAGAATTGTAATATTCCCAATTAGCCTCGCTAATTGGAATATTTCATTTTTTGTTTAATTTTGCCACTTTAGCTAGAAATAATAAATAAAGTGAGAAATAAGAGGGGTCACCTCACTTTAGTCACCTCACTTTATAAAATAAAGTGTTTTCCTAGTTGATTAACGTTATAACTTAGAGAGGGGGCCTTGGGGGTCCACATGGATATGAGGGGAGGCCTCACACTGACCCAAGGGTAACTGCGCAGGCCAAGGAGAGTGAAGGACGCAGTCAAAGTTTTGGAGGGAGTTTAGCACTATAAAAGGTGGGGTTCTCACCTCATTTGGACATGCTTGATTTGATATTGATATTGAGAGCTAGACTTCTGTCTGCTTCAGCACGCCGGTTGTTTAGTCGGTCTGCAGCACTGTTTAGTGCAACCGAGTGTCTCCGTTCGGAAATCTCACCCTTAGCCTCGGGGGACTTCGAGTGCCTGCCCTGGTAAGGTTATTTTCTGGTATCACCCTTAGCTTCGGGGGACTTCGAGTACTTTGCCCTTGTAAGGTTATTTTTACGAGTAACATCCTTAGATTCAGTGGGGTGGTAGCGATTTCGGTGGAAATTTGGAAAGGAAAAGCCCTCTTGTGTTCATATGATCTAGAAGCGGAAACGGCCCATTTTCAAGGAAAGAAAGAGCCTTGATTCCAAGAAGAG
This sequence comes from Pinus albicaulis, assembly GCA_034641835.2. Classification (NCBI taxonomy): domain Eukaryota; kingdom Viridiplantae; phylum Streptophyta; class Pinopsida; order Pinales; family Pinaceae; genus Pinus; species Pinus albicaulis. The sequence continues at coordinate 1,486,415,189 of CM076575.1, read as the reverse complement.
AGGAAGAATGACTGTTCCGGGGAAGAAAGGACGCGAGATCAAGCTTAGAGAGGACGTTGTTCGGGAGACGAGAGGACGCGGATGCGAAGACACATTGGCAGAGATCGGTTGGAGACTTGGAGATTGCGAGATAGAAAGTATTTACGAATCTAGTTACGCCAGGGTGCGGATACGGAGAGATAGCATTAGATCCCGGCAGGAGATTGAGATGCGAGGAGATATTGGCGAGAACCCGACCTAGATGCGAAGGAATAACATGGAATCCGGCCTTGGGGGTTGCGGATACGAGGGAGATATTGGCGGATCCGGAAGAGATGCAAGAGATAGCAGTAGATCTGATCTAGGAGGACGCAGATCTGGAGGGATAGGACGCATATCTGGATTGGAGGCTTCAGATCCGGTAGATCTGAGCATATAGGACGCAGATCCATCAGGGAGGACGTTGATCTGATGAGCAGGAGCATGTGAGTGCGGAGTTTGAATGGCATTTTGTTCTTCAGGCCAGGAAGTGATCATCTCATTTGGAGGGTTGGTGGCCAGCATTTCATCTATCTTCTGCGCTGTCACTAGCAGGGTCAGCGTTTTTATTGGTGAGGGTTTGGAGGACTGATATCAGCCATCTTCTAGTCTTCAGCTCATAGTTCCATTGCTTTCCAGCAGCAGCCCTTCATAGCAGCTTCAGCCAGCTAGGACGCTGTCCTTATTTGCAGCCATCTTTTGTTCTGAGAGGGTCTCCACTTGCCTAGGGCAAGGATAGGTGCACTCATTCTGATTATTTTGTACTCCTCTCTATGTACTTTCAGATTAATAAAATGGCTTAGTTTTCTGGCATTCTATGTGTACTTGTTCCATGATTTGGTTTCAGCATTGTATTTTCTATCACTGTCTGGCATATTTCTGTGTATTATTGGTTATTTCCCTTTGGGGATATTACGAGAATATAGAGCAAGTACACATAAAAATACCAGAATGCTAAGCCATTTTATTAATCTGAGAATATATATGGGTACAATAGATAATCAGAATAAGTGCACCTATCCTTGCACAAGGCAAGTGAAGAACCCTCTCAGAACAAGAAATGGATGCTATAGAGACTGCATCCCAGCTGCTGGAAGAATCTGCCGTAGAATGCTGCTGCTGCAATGAACTGGAACTAGGGGCTGATCCCCTCACCGGAATAAGCTGAAAATCGGTAGATCACCTATACTCCCTGCTCCGGACAAAACCCAGAAACCATGAAGCCGATGGACCACCTCCGAAAAACACCCCAGAAGCCCTCCTCAAGAAAAACGCTGTCCCTCCAAGCCAGCGCAGATGCCAAAGGAAGAATGCTGAGGAAAGGGCCACAAATCCCTCTGCAAACTCTCCAACTGAAAGAGACAACCCTCCAAGCTGAAACACACCGAATCTCCCACGAAAATCCCCACAACTGAGTTGCTCTAACTCTAACTGCGTCCTCCCTCCAAGACTGCGCAGTCACTCAAGGAAGCTCAGCCCCTCTGCAAAACGTCCAACCAAATCACCTGCAAATCAACTGCTAAAGACTGAAGGAATACCTTGCCCGAGCAGGCACTCGAAGTCCCCAGGGGCCAAGGGTGAGATCTCCTACCGGAGACACTCAGTCGCACTAAACAGTGCTGCAGACCGACTAAACAACCGGCGTGCTCAAGTAGACAGAAGTCTAGCTCAAAATATCATCAACATATCAATAATGCCAAATGAGGTGAAACTCCCACCTTTTATAGTGCTAGCTCCCCTCAAAACCCTAATTGCGTCCCCTCTCTCCATAAGCTCCTCCTATGCCTGCACAGTTGCTTCTAGAGCCTACGTGAGGCCTCTCTCATGCAAAGTGTGGACCCCCAAGGCTCTCCTTTAAGTCACAACGTTGCTCCTACTAGGAAGCACTTTATTTTATTAAAGTGAGTTGACCCCTCTTTCTCCCTTTTATTTATTAATTAACTATAGGCGGCAAAACTATACAAAAATGAAATATTCCAATTAGCGGTGCTAATTAGGAATATTACAGTCTCCCCCGGCAGAACGTTGCTTGTCCTCAAGCAACTGAAGTGATGGATGCTGCAAAATCTTCTCATCCTCCCAAGTGGTATCCTCATCCGGCAAATTCTTCCACCTCACCAAGAACTCCCGGATCGTCCTGCTCCGCAACTGCCTCTCTCTAGTATCAATAATAGCCTCCGGCTGCAACACCAGATGCCCCTCATCATCCGTGGGTGGTAGCTCATCTGTGACTGTCACCTGCTGGCCCAATGCCTTTTTCAGGCATGATACATGAAAAATGTTATGAATCTTGCTGCCTTGGGGCAGCTCCAACTCATATGCAACTTGCCCAATCCTGCGTATCACCCTGTATGGCCCATAAAAGCGGGGCTTAAGCTTCTCAGCCCCCTTCTGCTTAAGCGAAGACTGTCGGTATGGCTGTAGTCGCAGGTAGACCAAGTCTCCTACCTCAAAGTGTCTCTCCACTCGACCCTTATCAGCATACAACTTCTGCTGATTCTGTGTTGTGGCTATGTTATCCTTGAGAGCTCGGAGGATATCTTGGCTCTCTTGGATCCATATCTTGGCTCTTGGAGCCCTACTAGCACCAAACATCATGTCCACAAAAGATAAGGGATGATATCCATATAAAGCATAGAAAGGTGACATACCAATGGACATGTGATGCGTCGTGTTGTAGCAGTACTCTCCCAGATGCAGCCACTTTAGCCATGCCCTCTGCTGCCCACTGACATAGTTACGCAAGTAGCCCTCCAGCCACTTGTTAACTATCTCTGTCTGTCCGTCCGTCTGGGGGTGATAACTAGTGCTCGGTGTCAACTCCGTCCCCACTAGCCGGAAGAGCTCCTGCCAGAATCCGCCCATGAAGCGGCTGTCCCTGTTGCTGACAATGGTCTTAGGTAGACCATGTAACCTGAAAATCTCCCTGAAGAACAGCTCAGCCACATGCGCTGCTGTGTGGTGTGCGGATATGGCAAAAGAATGAGCATACTTCGTCAGTCGGTCAACGACGACAAAGATGCAATCCTTGCCTTGCACCATGGGCAACCCTGTGATGAAGTCCATCGATATGCTCTCCCATTTCTCCTCTGGAATGGGAAGAGGCTGCAACAACCCTGCAGGATGGCTCATCTCTCCCTTGTTTCTCTGGCAAACATCGCACTCCCTGACATGCTGGAGTACGTCCTCCTTGAGGCCCTTCCATGAGAACCTCTCCCGAATAGCCCTGTAAGTCTTGATGAACCCCTGATGGCCCGCCAATGGAGAATCGTGTGAAGCCTGGAGTATCTTCTTCTTGAGCTGAGATCCCTCAGTCAAAAGGATCCTGTCCCTGTAATAGATGATCTCGTCGACCACCCTGTATCTGTCATCTGCTACCTGCCCATCCAACACCTCACACGCAAACCTGTCCTTGGAGTACTCTACCAGCAGTCGAGCCCTCCAATCAGCGTCCAAGCTCATAAGAGATAAAGTGGCCGGTCTACGAGAAAGGGCATCAGCTACCACATTATTCTTGCCTTTGACGTACTCTATGTCAAAGTCATAGGCTTGGATCTTACTAATCCACTTCTGCTGTCTCTCCTGCAACTGCTTCTGCTCCAGAAAGTACCTGAGGCTATTGTGATCTGATCTCACCCTGAATCTGCTGCCCACTAAATACTGCCGGTATTTGGCCAATGCATGCATGATGGCCAACATCTCCTTGTCGTATATGGAATACAACCTCTCATGCGGAAGGAGCTTCCGGCTCTCAAAAGCTATTGGGTGACCGCCCTGCATCAAAACCGCACCAATCCCCTCTCCTGATGCATCACACTCGAGGACAAATGGCTGTGTGAAATCTGGCAATGCCAGCACGGGGCAGCGGCTCATCACCTCCTTGAGCTTATCAAAAGCTCGTTGTGCTGTGTCCGACCAACTGAATGCCCCCTTCCTCGTCAAATCTGTGAGGGGTGCAGCAAGCTGTGAGAAGCCCTTGACGAACTTCCTGTAGTATGTGCAAATGCCAATAAATCCCCGAAGCTCCGTCACATTCCTCGGCTCTGGCCAATCTCTGATGGCCCTGATCTTCTCCTCGTGGACTCTCACCCCGTCCACTCCTATAATGTGCCCCAAGTACAGCATCTCCGTCAAACCGAACTCACACTTGGAGAGCTTGGCATAGAACTGCTGCTCCTCCAAGATGCGCAAAACTGTCTCAATGTGTTGGAGATGCTCCTCCCAAGTCCTGCTATATATAAGTATGTCATCGAAGAAGACCAGCACAAACTTCCTCAGATGACCCCTGAAAATGTGGTTCATGCACGACTGAAAGGTAGCGGGTGCATTGGTCAACCCAAAAGGCATGACCAGAAACTCGAAGTGCCCATAATGACACCTGAAGGCGGTCTTGGGAATGTCCTGTTCCCTCACGCGTATCTGATGGTACTCGGATCTCAAGTCAATCTTTGAGAAGAACCGTGCTCCTCTCAACTCGTCCATCAGCTCATCGATCCTGGGGATGGGGTACCTGTTCTTCAGGGTCTTCTTATTCAGAGCCCTGTAGTCAATGCACATCCGTAATGTGCCGTCCTTCTTCTTCACCAACACCACAGAAGAAGCAAAAGGACTCGTGCTCGGCCGAATGTGACCAAGGGCCAGCAACTCCTGAATAGCACGCTCTATCTCATCTCGATAGGCCTTGGGATGCCTATACGGTGTGGTGATCACTGCCTGTATACCCTGCTCAAGCTCAATAGTATGCTCAAACCCCCGATCCGGTGGCTGCCCTGGTGGAATATCCTCGAATACTACGGCATACCTGTCGAGGATAGACTGCAGCTCAGGATGCACTGTCTGACCTGTATCTACTGCCTCCGAAGCTCGCAACTCTACGGCCCACTCTATGTCTCCCTTACGGAAGGTTGCCTCCATCCTATGTGCCGACACTGTCTGAGGCGGGTATGTGTGCTGTCCCCGTATCTTCTCATGCCTCCCTGTCTTGGGATCGTCCCACTCCATCTCTAGGGCCTTCCAATCTGTTGTGACCTTCCCCAGAGTAATGAGCCACTGAACACCCAATATCATGTTGGTGTCCGGGATATCCACCACGAAAAAATGATCTGTCAATGTATAAGTGCCCATCGTCACTGATAACTCGGGGACATACCGAGCACATACCATGGTCTGATCTCCTGGGACCAAGACGGAAAATCCATCAAAACTCTCAGTCTGTATGCCTCTCCGCTCAACCATCTGTGCATCAATAAAGTTGTGGGTGGCCCCACTATCAACCAAGACTGAGACCCGTTGTCCACGTACTGTCCCCCGTACGCGCAGCGTCAAATACTTGGGAACTCCCCGCAATGCGGCTAGAGCTCCTCCAGTGGGTGCAAATGATGCACCACCTGCTGCGGGTGGTGGAGGTGGTAAGGTATCCTGCGCTGCATAACAATCTCCTGCCTCCACGTCATCCCCCTCATCCTCTTCCCCGCTGCTCTCGGAAAAGACCTCAATGAAATGTGCTTTCCCCGCAGCACATCTATGTCCCGGTGCCCATGGCTCCTGGCAAGTGAAGCACAACCGCTTCCTCCTCAGCTCTCTCCTGGCCTCATCATCATACTGCCCTCGCCCGGGATTTTCCTTGGGAGGCGGAACCCTCGTGTCCTTCCCCTTAGGCTGGAAGGCCTGACTCTGGGGGTAAGGTGTCCTAGTCCTGGGTAAGACATCCTGTAAATCCCGAGTCCTGTTGATGGCGTCCTGAAGTGTAGTTGGTCTAGTCGACCGGACTAGGCCACGTAGTGGCTCTGTCAACCCCTCCACAAACATGTAGACCATCCGAGCCGCGGATAGATCAGGCACCATCACGGAAATCCTGAAGAAGTCTGAAATGTACGTCTCTGGGCTCCCAGTCTGCTTGAGCTTTGTCAGCTCAACGAAGTGCTGCTCCGGATCCCTCCGGTCAAAACGCTCTATCACCCTCCTGGTAAACTCGGCATATGTCGTCACTGTAGAATGCCCGAGTGTCGTCATCCCATGAAACCACCAGTCCTGGGCCTCACCATCCAGATGTAAGGTTGCCACCTTAATGGCCTCTGACTGCGACATCTGGTTAAGCTGGAAATAGATGTCCAACTTCTCCACCCAAGACTTTGCCGAACTGTTTGATGAACCATCAAACGTGGGCAAATGAAATCTACTAGCTGTGCGGTGGTAGTCTCCATCATGATGATGCCGGTGCCCCCGGTGATGATAGCGGGGTCTACTGTCCTGCTGGAGCTGGACAAAGTCTCTGAACGAGAGAGCCTCCATGAACTCTTGCCCGTATGCCTGGTACTCTGCAAAATAGTCACCCATGTGGCCCGGCTCCGGCTCTCGCTGTGCTGCTGCCCCTGCGTCCTCTGCTAGGAAGGTAGGCATGGTGGATCGCGTGGGTGCTGGAATATCCCTCTGTGCTCCCCTCTGTGCTCCTGCCCCTGTGTTCTCTGCTAAGAATGTGGGCATAGTGGATCGCGTGGGTGCATGCCATGCCATGATGGGGATAGCATCACGCACCGGCACATGATGGGATGTACCCGACCCCTCACCGATCTGAAAACCCCTGGGGGGTTCCCGCTGCTTGACCTCTAACGCCGTGAGTCTCTGTGTCACCTCCTGCATGTGTTGGAGGAGTGCCTCTCTAAATCTCCTCGAGTCCTCCTCGTCTGCCATAGGACCCCTCTGTTCTGCGTACCCCACAGGCTGCTCCTGCTCTGAATCTGTCTCAGGTGGTTCCTGATCGGAATCCGTCACAGGCTCCCCCTCTCCGTAGGGGTTCTCCCACCTACTCTCAATGTCTCTGTATCTCCTTCTCCTATAACCGATGTAGGGTTTATCCCCGGGCGTCATAGACTGCTAGCTCCACAGGCTGAGCCAGAACTATGCTCTGATACCACTGTAATATCCCCAATGGGAAATAGACAGTAATACACAGCAATACAAGCATACAACTATATAGGAAAAATGCCGGAAATAGAATATAGAGCAAGTACACATAAAAATACCAGAAATGCTAAGCCATTTTATTAGTCTGAGAATATATATGGGTACAATAGATAATCAGAATAAGTGCACCTATCCTTGCACAAGGCAAGTGGAGAACCCTCTCAGAACAAGAAATGGCTGCTATAGAGACTGCGTCCCAGCTGCTGGAAGAATCTGTCGTAAGATGCCACTGCTGCAATGAACTGGAACTAGGGGCTGATCCCCTCACCGGAACAAGCTAAAAATCGGTAGATCGCCTGTACTCTCTGCTCTGGACAAAACCCAGAAACCATGAAGCAAATGGACCACCTCCGAAAAACACCCCAGAAGCCCTCCTCAAGGAAAACGCTGTCCCAACAAGCCCAGCGCAGATGCCAAAAGAAGAATGCTGAGAAAGAGCCACAAATCCCTCTGCAAACTCTCCAACTGCAAGAGACAATCCCTCCAAGCTAAAAAACACTGAATCTCTCACGAAAACCCCCACAAATAAGCTGCTCTAACTCAAACTGTGTCCTCCCTCCAAGACTGCACAGTCACCCAATGAAGCTCAGCTCCTCAGAAAAACGTCCCACCAAATCACCTGCAAATCAACTGCTAAAGACTGAAGGAATACCTTGCCCGAGCAGGCACTCGAAGTCCCCCGGGGCCAAGGGCGAGATCTCCGACCGGAGACACTCAGTCACACTAAACAATGCTGCAGACCGACTAAACAGCCAGCGTGCTCAAGTAGACAGAAGTCTAGCTCAAAATATCATCAACATATCAATAATGCCAAATGGAGTGGCTCTCCCACCTTTTATAGTGCTAGCTCCCCTCAAAACCCTAACTGCGTCCCCTCTCTCCATGTGCTCCTCCTATGCCTGCGCAGTTGCTTCTAGAGCCTACGTGAGGCCTCTCTCATACGAAGTGGGGACCCCCAAGGCTTTCCTTTAAGTCACAATGTTGCTCCTACTAGGAAGCACTTTATTTTATTAAAGTGAGTTGACCCCTCTTTCTCACTTTTATTTATTAATTAACTATAGGCGGCAAAACTATACAAAAATGAAATATTCCAATTAGCGGTGCTAATTAGGAATATTACAAAAGAATAAGTCTGGAAAGATGCCATGATTGAAGAATATGAGTCCATCATCCAAAATGATGTTTGCGAAGTGGTTCCTAGACCTCAGGGTAAATCTGGTGTCACTTCCAATTGGTTGTTTAAGATTAAACATGGTGCAGATGGTATTATTGAAAAATATAAGGCTAGATTTGTAGCTAGAGGATTCTCTCAGAAAGAGGGAATAGATTATGACGAAATTTTTGCATTTGTAGCTCGATATACTACTATTCGATCTGCTGTTTTCTTAACTGCTAGCCAGGGATGGACTCTTCACCAAATGGACATGAAAACTGCTTTCTTGCATGGCTTCCTCAAGGAAGAGGTATTTGTGGAACAAACACAAGGCTTTGAAGAGCATGACATGGAAACTCATGTATGCAAATTGAAGAAAGCCTTATATGGGTTGAAGCAAGGTCTAAGAGCTTGGTATGTTCGCATGGATAGTTACCTGATAAAGCTTGGTTTCACAAGAAGCGATGCATACCCAAACCTCTACTTCAGGACAGTCCATGGTATTCCTTTGATTTTGGTATCGTATGTTGATGATTTATTCTTGAGAGGAGGAGAACCTCTTATCCTCCAGTGTAAGAGGGAGTTAGCTTCTGAACTTGAAATGAAAGACCTTGGTTTGATGCATTACTTTATGGGTCTAGAGGTTTGACAAAGACTTGGTGAAATTTATCTTTCTCAAGGAAAATATGTTGTTAAGCTTCTTGAAAGATTTTGTATGGTAGAATATAAGTCCATGCATACTCCTATGGAAATGAACTTTAAGAAATTATGTGGCAAAGTTGTAGGACCTAGTCTAGCAAATCCCACAGAGTATAGACAGCTCATTAGTGCTTTGATGTTTTTGGTAAGCACTAGGTATGATATATTCTTTGTTGTATACACTTTAAGTCAGCATATGATTGATCCCTTTCATGCCCACTGGATTGCTGCAAAACATGTTCTCAGATACTTGCATGGAACTATAAATCTAGGATTGAAATATACTGCTAAAAATGTAAGACTTCATGGATATATTGATGTTGATTGGGTAGGTAATTCTGCTGATAGAAAGAGGACTTCTGGTTGCTGCTTTAGCTTGGGATCTGCCATGATCTCTTGGATGAGTAGAAAGCAGAAGTCTGTTGCACTAAGTACAACTAATTGTCAGAGTATATTGCTGCTAGCATGGCTAGCTGTGAGGTAGTTTGGATGAGAAAGCTTTTTGGGGAACTATTTGAGCAAGTTCCAAACACAACAGTTATATATTGTGATAATAAGAACGAGATTCATCTTGCAGAAAATCCCGCGTTTCATGACAAGTCCAAGCATACTGATATCAAGTATCACTAAATCCAGGATATGGTGCAAAGAGGAGCAATGAGGCTCCATCACATCTCCACTGATGATCAGATAGCTGACATTCTTAACAAGCCTTTACTGAAAGGGAAGTTCTTGGTTTTTACAGAACAACTTGGACTTATGGATGTGACCCTTTCGTGGGGTAGTCATATTTGATCGAGAAGACTGAGCTACCTTTCCCCCTGTTAGAGCTCACGGGATTAGGGAATGATGTCGGAAAGCTTCTGAGGGTGAGGGACCTCTTTTGCAGTGTGTGCCACAAGACTAGGCCTCAGTATGCATCTAACCCACAGTCTGGGACGTGAGAAGAGCCACCTATTTGGCCAATAGGTGTATTGAGACTTGTCTAGGATGTAGGTGTTTCACCACTTGACACTTGGTTGTGTTTGATTCTTGTCTGTGTGACTTGTTTGAGTCTTGCCTATGTGATGCCTATGTTCTATCATCTAAATTTTGAGATGAAAATTGGTTGAGTATAATCCTTGTCTATGTGACATGTGATGGTTCTGTCCTTTCCAAATTTGTGTCAATTGGATGATTCTTCTTTAGATTGCGACTTCATTGTTACAAATGTTATAGAGCAGAGTTGAACTGATATTAATGAAAGAGATAAGAGCAAGCAAAGATATTTGATGCATAAAGAAATTCCTCCCTAGCTGAGAGGGAGTGTTAAAATTTGACAACTCAGGGATGAATTTCTCCTAGAAGAAATCATATCTTTCAGTTCTATTTGAACCACCTATAATAAAATTTCATTTTTAACAATTCTAATGTGACTTTCCAAAAATAGTAAGTCACATCTCAATTTGGAGGCAAATTTCCAAAAATAGAAAGTCGTGTCTAAATGATTAGGGATGATCTGGACATATGGAATCCACTTTAAAATCAAATCAATCATGATTGTACAAGTCCAAAATTAATATTTTTATCCTTACTAGTATTACTATTATAATTATTATTATTATGATACTACTATTTATAAAATATTATGAAGTCATTCACCTTAAATGGATTAATAAAAATGAATTCTCTCATTAAATAAGTAAATTAAATTGAGAATTTCTTACTTGGAAAATTGAACCTGTCCCTTGGAATAAAATAGTAACTCCACACTTAAGAGAATGTAACTCTCCCTCATTATTCAATGTACGACAAAAGTGTAACTCCTACTCATTAAATGCACTTGTAACTCTCTCATTCAATTCGATTTGTAACTCTCAGGAATTGGTATGAAGTTGTTAGCTCAGATGGGTTATGAAGGAGGAGGCCTCGGAATCAATGGCTAAGGTATCACTAATCCTATCGAGGTGAAGCAGCGACTAAGATATGAAGAATTGGGTTATGGTCATGGTGAGTTTGGAGAGTGTTCTAAAATTTTTGAGGCAAAGAAATCATCAGATGATGATATGTCACACCAAGATGGTAGTGATAATGGAAATTTGTCTCCCAAGAGAGATGAATGTTTCAAAGGACATGCAAAGTCCAGTCCTCATTGTCAAAGTCACAGCCCAAGGGATAGTATAAGTGTCATGGGAATTTTAAAAATGTTGGTGATTTTGATTATTTATGGGACATGTATCCTTGCACATTTTGTGATGCAGCTGACCATTGTGTGGCTGATTGTGAGAAACGCAAAGTGGTGGTCAAGAGAATGGACCAAATTCTTGGAATAAAGCATGAAGAACCCCCTTCAAGTTTGAATACTTCCTTGTGAATAGGAAAGCAAAATTATTTTTGTACCCATTGTAACATGAATGGGCGTGGGAATGAAAGGTGTTGGGAACTTCATCCTGAACTTCATCCCAAGAAGGGGGAAGAGGTCATGCAGTCCATTGCTAGGAAAACGACAAGAGGCAAAGAGGATATTGGTGTAGTTCCTAAGGAAACCTTCAAAGCAAAGAGGGTGTAGAAAGAGAACCCATCAACCTATGAGAGGCAAATATTGGGTAGATTGTTTTGTATAGTTTGCTTGCTTTGTAAAATTGTAAATGCTTGTTGTACAGTGCCGTTTTGGGTACTTTGTAAATTGAAGACAAGAATAATCACTTATTTGCAGCAAGTATGTTTTCTTTGACATGTCATGTTGTGTTGGCTTGTTAACCAGTCCTATTCTTTGAGGACTTTTTGGGATGAACATTTGTATGTTGTCCAGTATGTCTACAATTGCATCATGTACTCACTGATACAAGTGTTTCAAGATGAAGCTTGTCATGAAGGAAATCTTTAATAATTTTTTTTACAGAAAATGACTATGTTTATGTGGACAAAGCCAAATGTGTCATTGAATAACTGCAGCCAGAGTACCTTTGAGTACAAGTGAAATTTTAGGACAGTAAAACAAAGCATGAATCAGTGCATGGCAAGCATTGAGTTGCTTCTGATTTCCAAGATGTAAAATCAAGTTTGTCTTCAACAAAGAGGGACTTCAAGATGAAGTTTGTTTGAGCCAGGAAAGATGGTTTTGAAGAGAATGTTCAGATTCCATCCATTGAAGTTTTTGTTCCTACATTGTCATAAGAATTGTGGCTCGATTGTTGATAGGATGGTAAGGACTTCACGTAGTGGATAGGTGGAGTACCTTTATTGGAGCTTGAAGGCACCAATTGAAACAAAACATGAAGGATGAAGATCGAGAAAGTTTATGAGCTTTTTCGTCATTTTGTTCGCTAGGAGAAGATAAATTTTTGGGGTCCAAAAGTTCTAGTGGGGCAGTATGATCCGGAGATCAAAATTAGGCTAAAAAATGAAAGTGCCCAGAATCTTTCGAAATTGTCGTCAAGTCGTAGTATTCGTCGTTCTGATTCCAACGATGCTTCAATCGCCTTAATTTGATGTCGTATGACAAAGTTATGATGTTCTGAAGTTTTTGACCAACAAAAAAAAAAAGTGCAGGTAGGCTGACTAGGTAGTCCGTACTGCTGATCATGTGGACCAATAATAGCTCGCCATGTGTCATGTTTGTACACATGTGTGTTAGCACAGTTTGATTGGTCGAAGTGTTTTTGGGTGCCCCATGGTTACTTGGGAGCGGGAGTGCCATTCTCAAAAGCTCCCGGTCTGGAGTGTTTTTTTTTAAATATATATATATATATATATATTTTATATTTTGATGCATATATGTCAACAAAAGCATGTAGAATGATGAATTAGACATAAAAAGCATAAAAACATAGATTGAATCATATAACATCAATCATCTAGAAGTTATAATCTTCATCAACCACGCCCACAAGTTGGAAACATACAACATATTGACTCTTGAGTCTCACAAATCATCAATCTTAAGGTTTCAAGCTTTCAAAATTCAATATATAACATTTATCATCATTGATTCATTGATCACCATATAACTTTCATGAAGCATCATATTCATAATTCATATTTGATAATGACTTATAAACTTATAAATGCCAACTTCAAAGTTTCACCTTTCAAATTTAAATTTCAAACTTAAATTGTCATATATTGTTTACAAAAATGATCATAATAAATATGAAAGAGTCAAGTTTCAACTGTTCAATAGTTATGAAAGTTAAAAACTATTATAAAATAGAAAAGACTAGTAAACAACAAATCTATTTTATGTATTGGCTAGCCCCTTGCCACGCCCACGAGAAATGTCTAATTTGTGAGAACCTCGAGGCAATGGTGGTCTTCTAGTACTCTCAGGAATACCACGACCATGACTAGAAGGCGAAGGGCAGTGTGAGGATGTAGGTGGAGGCTGAATCTGCAAAGGAACAATAGTTGGGTATCGAGCACTGACACTGGCACCCGCACTACTACTGGATGGTGGGACTGGCCCTATGTGTGGCGGTGGCATGGTTGCTGATGGTTCATCATCATCCCTCAAAAGTTCTGCTTCCAATTCTTTCTTATGTATAGTGCCGTCCTCCAGATTATCATCCTCTGGGTTGTTGTCCCAAACTTTATATGATTGATCCTCATATGCCCGATCACAGTAATGACTCAACAACCTCAAGCTGTAATGCACATAAACCAAGCTTTCAACTTGGTTTTCATTGAGCCTGTTTCTTCTCACATTATGTATGAAGCTGTAGGTGCTCCAAAACCTCTCTGCAGAAGAAGTATTCACAACTTGTGAGAGAACTTTTTTTGCCAACTTTGGCAAAAGTCCCTTGCCACCATATGCTTCCCACCATGTGAGAGCATCAAATTTGTCTCTGTCTTCCATTACATGGAAAGAACCAAAGTTACCAGTGCAACTGAAGTATCTGCCTAATTCAAGGCGCAATCTAGCACACGCCTCCCTGTCGGAGACCAACTTGTCTAATGCCTTCATGTATCCCTCTTGTACCTTTGGATCTGTGTGAGGTTTGATCTTAGCCCCACCTCCAGGTGCAGGTTGGCCCAACCGAGATGGAGAGTAGTATTTTGGCATAAGGATATATGCCAAGGCATGTAGTGGAACATTGAGTTTATTCCATCGTGCACACACACAGTCGTGAATCATTGCATACAAGTTGGGATCATTATCCTTAACAACATTTTTTATTTGCCCCAACATGCTATCCATCTGCTCATAAACCTCCCCAATCACTAGTTTATCTGTATCTGAAAAACGATTCATGTGATAAATGGGCTTGGTGAAATTCAAAATTTCCCTTACACGTGCCCAAAACAAAGGATCAAGGGCAGTCTCCTTCACATGTTCAAAACCTTGGCTGTCAACTATTGTTGCTTCCCTATCCTTTAATACCTGCCAGTGTGGACTTGATACGATGGCTGCCATTGACTCTCTTACCATCAAAAGGCGCCTGAAGGTGAGGTAATATCTAGCAAATCTAGTCTTTGTTATCTTCAACAACTCCAATTTGGAGTGAGTACGGAAAAGCCCATGGGTATTGCTATGAGTTGTAATAAATCTTATCGTTTTTTTACCTCTCTTGTACAAATCACCAAGGCATTTGAATTGAGGTTGTTTGCTTTTAATGATATCATGCATCAAAAGGTTCATTGTGTGAACCGAACACCCAGACCAAAATATGTTGGGGTATTTATCCTCAATAATTGCTCCTGTTGCCTTACAGTTAGCAGCATTATCAGTGATGACTTGGATGACAATGTATAGCCCAATACTTTCAATTGTTTCAAGTAATGGTTCTGCAATGTTAATGTCGGTCTTGAATTTGTTTGAATAATCATATGCTGAAAGGAATATTGCACCACTAACAGGCACAACCAGAACACTTATCAATGGCTTTCCTTTTACATTGGTCCATCCATTAGATACAATGGACACCCCATGCTCATTCCAATAATTTGTCATTCTAGCCAAAGAATTATTTATTTTAGCTTTTTCATGATCAAGTCCCACGGTTCTAGCCTTGTCATACCCAGGGCTCTTGTATCCTTTGGGGGCATAATTAATGGTAGAAACCATTTCATGCCAATAAGGTGATCGAAGAACATTGAATGGCACCCCACATGCATATAGAAAGTAGAATTTTTTTGAATCCACATCATTCCTACACCCTTCGTCAAGGAAATCGGATATGGTTATACGCCTTAAGGAGATGTTTGGTCCAGGTGTGCCTCCATATCCATTGCCATGGGTGGAAGTTGATGGACTTCTTTGTCCATGATGTGATGGACCTGATGGTGCATAAGAATCAATGAAACCCCTAGATCTTTTAGATCTCTGTAGGGCAACCTCCTCTTCCTTTCTATATGTCTCTCTCTCTGTTGCTAGCACACTTACACAAATTTTGATTCCTAAATTTTTCTCTCCATCCCTAGCATTTTCACACAAAGGTGTTTTCTGGCACGGGTGTATGAACCTGTGTATTCTTTAGTGTAATGGGGGCAAAGAAATTTAGTGGTTCCACCACCTTTCCCTCCTTCCTGCCTCTGAACATATTTCCACAATGGTGTTTGACTTTGGTCTTGTTTAGTTGGGGTCTCTGTGGCCTCATGTTCTCCACTCTCCCCTTCCTCCTCAGCATACTCCTCTTCAGGATTTTCATCAAATCCACTATAACCCACTTCTTCATCCTCCTCTTCTCTAATGGGCCTCTTTCTTCTACTCTCCAACATCATTATTACAAAGAAAGGAACCAACATGAAGAAAATCCCTAGCCATATAGCCATGATGTTTCAAGTTTCTAGCCTGCAAAATGGGAATAGTAAATGCAACATAGGAAAAAAACAATTCAATTTTTCACTTTTCAACACACTAAAATGCAACATTGAGAAAAAAACTCAAGTTTTCATTTTTTGAACAACTTAAAAATGCAATATAGAAAATAAAAAACTAGATTAGAAGTCCTACCTCTTTGTCTTGACTCCAGACTCCTTGAATCCTCCTCTTGCTCTCTTGCAGCTTGCTCCTTGCTCTCTCCTTGCTCTCTCCTTGGCACTTCCGCTCTCCAAACTCTCAAGCTCTCTTGCTCTCCAACTCTTAAACTAAAACAATGAGAAACAAATGAGGAGGGTGGGCTTTTATTTACCCAACCCCCCCTCCCTCCCTCCCAAACAATTCGGAAATTTGCCGTCCTAATTTTTTTTTATGCACGAACGCTCCCCAACCGCTCCCTCCATTAAAAAAAAACGCTCCCGAATCATTTTTTTAATGGGGGGAGCGCTCGGGGAGCGTTCGCTCCCAAGCGCTCCTTGAAACGCTCTCGAAAAAACAGGGAGTGTTTTTTCAGGCTCGAAAGCGCGCTCTCTCGAAAAAGATCCCCTTAGGAAGCGCTCCCGAACAGAGCGCGTTTTGGGAGCGGGATCGGAGGGGGGGAAGCTTCCCCGCAACCTTGGGATGTCCCAATAGAAAGTTGCCAGGTGGCCCAACCCGAGGGTGCCACATGGTGCCTCCCATTAGTCAAAAATTTGTTTAAGGGCTCGAAGGCCTCGGTGAAGATCGACTGTGTGACTTGCTGCATACAAACTCCATGCCTTACCATTGGGCTGTGATGATGGTTTTTAATAGACCATGTCTACCACATATATTTCAAGTGTATGTATTTGCACATTAGGGAGGACGGGTTGGGCATTAGCCCTGGCCCTTGTCGTCTCACCCTCCACGAGACGATGACAAAAGGTTCAACAGAGCGTCGACGGGGACCAACCCCTCGTCATAGGGAATGCCATATGCCCATGTTGGAGGGCTTGGCAGAGAGGGCAGGGCTGTAAGCCCTGGCCCGTGGTTTCATTGGAGACCATACGACCACGTAGCAGAGGCTTAGGCAAAAGCACTGGGAGGATAAGCCTTAGCCCTTGGTTTTCGACGCTCATATGAACTGAACCCCGGAGGAGCAGAGGCCTATCAGGCAGGGGTGAGTGGTTAGCCCCAGCCCTCAACCACATCGCAAGCCACATGACCATAACTCAAAAGAAAAAGTGTCGGCATCGGCGGGGGCAGATTGTTGGCCCTAGCCCTCGGCCTTATTAGCGCCCATGTGACCATATTTTTGCGCTCAAGGGTTATTGGGAAAATTAATGATGCGACAAATGTACCGATTCTGGGCGAAATTGTCACCTCCCGAACTGTTTATAGGGCGAAAATGTATCATAGTTAGGAGGTTCTATGAAATTGAGGGACGCATAACAAAAGTTGTTCAAGGAGGCATAACTTGATCATTTTTTGGTCTTGTTGAGCCCAATAAGAGCCTAGATAGGGCTTTTGGGGCATTCTGAATCCATAGGCAACCTCAGTTTACTAATTGGAGCACTTTTGGAAGGAATTTTTGCAGGATTGGGTCTTTAGTGCCAGAGACAATTAGAGGATTGAAGCGGTTTTGAAGCCATTTTGAGCATGGAGAGAACCTTGTAGGGGTGTCCAACATTCTTGTTTTATTTGCAGCAGTTGTGACTTCTATGGTGCAACTCTTCTTTATCTTTTCTCATTATGTGTTTTGAGAAAAGCTCTTTTTAGTATTTCTTAGCAATTAACACTTTATTAATTTTTTTCAGAGCTTTAGTTAATCTTCAATTATTATAATTAGTCAATAAAAGCAGTAAACAACAATGCAAAAGATAGAGAAAGTAGGCACAATATTTTTAGGTGGAAAACCCCCTCCGGGTAAAAAACCACGGAACGCTTTTCTAATAAATTCTTTAATCTTCAACCTCGATTGAAAAGAAAGCTACAACTTCCTAGAACTCTAGAAAAACATTCTTCTCCAGCTCCCATTGGAAGGACGCCCCAATGCATTGGTTTTATCAGCAGCCAGCTGAAAGGATGCCCCAGCACCCTAGTGAGCCACAACTCACCCTAGCACCATCCTACCACCCTGAAGTATTTATAGGCCCCAACCTATAGGTGACTTCATTCACCAACGTATCACCACCCTACCACCCTATAAAAACAAAATAGAATAAAAGATGTGGACTCTCGTACCAGGGACAATGATCCACGTTATGATGATTTGTAATAAATGTTAGACAATACTAGGACATACCCTTATCCCGACAAAATTGAAAATAGAATAGATTGTCCCCAATGATGCCTTTACAACTCTAGGAAATTTGACTCTTTTACAAAATAGGCTCTCTTACCAGAGATAATGCCCCTAGTTACAATGATTTGACTTTTGACTTTGTAAATGCTTCACAATATATGGACAACAGTTGATGATGGTTGTTATGTCTTCAAAGAATGTCCCGTTGCAATGCTTCCTTTAAGAGATATTGATTTGACACTTCAGACTCTTGAATGCTTGCTTGGTGTTGTCCTTGAATCTTCTTCTACCTGCATGCAAATTTCCCAAACGAAACCCAATCCCAAAGAAAAACAAAGTACCCTTCACATACCTTTGCCTGCAAAACAAGTGTGAGTATAAAATAATGAATGTACAAAATTGAATGATTCAAAACGTTCCTGAATTGTGCTTGTGTTTGAGTTGATTACTTTGTTGATTTGTAGCAAATGTCACAATTAAATAAAACAACCTAGACCTAGACCCTAACTAGATATAGACAAGTTCAATGCTATACAAACAAAACTATAAATTGTTATACACAATTACACAGGTATAACTATACACTAGATTAATGTATTGTTATAACAAACCTGGAATGATATTCAATGCTTATAGTTTTGGATGAGGCCTTATTCAAGACCTTATTGTGGGGTTATATCTTGTTCCAGGTACCAGGGTCCTTTATTTCTATATCTGAGATCCTTCTTAAGTTAGTCTTAAAGTGCAGGATAAGTCTGTAATAAATTCGGCCCTGTAGTGGCCTGAAATCGAGCCAAAGATTTTCCTCGTTGTGCTTGATTAGGCCTTGAACTGAACCTCCATCCATACCTGTTTCTACTTAATTCGAGCCCTTAAATGTTCTTTGGTAGACCTGTAATAGAATGGATCTCAAGACAAATATTTGTAGGCAATCACCCTCAAGGAATTCATTTGTCCTCTAATAAATGATAGATGGACTGAGACACTTTGGTAGAGGACACTGAATTACAAGCTTTGTTTTCGAAACATCTGCAATGAAACTGAATCACAGAGATGTGACCGAATGTATACTTGGACCAGGTCGCAATTCTAACCAAGTCTGTGATTGATTCGAGAAGCATTCAAGGTGTTTGGAAAGAGACCAAATTGTTCAGTGCACTGTGTTGTGACTTAATACTTGGACCCAAGTCCTTAATTGCAACAAAAAATATCCACCAATCCTTTCACTGCACCTGTAATCTAAACGAACCCTAAAACAAAATATTTTGTTGTATGTCGAGGGTGTTTTCAAATTCAGAGTAATCTTAGGAAAGAGGACCACGACTTTTAGACCATATTTTGACTACGAGGGTTTGATGCAAAATGATTAATTTAATAAAAAACAGTGGCTAGTTAAAATATTTTGAACATAATGAGGGTTTAATGTGATTTAATTGTTGGCTTTGCAACCTTATAATTATATCTTTTGATGTGCAAAAATGCTAAGTGACCCTTAATTTAATTAATTACTAACCTTTATTAATATTTGTCCAGAAAAATAATTTTAATTCCACCAAAATTTTTGAAATCAATGATTGGCTTAGTGCATATGGTCCTACCTAGGTTGTGAAGTCAGTGATTGGTTTATTGCCTTTGGTTCTTGAAATTATTCAACTTATACAGAATGAGATTGCTTGTCATATATTGAAAACCGTAGATGATTAAATTGTCATGTCACTACCCTTTGGAGTTTTATCCCACAAAAATGTGTCTTCAACTTCAAACTCAATTTTCTCTCAAACCAAAAGGAACCATGGGGCGTACCAAAAACATCTCGTCGAGGAGAATCTATCTAGAAGGATCTTGACATGAGATTCCATGAATTGCCATGTCAAATTTTCCATCAAAGGTCAGGCTAGCTCTTGGTGCTGCTTTGGTTGACATCAATGACAACCACCTATCAACAACTTTGAACATCCCAACCAGCTTATCATATATTTCCTTAGAAGTTCTCAAATCAGAAATATAGGCAGCCAAATGTTTTTTAATGGAGTCAATCAAAATTTTCTTTTCTTTGGCCTCACCTTTTCAATACTTTGTCTTAGCAGCAACCAGTGCATTTGAAGGAGGCTCCACCACTTTTGCACATAGTCCAATACTTCATGCTCTTCCAATTTCAGGTCCAAAGTGATCTTCCATGCATGATGGTCAGATTTTTCATTGAGCTTGTCCTCAGTCTTGAAGTAAGATGTAGAGGCCATTGAGAGTTGTCAAATAATCTTTGACCAATAGATCTCTTAGTGATTGTTTTTCTCTCTTGCTTGGGCTTTGTCTTCACTTGGGCTCTGATACCATGTTATTTTTAGATAACAACAGTATGTTCTATGCTTGCAACAATTACTTTAATGCCTTTTTATCAGCCCGGTGGCAATTTCTACTTAATTTCCAATAGCATCACATTAACCATTAACCACATTGACAGTAGTTGTAGATAGAACATAAACAATAAATGTAGAAGACAAGCCAAGGCAAGAGAAAACCAGTATTTGGCGAATGCTAGGGAAAACCCCAAGATGGGAATACCCTTTGATAATTTTTTATTATTATTATATCAAATGTTCAATAGAGAGAGAGAGTAAAATAATGTGAAAATTGACTTGCCAATAGATGATCAAAACCACTGTCCAAAACAGCCCAAAGAAATCTGTGATTCTGCCCTTAGTCAACAGCAGTCAGACAGCAGCAGTGTGTGCCCCAAACAGTCAGCGGTCAAGGTCAAAACAGTCCTTAGCAGCTCGGTCAAAGGAGAGAGGAACTCAGCCTCTCTTGCTGGTCAAAGTCAGCCCAAACAGTCATCCAAACAGCAGTAAAACTCGGTCAGTCTGAAGTCAACTCTGCAGTCAAACAGGCCTGTGGTCAATGCAGGTCAAAGTGCTCTTTTTTCCTCAGTTTCTGTGCCCAAAAACTCAGCCTACCCAAACAGAAATTCTCCAAGAAAATCGAAGTAAAAAACTTCCCAGAAAGTCAAAGTCAACACTGGTCAACACTGGTCAAAGTTGTAGACAGTTTCAGATTTTCAGCCCTGTAATTTTCACCCTCCTCCTTCGCACGTGTTAGAGAAGCCTGTAATCTTTGAGCTGTACGAACAAATTAGATGAGGAGAGAGAAATATGTTGAGTTGTGATGATGCCAAATGAGGAATGAAGTCTCTCTTATTTATGCAAGTCGTTGAGGGTCAAAAGACATGTTGCTTGGGCTTCATGAGCCTACATGATGGTGTGGCCGACCTTGACAATTCACACGTGTAGGCTTGACCTCAATAACATATTTCTCCTTGTCCAAATTTAGTGTTTTTTAGGTCGATTTTGGTCCTCTTGAAAAGAGGAATTCAATGTAATAATTATCTCCATCAAATGAGCTGTCCAAAGTGGAATTGGGCCCTAGTTGCCAACTTCAACAGAAAATCCATTGGAAACCATATAGCATTTGATCATATACCATGTACCCGAAATCTCATGAAGCACCCCCAAACATGGTGTAAACGCTTTAGAGTAACCCTCAAAGCTAATACTAACAACCCTAGATTATGTCTGTGAACTTTTGCGTTCATTTATTTAGTGTGGTGCTTGTTTAGTTCTATATCTAATTGAGAATTATTAGACACTTTGGGCAATGGCACTAGTATTTTAGGTGTCTGTATAATAGTGGTATTTATAAAACAAAAGTAGCAGTTCCAATATATGTATGTGCATGTTGCATCTATTATAGATAATATTATTGTATGTGTGTTGTATTTTACACAGGTATTGATACTGGAGTGAATGCAGCTTAAAAAAATGTGCAGTGCATGTTAAAATGTTGTCGTGTATGTGGCAGGTTTGCAACCGTGATAAGATTGCAAGTTAGGTTCTAGCTAGCTTTCTTTCTATTTTCTTGTTTATGGTAGTTTGGGGTTGTGAATACTTATTTTTCCACTAAAGATTTCTTGATGGACATTTCGAGAAGTACGAGTTTTGGTTGCAACAATGAGCATATCGCTAAGTTCTCTCTTGGATGGTATCCACTTATGTTTGTTTTTATTAATGATTGCCTTGAAAAACTGGATTTGTTTTGTTTTTGTGGTGAGTTTCCTCATTTGATATAGTTACATAAAATAATTATGTGCTTCATCTTCTATTAAAGGTGTATGGTTTTTCCTATTTTGCATGTGTCAAGCGCTGTGGAAACATTTAAACTTCAATTTAATTTAATTGGTTGAGGATCAATTTGACAATGGTTTTAGAAGAACCATTTTCTGTTTTCTATTTCACAGGTGTTTTTGGCGCTTATCTCTGGCATTTAAATTTGACAAACTTTCCAGTTGCTACTCACTATCCAGATTCTTCATGGTTTTTGTTTCACCTTGCGAAAAAATATATTGAATTAATTTCCATAGAATGTCACTTGGACGTAGTTATCTTAGGGATGTCATTTTAAGGACGAGTTCTCTTTTTTGTCAATACAATATTTTGTTAACATTTATAATTCTCTACACATTTATGTTGTATAGCCAAAGATCTTATAGGTAGCATCTTGTCGCTGTATGTCATGGGTTGTGAGAATGAGTGAAATAATAGCATAAATTTATTATTAACATAGGCCACTTGCTTATTGTGAATATTTAGGGCACACAATATGTTGTTTAGCTTGTTTTTAATGATTAGTTGAAATTTTGACACTAGATATTGACTTTGACAATCTGATTTTAAATTGAATGAGATATTGTAGTTATTAAAATTTTATTTGGCCTAAATAATAACCGCAGGTCTATTTTATGGTGCAGGTATGATTATGAGGTGGGTAGCACACCATTATTCTTTGTTAGAGTTATCTTGTAATTTAATTAAGGGAAGATCTCTTTCTTTTCATACATTTGTTTTGTATTTTTGTGTTATTATTTGTTCTAAATAATTCTATTTCAATTCAAAAGTATGATATAAAAGAACAACCTACATTTGTTTTGTCTTTTTGTGTTATTATTTGTTCTAAATAATTTTATTTCAATTCAAAAGTATGATATAAAAGAACAACTTGTTGGTGACAGGAAGATGTCTTAAATAACAACTTCAACATTTTGCGCATGTTTGTGAAAGTATACAAACCATTAAATGCCCCTACTATGATGGTAAGTGGAAGTAAGTTGCATTGCTTTCTTTTATATACTGTCTTTAGAAAGCATATTTCCAAACAATATATCTCTTGTTTGTTGTGGGATTACGAATAGTAGCAAAAAATTCAATTTAAATAAGATGTTATTGCTCTTCAATAGCTTAGCATATTAAAATATCCATGAATTGTGATTTCAACATTGGTTGATGCATTGCCTTGCTTAAATGTTGCAATACAAACACTGGTAACTATAAGTATCTTCTTGTTTTAAAGATATTTCTATAGTAGAGTACTATTTAGAAAAAAAATACTTACGTTCTTAGAAAGGAGTAATTTTGTGAATTAGTGGTCACAATGTGCATAGCTTTTTCTTAAGTAATGACTATTTTCATTGTTCAAAAAACTCACTGGTGGATTAATTCGTACAACCATAATACATTCCAAAAGAAGTTCATAATAACTTCAAAGTAGTGTTCCACGGGGATGTGTTCCCCCACCTGGGAATCACACCGTTGCGCTTCATTGCGCTTTGGGGACGTAGGGACATCTGGGGGGTGTTTCCCCACATCCCCAAAAAATGGAAACACAAGGAAACTCGAAAGGGGGGGAATTCCTCCCAAAAAAGGAAACGTTTCTTGCAATTCCAAAAAAATGAGGTCAAATCATTAAAAAAAGGTTCAAATCCATAATTTTTTTATAAAATATTATAAATATACTATGAATCAATTAGGGGGAAAGGGTTTTTTGGTTATTTCCTAAGTTGTAGGAAACACTGTCCAGGGGGTCGTTTCCTCAAAGAAACGAAACAAAAGCGCATTTGGTACGACCTGGAAATGCGTTTCAGGTCGTAGTGCCACGTTTCACGTGGGGGAAATGTGGCCCAGTATGGCCTAAAACACATTTCCAGGTCGTACAACCATGTTTCAACAATAAAGTGACTTTTTTTTCAGTTTTTATTTTAATTTTTCGTTTTTGTTTTTTTGTTTTTGCTCGCTGCCAATTCAGGAGTGATAGAGGGAGCTATTGAAGATTGGAAACAATTTTTTTTGAGTAGGGCAGCCTAATGTTCAAGCCTATGGCCCTAGTGTTGATATGAAGTTCATGGTAATGTTAAATTCTTAAAGTAAAAGGATGAAAATGAAAGATAAAGAAGAATGTCACTTTTACCATGAAATGACTCGGGATGTTTAAGAGTGGTTTCGCCCTCATTGGATTTCATATGGAGAAAGTAGAATTTTAGATCTCACTCAAAATCCAGCAAAACTTATCATTTTTTCAGGATTTCAGGATTGGGGAGATTGCAATGTTTCCATTAGATTTTGTCATGTACTAGGGTATGGAACTTGTATTTAATCAAGAGAATCAAGCCCTCAAAGCAGGGGAGACTCGCAATAATCAAGAGCACCTAGGGTACTAGGGTATGGAACTTGTATTTAATCAAGAGCACTAAGGCCGTTTGACTATGCAGGAGAAGGCTCCCAATCAAGCACGAGACAAGAAATTAGAAATTTCTCATGGCTGATTTTGGATATTGCTATTTTCATTATGTGATTATTCATGAGTAAATGTGATGTAAATTTAGAGACTTATAGTTTATGCATTGACATTGGACAATTTAATCATAATGTAATAAATTATAATGTATCATGAATGCTTTATGATTGCACTCATTTCTTAAATGTCCATATATATATATATTGTGTTTCCCCGTTTCCAAAATTTGGGGGGTTCACGTTTCGTACCCGTACCCATTACAGAAACTCCTACCTGTTTCCCCATTTCGTGCAACTTAGGTTATTTCATATTTGGGCATTACCTTGACCAATTATGTTCATTTGTCACTTGCTAAGTCACATGACACGAGGACACAAGACACGGAGGACACGTAAATACGAGTATTCGACACGAGACACCGTGACCTCGAAAACAGGACACGAAGGACACATTTTATATATATATATATATATATATAATAATAATAATAAATTAATAATTTATAAATTAATATTAACAAATTAGTAAATTACAACTATACAACTTACAAGGCTGCAAGCACATAAGAAATACTAAATAGTCATTAAAACCATAAGTTATAAGAATAGTCATTAGTCAATGAGTCAATGACTCATGAGTCATTAAAATTTAACTCAGATACCCCCATCCCCGCTCCCATGCCTAATCATTTTTTCACAATGGCTTCAGCTTTATTCATTTCTCTGTGAGTTGATTTCTTTTTCCACACATGAATGAGATGAAATTCACCTTATCTGATACAAGGTAGGTGGACATTAGTCGCAGGCTCGAGAAAAATCATTAATCACAGGCTATAGACATGAAATAATTCAACGCACCTAGAAAACGAGGAAAGGCATAACTATTTCAAGGGAGAAAGAACAACACTTCCCTAGATTGAGAGTCGAGATCGCAGCCTCATTAAAAAGAAAAAGAAGGAATTTTGAACTCCTTCTAGAGAGAAGAATGAGTCTGTCTATTTATCAGTTTGTTCTATTCATAATGGCTTCCGTTTTATTTTTTCCTCTTTTTAATTGATCACTTTTCCCCACACGAATGAGATGAAATTTAGCTTATCTGATTCAAGGTAGGTGGTGATTAGTCGTAGGCTCCAGAAGCATCATCAATTAGAGGCTACAAATCTGGTTCTGTTTAGTTTTAGACTTTAGTTTATTTTTTTATTTTTTTATTTTTTCAAATTAATTCGACTGAAATGGTTAAAATTTGCATTAAAAAGTTTCTGCGGCTGCACCGTATAGTTTGATAATACATACAAAATGGGACTTTCAGAAGTCAATGTTCCAAGAAATCCTAAAATTTCAAAAATGGTGCCAATAAAGCTGATCTAATATTATTGTTTTGAAAATATAACTATGAAATAGAGTAGTTTGGATCCTCACATTCTGATATAAGAGCAAAACTACCTTACATAACATTTAAAAACCTGACATTAATAAAAGAAGTGTTCTCCAAGAAGAACTTTCCGCTTGATGTCTGCCTACAGCTGGAACACAAATTCGAAATTTTCCATCTTACAATCTCCATCTGCTTGCTAGATAGTCTCCTCATCTTTTACAGCAGCAGGGACGGAGACAGTTGATAGCCAATTGATACCTTTGGATGGGAGACTAGTGATTGAGAGCTCCTAGAGAGACCTACTGGATGAAATGAAAAACTAACAAATTTTTTGTCATTTTTGTATTTTTTCATGGAAAACGTGGCAAGTGCGGGGAATACATTAGGGCAAGTATTTCAAACCTAGGACGCGAGTATTCTATCAAAGGACACGAATGCAAAAACGGAGGGTAGGTCTTCAGTTTCGGAGGACACGACCAAAAACATATTGGACACGTTTTAGGTTCTATTTCGTGTTCAACACGTGAAATATGGGACACGTGACCCTGGAGGACGTGTCCTGTGACTAAGGTCACTTGGTATGTTCTTATGTTATCTGTTTTTTTGTCCCAAACTTGATTTGTAGACTTTAGTTTATTTTGAATCTTGATATATGATATATTAGACTTGACTTGATAAAATTTTGAATCTTGATGTATGAGACTTGACTTTTATTTCAATATTCAGTATTCACAGTTAGAACTTCAATATGGTTTAAATTTTAAGCTTTTATTTTCATTGTACAATGTTACAATAACATGTATGATTGTATCATGCTTTTCGCTTTAAATTTGTTTCAGTTATACGATTCATTGATTTATCCTTCATGATGTAAGTGTTATATAATGATTGATAAATTCAGTTAAAGTATAAAATTTCAATGATATATTTATAATTTTTTAACATTTTACTATTTTTTTGGGGGTCCCTTGTGTTAAAGACTTCGACGTCCCCCCCAAGTTTCCTAAAATTTGGCGGGGAGATTTTACATAGGTAGCTCTTGCGTTTCCTCGCTCCGTCGTCCCCACGTCCCATAAACTTGGTGGAACACTGCTTCAAAGTGTAAGCTTTTACCCTATGCCTAGGTGGGATAGGGTTGTATTAGGTTGTTTAACTTTCTTATGATTGTTCTTCTTTACCCCAGTGGGTGGGATAATTCGTTCAAATCGATTACATAGTAGTAGACGAAAATGGTACAATCAACATAACTAGTCTAAGCATCCCTTCCCACTTTGGGATCTAATCATGTACTTGGTGTGAAATTTTCAAGAGGAAAATATTTCTGCAATACTTGGTTTATTTCTTCTACTTATGAGATAAGTTATTTACAGATGCTTCAGTAAATTCTAAAATAAACACATTTGTAGATCTTCACTATCATTAAGAGCATAAGAACAGAAAGATAATTTACATAAGTAGCACAATAGAAACAACCACATGAACACAGTTATTTTTGGACAATTGTCCCCCGGAAAACCCAATGTGGGAAAACCGGTGCAGCAGATGAGGGTTTTATATTTATCTTCATAAATGGAAAGTACGTTTACAAGAGTCCGATGAGAAGAGAAAAAATTGCAACCACCTGGCTGAATTTTCTGGACCTTCCAGACAAATTTCAGACCCTCGGGGTGACCTCCTTACCCCTCTGTGTCATCCAGCGTGAGAGCTCTGCGCAGTCTCTCCATGGACTGTGTGATTCTGCGTGGAGGGTGTCTTGCTGCTGATCAACTCACCCTTCCCTTCATCCTCTTGACTTCTGCTTCTCGATAACTGACTCCTCTCTCCTCCTTCTGCTTCTACAACCCTGCCTCTACAATCTCACCCACTGAAATCGAATTATCTTGCTTCAGAATCGATTTCCTTCGGGTACTGAGAGTGTTCCCAACTTGATTTCCAAATGGCCCTCAAGTTTCTTCTTATAGTCTTCTTGCTGATGAATCAACGGCCAAGATTATATCGTTAATCAATGGCTCAAATTAAAAGATGACTTGATCTTCGTTTTCTAAAAGATTCACACTCTCCTCTATTAATACCCTTTAATTATTTAATTTCCCTAAGTTTAAACTTAGCGTCTGCATTAAAATAATTAATTATTTTAATAAAGTCATATCCAAGTAGAATTTCCACAAACGATTTCTGGGTTCTCTGGATAACTGATGTCCAAGCCTCTCTACCAAAAATGAGACTTAGAACACTTTCCGATGCTATAGAAATCAACACACTTGGAAGTCAATTTACAATTCTTTTTAGATTTCTTATGGATTACCTGGGTCGATCCAGGGTTTTCCTAACACCTGGATCGAAATGCCTAGCATGTGGGTAGAAGTATCTACTTTTTCTTTCTTTGTTGAACTTTCCTCTCTAGTTCTAGTAGCTTCACATCTTAATAGCTTCTTCAGATTCTCCTTCAACAACAAATTAGAGTCTTGGGATGATCCTTAGGGCATAATAGTTGTCATGTGGTCAGGTGTAGTTTTATCCGCTGCAAATTTTTCCTAACAAATTGTAGTCATCTCTAGTTGTTTTTGTAGAGATTCTAGGGTCTTCATGGGTTGATTAGGAGTGATTGCTTCTTTACCCTCTTTTGCTTTCTTTGCACTAGGATTGATGGCCTTCGATATTGTCTTTGGATTCCCCAATCGGTTAAGCAGAAGTTAAATTATGAATTAGTTTATTTATTAATGAAATGGAATGGGTTGGCCTCAGCACATGTGGATTTAGTCAAAGCCCCAAGCGGTCCCTCACTAAAGCTATAAATAGAAGCGAGATCAAGCTCATTCTCACACATTCACTTATGAGATTTTCTTCTTTCCCTCTTTGTCTTGGTTTGTCTGTTCTATTTTGGTTTGCACAGGTTCGACGGAAGAAGCTCGCGCAAGGTACACAATGTGAATATTTCAATTCTGAAATTCTACTGTAGTTATAGATTTATTTCTTCTACTTATTTCCACAATAAGTTATTTACAAAAGCCTTCCAGTAAATATCGAAATAAACACTACTGCAGTTATCACTCAAGTACATATAGAGAAAAGAACAGTGAAATACATTTACATTGACAAAGTTATTTTTGGACAATTGTCCCTGGAAAAACCCAATGTGGGAAAAACGGTGTAGCAGATGATGGTTTATATATTAATCTTCGGCAACAAATTCTTTACATGGAAAGACTGGCAGAATAACTGAGAAAATTCTTAAGAAAACACCTGCAATAAACTCTCTCGACCCTCTAGATAATTTTCGACACCTAAGGGACTCACTGGCCCCTACTACGTCACCCCTGCATGCTTCTTTGCGCAGAGCTTGTGTCAGACTGCGTCACTATTACGTGAGCTCTCTACGCTTACTGTTTTGTGCTACCTCTCTTCCCTTATGTGTCTTTCTTCCCTTATGCTCTGTCACTGTTGATGCCCTATGTTTCCTCTGCCCTGCAACTCTCCCTCTGAAATCGAATTATATTCCTTCAAAATCGACTTCCCTCGGGTTACTGAGTGTGTGCCCGACTTACTTTCCAAATGGCCCTCAAGTCTTCTTTTATAATCTTTTCATTGACAAATCAATGGCCCAGATTAGAAGTCTAATTGATGGCTAAGATTAAATCTTGACTTGATATTTGTTTTCTAGAAGATTCATACTCTATTTTATTAATACCCATTAATTATTTAATTTCCCTAAGTTTAGACTTAAGGTCTCTATTAAAATAATTAATTATTTTAATAAAACATAAACTAAGTGGAATTTCCACAATCGATTTCTTGGTTCTTTAGAATATTGGTGTCCACGCCTCCTCACGAATTTTGAGACTTTGATCACTTTCCGATGCTACAAAAATCAACACTCCCTCTTAGCAAGGAAAGTGTTTTAGCAATTTGCCAGCTGCATATTGCTCTGACTTTGAAGCACCCTCTGTGCTGCTGATGCTCGGTTGTTGCCCCTCATCTATTGCGTTGCTACCTTCTGTACTGCTGCCCATGACACTGCCACTGTCACTGCCTCATCTGTACTGCAACTCCCTCTCAATTCTGAATTTGTCCACTTCTGCTACTGAAATGGATTATTGATCATCCCCATCTTCTCTCTGAAACAGACAAACTTTGCCTTTCCTAGAGCTTTAGTGAGGATGTTAGCCACATGTTCTCCTGTCAGAGTGTACTACAACTGTACAACTCCCCGCTGGACACAATCTCTGATAAAACGACACCTGATGTCAATGTGCTTCGATCGATCATGAAACACAGGATTCTTAGAGAGCTTGACGCAACTCTAATTATCACATAGAATGTTGGGCACTTCCATCTTATCCTTGAGTAGATTCACAAGTAGCTTCCTAATCCATATGGCTTCACATGAAGCAGTGCTTGCTACCAAATGCTCCGCCTCAACTGAGCTCAGAGCTACAGACTTTTTATTTTTGTTGCACCAGGAAGTCATTCTTGATCCAACGCTGAAACAATACCCACTAGTACTTTTCTGATCTACTGCACTTCCAGCCCAATCTGTGTCAGTGAACCCACTCAGTTTGATGTCATTGCCTCGGATGTATCTCAATCCATGCTCGATTGTTCCTTGAAGGTATCTGAGAACATGCTTGGCTGCTGCCCAATGTGCCTTCCTTGGTTCCACCATGAACTGACTGAGGGTGTTGACAGCGTAATAGATGTCTGGCCTAGTGTTTACTAGATATATCAGGGACCCAATGAGTTGTCTATACAAGGTAGGATCAACCTCATGATCTTCGGATGTATCAATCTTCTTTCAGTTGGTGATCATTGGAGTAGCCATGGGTCTATAGTCCTGCATCTTGAATCTTGTCAAGATTTCTTTAGCATATCTCCCTTGACCAAGGAAGATTTCGCCCTTCTGCTGCCAAACTTCCAAGCCCAGAAATAATGCATCAACCCCAGATCCTTCATGTCAAATTCTGCAGCGAGGTTCTCCTTGCAATCCTTGATGAGCCTAGATGAACCTGTCAGGAATAGGTCATCTATGTACAACAACAGTATCAGAGGCTCATTCCCTACTTTTAGATATAGAGATTGGGATCTGCGTCGCTCTGGACGAATCCCATTTTTTGCAAATAACCATCAATTTGACCATACCAAGCTCTAGGGGCTTGCTTAAGTCCATACAATGCTTTCTTAAGCTTACACACATGAGTCTTCTGCTCATGCGTCTCAAATGTTGAGATTTTGGAGTAGCATCGGGTGTGCTCTAGCTCTGAAACTTTGTGGAGGAGCTAGAACACATGAGATCTCCAAGACCCAGAAAGCGTTTGGAGAAATTCCATCTAGTGTAAAATTTATTCAAATAATTAAATTTTTTAATGGGGACCCTAAGTCTAACTTAGAGAAATTAAAAAATTAAAGTGAATTAAATGACACATGTGATGAGAATGTTCTAAGTGACGTGGATCAAACATTCTTTTAATCGTAGCCATCGATTAGAGATTAGATCACGACCATTGGTTTGCCAACGAGAAAAGTATAAAGGCAGGGCATGGGGTCAGTTGGAGAACACACACATAGCGGATGCACTGAAGCTAAGTAGAAATTTTGGGGCAGGGTTTACAGTGCAGTGAGGGGCAGAGATCGGCAAGAGATGATCTGATCCAAGGCCGAGAATACAACCGCAGAGAGGCAGCATCGTACTAGGGCAACGCAGAGGCCAGCAGAAGGGACGCAGCCCAGCCACGCTGATGCAGACGCCACGCAGAGGGTGATGCAGACCCTTCTGGGTGACGCAAAGGCAGCGCAAAGGCCTTCAGAGTGACACAAGGGCAGCCTGACACAGTTGCAAGAAGAGCTGCGCTGGGTTCCAGTGGGCCAGAAAGGGATCGTTATCTGTAAAATCCCGATTGAGGGTGTGATTCAGCGATATTTTCTGTCTTCGAGTGATAAGGTACAACTATCGTGTATTTTCTCTGAAGGGAAAACCGTTTCTGGTGCCCAAAATGTTGTATTCAGATTCTGCATAATAATAAAACCCTCTAGAGCTCCTGCACCGATTTTCCCGCATTGGGTTTTTCTGGGGACATTTGTCCGAAAAATCTGTGTCATTTTGTCATATGTGCATGATGTTTAGTAAATGATTTGTAGTTGTGTAGGCTGCTATTTGTGTTTACTTCGAAGTTGTTTAGAATATTTAGTTAAATAGCTTGTGTAATAAATCAAGTAGGAGAAGTAAATCAATAGTTAGCAGTAGGGTGTCTATATTAAGGATTCAAAAATTTTCACATGGTATCAGAGTATTGCAGATCAAGCTGAACCATCAGCAAAGCGACTGAAGGTAATTGCTGCAGGGAGGGCTATGAAGCAACATTGATCCAGAAGAAGGTAGCGCAGTGTAATATTCCTAATTAGCACTGCTAATTGGAATATTTCATTTTTGTATAGTTTTGCCGCCTTTAGTTAAATTAATAAATAAAGTGAGAATTAGGGGGTCAACTCACTTAATAAAATAAAGTGCTTTCCTAGTTGATGAACGTTGTGACTTAAAGGGGTGGCCTTGGGGGTCCACACACACATGAGGGAAGGCCTCACGCTGACCCTAAGGTAACTGTGCAGGTCAAGGAGGAGATCAAGGACGCAGTTAGGGTTTTGAGGGAGCTAGCACTATAAAAGGTGGGGTTTTCACTCCATTTGGCATTGTTGATATGATATTGATATTGAGAGCTAGACTTCTGTCTACTTTAGCACGCCGGTTGTTTAGTCGGTCTGCAGCACTGTTTAGTGCAAACTGAGTTTCTCCGGTCGGAGATCTCGCCCTTGGCTCCGGGGGACTTCGAGTGCCTGCTCGAGCAAGGTTTTTCCTTCAGTTTCAGTTGGTGATTTGCAGTGGATTTCTGGTGGACGTTTTGTAGAAGAGCTGCCCCTTGAGTGACTGCGCAGTCTAGGAGAGAGGACGTAGTTTCAGTTAGGGAGGACGCAGTCATTGTTGTGCAGCGTTGTTGTGAGGTGGTTTGGCGGTGGTTTCAGCGTTTTCCAGCATTGGAAGGTTGTTGATTCAGCCGGAGGTTTTGCAGGAGAGTTTGGGCCCCTTTTCCCAGCGTTTTCTTGGGCTTCTGCGCTGTTCCTGGGAGAGACAACGTTTTCTCTGGAGGGGGTTTGTTTGGTGGATTTTCGGAGGTGGAGCACTTGCTTCACGGTTTCTGGGTTTTGTCCGGAGGGTTGAGTACAGTTAGCCTTCCGATTTTCAGCTCATTCCGGTGCGGGGATCAGCCCCTAGTTCCAGCACATTGCAGTAGCAGTTTCCTACGGCAGTTTCTCCAGCAGCTAGGACGCAGTCTCTGTTGTAGCCATTTCTTAATCTGAGAGGGTCTCCACTTGCCTAGAGCAAGGATAGGTGCACTCATTCTGATTATCTCTTGTACCCATATATATGTATTCTCAGATTAATAAAATGGCTTAGCGTTCTGGTATTTTATGTCTATTTGTTCCATATTCTAGTTCCGGCATTTTGTTCTATATAGCTGCTGTTTGTATTTCTGTGTATTACTGTCTATTTTCCCGTTGGGGATATTACAGTGGTATCAGAGCCGAGGTCTCGAGGTCGAGACCCGCGGAGCGTGGTGGGCTGTAATATCCCTGTTTAGGGCAGCCTCCCTGTTGAGGGTCCGGTGGGCCTTGACACGCTGCCAGGGTCTGCGTAATTGGGGGACTGCGCGAGGGTCCCCGTCTCGAGATGCTCCGGTGGGCCTTAAGACCCCACCCTTAACACCCTGGGATGCCGCCCTCACTAACAGTTCGAGCTTTTGGTGTAGTGGTTGGACCAACGTGGTATCAGAGCATAGTTCTGGCTCAGCCTGTGGTGCTAGCAGTCTATGACGCCCGGGGATAACCCCTATTTTGATCAGAGGGGATATAGAGACGTTGAGAGTAGGTGGGAGTTTCCCTTCGGAGGGAGAGATTCTGATCAGGAGCCACCTGAGACAGATTCAGAGCAGGAGCAGCCTGCAAGGGACACAGAGCAGCGGAACCCGATGGCAGACGAGGAGGGTTCGAGGAGATGGGATACGCTCCTCCATCACATGCAGGAGATGACACAGAGACTCACGGCCATAGAGATCAGACAGAGGGAACCTCCCAGGGTTTTCCAGATCGGTGAGAGATCGGGTATGTCTCACCACGTGCCAGTGCATGATGCTATCCCCATTGTGGCATCTCATGCACCCACACGATCTACTATGCCCACATTCTTGCCAGAGGACGCAGGGGCAGGAGTACCGGGAGGTGCACAGAGGGATATTCCAGCACCCACGCGATCTACCATGCCTACCTTCCTGGCAGAGGACGCAGGGACAACAGTACAGAGGGAGATAGATCCGGCTCGGATGGCTGACCTTTTTGCAGAGTACCAGGCTTACGGACAGGCGTTCATGGACTCTCTCACTTTCAGAGACTATATCCAGGTCCAACATGACAGCAGGCCCCGTGATCATCACCGAGGGCACAGACACCACCGTGATGACCATCGCACAGCTAGTAGATTTCATTTGCCCACGTTTGATGGCTCATCAAATAGCTCGACAAAGTCTTGGGTGGAGAAGCTGGACATCTATTTTCAGCTTAACCCGATGTCGCAGTCAGAGGCCATTAAGGTGGCAACATTACATCTGGACGGTGAGGCCCAGGACTGGTGGTTCCATGGGATGACGACACTCGGACATTCTGCAGTGATGACATATGCCGAGTTTACCCGGAGGGTGATAGAGCGCTTTGACAGGAGGGATCCGGAGCAGCATTTTGTTGAGCTGACAAAGCTCAAACAGTCTGGGAGTGCAGAGACATACATTTCAGACTTCTTGAGGATTTCGATGATGGTCCCTGATTTGTCGGCGGCTCGGATGGTTTACATGTTTGTGGAGGGATTGTCAGAGCCACTTCGTGGCCTAGTCCGGTCGACCAGACCAGCTACCCTTCAGGATGCCATCAGCAGGACTCGGGACTTACAGGATGTCTTACCCAGGACTCGGACACCCTATCCCCAGAGACAGGCTTTCCAGCCTAAAGGGAAGGACACGAGGGTTCCGCCTCCCAAGGCAAATCCTGGACGGGGGCAGTTTGATGATGAGGCTAGGAGAGAGCTGAGGAGGAAGCGGTTGTGCTTCACTTGCCAGGAGCCTTGGGCACCGGGACATAGGTGTGTTGCAGGGAAAGCACACTTCATTGAGGTCTTCTCCGAGAGCAGTGGAGAAGAGGATGAGGGGGATGATGTGGAGGCAGGAGATTGTTATGCAGCGCAGAGTACCTTACCACCTCCACCACCCGCAGCAGGCGGGGCATCATTTGCACCCACTGGGGGAGCTTTAGCCGCATTGCGGGGAGTTCCCAAGTACTTGACGCTGCGCGTACGAGGGACAGTGCGCGGGCAGCGGGTTTCAGTCTTAGTTGACAGTGGGGCCACCCACAACTTTATTGATGCCCAGATGGTTGAGCGGAGAGGCATACAGACAGAGGGCTTTGATGGGTTTTCCGTCTTGGTCCCAGGAGATCAGACCATGGCATGTGCTCGATATGTTCCGGAGTTATCAGTGACGATGGGCACTTATACATTGACAGATCACTTCTTTGTGGTGGACATTTCGGACACCAACCTGATATTGGGTGTTCAGTGGCTTATTACTCTAGGGAAAGTCACGACAGATTGCAAGGCCCTAGAGATGGAGTGGGATGATCCCAAGACGGGGAGGCATGAGAAGATACGGGGACAGCACACATACCCACCCCAGACAGTGTCAGCACACAGGATGGAGGCGACCTTCCGCAAGGGAGACATAGAGTGGGCGGTAGAGTTGCGGGCTTCAGAGGCAGTGGATATAGGGCAGGCAGTGCATCCTGAGCTACAGTCTATTCTCGATAGGTATGCAGCGGTTTTCGGGGATATTCCACCAGGGCAGCCGCCGGATCGGGGGTTTGAGCATACGATCGAGCTTGAGCAGGGGATACAGGCTGTGATTACCACACCGTATAGGCATCCCAAAGCCTATCGGGACGAGATAGAGTGGGCTATCCAGGAGTTGTTGGCCCTTGGTCACATTCGGCCCAGCACGAGTTTCAGTTAGGGAGGACGCAGTTGTGGGCTATCCAGGAGTTGTTGGCCCTTGGTCACATTCGGCCCAGCACGAGTTTCAGTTAGGGAGGACGCAGTTTCAGTTAGGGAGGACGCAGTCATTGTTGTGCAGCGTTGTTGTGAGGTGGTTTGGCGGTGATTTCAGCGTTTTCCAGCATTGGGAGGTTGTTGTTTCAGCCGGAGGTTTTGCAGGAGAGTTTGGGCCCCTTTTCCCAGCGTTTTCTTGGGCTTCTGCGTTGTTCCTGGGAGAGAGCGTTTTCTCTGGAGGGGGTTTGTTTGGTGGATTTTCGGAGGTGGAGCACTTGCTTCACGGTTTCTGGGTTTTGTCCGGAGGGTTGAGTACAGTTAGCCTTCCGATTTTCAGCTCATTCCGGTGCGGGGATCAGCCCCTAGTTCCAGCACATTGCAGCAGCAGTTTCCTATGGCAGTTTCTCCAGCAGCTAGGACGCAGTCTCTGTTGTAGCCATTTCTTATTCTGAGAGGGTCTCCACTTGCCTAGAGCAAGGATAGGTGCACTCATTCTGATTATCTCTTGTACCCATATATATGTATTCTCAGATTAATAAAATGGCTTAGCGTTAAATATTTCTGTATTTCTCATATTCTAGTTCCGGCATTTTGTTCTATATAGCTGCTGTTTGTATTTCTGTGTATTACTGTCTATTTTCCCGTTGGGGATATTACACGCAGCACCATAGGGACAACAGACCCTGGAGGGATGACGCAGAGTTAGTCTGCTCAGGCAGAGGCTGACGCAGCTGCAGAGAGGTGACGCAGAGCCAGTCTACTTATGCAGAGGTTGACACAACACTAGGAGAGGGACGCTGAGCCAGTCTGCTCGCTCAGAGGCTGACGCAGCACCAGGAGGGTGATGTAGACCGAGTTCGTGAGTTGCTATGCAATTTGCCAGTGCTGGTAGTGCAGTCTCTGATCTTCAGAAGTTGCTGGTGTGGCATAGGTTCTGTCGGTGTAGAACAGTGCCTAGCAAAGGTGACAAAAAGCAGGAGGAGTACAGTCGCTCAACAAATTTGTGCCAAACAAATCTGAGATTCGATTAGGAGGGTGATCGTAGAGGACTGATTCAGATGATTTGGTAGAGGATTTCTGAGAGGGCAATTTGTTGTCAGAGGGAGCAACTATTCTAGAGGGTTTCTATCACCAAGAAACCCAGATCCAGTCTCCTGTTGAGTATTACAGCTGTTGATATTTTGTGTATTTGGGGTAGCATCAATTGTTCTCTAGGTCCCAAATTTTGAGGAAAGACTAGAGTTCAACTAATCTACAAGACCCAGAAATGGATTTGGGAAATTTCATCTGGTTTAGGCGATATTAAATTAATTAATTATTTTAATGTATTCCCTAAGTTAAAACTTAGGAAAATAAGAAAATTAAAGTGACTTTAATTAAACATGTGATGAAATTGTCTTAAGTCACACGGATCAAGCTTTCTTTTAATCTTAGCCATTGATTAAAGTTTAATCTTGGCCGTTGATTTGTCAACGAGAAAAGTATAAAGGAAAGACTTGGGGTCATTTGTAAGATACACAGAGGTAGAGCACTGAAGCTAAGTTGAGATTATAGGGCGGGGTTGCTAAGAATTCTCAAGTGTTTCAGTTGCAGAGAGGGGAATTTAGAACAAAGGATGATCTGATCCCGAGGTCTAGAATACACAAGAAGCAGAGGAGAGATCAGGAAAGACATCGTAGAGGAAGGCAACAGCAGAGGCAGCAGACGGCAGCAGCAGCAGCAACAGACGATAGCAACAACAGACGACAACAACAACAGGTGGCAGCAGCAGCAGACGGCAGCAACAACAGCAACATACGGCAGCAGCTGTAGCAACAAGGACAACGTGATTTTTAGGAAACCCTTCAGGGGTTACGCAGAGACCCTTAGGGGTAGCATAGTGACTGCGTCACCCAGTCTGGGGTAACACAGTCCCTTCTTGTGACAACGTTGAGCATTTGGAGGCCTTCAAAGGCTGACGCAGTGTCTTTCAGCGGCAGATTTGGGGTTTCTAGGCCTAGATCTGGCTGAGTTCTATAAATCCCATTTGAGGGTGTGGATAGTCAGTATGGTTGGTCTTAGATCAGCTAGGTGCTGCAGATCTAGAGTTTTCTCTGTAGGGTTTTCCAGATCTGGAACCCAAAGTTGTGTATTCAGAAATATTCTTAATAATAGAGCCCTCCAGCAGCTAGAGACCGGTTTTCCCACATTGGGTTTTTCCGGGGACAGTTTGTCTAGAAATAAATGTCTCTTTGTTTATGTGTGCATGTTCTTATTCTAGATCTGAATTGGTAGAGATCTGTTATGTGTTTTGCTTTGATGTTGACTTGAATTATTCAGTTGATAAATTGTATAAGTAGGAGAAGCTTAACCGAATTAACAAAAATAATTTCTGCATAAGAATTAAGATTCAGAAATTTCTACATGGAATCAGAGCAATTGCAGATCTAAAAAGGTCACCAGTGGAAGCATCTGAAGGATCTAGCTGTAGAAAGCAGCTAGAAAGGCAGCAGAAAAGCAGATCTGAAGGGACAACGCAGTTTTGCAGGAAGAGATTCACGCAGAGGGAAGGGTGACGCTGTCCAGCGCTGTGTCCTAGCAAGCCCACACAATTACTCTGCAGAGGCAGCTCAGAAACAACGCTGGTTAGGTCTGAAGCCAGCCAGTGTGATTCAGATCTGAATCTGTTAGATTCAGAAAAAGTCTACAGAAAAGTTGCAGAAATTCAGAAGAGCTGGTGGGGTTAAACTTTTGAAGTTTTCATATTTTTAACCTTAGCACAAATGACAAAGTTTGGGAAGAGATTAGATTCTCAGAGAGTTTCTTGCCAAAGGAAACTTGCAGTTTGATCAGAGGATCAAAGAAGAAGTTGAATCATAGTTGATTTGGTAGATTTCCAAGGAGGGAAATCAAGTGTCAGAGGGAGCAGAGGGTTCCCAGTTCGTAAAGGACCCTAGATCCAGATCTCTAGTATAGAGAGGAGGAGCTCCGACAAACTCTAAGCAGATGGCTTCTCATGGACTGTGTGATCAGGATAGGTTAGAGGGCCTCTCAAACTTATCGGTTTGGAAAAAAAGGATCCTGATTGTCCTTGAGGCAAACGGTCTAAGAGACCATGCAGAGTAGATTCTGGCCACACTGACAGTTGCGGATCTCCTACGGAAGCATAAGGAAGCTGCTAGGCATGCCAAGCGGTTGATAATGGATAGTATCAAGGACCATATTGTACCACCCATTGCTGAGAAGAGGACAACTAACGAAATGTGGAAGGCCTTGACTTCCCTCTATGAGGGAAAATCAGTCCAAAGAAAGATGTTGTTGGAGGCCCAAATGAGGTCATTCATGATGACTAAGGTTGAAGACATCGAGCATTTTCTGTTCAGTTTACAGTCAATTAGGCATCAGCTGACTACAACGGGTGCAACCGTAGATGATGCAATGATATTCAGGATTGCCCTGAATGCAGTGACGAATGAGTGGGAAACATTTGTCCAAAGTATCTTGGGCAGAGCGGACCTCCCAGATTGAGACAACTTGTGGTCAATCCTGCGGCAAGAAGAACTACGCAAATTCACCAAGAAGAAGCACAACCCTGGGTTAAGAAAAGTAAAGAAGGAAGAGGAGGAAGATGCAACCTTGGCATCAAAGAAGAAGAAGGATCTTTCAAAGATCAAGTGCTTCCAATGTGGCGAAATGGGATATTTTTCCAGCCATTGTCTAGAAAAGAAAAAGGACAAGGAAGCATCTTCTTCCAAGGCAGTTGTGGTAGATGATGGGTCAGGAGATGATGTAGTCATGAGTGCTCATGAACCACGGAGGTGGGGTGACATGGACATGTAGAGGAGCTACATGGAAGAGAGGCAGGATTCTTGAGCAACTCATCTCTTGGATCACAACCGAGCTATGGCAGCCTTAAGACAGTAGCGGGACAAGTGGAGCAGTGGGTGCATAGATCACACATGAGGCAGAGGTAGAGGTAGATCTGCAGGCTGGGAGGAGCAGCGCAAAGCATAGCAACAACAATGTAGAAGCAGTAGCAGCGCAGAGGCTGATGTGACTTCAGCAGCGCAGTGTAGTACTGCTTACACAGTGCATAGGTGCAGCAACACAAAGAGCTTCAGAGGGACAACACAGTGCAGCGACAACGTGATAGATTTCAGCACAAGGAGCTAATGTGACTTCAGTAGTGCAGAGGGAGTCTGATTACGCAGGCAGATTTGTAGCTATGCATCGTTCTTTAGATGGCAACACATATATGTAGCTTATGGAGCTTTAGTGATGAGGATGCAGCCCATCTGACTTGTTTGTCAAAGATTGGGCAAGAGATTCAGTTGTTTCTCTCAACAACTAAAGTTGCAGTGCAACAAATTAGCAGTGGCAGTGCTATGAGCAGAACTGATGCAACATATTGAGAGGGAGTTGTAGTATAGTGGTTGTAGTGGCAGTCGCAGAGTCATGGGCAGTAATACAAAACGGCAGCAACAGTGCAAAGTTGAGTGGTAGGAGGCCAAGCTTCAACAGCACAGAACCAGTGCCCAAAATCTTGTAATGTATAAGTGTGATGTATTGCTAGAGCACACCCTTGATGCTAAGAGGAGTGTTGAGATTTTGTGTATTTGGGGTAGCATCAGTTGTGCTCTAGGTCCCAAATTTTGAGGAAGGACTAGAGTTCACCCGATCTACAAGACCCAGAAATGGATTTGGGAAATTTCATCTGGTTTAGGAGATATTAAATTAATTAATTATTTTAATGTATTCTCTAAGTTAAAACTTAGGAAAATAAAATAATTAAAGTGAATTTAATTAAACATGTGATGAAATTGTCTTAAGTCACAGGGATCAAGCTTTTTTTTAATCTTAGCCATTGATTAAAGATTTAATCATGGTCGTTGATTTGTCAACGAGAAAAGTATAAAGGAAAGGCTTGGGGTCATTTGTAAGATACACAGAGGCAGAGCACTGAAGCTAAGCTGAGATTCTAGGGCGGGGTTGCTAAGAATTCTCAAGTGTTTCAGTTGCAGAGAGGGGAATTTAGACCAAGGGGATGATCTGATCCCGAGGTCTAGAATACACAAGAAGCAAAGAAGAGATTAGGAAAGACATTGATAGTGAGGTAAAGTTAAAGCAATAGTCGACAAAGAAACAATGGCTGATAGAAGTGAAGCAGAAGAAATAGCTTTAGTAGACAAGAAGAAGAATGCAAAGAATGTAGACAACGTAGGCATCAAGGACAACGTCGATTTTTAGAAAACCCTTAGGGCGCGTGTGAGATCACCGCTGGCCACCTGGTAATGGCCCCTTCCAAAGGACGTCGTTGAGCATTTGGAGGTTTCTCCCGCAGGGCCGATCACATGTCTTTCAAAGTGCATTTGGGGTTTCAGGCTCAGATCTGCTGAGTTTGTAAACTCGTTTGAGGGTGTGTGATTCGCTTAGTGGTTGTTGGTTTGTGCATCGCCTAGGGTGCCGGCAGATTCGAGTTTTCTCCGTAGGTTTTCTAGACTGGAACCCAAAAGGTTATTTATTTAGGAAATATTCTTAATAATAGAGCCCTCCAAATGCCTGTGAGACCGGTTTTCCCACATTGGGTTTTTTCGGGGACAGTTTGTCCAGAAATAACTGTGTCACTTTGTCTATGTGTGCATGTGCTTATTCTAGATCTGAATTAGTAGAGATCTGTTATGTGTTTTGCTTTGATGTTGACTTGAATTTATTTAGTTGATAACTTGTATAAGTAGGAGAAGCTTAACTGGATTAACAGAAATAATTTCTGCATAAGAATTAAGATTTATAAATTTCTACAGCAGCAAGAAGAGGGAGAGGAGTACTCGCTTCGACATATTTGAGCTAGATGGCCCCGTACAAACTGCGTGATCAGGATAGGTTGGACGATGTGTCTAACTTCGTGATCTGGAAGGCCATAATCCTGTTAATGCTGGAGGAGTACGACATCGGAGACCACACGGAAAATGTCTTAGTTGTGCCGACCGATGCAAACGCTCTGATGAATTTTAACAAGAATTAGGCACAGACAAAGCGCTTGATCATGGAAGGGGTGAAGGATCACGTGGTCCCGCACATTGCCAAGAAGAAGACGACAAATGAGGTGTGGAGAACTTTGACCACAGTATATCAAGGCAGCTCTGTCCAATGTAAGATGCTTCTGGAGAACCAAATGAGGATGTTCCAGATGCATAAAAGGGAAGAGATCAATCCATTTCTCTCCAAATTGCAGACTATTCGGGATCGGCTGATTGCCATGGCGGCAACTCCAAATGAAGGGCTCTTACTAAGGACAACCCTGAATGTTGTCACTGATGAATGGGAAACCTTTGTCCAAGAATTTTGGGCAGAGCACAACTTCTTATTTGGGGTGACATGTGAGCTATCCTTCGATAGGAGGAGATCTGACAGATGACCAATAGGGAATTCAACAGCAGAAGTAGCAAGGTGAAAAAGGAGGAGGAAGAGGACACAATCCTTGCATCAAAGGAACGACGACAACAATGGAAGAAGAAGAAGGACCTATCTAAGGTCTAATGCTTTAAATGTG
Source organism: Pinus albicaulis (assembly GCA_034641835.2). NCBI lineage: Eukaryota > Viridiplantae > Streptophyta > Pinopsida > Pinales > Pinaceae > Pinus > Pinus albicaulis. The sequence goes on along the minus strand of CM076575.1, from coordinate 1,486,372,641 downwards.
GCGAACTTGGACACTTCGCCAGCACTTGTCCTAAGAAGAAGGACAAGGAATCTTCTGATTCCAAGGCAAAAATAGCTAGAGGGGAGAGTGGTAGTGAGGATGATGTGGCAATGAGTGCTCATGTGCCTCAAGAGAAGAGGTGGGGCAATATCAATCTGCAGAGCAGCTACGGATGGGAGGCAAGATCCTTGAGGTGCCCAGACTCTTGGATCTACGAGAGCCTTGAGATAGTAGCAAGATTACTGGAGCAGTGGGTGCAAAAGATCATGATGAAGCAGAGGCAGAGCTGGGACGCTGTAGATTGGAGCAGTGTAATGCATAGGCAACAACAACGTAGAAGCTGATGGGACTTCAACAGTGCTTAGATTGTGTAGAGCAGCAACAACGCAGTGGCTTTAGAGAGACAACGCAACGTAGCAGCTGATGGAGCTTCAGTGATGAGATGCAACTCGACTGACTTGTCTATCATTGATTGGGTAGGGGTCGTTCAGTTGCTTACTTCTCAACAACTGAGTTGCAATGCAACAGTTGACAACGTGATGCAACAATTTGAGAGGGAGCTGTAGTACAGATGTTGCAGTGTCAGTGACAGAGACATGGACAGCAGTGCAGGGAGCAACATCGTAGTGGATAAAGGGCAGCAGACCAAGCATCAACGTAGAGACCGATGCCAGAGATCAGGGCAATGCTTCAGTGTGGAAGTATTGCTAGAGCACACTCCTCGCTAAGAGGGAGTGTTGATATTTTGGGGTAGCATCGGGTGTGCTCTAGCTCCCAAAATTTGTGGAGGGGCTAGAACACATGAGATATCCAAGATCCAAAAAGCGTTTGGATAAATATCATCTACTATAAAAGTTATTCAAATAATTAAATTTTTTAATGGGAACCCCAAGTCTAACTTAGGGAAATTAAAAAATTAAATAACACGTGATGAGAATGTTGTAAGTGACGCAGATCAAGGATTCTTTTAATCGTAGCCGTCGATTAGAGATTAGATCACGACTGTTGGTTTGCCAACGAGAAAAGTATAAAGGAAGGGTTGGGGATCAGTTGGAGAACACACACATAGCAAATGCACTGAAGCTATGTCGAAATTCTGGGGCGGGGTTCGTTGAGGATTTCAGAGTGAGTTTGCAGTGCCGTGAGGGGTAGAGATCAGCAAGGGATGATGTGATCCAAGGCCGAGAATTCAGCGGGCCGGGAGGCAGCATCATACTAGCGTGATGCAGAGGCCAGCAGGAGGGATGCAGAGGCCACGTGGAGGGTGACGTAGAGGTAGCGCAGAGGCCTTCAGAGTGATGCAGGGGCATCCTGTGTTGTGCAAAGGTTGCGCTAGGTTAGAGGGGCTAACACAATTGCAGGAAGAGCTGCGTTGGGGTTCCAGTGGGCCAGAAAGGGCTTGTTATCTATAAATCCCGATTGAGGGTGTGATTCAGCCATATTTTATGTCTCTGAGTGATAAGGTACAACTGCCGTGTATTTTTTCTGTAGGGAAAATCGTTTCTGGTGCCCATAATGTTGTATTCAGATTCTGCACAATAATAAAACCCTCTAGAGTTATTGCACCGGTTTTCCCACATTGGGTTTTTCCAGGGACATTTGCTTGAAAAATATGTGTCATTTTGTCATATGTGCGTGATGTTTAGTAAATGACTTGTAGTTGTGTAGGCTGCTATTTGTGTTTACTTCGAAATTTTTATGAATATTCAGTTAAATAACTTGTGTAATAAATCAAGTAGGAGAAGTAAATCAATAGTTAGCAATAATGTTTATGTACTAAGGATTCACAAATTTTCACATCAAAGCCCTTTGGTTGTTCGATATATACTTCTTCTTCTATCAACCCATTCAAGAACGCAGTCTTGACATCCATCTGGTGAATCTCCCACCCCATCTGCGCAACGATGGATATCACGGATCTAATAGAAGTATATCTAGCTACTGGTGTGAAGGTTTCTTCATAGTGTATACCCTCCTTCTAAGCATACCCCTTAGCCTCGAACTTGGCTTTATATTTTTCTACGCTGCCATCTGCAACATATTTGATCTTGTAGATCCATCTCGAACCCACAACTGATCTGTCCAGGGCCTAGAAACCACTTTCCAAACATCATTCATCATGATGGAACCATACTCTTCCACCATTGCATCTACCCATACTTGATGTTGAGCTGCGTCCTGAAAACTAGAGGGTTCCCCAACCTAAGCTACCAAGGCTTGGTATTTGTCCGGTTGCCTGTGCTTCCTCTTCTCATTTCTAGGAGCCCCAACAAACTCCTCTGCGTCCCTCAGAATCTGTCGTAATTCCCTGCTCATCCAACTACTGGTAGTGGGTGGATCTTCCAACTCCTCCTGCAAACCCTCTGGATCCTTGTGCCTTGGAGAAGCACTCGTGCTAGTTTCTGCTGGTCGTAGTGGTTGGACTAGTAGATCATCCTCAGTTTGCGTTTCAGAAGGCAACTCCCGTAATTATTTTGAAAGCTCTTTCCTCCATGAACTTTACATCCCGCCGCACTACAATCTTCCTGCTGTCAGGAATGTAGATTTTGTAAGCCTTAGAATTCTTGCTATATCCACCAAATATCCCTTTTCCGCAGTCCTATCCAATTTCTTCCTTTTCTCTTCAGGTGTATGGCAGTATGCCACACTACCAAAGATCCTAAAGTGGCTTACTTCTGGCTTCTTGCCAGTGAAGAAACTTTCTGGAGTTATTTTACCCAATGCGCTGGAGTTATTTTACCCAATGCGCAATGAGGAATCGTGTTCTGAACATACACAACTATATTACAAGCTTCTACCCACAAAAATTTGGGCATGTCTTGATCATACAACATTGCCTTTGCAGCCTCCACAATAGTTATATTCTTCCTTTTTGCAATTCCATTCTGCTCCAGATTATATGGAGCGGTCCACTCTCTTCTAATGCCTTCGCTTCCACAAAAATCTGTGAAGTCTTTATCAATGTATTCTCCACCATTATCTGATCCGCAGTATCTTGATTCACTTTCCTGTCAGATTCTCAACCAGAGCTTTAAACTCCTTGAATTGATCAAAGACTTCATCCTTGGTCTTCAGAAAGTAGATCCAAGTTTTCTTGGAATGGTCATCAATGAAGGTGACAAAATATTTGCACCACTAAGAGCTCTAGTAGACATTGGTCCACAGATGTCTGAGTGTATTAATCCCAACGCACTCTTAGCCCTATTGTTGTTCCTGGAGTAGGCTGCCTTGGTGTACTTTCCTAGTACACACCCTCTGCAAACATCATCTCGCTTAGTGCTCAAATTTGGAACTCCTGTGACAGTCTTCTTGAGAATTCTCAAAGACCCATGGTGTAAGTGCCCCATTCTCCTATGCCATAGTTCATTCAAATCCTTCTCATCATTGTTGCCTATCAGTGCCATTGGAGATTCGAGCTGCAACTTATACAGATTATTGCTCCTGACTCTGATTTGTGCGTTCCTCTTCCAACTCGGGTTTTTGACATATACTCTTTTGCCAATGATGTAAACGTCATAGCACTTGTTTTGTAGCTGAGACACTGAGTGTAAGTTCATCCCCAAACCAGGCACATGCAGCACATTGGTGGCTTGAAGCTTATTGCCAATTTCAGTTTGAAATACTACGGTACCTCTTCCAACGGGGATACACTTCGCCTTATTGCCCATGGTGATCTGAAAGTTCATTTGCTCTTCTTGGTAGCTTGAGAAGCATTCTCGTACTCTCGTCATATGTGCGGAAGCTCCACTATCAATATACCAGACTTTTGGAGACGCAGAGCTTGATACGCAAGAGAATTATTCTTCCAGTCTAGAAGCCAATACAGAGATGTTGTGATCACTCTGTTCTTCCATGCTTTCCCTTTTCTCTGAAGATTTGCGTGAATTCTTTCAAGTTGTTGCTGCAACAACTTCTAGACTTTGTTCCATCACAAGGTCTCCAATCCTGTTATTCAATCTCAGCTCTGATACCATGTGAAAATTTCATTTCTAAAATTCTACTATAGTTATAGATTTATTTCTCCTACTTATTTCCACAATAAGTTATTTACAAAAGCCTTCGAGTGAATATCGAAATAAACACCACTGCAGTTATCACTCAAGTACATATAAATAAAAGAACAATAAAATGCAAGCACAAGAATCAATCACATTGACACAGTTATTTTTGGACAATTGTCCCTGGAAAAAACCAATGCGGGAAAACCGGTGCAGGAGATGAGGGTTTATATATTAATCTTCAGCAGCAAATTCTTTACAAGGAAAGAAGCATAATAATTGAGAAACTTCTTAAGAAAACACCTGAGATAAACTCTTTTAGCCCTCTAAAGAATTTTCGACACCTGAGCAACTCACTGGCCCCTACTGCGTCACCCCTGCATGCTTCTCTGCGTAGAGCCTGCGTGAGACTGCATCACTACTATGTGAGCCCTCTGTGTTACTCCTCTGTGCTGCCTCTCTTCCCTTTTGCGTCTTTCTTCCCTCATGCCCTGTCACTATTGATGCCCTCTGCTTCATTTGCTGTGCAATTCTCCCTCTGAAATAGAATTCTATTCCTTCATAATCGACTTCCCTCGAGTTACTGAGGGTGTGCCCGGCTTACTTTCCAAATGGCCCTCAAGTCTTCTTTTATAATCTGTTCATTGACAAATCAATGGCCTAGATTAGAAGTCTAATTGATGGCTAAGGTTAAATCTTGACTTGATCTTCGTTCTGTAGAATACTGGTGTCCAAGCCTCCTCACAAATTTTGAGACTTAGATCACTTTCCTATGCTACAAAAATCAACACGGAATCACAGGCGAGAGGCTTGCACTGAACTAGGGCTTCTGGGCCATAGCCGCAAGCACAAAACTACTGAAATCGGGCCAGAGCCATAAACATAATGTGGCAAGGTACAGCCAAGCTGCCATAGTTGCAGGCAGAGCGTGACAAGGTCGCAGCTAGGATTTTGAGGCCAGATCGGGTTTGATCCGAACCAGAACCGCAGGCACAGTGCGTCCTGCCAACGACCAGGGAGCTATAGATGTGGGCATGTTAATTTTGGACAACTAGGTCTAAACTCCATGATGTGATGCTCCGATGAAGTTGCCAATATTTTTATTGGACTCCTCTTTAGGAGAAGTGTAAGATCGATCTAAAGATCATCTTAATCCGATGAGTAGAACATTTATTTTGAATTTACTCAAAATATGTGTAGGTCGGCCTAAAATGAAATGTAGGCTTGAAGCCCCAGTAGTTGTGTCACACACCCTCATTGATGGATATAAATTGGTCAACATTGGAGGACATTTTCACTCATCCATTACATCACATCCTCTCTCCTCATCTGATTGGTTCGAGCATCTATTGGAGTCTCTTCTTCACTCACACATGGGAAAAAGCAGCAGCTAGGGTTTCAGACTGTCTAGGGTTTCCAGCGCAGAAATTGACTAGCGTTGGCTTTGGTCAACGCTTGGTCAAATTGACCCGAAACTCTCCCAAAACTTCGATCTCTTCAATCTGCATTTTTTGGCACAAATCCCTAAGCTGGACGTTGACTTTGACTTGGCTGCGTTGACTTTGTTGCTGCTGCTGTTTGTGTTGACCGTTGACTGTGACAACATTGAATTTTGTTGACTTTTGGGGTTGACTGATCTGGCTGTCCTAGAGGGTTGTGTGACACTTCTGGTTGGCTGAGCATATTGAGACTTTGCTGGTTGAAGCATCCATTGTTGACTGCCGTAACACACCAACACACTTATACTGGTATGTTCTATCAGCATTTTACTTTCTTGTTTATGTGATTGCTCACTGATATTGAGATAAAAAGTAAAGTTGTATCAAGCATAGAACATCTACAAAAATTTACATGGGATTGAAGTTGAGGTGAAGACAAAGCCCTAGTTTGTAGCAATCACCGAAGAAGAGCATGGGTTCCTCAAACTACAATGTCTTTAAAGCTGATGACAAATGGACTGGGAAGGAAGACTTCCATGCCTGGAATATGACACTGGATCTTAATTTGGAAGACCAAGATGTCATGGACTATGTGCAAGGTAAAATCCAAGAGCCTCTATCCACTGCAACTATTGCCACCAAAGCAAAGTACAAGAAGGGGGAAATCAAAGCAAAGCTGATGATTAGGGACTCAATTCATAGGAGTCTGGTTGCCTACATCTCTGAGTTGGGCACATCCAAGGAGATGTATGATAAGTTGGTCAACATGTTCAAGGCCAACAATGCGAATCAAGTGTTATTCTTCAAGAACCAATTGAAGAATCTGAAGAAAGGTAGGGATGAGTCTGTTTAATCATATTTTCTGAAGTTGATCAAAATCAGGAATAATCTTCTGGCTATTGGGGAGACAATAGCTAATCGAGAGATGGTTCTGACCGCACTTGGAGGTCTCTCCTCCGAATGGCATGTATTCAACACTACCATTCTCAATGACAATGTCATACCTGATTTTGACGAAGTACTATCGAGATGCTCACAAGAAGAGACAATGATGAAGGAATATGAAAATGAAGAAAATGTTGCCTTCACTACTCATGCTAAGAAGAAGAACTTTGGTGGTCTGAGGAACAAAGGAAGAGTAGGGGCCCAAGGAAAGAAAGGCAAATGTTACACTTGCCACAAGCCTGGCCACTATGCTAGAGAATGCCCTTTCAAGAAGGATTCTCCTGATGATGATGACAATAACAACAACCGAAGGAATGGCAATCAAAGGAAGAACAGGTTCAAAGGGAAGAGGAAGGCTTCCTCTAGTGGAAATGGGCAACCTTTCAAAAGGTCAAGAAATTCCAGTTATGAGGAATCAAATGTTGTTGATAAAAGAAATGAATTCATTCTTGTATCTGCCCTCTTTGCTGCATCTCCACCCGACACTATGGATATCTGGTTAATAGATAGTGGTGCTTCAAGGAACATCATTGGGTTCAAGGAAGAAATTTTTGATATGGTTGAGAAGGATGTTAATCTGTAAATTATCCTTGGAGATAATACCACATATCTGGTGAAAGGGACAGGGACTGTGACCCTCCACTTGTCTCAAGGTCAAGTCCTCCGCTTGCAAGATGTACGATATGTACTTGATTTGAAGAAGAACCTTGTGTCTGTATTAGCCATGGAAGACAAAGGTTTCAATGTGGCATTCGTTGATGGGAAGGTGCGTATCTGGAAGAATAGTTTCAAGGAAGCTATCACGATTGGGTTTAGAGTTGATACACTCTACCAGGTTCGAGGAAGTCCACTAGGAGCAATGACGTGTGATACTATTCGACTGACTGAACTATGGCACCGGAGGTTTGGACACCTTCACTACAAGGCCCTTCCTGAAGCAAGGAAGGTGGTGATGGGGATGTCCGAGTTCACAAATGATCATGAAGGTGTGTGTCAGGGTTGTGCCGAAGGAAAGATTACAAGGAGACCTTTCCCCTCAAGTGTCACAAAGACATTTGATGTCTTGCAATTGATACATTCTAATCTATCTGGTATGATGCCCGTGACATCCTTGGGAGGATGTTCTTATTATATGACATTCATAGACGACTTCTCTCGCAAAACCTCGATATACTTCTTGAAGAAGAAGGATGAGGCTTTCATGTGGTTCTGTACCTTTAAAGCCTTGGTGGAAAATCTCACAGGGAAGAAGATCAAGATATTGAGGACCGATAATGGCTCTGAATATGAGACGAACGAGTTCAAGAACTTTTGCAGAGAAGCTGCCATCAAGAGGGAGACCACAATTGTCTATACTCCTAAGCAGAATGGCTATGTACATACAAAACCGATGCCCGCATTCCGCTTTGGACTCCAAAACTCCCGAAGAGGTTTTCTCTGCTAAGAAACCTGACTCACATTTTAGAGTTTTTGGATGTCCTGTTTATTGTCATGTACTGAAGGAGAAGAGGAGCAAGCTGGATGCTTCTGGAAATAAGGGAATGTTTGTGGGCTACAGCGAAACTTTGAAGGCCTATAGAGTTTATGTGCCTGATCAAAGGGGAGTGGAGATATGCCACGATGTTACCTTTGATGAAGATGCTTCCCTGAGGAAAGTAGTCAATATTCCGAGATCTGAGGAAGATCATGAAACAAGACCTAGAAATCAAGAAGAACCGAAGGATGAGACTATGCCCGATGTTCAAGGACCGATTGACCCGATTGATCCACCTCCTTCAATGAGGAAAAGACCATAATGGCTCAGGGACACTCTCGAGGAAGCCGAGAGTCATATGGCCCCAATGGGGACATTCCGTGAAAGCAAGAAGTTGAATAGATACCAAGGGTATCTAGCAGCCATGAGTACTATTGTAGAATTTGAGCCTGGAACTTTTGAGGAAGGCGTAAAGCATAAAGTCTGGAAGGATGTTATGCATGAAGAATATGAGTCCATTATGAAGAATGATGTCTGGGATATGGTTTCAAAACCGGAGGGCAAAGCAGTTGTCACCTCGAAATGGCTCTATAAGATCAAGCATGGATCTAATGGAAGTGCTAAAAAGTTCAAGGCAAGATTCGTTGCCCGTGGCTTCTCTCAAAAGGAAGGCGTAGACTATGATTACATATTTGCACCTGTGGCCCGATATACCACCATTCGATCTATCATAGCCCTTGCTGCCATGCAAGGATGGAATCTTCATCACATGGATGTGAAGACTGCATTTCTGCATGGTGCGATAAAGGAAGAGGTGTATGTGGAGCAACCTATGGGGTTCGAAGTCCAAGATCAGGACACCCTTGTCTGTAGGTTGAAGAAAGCCCTCTATGGGTTGAAGCAATCACCCAAAGCTTGGTACAAGAGGATAAATAGCTACCTAATGAAGCTAAGCTTCACTCGTAGTAATGTTGATTTGAACCTTTACTTCAAGGTTGATAGAGAAAAGCCTCTCATTCTGGTGCTGTATGTGGATGACCTCTAACAGGTGTTGACCCTCTCATTCATTAGTGCAAGAGGAAGCTCACTGCTGAGTTCGAGATGAAGGACCTAGGACTGATGCACTACTTCCTAGGCCTGGAGGTCTAGAAGAGAGTTGGCGAGATTTTCCTTTCTCAAGGAAAATATATTGTGAAGCTTCTCGAAAGTTCGGTATGGTGGACTGTAAGTCCGTGTCGACACCGATGGAGCTCAAATTTAAGAAGTTGAGTGGTAGCGCTGCTGTGCCCGTGCTAGCAAATCTTACTGAGTATCGTCAACTCGTAGGGGCCCTGATGTTCTTAGTGAACACCCGTCTGAACGTATGTTTTGCAGTGAACACTTTGAGTCAACATATGGTTGAGCCTCATCAATTTCATTGGGTTGGTGCCAAGAATCTGTTGAGATATCTTCGGGGCACGATAAGCCATGGGCTGAGATACACTGTCGAGAGCGTGACACTCAATGGATATACTGATGTCGATTGGGCTGGCAGTGTGGTGGATTGTAAGAGCACATCGAGATGCTACTTCACACTTGGTTCTGCTTTGATATCATGGATGAACAGGAAGTAGAAGTCAGTCGCTTTCAGCACTGCGGACGCTGAATACATTGCAACGAGTATGGCCTGTTGTGAAGCAGTTTGGTTGCGAAAGCTCTTCAGTGAGTTGTTCGGGCATGTGCTAGATACCATCGTGATACTCTGTGATAACCAGAGTGGGATTCGGTTGTTCGAGAATCCCATGTTCCACGATCGATCCAAGCATATTGATATCAGGTACCACTTTATCCAAGATATGGTACAGCGAGGCACTGTAAGGCTCGATCATATAGGAACTGATGAGCAAATCGTGGATATTCTCACAAAGTCCCTGGGGAAGGTCAAGTTCCTAACCTTCCGTCCTGTTGGACGATGAGCTTTGGGGATAGCTTCTCGGAGCTATAAGCACACACGGGGCTAGGTTGGCCGAACCTTGTGGTGCTTCTTCCCCACCGTTATGATGTTGAGTTGGTTCACCTCTTATGATCTGTGCCCCGTATGCATCCTACCCATTGAGTCCAGAGCTCATGGGAAGTACCTCTCATTTGGCCAATGAGGTGGGAAAATCTAGAGACTAGTAGCAAAGACTGATGGACGCATCAGAGATTGTCGTACTCTCTATCTAGGATGGCACGTGTCCAACCACCTGATCTAGGATCAAGTCTAGTGAGGTTTCAGACCTCCTACTGACTTCGGGTCAGATAAACCAACTTCAAGTTGGTATGAGACTCTTTGAGTCCTGTAGAGGTTTCAAACGTCTGGGCTGAATTTGTCAGCCGGGAATGATGTCTTTGTGACTGACCCACCTTTGTTCTGAAATAAAGAAGCCAGCAAAGCAAGTTACGGCGGGATGACGCACGATGTTTGGATTGCACAGGTGGATGGAGTTCTCCCTAGTTGAGAGGGAGTGTTAATTTAGGTCAACTAGGTCCAAACTCCATGATGTGATGCTCAGATGAAGATGCCAATATTTTTATTGGACTCCTCTTTCGGAGAGGTGCAAGATCATCTTGATCCGATGAGTAGAACATTTATTTTGAATTTATTCAAAATATGTGCAGGTTGGCCTGAAATGAAATGTAGGCTTGAAGCCCCAACAGTTGTGTCACACACCCTCATTGATGGATATAAATTGGTCAACGTTGGAGGACATTTTCACTCATCCATCACATCACATCTTCTCCTCATCTGATTGGTTCGAGCATCTATTGGAGTCTTTTCTTCACTCACACGGGGGAAAAAGCAGTAGCTAGGGTTTCGGATTGTCTAGGGTTTCCGGCGCAAAAATTGACTAGCATTGACCTGCTTGGTCAAATTGACCCGAAACTCTCTCAAAACATCGATCTCTTTAATCCGCATTTTTTGCCACAAATCCTGAGGCTGGACGTTGACTTTGACTTGGCTGCGTTGACTTTGCTGCTGCTATTTGCATTGACCGTTGACTGTGACAACGTTGAATTTCGTTGACTTTTGGGGTTGACTGATCTAGCTGTCCTAGAGGGTTGTGTGACACTTCTGGTTGGCTGACTGTATTGAGACGTTGCTAGTTGAAGCATCCTGTTGACTGCCGTAATGCACCAACACACTTATACTGGTATGTTCTATCAACATTTTAGTTTCTTGTTTATGTGATTGTTGACTGATATTGGGATAAAAAGTAAAGTTGCATCAAGCATAAAACATCTACAAAAATTTACAGGGCACAACATCTTGAGGTCATGGCTAAGGGTTTTTCTGAGAAAATTTGAGTTAGGTCATCTTCAGTTGCTTGTGCAATGCTTCCAGACATCAGTCACTCAGTCACAGATGTTTGTGATCAGTCTTTGATAACATCCTAGATTCAGATCTAGGATTTGACTATTGATATCAGTTGGTTTCGGTGATCTATTTGATCTGTGTTTCTTGATGTTGTAGATCTACAAATCTGTAGATCTGTTCAGTATATTTTCGTTGCAAATCGGGTTGTCAAAGATGCATCTACAATTCTTTGAAGTTTCCACTCAGCGATACAGTGTTCAATAGTATGCTACAAGTAGTAACAATGCTTTACAGTTCTCAGAATCGGGATCACTCAGCAGAAGTATGTTTATGGTTATATTATGCATGTGCTAGTTATTTTACTGCATTATGAAGATATGGATCAATGGATCATTGTACTCTTGTTTGTTGAATCATTTGATGACGGTCTGAGAAGAAGAATTTGCAAGGGATTTCCCCGTAGTGGGTTTTGCCCTAGTTTTGTCCCCAATCTTGGTGTCTATTTGTGTGCATGCTTTTCTTCTTATGTTTCTTTATGCGTTGTTGCATAGATGATGTGATGCTATTGTTCTTTCTACATAGTTGCACATGTTGATGGATAATAATGTAGATATGAATAATGATATAATTATATGGGGTGAACTTATCATGTTATTCAGGAAATGCAACTATCAAAGCAAAGAACTATGTAGCCCTATGAAAAATTAACATGGTCTCAGAGCTAGGTTGAAGAAAAGCCATGGAGATCACCCCAATGGAGACACTTTTTGATGGAAGAAAGAAAAGGATGGTAGAGACTTAAAAGAATTCTAGGGTATGAAGAAAAACCTAGGTAGTTAGTGCATAAGGGTTTGATTGTGAGGGTTTAAGAGAAACCTTGGTTTATGGCTTGATGTATGCAACCCTAGCATGATGTAGATGCTCAAGCACTTGGGACTGATTTGATGAAGCCCTAGATGACCTGGTTCTTGATAAATTTGATTGAAGGCAACACTGTTATGTGGTCTACAGATGGCTCTTGAAGGTTGGTTCAAGAGGAAGAGGATCGTCTCTCATCAAAGATAAGTATTCCTTGACTTATGACTTTACTCTTGTTTAGACTATTATGATTGTTAATCATTGCCTACACCTCCTGCATGTATATTTGAGTACTTGGATATTTCTAACCTCCTTGATGAGATGTGATGAGTAGATTCCTCTTGAGGATCTTTTGAAATACAAGAAAGATGGCTAGATCTGGAAGAGGTAAAGAGGCACCTAATGAAAAGGTGACAAGCTGCCTATGTGTAGGTGCACAATTATTTGATACTCTAAGGTATGAATGGTATATTGTTTTAATGTTATGTTTCAGCTATAACATTGGATGGCCAAGTAAGCCTTATGGTCTGTTGAGAATGTCTCCTTCGCAAATGGCTCATGAATGCATATGAAAATGATTGGGATTTTTGTTTCCTATGATGAAATGGTGCACCTAGTATTGAATATTTTGATCATGATGACCTTCTTGATTTTGCGAGGCTGCTTATTATATAATGGCATAACTTGATGTTTGGCTAACTTCTATTGTTTTGAAATCCTGATCCCGACTTTAGTAAATGGTACTATTGACTCTTGATATGCATAAGACCTGTTGGATCTCTTATAGAAGGTTACCTCATTGATATGGTATTGATAATGCTTGTGATAAGCATGATGAAAGCTCATGGAAAGAGAGATTGCACTCTGTTGGTTTATTGAATAACCTAACTTGATCCTATTGATCATGAAAAGCATGTATTGATGACCATGATGATAGAGGCATATCTATGAGATTAATGTTCTAGATCTCCTACTACCTGTGGTTATGGCATATGGTGAAATTAAATTCTCTAACTTGATGTATTGTTATTGGGTTCATAAGATTGTGTTGTCACATCTTTTTGTTGCCCTGATCTTTCAAGTCCAGCCCTTGATGAAAGATTGATGACGTGATGTTGAAGATCATGATAGATATGTGTTTATGATCTAACAGGTCTGTTGTTGCATGAATCTAGTAAAGACAAGTTGATGACATGAATGAAAATGAAATTACATGCTCTTCAATGATTTATGGGTATCTGACATTGTTGATCTACAACAGAGGTTTGAGCGTCACTCGCACAAAGGAAGGCCCATAGATGCGACTATGCTTGATACACAGAGAATTGAAGTTTTGTACACGAAATCAGTCTGTACTTTGAATAAAGGATCTTTGACATTTCCTGGAATTGTAATCTGATTTCTGAAGTTGTCGAGTTAAATTGTTGATCGAAGTAAATAAAGGATCAAGCATGAAATCAGATGGTCACCTGGAAGATGTCAGTTTTGCAGATGTGTTGCAGATAGCAATAAGATCTGACAGCAGGAAAATTTTGTATGTTTGAATCGAACTTGTGTCTGTAGGTGACCGAGACATTCATATGAATATGTCATTATGTTTGAAGATTGTGCTACATGTTTTCACTAATTGATACAAATGAGTTGTGTTTGGAACTTTGACATGTTTTATTCATGATTAAGACATGTCTTTGGACTTGATCTGTTGATTATTGATTTGCCTTGATGACAAATGCTATGTGGGCATAGTGACCTTCAGTGTCTTATGTGAGTATTCAAAATTATGGTTTTGTATTGGCCTCCTTGTTCCTAGCACAATGGTTGCTGTGATTCAGTATGAAGATGGAACCCACATGACTTAACCTTGATGTATGCACTTGCATCTAGTGACGCAAATGACTAGTAATAGCATGTTAAATGACAAAATTGATGGCTTGACAGTAAATGAAGTCAAGTCTTGATATGAGCTCTACCTGTCACTGGTTGAAAGAATTGATACTATGATATCAATGTCTTTGATAATAATTTTGATCTAGCATCTAAACTCTAATGAGATGATTTTGTTGACACAACAATGATTTATGTAACGCTGAGTATGTTGGCTTGGTAAGACATTATGCCTACCGAGAGTGTTGCGTGATGCAAGCTCCCCGATTTAGATTCGTCCATACTTGACTTTTATTTGATGAAGTCGGGATAATGAGTTCCAGGGTATGTGTTAAATTTAGATAACCATGGTGTTCTATGCTAGATGCAATTTTACTTGAATATTTCTTAAGCCCGATACAATATAGTAGTGTGGAAAAAGTCGGCAAAAAGTCCCAACTTTTTGAAAAAATCCCGAATTTTTCCCTGAGCCGACTTTATCGGCCGACTTTTTCATCCCTGACAAAGTCGCGATTTTATCCTCGAAGTCCCGACTTTTTGCCGACTTTTTCCAAAAAATCGTGAGTGAGGTAGTTTCTTTAATAATTTTAAAAATTGGGATTTTTTTCAAAAAAATCGGGATTTTTTCCAAAAAATCGGGATTTTTTCCAAAAAATCGGGATTTTTTCCAAAAAATCGGGATTTTTTCCAAAAAGTCAGGATTTTTTCAAAATATGAATATTTTTGTATTTTTTTAGTTTTGCCAACTTTTTGCCGACTTTTTCAAAAAACTCTCGACTTTGTCGAGTTTTTCAACTTTTGGACCCTCGCCGATTTAATCCCGACTTCGACTTTTTCCACATTGCAATATAGTGATCACATAAACATGAAAGTAAAATGTTGATAGAACACAATAATAGATCAACAAAAGACAAGCCAATAATATAGATCAGATTTACAATTCCTTTTGTCAAGAAAAGATATGAGATATTGTGCGTTAGGGCAGTCAACAGCATGCTTCAACCAACAAAGCCTTTCTAGATCAGCCAACCTACCAAGTGTCACACCCACAACCCTCAAAGACAACTCATCACAAGTCAACTCTGGTCAACCAAAAGTCAACGCAGAAAAGTCAAGGTAGGACAGCAATAGAAAGTCAATGTTGCAGATTAGGGCTTTGATCAAACAGATCTGATTTCCTCGATTTTAGTGCCCAGCAATATGGCCTCTCAAAATCAGAATTTTGGCAGAGTTTTGAGGTCAAACGACCAAGGGTTGACCACGGTGAACGCTAGTCAACGCTGCAGCAACAAGCCTTAAACAGATCCGCATAAAACAACTTGTCTAGCTTCGCATGTGTGAACGGAAGAGGCCTCCAAAGGCTAATGAACAGAACACATCACAATGAGAGATGTGTGATGATTTGATGATGATAATGACCTTCAAGTCTCTCCAATTTATATCCATCAGTGAGGGTGTGTGACACATCTATTAGGCATGTGAGCCTACATTACAAATCTGGCCGACCTTGCACATGTGTGGAAAATAAATTCAAAATATATGTTTTGCTCATCCAAACAAAATGATCTTTAGATCATTATTGCACCTCTCCGAAAGAGGAATCCAACAAAAATATGACCATCATCATATGAGCAGTGCAACATGGAATTTGGACCTAGTTGCCCAAAATTAACAGTATGGCCTTGATTTTGATAATGTATTTGGTTTTACATACTGATAGTCTACCCTTGACAGATGATGAGCCTCTGACAATCTAAGTAAGAGGGAGATGGCTTTTGAATCTCGTAATGATGTATCATGGCACGGTGAATCAATTTCTGGAATTTGGGAAAGAAATCTCGTGTTGCAAATATGTTGATAAAATGTCTTTGTGTAATGGAAATGTAAATCCTTGGACTCTCTAGGTTAAAGTTCAAATGTTGTTGAACTTGGTATGGTATCCGATAGTTGATTGAAGCATTGATGTTATGTTTTGAGCATCCATCCGTATATGATGTGTATAGAACATTATTAAATTCATGATTGAGCTGCTCATTCAGAATTGCCACCAAACATCTTTTTGAAATATCTGCATGAAACGCTCTACTTTTAAAGGTTGAGATACTTCTCCCATGATATGTAGCTGCATGAATGAACTAATGATGTTTGGAATTATTATTAATGAGCACAGTTGGATGCTATTGAGATTTTGTGTATTTGGGGTAGCATTAGTTGTGCTCTAAGTCCCAAATTTTGAGGAAGGACTAGAGTACACCTGATCTACAAGACCGAGAAATGGATATGGAAAATTTCATCTGGTTTAGGAGATATTAAATTAATTAATTATTTGAAGTGTACTTCCTAAGTTAAAACTTACGGAACTTAAATAATTAAAGTGAATTTAATTAAACATGTGTTGAAATTGTCTTAAGTCCATAGTTTTAAAAATCGGAATCGAGTTCCGATTCGACCGAGGGTCGGCTCCGACTTCGACTCCGACTCGGTATTGACTCGGCCGATTCGGTTTCAATGACTCGGTTTTTGTAAAAAATACATTAAATATTATTTTATTTTTTTGTAAAAAAAAATAATTTTAAAGATTTTTATTCATGTTTCCAAACACAAAGCATTACAATATAGACAAAAGACAACATATGATCAAAGGAGGCTCATGAATATATCCATTATATCAAAATTGCATCCAGTGCACTGTCCAATACATGATGATGAGATAGAGATCAAAACAAAAAACATAAACAAGGAGGTTCTAAATGGCCTCCACAACAAAACATGAATAATCACTACTGCAGCCTGCTAGACATCTGACAAGCCAATGTCCTTTGGCTCTTCCTCAAACTCTGAGTCTAACCAGAGAGGGAAATCGCTCGCTCCTCCTCTGAATCAACATCCTCAACTGGAACTTTACCCTTGCCCTTACCACTCTGAGATAGACGAGTTATGCGCCTCCGTCGTGGCTGACTAGAGGAAGTGCCTGTGCCTGTGCCCGCAACTGGAGGGCTTGGGACTGGGTCTGCTACTAGTGGATCTGCATTGAGAATAGCCTCTACCTGTGTATCGAAGTCAATCCCCACACCAATATCCTCATCAGAGTAAAACTCTGGTGGACAAGTCTCCACTACTCAATCTGATGTTGGATCAATATCCTCCAACACAATGGGATCTGAATCAGGTCTTTTGTTCAGCAATTGGTCGCGTCTTAGTCGGAGGTTGTACTAGACATACACTAGATCATTTAACCGTTTTTGCTCCAAACGGTTTCTCTTCTTTGTGTGAATCCTCTCAAAGACCGACCAATTGCACTCACACCCAAAAGCACTGAAAGTTTGACTCAAAATGCAGATTGCAAACTTCTGCAATTCAAGACAATGACTACCAAATGCCTCCCACCATTGTGCTGCAAAAAATGAGTTTTAGTTAGCTCAATAATTTATATCCAACTTTGAAATTGAAATTATAAACAATTATACAAAATAATAAAATATGAGTTTGAAAATTGAAATTCTTTGTTTACCTGGATCATCTGATTCCCTTGCAATCCTTGCAAGGTTCTTGCTAAAGGTACCTGTGGCTTGGCTGAACACAGTGATCTGATTGTGTATCTTCAACTGCTCACTCTCTGTGGGGATCATGCGATCAATGCAGTCAATCAATCCATCTCTAACCTCCCCATTCAAAGCTCTTGCTTCCTGAGCTTTATAATGATACCTTGGGTTTAGAAAATACCCAGCTGCATGTATAGGGAGATGGAGTTGATTATTCCATCTCTGATCAATGATTGCCCAAATGGGCCCATACTTACCCACTCAGTCCTTGTATGCTGCCCTTATTTGCTCCTTTGCTTGATCCATAGCCTCATAAATGAAGCCCATAACCAATCTTTCCCCATCCACCAAGCGCAACACCTTAACCAGTGGCTAAGCAAGTTTTACAATCTCTGCTGCCTTTTTCCAAAATGTTTCTTCATTGACTTTCCTTTTCACATCTTTGCCATCCTGTTTGCGAGCCCACTAACATTCATTCCATTCATCACTAGAAAACAACTTTTGCAAGTTTCTATGTTGGGCAAGCATAGATTGCAATGTCAAAAAATGTGTTGCAAATCTAGTGATGGCAAGCCTAATAATTTCCTTGCCCCCTGTGTTTTTCCTCATCAGATTCAGAATCCATGAGTGATTGTAAATATATTTTGTGATGCATTTGGCATGCTCTATAGTGTTCTTGATCCAGTCTATTTTGCCAATATCCTCAAGCATGAGGTCTATGCAATGTGCAGCACATGGGGTCCAAAAGACGGTTCGGTGTTTTTCCTCTAACAATTTACCAGCAAGAACATAGTTAGAGGCATTGTATGTGATGATTTGAACAACATTTGTGACCCCCACCTCTTCAACAACCTCATCCAAAAGATGAAACAACAAATGTGCATCTTTCACCCTATCAGATGCATCAACTGATTTTAGAAACATGGTTCCTCGTGGGCAAAAGACAAGAAAGTTTATGATGGTATGGTTCCTCCGATCAGTCCATCCATCTGACATGATGGTACATCCTGTATGTGCCCATGAGTTTTTGAACTCTTTCAAATAATCATCAATGTTCATAATCTCTTTTTGCAAAAGAGATCCTCTTAACTCATGCATAGTAGGGCCTTTGAAGCCCTTTCTAGCAGTATATATGGCATCAAAAATAGGTTCATAATATGGTGAACGAGTAGCATTGGAGGGAATATCAGAATCATACCACCATCCAGCAATGTAATCGCAAGTGGCATCTCTCAATTCTTTTCTCCAATGAGCATCTAAAGTGGGTTGCACAGTTGGAGGACTAGGACCATATGCAGTTGCACTATCAGAGGGAGAAGAGGGCACGAAAAAACTTTTGATAGTACCCCTATTTCTCATTGCACCCTTACCCTTTTCAGAAATAGACTCCATAGAAGGAGGAACATAGCGAAAGGGGTTTGATGCAATATTGCAAGGGATAGATGAAGAACCCTCATAATCAAAACTTGGGTTGGCAGCCATCATGTGTTGTAGATTTCTCTTCCTCCCAATTTCAGCCTATATTTCTTTTTGCGTAATTTTCTCTTCCTCACACTTCTGAAATTGTTCTTTCAACTCCTTCCTAATTTTCCCAATGTTTTGTGCTTCACATGGAGTAATTTGGCCTCAAAGACCAGCGAAATGTAGTTTCAATCTATGAATGCCCCCTCCACCCCCCTTAATTTTTTTCTTACAAAATTTGCAATACATTTGATCATCAATCGTTTCAGCATATGCCCAAGCAGCATCTTTTGCTCTAGGGGCCATTTTGGACTGAGTTTTTGACTTGGAAAGAAAAGGTTTAAATCTGAAAATGAAAACAAAAAAAGACTATTCATTCTATGTTCATTTCTTTCACCAAAAACTATGTTTACCATTTTCAGATTTGCAAAATAAATAAAACAAGCAAAGACAGATTTTAGAAGAGAAAAAATAAATATCTCTAGCCTCTAGCCTCTAGCCTCTAGCCTCTAGGGAGTGAAGGACGCAGATCTGATTGGGGGCTTCAGATCGATCAGGTGGGACGCAGATCTGAGGAGCAGGCTATTGTGAGAAGGGCTCATCAGCGTTTCCAGCATTCTGTAGCAGGTTCATCTCTCTGGAGGGTTGAGGGCTTGTGCTTCACCTGTTTCTGCGCTGTCACTAGCAGAGACAGCGTTTTCCATCTGTGAGGGTTTGCAGCTTGAGATCAGCCCAGTTTCAGCGCAGTCCATCTCCAGTCTTCAGAGCAGCTAGGACGCTGTCCTTGTTGCAGCCATTTTCTTGTATGGGAGGGTCATCACTTGCCTAGGGCAAGGATAGGTGCACTGATTCTGATTTCTTGTACTCCTCTCTATGTACTTTCTGATTAATAAAATGGCTCAGATTTTGGTATTACATGTGTCATGATTCAGTGATCTGGTTCAGTTTATATTTGTATTGGTGCATTTCTGTTTATTACTGGTTATTACCCTTTGGGGATATTACAGTGGTATCAGAGCTTAGATCTGGCTCAGCCTGTGGTGCTAGCAATCTATGGCACCTAGGGGTCGCCCCACTCTCCTCGGGGGAAGCGATTCTGATTCAGAGGCAGAACGGAGGAATCCAATGGAGGCCATATTTGCAAAGTGGACTGAGAAGATGGATGCAAAGATGGATGCATTCATGCAGGAGGTAACAAAGAAGGTTGCAGAAGGGACGCAGAAAGAGCCCCTTAGGGCCTTTCAGGTAGGGGAAGGATCGGGAACGTCTAGTTACATACCAGATGCTATTCCCATTGTGACAGCGCAGAAGGCCGATTCCATGGACACGCGACCTACCATGCCTACTTTTCCGGTAGAGGAAGTGGAGCAAACGGCATCAAGAGATGAGGGTCCCGATCTTCATGCAGTTTGGTTTGCAGATTGGCGAAGCCTGGGGCAGGAATTCATGGATGCTCTCCCTTTCAATCAATATCTGCAGTTCCGAAGCGGCAGTAAGCCTCATGATCGAAATAAGGGACGGGGTTCCCACCGTGATAGTAACCGTGCAGCCAGCAAATTTCATTTGCCGATGTTTGATGGGTCACCAAAGACCACAGCCAGGTCTTGGGTGGAGAAATTAGACCTCTATTTTTAGCTTAACCAGATGCCAGAGAAGGAGGCCATTAAGATGGCTGCATTACATCTAGAGGGTGAGGCCCAGAACTGGTGGTTTCATGGGTTGACAACACTGGGACATTCCACAGTGACTACATATGCTGAGTTCACCAGGAGGGTGGTGAAACGTTTTGATCAGAAGGACCCGGATCAGCCTTTCCTCGAGCTGACCAAGCTCAAACAGACAGGTAGTGCAGAAGCATACATCTCAGACTTTTTGAGGGTTTCAGTGATGGTACCTGACATATCAACAGCTCGGTTGGTCACGATGTTTTTGGACGGGCTGTCAGAACCCCTTCATGGTCTAGTCTGGTCAAACAAACCGGCTACACTTCAGGATGCTATCAGCAGGGCCCGTGACCTACAGGATGTGTTGCCCAGGACTCGGCCACCTTATCCCCAGAGACAGGCTTTCCAGCCTAAGGGGAAGGACATGAGGGTTCCGCCTCCCAAGGCGAATCCCGGACGGGGACAGTATGATGATGAGGCTAGGAGAGAGCTGAGACGGAAGCGATTGTGCTTCACCTGCCAGGAGCCGTGGGCACCGGGACACAAGTGCACCGCAGGGAAGGCACATTTCATAGAGGTCTTCTCCGAGGGCAGCGGAGAAGAGGATGAGTTGGAGGATGAGGAGGCAGGAGAGTGTTATGCAGCACAGAGTGCCTTACCACCTCCACCACCAGATGCGGGAGAGGCATCATTTGCACCTACTGGGGGAGCTCTAGCAGCATTACGAGGAGTCCCCAAGTATCTGACATTGCGCGTACGTGGGACAGTACGGGGTCAGCGTGTTTCAGTTCTAGTTGACAGTGGGGCCACCCACAATTTCATCGATGCCCAGATGGTAGCACGTAGAGGCATACCCACAGAGAGCTTTGATGGGTTTTCAGTTTTGGTTCCAGGAGATCAGACCATGGCCTGTGCTCGATATGTACCTGAGTTATCAGTGACAATGGGCACCTATACTTTGACTGATCACTTCTTTGTGGTGGACATTCCGGACACCAATGTGATATTGGGAGTACAGTGGCTTATCACTCTGGGAAAAGTCACAACAGATTGGAAAGCCTTGGAAATGGAGTGGGATGATCCCAAGACGGGGAGGCATGAGAAGATCCGAGGCCAGAACACATATCCGCCCCAGACAGTATCAGCACACAGCATGGATGCAACATTCCGCAGGGGAGATATAGAGTGGGCAGTCGAGTTGCGGGCTTCCGAGATAGTAGATACGGGAAGGGCGGTGCACCCTGATCTACAGACTCTCCTCGACAGGTATGCAGTAGTTTTTGGAGACATTCCACCAGGACAGCCACCAGATCGGGGGTTTGAGCACACAATCGAGTTGGAGCAGGGGATACAGGCAGTAATCACCACCCCATATAGGCATCCCAAAGCCTATCGGGATGAGATAGAGCGGGCCATTCAGGAGCTGCTGGCCCTTGGGCACATTCGACCCAGCACCAGTCCTTTCGCTTCTTCAGTAGTGCTGGTGAAGAAGAAGGACGGCACATTACGCATGTGCATTGATTACAGGGCTTTGAATAAAAAGACCCTGAAGAACCGGTACCCCATTCCCAGGATCGATGAGTTGATGGATGAGTTGAGAGGAGCACGGTTCTTCTCAAAGATTGATTTGAGGTCCGGGTACCATCAGATACGCATGAGGGAACAGGACATTCCCAAGACTGCTTTCAGGTGTCACTATGGGCACTTTGAGTTTCTGGTCATGCCATTTGGCCTGACCAATGCACCTGCTACTTTCCAGTCTTGCATGAACCATATTTTCAGGGATCATCTGAGGAAGTTCGTGCTGGTTTTCTTTGATGATATCCTCATATACAGCAGGACCTGGGAGGAGCACCTCCAGCACATTGAGACAGTCTTGCGCATTCTGGAGGAGCAGCAGTTCTTTGCCAAACTCTCCAAGTGTGAGTTTGGATTGACAGAGATGTTGTATTTGGGCCACATCATAGGAGTGGACGGAGTGCGAGTCCATGACGAGAAGATCCGGGCTATCAGGGACTGGCCAGAGCCGCGGAATGTGACAGAGTGTAGAGGGTTCATTGGTATCTGTACTTACTACCGGAAGTTCGTCAAGGGCTTCTCACAGCTTGCTGCACCCCTCACAGAGCTGACGAGGAAGGGGGCATTCAGTTGGACGGATACCGCCCAACGAGCTTTTGATAAGCTCAAGGAGGTGATGAGTAGTTGTCCGGTGCTGGCATTGCCCGATTTTACTCAGCCCTTTATCCTGGAGTGCGATGCATCAGGGGAAGGGATTGGAGCAGTTTTGATGCAGGAGGGTCATCCGATTGCATTCGAGAGCCGGAAGCTCCTTCCACATGAGAGACTTTATCCTATCTATGATAAGGAGATGCTGGCCATCATGCATGCATTGGCCAAATTCCGGCAGTACTTGGTAGGCGGCAGATTCAGAGTCAGGACAGATCATAACAGCCTGAAGTACTTTCTGGAGCAGAAGCAGTTACAGGAGAGGCAGCAGAAGTGGATCAGCAAGATCCAGGCTTACGACTTTGACATAGAGTATGTCAAAGGGAAGAATAACGTGGTAGCAGATGCCCTTTCCCGTAGACCAGCCACGTTATCACTCATGAGCTTGGACGCTGACTGGAAGGCTCGACTACTGGTTGAGTACTCCAAGGATAGATTTGCATGCGAGGTGCTGGATGGACAGGTAGCAGATAGCAGATACAGGGTGGCCGATGAGGTCATCTATTACAGGGATAGGATCTTCTTGACTGAGGGATCTCAGCTCAAGGAGAAGATACTCCAAGCTTCTCATGATTCACCATTGGTGGGCCATCAGGGGTTCACCAAGATGTACAGGGCCGTCCGGGAGAGATTTGCATGGAAAGGCCTCAAGGAGGACGTACTCCAGCATGTCCGGGAGTGCGAGGTTTGCCAACGAAACAAAGGGGAGATGAGCCATCCTGCGGGGTTGTTGCAGCCGCTTCCCATTCCAGAGGGGAAGTGGGAGAGTGTTTCGATGGACTTCATCACGGGGTTGCCCACAGTGCAGGGCAAGGACTGCATCTTCGTAGTGGTCGACCGGCTAACGAAGTATGCTCATTTCTTCGCCATTTCGGCGCATTATACAGCGGCACAGGTGGCAGAGCTGTTTTTCCGGGAGGTTTTCAGATTACATGGTCTACCCAAGACCATCGTTAGTGACAGGGACAGCCGTTTTATGGGTGGTTTTTGGCAGGAGCTCTTTCGACTAGTGGGGACTGAGTTGACACCGAGCACTAGTTATCATCCCCAGACGGACGGGCAGACAGAGATAGTTAACAAGTGGCTGGAGGGCTACTTGCGTAACTACGTCAGTGGGCAGCAGAGAGCATGGCTGAAATGGCTACATCTGGGCGAGTACTGCTACAACACAACCCACCACATGTCCATTGGCATGACACCTTTCTATGCGTTGTATGGATACCATTCCTTATCTTTTGTGGACGTGATGTTTGGTGTTAGCAGGGCTCCACGAGCCAAATTATGGATCCAAGCGAGCCAAGACATCCTCCGGGCTCTCAAGGACAACATAGCCACCGCACAAAATCAGCAGAAATTATATGCAGACAGGGGCCGAGTGGAGAGACACTTTGAGGTAGGGGATTTGGTCTACCTACGGTTACAGCCATACCGCCAGTCTTCACTCAAACAGAAGGGGGCAGAGAAGCTTAAGCCTCGTTTTTATGGACCATACAGGGTGATTCGTAGGATCGGACAGGTTGCATATGAGTTAGAGTTGCCCCAAGGCAGCCGGATTCATAACATTTTCCATGTATCATGCCTGAAGAAGGCACTGGGCCAGCATGTGACAGTCACCGGGGAGCTACCTCCGACAGATGATGAGGGGCACTTGGTATTACAGCCAGAGGCCATTATTGACACCAGAGAGAGACAGCTGCGTAGCAGGAAGATCAGAGAGTTCCTGGTGAGGTGGAAGAATCTACCAGATGAGGGTGCCACTTGGGAGGATGAGAAGATCTTGCAGCATCCCTCACTTCAGTTGCTTGAGGACAAGCAACGTTTTGCCGGGGGAGACTGTAATATTCCCAATTAGCTTTGCTAATTGCAATATTGCATTTTTGTGTTATTTTGCTGCTTTAGATAGAAATAATAAATAAAGTGAGAAATAAGAGGGGTTACCTCACTTTAGTCACCTCACTTTATAATAAAGTGTTCTTTTTCCTAGTAGCTTGACGTTGTAACTTAGAGAGGGGGCCTTGGGGGTCCACGTGGATATGGTGGAGGAGACATAAGGTTAACCCAAGGTAAACTGCGCAGATCCAGGGTGAGTTGAGTTTTGAGGAGATTGTGTTATAAAAGGAGAGGCTCTCACCTCATTTGATCATTCATGATTTGATATTCTTGTTGATAGCTGTGACTTTGTCCGCTTCAAAGACGCCGTTGTTTAGCCTGGCCCGCAAAGATCGCTAGTGCACGAGTGTCTCCGGTCCGAGATCTCACCCTTAGCCTCGGGGGACTTCGAGTGCCTGCCCTGGTAAGGTTTTTCTTGGTTTCACCCTTAGCTTCGGGGGACTTCGAGAGCCCGCCCTAGTAAGGTTTTTCAGTAGCAAAGCAGCAGCATTTCTGAAGCACACCTGAGGAGGAGAAAGCCCTCTTGAGGCTGCGCAGAGCAAGAGAAGGGAGGACGCTGATTCTTGAAGGAGGAGGACGCTGTCTCATCTGGAGAGAGGACGCTGATCCTTTAGGAGGAGGAGGACGCTGTCCAAGGAGGACGCAGTTCCAGACTGACAAGAGAAAACGCTGTTTGAGAGGCAGGAGGACGCTGTCTGGCCCTAGAGTGAGGACGCTGTCCATTTCTGGAGGTAAGGGTTGCAGATCTGAAGGGTTATTGTTAGATCCAGCTTGGGAAAGGATAGATCTTGCAGATCTAGTCCTGTATGTTGCAGATCTAGTCTCGTATGTTGCAGATCTGAAGGTTTTGCACTAGATCCAGTTGGAGGAGTGACAGATCTGAGGAAATACTGATAGATCTAGTCCAGATCTGAAGGGGAAACACCAGATCTAGCCCTAGAGGCTGTAGATCTGAAGATATAGTTCCAGATCTAGCATAGATCTGAGGGTTTGGCAGCAGATCTGATATTGGAGGACGCAGTTCAGGGAGTGAAGGACGCAGATCTGATTGGGGGCTTCAGATCGATCAGGTGGGACGCAGATCTGAGGAGCAGGCTATTGTGAGAAGGGCTCATCAGCGTTTCCAGCATTCTGTAGCAGGTTCATCTCTCTGGAGGGTTGAGAACTTGTGCTTCACCTGTTTCTGCGCTGTCACTAGCAGAGACAGCGTTTTCCATCTGTGAGGGTTTGCAGCTTGAGATCAGCCCAGTATTCAGCGCAGTTCATCTCCAGTCTTCGGGGAGCGGTGCCTCCGCACGCTGTCCTTATTGCAGCCATTTTCTTGTATGGGAGGGTCATCACTTGCCTAGGGCAAGGATAGGTGAACTGATTCTGATTTCTTGTACTCCTCTCTATGTATTTTCTGATTAATAAAATGGCTCAGATTTTGGTATTACATGTGTCATGATTCAGTGATCTGGTTCAGTTTATATTTGTATTGGTGCATTTCTGTTTATTACTGGTTATTCCCCTTTGGGGATATTACAGTGGTATCAGAGCTTAGATCTGGCTCAGCCTGTGGTGCTAGCAATCTATGGCACCTAGGGGTCGCCCCACTCTCCTCGGGGGAAGCGATTCTGATTCAGAGGCAGAACGGAGACAAAATCCAATGGAGGCCATGTTTGCAAAGTTTGCAGAGAAGATGGATGTATTCATGCAGGATGTGAGGAAGATTGCAGAAGGGACGCAGAAGGAACCCCCTAAGGTTTTTCAGGTAGGGCAAGGATCAGGAACGTCTAGTTGCATACCAGATGCTATTCCCATTGTAACAGCACAGAAGGCCGATTCCATGGACACGCGACCTACCATGCCTACTTTCCCGGTAGAGGAAGTAGAGCAAACGGCATCAAGAGATGAGGGTCTCGATCTTCATGCAGTTTGGTTTGCAGATTGGCGAAGCATGGGACAAGAATTCATGGATGCTCTCCCTTTCAATCAATATCTGCAGTTCCGAAGCAGCGGTAAGCCTCATGATCGAAATAAGGGACGGGGTTCCCACCGCGATAGTAACCGTGCAGCCAGCAAATTTCATTTGCCGATGTTTGATGGGTCACCAAAGACCACAGCCAGGTCTTGGGTGGAGAAACTAGACCTCTATTTTCAGCTTAACCAGATGCCGGAGAAGGAGGCCATTAAGATGGCTACATTACATCTAGAGGGTGAGGCCCAGAACTGGTGGTTTCATGGGTTGACAACACTGGGGCATTCCACAGTGACCACATATGCTGAGTTCACCAGGAGGGTGGTGAAACGTTTTGATCAGAAGGACCCGGATCAGCCTTTCCTCGAGCTAACCAAGCTCAAACAGACAGGTAGTGCAGAAGCATACATCTCAGACTTTTTGAGGGTTTCAGTAATGGTACCTGACATATCAGCAGCTCGGTTGATCACGATGTTTTTGGACGGGCTGTCAGAACCACTTCGTGGTCTAGTCCGGTCAAACAAACCGGCTACACTTCAGGATGCTATCAGCAGGGCCCGTGACCTACAGGATGTGTTGCCCAGGACTCGGCCACCTTATCCCCAGAGACAGGCTTTCCAACCTAAGGGTAAGGACATGAGGGTTCCGCCTCCCAAGGCGAATCCCGGACGAGGACAGTATGATGATGAGGCTAGGAGAGAGCTGAGACGGAAGCGATTGTGCTTCACCTGCCAGGAGCCGTGGGCACCGGGACACAAATGCACCGCAGGGAAGGCACATTTCATAGAGGTCTTCTCCGAGGGCAGCGGAGAAGAGGATGAGTTGGACGATGAGGAGGCAGGAGAATGTTATGCAGCGCAGAGTGCCTTACCACCTCCACCACCAGATGCGGGAGAGGCATCATTTGCACCTACCGGGGGAGCTCTAGCAGCACTACGAGGAGTCCCCAAGTATCTGACATTGCGAGTACGTGGGACAGTACGGGGTCAGCGTGTTTCAGTTCTAGTTGACAGTGGGGCCACCCACAATTTCCTCGATGCCCAGATGGTAGCACGGAGAGGCATACCCACAGAGAGCTTTGATGGGTTTTCAGTTTTGGTTCCAGGAGATCAGACCATGGCCTGTGCTCGATATGTACCGGAGTTATCAGTGACGATGGGCACCTATACGCTGACTGATCACTTCTTTGTGGTGGACATTCCGGACACCAATGTGATATTGGGAGTGCAGTGGCTTATCACCCTGGGGAAGGTCACCACAGATTGGAAGGCCTTGGAAATGGAGTGGGATGATCCCAAGACGGGGAGGCATGAGAAGATCCGAGGTCAGAACACATATCCGCCCCAGACAGTATCGGCACACAGCATGGATGCGACATTCCGCAGGGGAGATATAGAGTGGGCAGTTGAGCTGCGGGCTTCAGAGATAGTAGATACGGGCAGGGCCGTGCACCCTGATCTACAGACTCTTCTCGACAGATATGCAGTAGTGTTTGGAGACATTCCACCAGGACAGCCACCAGATCGGGGGTTTGAGCACACGATAGAGTTGGAGCAGGGGATACAGGCAGTGATCACCACCCCTTATAGGCATCCTAAGGCCTACAGGGATGAGATAGAGCGGGCCATTCAGGAGTTGTTAGCCCTTGGGCACATTCGGCCCAGTACCAGTCCTTTCGCTTCTTCAGTAGTGCTGGTGAAGAAGAAGGACGGCACATTACGCATGTGCATTGATTACAGGGCACTGAACAAGAAGACTTTGAAGAATCGGTACCCCAGTCCCAGGATCGATGAGTTGATGGACGAGTTGAGAGGAGCACGTTTCTTCTCAAAGATTGATTTGAGGTCCGGGTACCATCAGATACGCATGAGGGAACAGGACATTCCCAAGACTGCTTTCAGGTGTCATTATGGGCACTTTGAGTTTCTGGTCATGCCGTTTGGATTGACCAATGCACCTGCTACTTTCCAGTCTTGTATGAACCATATTTTCCGGGATCATCTGAGGAAGTTCGTGCTGGTTTTCTTTGATGATATCCTTATATACAGCAGGACCTGGGAGGAGCACCTCCAACACATTGAGACGGTCTTGCATATTCTGGAGGAGCAGCAGTTCTTTGCCAAGCTCTCCAAGTGTGAGTTTGGATTGACAAAGATGCTGTATCTGGGACACATCATAGGAGTGGACGGAGTGAGAGTCCACGAGGAGAAGATCCGGGCTATCAGGGATTGGCCAGAGCCGCGGAATGTAACAGAACTGAGAGGGTTCATTGGTATCTGTACTTACTACAGGAAGTTCGTCAAGGGCTTCTCACAGCTTGCAGCACCCCTCACGGAGCTGACGAGGAAGGGGGCATTCAGTTGGTCGGATATTGCGCAGCGAGCTTTTGATAAGCTCAAGGAGGTGATGAGTAGTTGCCCCGTGTTGGCATTGCCCGATTTCACTCAGCCCTTTGTCCTGGAGTGCGATGCATCAGGGGAAGGGATTGGAGCAGTTTTGATGCAGGAGGGTCATCCGATTGCGTTCGAGAGCCGGAAGCTCCTTCCACATGAGAGACTTTATCCCATCTATGATAAGGAGATGTTGGCCATCATGCATGCATTGGCCAAATTCCCGCAGTACTTGGTAGGCGGCAGATTCAGAGTCAGGACAGATCATAACAGCCTGAAGTACTTTCTGGAGCAGAAGCAGTTACAGGAGAGGCAGCAGAAGTGGATCAGCAAGATCCAGGCTTATGATTTTGACATAGAGTATGTCAAAGGAAAGAACAATGTGGTAGCAGATGCCCTTTCCCGTAGACCAGCCACATTATCCCTCATGAGCTTGGACGCTGATTGGAAGGCTCGACTACTGGTTGAGTATTCCAAGGATAGATTTGCATGCGAGGTGTTGGATGGACAGGTAGCAGATAGCAGATACAGGGTGGCAGATGAGGTCATCTATTACAAGGATCGGATCTTCTTGACTGAGGGATCTCAGCTCAAGGAGAAGATACTCCATGCCTCTCATGATTCACCATTGGCGGGCCATCAGGGGTTCACCAAGATGTACAGGGCCATCCGGGAGAGATTTGCATGGAAGGGCCTCAAGGAGGACGTACTCCAACATGTCAGGGAGTGCGAGGTTTGCCAGCGGAACAAAGGGGAGATGAACCATCCCGCAGGGTTGTTGCAGCCGCTTCCCATTCCCGAGGGGAAGTGGGAGAGTGTCTCGATGGACTTC
The DNA here is from genome assembly GCA_034641835.2 of Pinus albicaulis. Classification (NCBI taxonomy): domain Eukaryota; kingdom Viridiplantae; phylum Streptophyta; class Pinopsida; order Pinales; family Pinaceae; genus Pinus; species Pinus albicaulis. Next base: position 1,486,342,741 of record CM076575.1, on the reverse strand, counting down.
ATCACGGGTTTGCCCACAGTGCAGGGCAAGGACCGCATCTTCGTAGTAGTTGACCGGCTAACGAAGTATGCTCACTTCTTTGCCATTTCGGCACACTACACAGCAGCACAGGTGGCAGAGTTGTTTTTCCGGGTGGTTTTCAGATTGCATGGTCTACCCAAGACCATTGTTAGTGACAGGGACAGCCGCTTTATGGGTGGATTTTGGCAGGAGCTCTTTCGACTAGTAGGGACCGAGTTGACACCGAGCACCAGCTATCATCCCCAGACGGACGGGCAGACAGAGATAGTTAACAAGTGGCTGGAGGGCTACTTGCGTAACTACGTCAGTGGGCAACAGCGAGCGTGGCTGAAATGGCTACATCTGGGCGAGTACTGCTACAACACAACCCATCATATGTCTATCGGCATGACACCGTTTTATGCGTTGTATGGATATCATTCCTTGTCTTTTGTGGATGTGATGTTTGGGGTTAGCAGGGCTCCACGAGCCAAACTATGGATCCAAGAGAGCCAAGACATCCTTCGGACTCTCAAGGACAACATAGCCACCGCTCAAAATCAGCAGAAGTTATATGCAGACAGGGGACGAGTGGAGAGACACTTTGAGGTAGGAGATTTGGTCTACTTGCGGTTACAGCCATACCGCCAGTCTTCACTCAAACAGAAGGGGGCAGAGAAGCTTAAGCCTCGTTTTTATGGACCATACAGGGTGATTCGGAGGATCGGACAGGTTGCATATGAGTTAGAGTTACCCCAAGGCAGCCGGATTCATAACATTTTCCATGTATCATGCCTGAAGAAGGCACTGGGCCAGCATGTGACAGTCACCGGGGAGCTACCTCCGACAGATGATGAGGCTCATGCAGACATGTACCGTATAGCTATTGGCTGACACCAGAGAGAGACAACTCGCGTAGGCGGTGAAGACCGAGAGTTCCCGGTGAGATGGAAGAATCTACCTGATGAGATGCCACTTGTGAGGATGAGAAGATCTGCAAACATCCCTCACGCTTGCTTCGATATCGCAACGTTTGCTCTGGGAGACCGGGGACATTCCCAATTAGCTTTGCTAATTGGAATATTGCATTTTTGTGTTATTTTGCTGCTTTAGATAGGAATAATAAATAAAGTGAGAAATAAGAGGGGTTACCTCACTTTAGTCACCTCACTTTATAATAAAGTGTTCTTTTTCCTAGTAGCTTGACGTTGTAACTTAGAGAGGGGGCCTTGGGGGTCCACGTGGATATGGTGGAGGAGACATAAGGTTAACCCAAGGTAAACTGCGTAGATCCAGGGTGAGTTGAGTTTTGGAGGGAGATTGGTGTTATAAAAGGAGAGGCTCTCACCTCATTTGATCATTCATGATTTGATATTCTTATTGATAGCTAGACTTTGTCTGCTTCAGCACGCCGGTTGTTTAGTCGGTCTGCAGCACTGCTTAGTGCACGAGTGTCTCCGGTCGGAGATCTCACCCTTAGCCTCGGGGGACTTCGAGTGCCTGCCCTGGTAAGGTTTTTCAGGTTCTACCCTTAGCTTCGGGGGACTTCGAGTGCCCGCCCTAGCAAGGTTTTTCAGTAGCAAGCAGCAGCAGTTCTGAAGCATATCTGAGGAGGAGAAAGCCCTCTTGAGGCTGCGCAGAGCAAGAGAAGGGAGGACGCTGATTCTTGAAGGAGAAGGACGCTGTCTCATCTGGAGAGAGGACGCTGATCCTTTAGGAGGAGGAAGACGCTGTCCAAGGAGGACGCAGTTCCAGACTGACAAGAGAAAACGCTGTTTGAGAGGCAGGAGGACGCTGTCTGGCCCTAGAGTGAGGACGCTGTCCATTTCTGGAGGTAAGGGTTGCAGATCTGAAGGGTTATTGTTAGATCCAACGTGGGAAAGGATAGATCTTGCAGATCTAGTCCTGTATGTTGCAGATCTAGTCTTGTATGTTGCAGATCTGAAGGTTTTGCACTAGATCCAGTTGGAGGAGTGACAGATCTGAGGAGATACTGATAGATCTAGTCCAGATCTGAAGGGGAAACACCAGATCTAGCCCTAGAGGTTGTAGATCTGAAGAGATAGTTCCAGATCTAGCATAGATCTAAGGGTTTGGCAGCAGATCTGATATTGGAGGACGCAGTTCAGGGAGTGAAGGACGCAGATCTGATTGGGGGCTTCAGATCCATCAGGTGGGACGCAGATCTGAGGAGCAGGCTATTGTGAGAAGGGCTCATCAGCGTTTCCGTGCGCATTCCGTAGCGGGTGTTCATCTCTCCGGAGGGTTGAGAACTTGTGCTTCCACCGTTTCTGCGCTCGTCACCGCGCAGAGCGCCGTTTTCCATCCGTGAGGGTTTGCACGGAGACGTCCCGCATTCGCGCTCATCTCCGCCTTCGAGTGCTCGCACGCCCTCCTTATTGCGCCTAATTTCTTGTATGGAGGGTCATCACTTGCCTAGGGCAAGGATAGGTGCACTGATTCTGATTTCTTGTACTCCGCTCTATGTACTTTCTGATTAATAAAATGGCTCAGATTTTGGTATTACATGTGTCATGATTCAGTGATCTGGTTCAGTTTATATTTGTATTGGTGCATTTCTGTTTATTACTGGTTATTCCCCTTTGGGGATACTATAGTGGACTTCACTGCCAACAATGTCTAACACGCAGGGCACACTTTGTCAAGCATATAAAAGATCTGAAATACCTTTATTACAGCAGAAAATATGCTCCTTTATGTTCTATGCTGTTTATTAAGTCACAGCAATTTCAGCAATATCATAGGTGAAATCAGCTTGAACAATAGTGCTGGAATCCCCTAAACAAGAAGATAATACAAGCTGAAAGTCATGCAAGTATTTGGACAGCTTAAACACTTCATTTATATATAAGAGATGAAGTACATCTACATACCAAGTTCCAACATCTTATTACAAGCTGATACAAGTCAATCTCTTCAAACCATAACTAGAGAAAACATGGAAAACCCTACTCACCCACTCCTAGCTAGGAATCACTCTTAACCAAACCTGCTTACTCCAGCAAAGCTCCTCCTTGGCACCTACACTTGCATCCCACAAGCATACAAGGCATTTCTTGCCTGCACCTCCTCAACACATTGAGTAGCACTATGATTTCCAATTGCACTCGGTGCCATTTTGATATATTCACCTTTGCATGGTATATAAATGAGCAAACTTTGCATATTTTGTCTCTATTGGCTTGGAATCATGGTTGCAAATCTTAAAAATAGTTTTTTTTTATTAAAAAATAATTATTTAATGTTTTTTTTTTTTAAACCGGTTCATTGAGATCTGACCGCTACCGGTTAGACCGGTTCCGGTTCGAAACCCGGTTCATTAGGTCCACCGGTCTGGTCACCGGTTCCGGTTTTAATAACTATGTTAAAGATTTAATCTCTGCCATTGAGTTGTCAACGAGAAAAGTATAAAGGAAAGGCTTGGGGTCATTTGTAAAGACACATAGAGGCAGAGCACTGAAGCTAAGCTGAGATTCTAGGGCATGGTTTGCTAAGAATAATCAGAAGTGTTTCAACTGCAGAGAGGGGAATTTAGACCAAGGGGATGATCTGATCCCGGGGTCTAGAATACACAAGAGGCATAGATCAGCTCAAGGACAACGCAGAGGAAGGCGGCAGCAACAGCAGCAAGGACATCGTGATTTTCAGCAGGAAAACCTCAGGGATTATGCAGAGACCCTTCAGGGGTAGCATAGTGACTGCGTCACCCAGTCTGGGGTAACGCAATCCCTTCCTGAGCAGTGCTGAGGGTTTGGAGGGCTACAGAGGCTGATGCAGAGCCTTTCAGGGGCTTCAGAGACTGACGCAGAGCCTTTCAGGGGCAGCGCTGGGGTTTCTAGGCCCTAATCTTGGCTGAGTTCTGTAAATCCCATTTGAGGGTGTCAATTAGTCATTATTTTGGCCCTAGATCAACCAGTGAGTTGTAGATCTAGCATTATCTTTGTCGGGTTTTCCAGATCTGGAACCCAGATTTGTGTATTCAAAAATATTCTTAATAATAGAACCCTCCAGTAGCCAGAGACCGGTTTTCTCACCTTTGGTTTTTCTGGGGACTATTTGTCCAGAAATAACTGTGTCACTTTGTCAATGTGTGCATGTGCTTTTTCTAGATCTGAATTGGTAGAGATCTGTTATGTGTTTTGCTTTGATGTTAACTTGAATTTATTCAGTTGATAACTTATCTAAGTAGGAGGAGCTTAACCGGATTAACAGTAATAATTTTTGCATAAGATATAAGATTTAGAAATTTCTATAGATGTTGCCTTAATAAAATATCTGCCATGATGTCTTGGATGAGAGGTCCATAGCACGACCGAGGTCAAGTACATTGTTGCTAGCATGGCTAGCTGTGAGGCAGAATGAAGAAGCTCCTTAGAGAGTTGTCTGAGCATGATCTAGATATGACATGGATACATTGTGATGACATAGAATCCCATATATATACATAGTTGGGACAGAGATTCTTACATTGAGACAGTTCAGTTGTTCGAGACAAGCTTAGGCTTGTGATTGACACCTCCGTGAGAGGGAGGATGATTATGGTATCTTGTTGTGATTTACATGATTATGTATGTTCTAACATAGCATTTGATTTGATGTCCTGGATGAACAGGAATCAGCTGCTATTGAGACAGATCATCTTGAGGTCACGGCTAAGGATTTTTCTGAGCAGATCTGAGTTCGGTCATCTTTAGTTTCTTGTGCAGTGCTTCCAGACATCAATCGCTCAGTCACAGATGTTTGCGATCAGACTTTGATAACATCTTGGATTTAGATCTAGGATTTGACAATTGATATCAGTTCATTTCTGTGATCTATTGGATCCGTGTCTCTTGATTTTGTAGATTTGCAGATCTGTAGATCTGTTCAGTATATTTCTGCTACAGATCGGGCCCTCAAAGATGCATCTACAGTGCTCTAAAGTTTCCACTCAGTGACAGCAGTGTTCAACAATATGCTATAGGCAGTGACAATGTGTTACAGTTCTCAGAATCAGGATCACTCAACATAAGTATGTTTATGGTTATATTATGCATGTGCTAGTTATTTTACTGCATTATGAAGATATGGATCAATGGATCATTGTACTCTTGTTTGTTGAATCATTTGATGATGATCTAAGAAGAAAAATTTGCAAGGGTTTTCCCCATAGTGGGTTTTGCCCTGGTCTCGGATCAATACTGGTGTTTATTTGTGTGCATGCTTTTCTTCTTATGTTTCTTTACGTTTCGCTGCATAGATGATGATTGTGAAAATTCGTATTACTTGGAATCCTACTACAACAATTGATGAGAAATATCCTATTTGTTAATTCCTTTTAACAAATTATTTATGGTTTTCTATTGTAAACAACGAAATCTCATACACTACAGTCTTCACAAATTAAGTGCGGAAAAATACAATTGCGTAAACAAAATCTGAACTAGAGTAAAACATAGACACGAGTGACACCATTGTTTTTGGACCAATGTCTCTGAAAAAACCCAATGCGAGAAAACCGGTGCGGTAGCTGAGGGTTTATATACTATGCAGTAATTTTATGAATACAAACTAGATGCCTTGCTGGCTATCCTCGTAGAGAATCTGACTGATAGAGAAGCTAGTGAGATTACCTCACACACTGACACTAGAAGCCCAACTGGCCAAAACCCTAGACTAGCAAGCCTTCCATAGCCTTTGCGCAGTCTCGACATCACTCTACGTGGTGACTGCGTGACTTTTATGTTCTGGCTCTTCTACTAGCTTGATCTGACCCTTTGGCCCCTTTCGGTCTCACACCCCGGCTTTCTGACACTGGATCTGACTGAACCTCAGCTGAATCACGGATTTCCTCTGGGCTACTGCGCTGCCTTTACTGGCTCTGCGTAGTTGCTATGCTGCCTCTCTGTGTATTTCTCTTTGTCTTCTTTTTTGTGTATTCTCCGGCTCAGGAATCTTCAAGCCATAAATTATCTTTGCCCCTCTCTGCAAGAATCTTCTCGATCAATCTTCTCTCTTAGCACTGCTCACTTAAGAGATCTTCTCTCTTAGCACTGCTCACTTAAGAATTTCGATCTCTTGATCCTTCAATGTATCTTGCAAATGACCCTTCAAGTCCTTATAATCTTCTCGTTGAGACTTCAACGACCGAGATTAAATCGTTAATCAATGGTTAAGACTAACTTTTGACTTGATCTTCGTCTTCTCTAGAAGATTCACACTTTGTTTTATTAATACCCTTTAATTATTTTATTTTCCTAAGTTTAGACTTAGGATCCCTTTAAAGATAATTAATTATTTTAATAAAACACACTTTGAGTGGAATTTTCACAAATGATATATGGGTTCTTTGAAATATGTGTGCCTAAGCCTCCCTGCAAATTTTGAGACTTGGAGCACATTCGATGCTACCCAAATCAACACTCTCTCTTAACGACGAATGTGCTCTAGCAATACACCCTATTGAGTACTGCTCAAATTCTGCAACATCTCCATCTGCGCTGCTGATGTCAGACACTGCTGCCCACCAACACTGCACTTTTGCATCTGTTCTGCTATTGCCAACTACTACTGCACTGCAACTCTGTTTCTTATTGCAATAGAAAAACATCCAAGTACTGAACTAAGTGTTCAGTATGATCCATCTCGTATTGAAGATATGTCTGTTGCTAGTCTCTACCTTGTTCCTCTCAAGCTATTGCACTGTTGTTGACTCTGCGTTGTGCCTCCCTGCAATGTTGCCAACTCTGCTCTGTGTTGCTCAGACTCTGGCACTCACTAACCACTACATTGTCACTTTTGCACCCCCCTGCACCAACTAGTACTCGTCCATCCTGCTACATCTGATTTGGGCTCTTGTAGCAAGGTAATGATCCGAGAGGTGGACTCCTCAAGGAACCTGCCCAACTACAACGCTATTGAGCTACAACTCTAGATCACCTCGACGTTCCCCTGGTGATATGTGTGTGATCATGGCGAACTCCTCATCGATCCTTGCATATGCAACTTGCAGATCATGCTTCTCGTCTTTGTCTCTCTTCTTGAGAGGACACTGTGTAGCGTAATGTCCCATCTCGCCACACCGGAAGCACTTGATCTTTGAGACATCTTTCTTACGTCTCCGCTCCTCCTGTTGCCCCTTTGATGCAAGGGTTGCATTCTCCTCCTCCTCCTTCTTCGTCTTCTTGCCACTGCTTCTGCTACCCTCAAGTTCGCACTTGAGTAAGTCCCTCCTCATCTCTTCTTGCTGAAGAGTTGCCCACATTGTCTCCCAATCTGGCAAATTCTCTCTGCAGAGGATGCTCTGGACAAAGACTTGATAGCCTTTGGACATTGAGTTGAGGGCCAATCTGACCATATTTGTGGCCTAAGGAGCTGCTCTTACAGCTGCCAGCTGATCTCGATTCTCTTGAAGTCTAAACAAGAACAGATCAATGCGCTCACCCTTCTGCATCCTTGTAGTCCGCAATTTTTCCTCCATGAACATCTTCTACTGCTCGGAAGATCCCTCATATAGTTTCTCCAGGGCCTTCCACAGTTCTCTAGCAGTCCCTTTGCTAGCGATGTGACACACGACGTGATCCCTCACTCCGTCAAGGATCAAGCGCTGTTCCTTTGCCATATCTTTCTTGTATTCTTTTAGTGGATCTGCGTCTACTGGTATAGCTACCACACCATCGATGAAGGCTTTGAGATCATGTTCATCCAACAGGCGTCTGATCCTTGTAAGCCAAATCACATAGTTGGAGGCTTCCCCCAACCGACCTTGATCTCTAAGCCCATTTGCTACAATCTCTGCCGACTCAAAAATAAATAGAACTAGCTCCATTTCTCTCCTTTACACAGCTGTTGGCCTGGCCTACGCACTCCCTGCGGGAGATAGTAGATTTGCCACACAATATTGCTGCTCAACTATCTAGAACTAGAATTCCCCGGCTTGGAATTCTCTGAGGAAGGAAATCCCCCACTCGATGTCGATCTGTTGCCTCTAACCCTCTGCACAACGGGATCTACGCACTCCCTGTTGGAGCAAGCCAAATAATTCATGAACTTTGCTGCTTCTGCATGGGAAATCAGAGTTTCTTGGGCATGAAACTCTTTGAGGTCAGAAATCCCCAAAACGTCTTCAGCTACTCTCTCCTAACGCTTTATGCACCAACAATAATTGCTTTACAGAAAACTGTGTCACTCCAGCTGTTGATCTACGCTGAAACTATTGCACTGCTCCCTCTGCCTCAGACGAACTACAATTTGGAAAGCCTACCTCTTTGTCAGCTCACTCAGAGAGAGATTTCCTTGCAGCAACTAGCCCTCCTGGTTTGGACTACGCAACCACTTGGGAGATCAATCTGCTACTTACTCAGCTCTTTGATCCCTAACTTCTCCTTCAACGCTGAATATACTAGATCTGTTCTTTTTCTCCTCCAGCACTCAACTTAAACAAGCTCTGATATCATTTAAAAATTCGTATTACCCGGAATCCTACTGCAACAACTGATCAGAAATCTCTTATCTATTAATTTCTTTAAACAAATTATTTATGGTTTTCTACGGTAAACCTTGAAATCTCATACACTACAGCCTTAACAAATTAACTGCGGAAAAATATAAGTGCGGAAACAAAATCTGAACAAGAGTAAAACATAGACACAAGTGACACCATTGTTTTTGGACCAATCTCCCCGAAAAAACCCAATGTGGGAAAACCTATGCAACAGCTGAGGGTTTATATATTATGTAGTAATTTTCTGAACACAAACTGGATGCCTTGCTGGCTATCCTCACAGAGAATCTGACTGACAAAGAAGTTGGTGAGATTACCTCACACACTAACACTGGAATCCCAACTGGCCAAAACCCCAGACTGGCAAGCCCTCCATAGCCTCTGCGCAGTTACTGCCTAGTCTTTGCGTCACTCATGGGCTCAACTTGAGCCTCCAACTAGCTCTCCCCAAAAGGCTCATCATGCATACTGTGCATATCATCTCCCTGAACTGACACGTTCTCCGCCATATGTTGCTCCTGTTGAATCATCACTAGTGAATCATCATCCTGAATGTCTCCCATAGGGTCCACTGACTACTCGCCATACATACTAGAATATAAATTTGGCATGTTGTCAACAACTCCACATGACTGCTCATGCTCCCCAAAGACATCCTCGTATGACCCCATGGACCCATCCAAAGAAGATTACTCATCTTGAAAGACAGAATGAATATCCTCCTGCTCTACCTCTGCCATATCCTCTACATCTCTCAAGCATGAGTGGTCAGGTCCCCAAGGTTCCTTGCAGATGAAGCAAAGACCCTTCCTCCTCATCTCATTCTTGCTGCATGGTTGATCGCTATAAACTTATTGCAACAACTCCTGGTTCAACCGTCTCCTGAATAGTCCAATGTTCTACTCAACTAACCTTTCGGCTAGTTCATAAGTCGCAGGTGAAACCAATTGTTCCTCCTTCCAAATGGCCAACAACATAGACTGCAACCTCCTACAAATGGCATCATGGCCTCCCATACATGAGGACGAAATGGACTGCTTGTGTGTCATGACTATATGAGGATGATGTTTCCTAATGCTGAAGAAGCATTGGAACATCTGTAGGATCAAATCATCACACTCTAGCTCAAACATGAGGTCATAAGTTCTAACCAAAGTCATGACTTCTAGAATTTCTAGCTTCTTCCCAAAGGTAGGGCCCCCACCGTTATCCAAATCTTGAAAGATCTCTACTATCAGTTTGAAGACTCTCCTCATAAGGTCATCACTGTAAGGAGGTATGGGTGCGGTCAACATCATGATACTACTAAGACAAGAAGCGACTGGAAGTTTGCCCTCTATACAAGGATTCTCTAAAAAATTGTGTTGTATGAGAGCAAGCATGGCTAGTTTTAGAGCCCAAATCAAGCTCTTCCCATCTGACTGATGCACCTTGGAGAGAAGTGAAGCAAGTTCTTCTAGTTTGAGAATGGCTCTTGCGGTCACCCCCATGCATCTCAAATCTGTCCGAAGTACCAGGATTTTGTATCCCATTTCATGTTCTCTTGGTGGCTTCTCTCGCTGTAGAAAAGTGAATATTTCTTTGGAGAAGGTTCTGTTGGTTGTTGCTGCTAGTTTATTAAGGGTATTTATGAAGTTATTATCCATGTTTTGTTTAATGATGGCAAGTTCACTGTGACAATGAGGCCACTGTTTTCTGGGTTAGTTGGTTTCCCTGAGGAGGTGTTTTGGCAAATACTTTGATGACAAATTCTTGTAGGTATATTTTGTGGGTTATAGACAAAGATAGTGCTGCTACCAAACGAGAAATATAAATTCAGATAGAATTCATTCAAATTAAACAACAGTGGCGAAAAAATAGAGGCACTTGACAATTTTATTCCCGGTGATAACAGTGTTTAACAGCAGGGGCAGGTTCCGATTCGGCCTCCTTATCAATAACTAAAAGATTTGGTTTCAATTAGCAGCCCAAATGTGTCTCCAGCTACAGGACTAATCTCGTCCTTCTTGTTACTTTGAAACTTGGCCACTAACCCTTGGATGTAGTTGCTCTCATCGGCAGAATAGAGTCGGCCTTAATGGTCTGGAAGCATGTACACCAAAAAGAAAAAGGTAATTCGTCCTTGTTGACCAAATTAACTCGGACTACGTGAATCCACTGATTTCTGCTCACAGAGATGATTTGTTTTTACCGGCCCTCCTGATTTCTTGTCGAGGGATTTTGCACACTCACAGTTCTGATCACCCGACGTCCTTTACACGTTCTAGAACAACTGGTTTTTCAATATTCGGCTGTGCATCTGACTGCTTCCTTGCCTGTTGTTGTAATGACTCGACGACTCTTCAAATTTTTATTTTGTATTTTTTTTCTCTGCCGCCTGTGCTTTTACTAACTCTTCCTCGTCAGCAGTGGCCACAATAAAATTCCACTAAATTTACGAGCACCACCTCCAATTCATCCAACACTGCAATTGTCTTGAGAATGCCACAACGTCACATTTTGATGAGCGCGACCTCCTTCAGATCATGGCCTCCACGTATGCAAACATCGCTTACCTCTTGACTCTCAACATGATCAATCTGATCTCTACTCACCAAATCGCTTGCTAAAGGCTTCTATCGATTCAACTCGTTCTCTACAAATGATAGACTCTCATTATGGGAATGTGGGAATGTCGTGTAAAGGTGTTGTCTTACAGGCTTTGCGTGGCACCAAATTCTCCTCTTGATGGCACAACGACCAAATTTGGCTCCGGTGTGAATGTTGCCCCCGGTGCGGTTACCTGGCAGTCTATGACCCCTATCATGGAAGCTCGAGCTGAATCTTACGCATAGGGTTGCTATGATCTTTACGATGGGCCCTCCCAATCACAAACAAGAACATACTTTTCTCACAACAGCTTACGCCCAGTGCCACCACACTTGATATATTTCGGCTTGATCGACTCTTCTCTAATCTTCAATGCCCCTTTTGGTTACAAAATATTCGGCGGCTACCAAAGCTGAACGATGAGGCCAATGATGCGATTAATTGTAGGAATCGGTGACGCGATGGCTTCTCATTGTCAATAACAAAGAAAAAAAAAATCAACCGACTCCACCGCGCTAATGGATGGATGTATTGGCCCAGCATCACTCCCCATGCGTCGGCAATTGGAGTAACTTAGACCCGCAGTGTAATTCTTTGTCCAGACAGACAGCGTGGTAATCAAACATCTATACTTTGAGTTGGTGAATGCGCATAGGTGTTCGGTCACGTCACAATATTTGTAGACCGCATAGGCCTTCGAAGTGTGACTCTGATTAATATTTGGCAATGCACTTTTAAGCGATTCCAAGCGGCCACGAAATTAATCGACCGCTCCCAAAACAGTATAATGGCGCCCCTCCTTCAAATGTTTTACGACCTCGTAATCTTCATTTTTCAATTCGTTGCACATTTCTACAGGCCATTTTGTCGATCATTTAATTAAAATGCGAAAATTTGGTAACTGAATCAATCGGAAGAGTTCTTTATCAACGATTTGGCTTTTCTCACAAGGATGATTTTCTGCAATGCATCTTCAAAATAAATCCTCCAAATGACGTGCAACAAAACGCTTAGGTTGGCAAGGAAACTATCTCTGATACCACTGTAATATTCCAAATGAAAAAATTTGGGGTTTTCTTGAATTTTTTAGCTCATAAATAATTCAGATAAATTTCCTATTCATAAACAGACAATTTCCATGTAAAATTTAACAACATAAAGCTGCGATAACAATAGCAAAAGAAAATCTCAGCTTTTATTATAATAAGAAACTGGAGTTTACATGTTGATACAACAAAATAGCTGAGATGGAAGTTGGTCTCAATAGTCTGCTTTGATGTTGTGCTGGCCCTCAAAAAATGAATTGAAATGTCATTGTTGATCTCTCCTGTGAATTCTGGAAGAATTCACCAAGAGGAGATGAGTACTCGTCCAATCTCCTTGAATCACCCAAGGGTTTCCATCCTGAGGCTACCAATGAAGTAGAGAACCGAATTCTCAACCTCTCACACAAAAAGCAATATCAAATCCAAGATGACCTTTAATGGCCTCCTCCTCCTCTATTTATAGATCTGATGGATCCCTCTTGAAGCTCCTATTTTATTGTTATTTTAATCATTGAGCACATTTTCCTTAATTAAAATATTCTTTTTGATGTGGGAAAATGGTAAATTGGCCATCATGCCTCCTCGAGCCACTGAAAATCACTTTTAACCATCCCATCATGTAGATCTTTTCGTTCAGGTTCCAATGAGCTATTACACTAAGGTGTTATGCCAAGTATTCCTCATGAAATGCCACCTTAAGCATAATCAATTGAGTTAGGCCCATTAATAACTTTGTTTTCTTTAAGTTGTCGGAATGCAATGGAACAAAAAGCAAACTGTGTGGATGATGGAATATACCAAGTGAATGCCATCGGACCTCATAAAAGCTCCTCAAAACCCCTCCAAAGTCCCCCCTAAGCCTATTGATGACACCAACCTGCACTTGTGACTTGTCTGCCCCCAACTCTAAAAGACCATCCTAACCATGCCATAAGGAACACCAGAAAAAGGAACATCACAAATTGGTAGTTAAAGTGCTTTCACAAGTGGTTAATACTTCTTCTACGGAGAGGTGTTGGAGAACCTGTAGCTTCATCCACAATGTCAAAAGAAATTGTCTCAATGAAAACTTGGTAGAAAGCTTAGTTTATGTACACTACAACTTGAGGTTATTGACACATTATAGTGACCGGGCTCAATATGATAGAGCATATGTTACTTGGGACAACTCAGAGGAGGAAAATTTGGAGGATGGAGCCTTACATTTGGAACAATTGCAAGCAGAATATTTGAAAGATGATGATGAAGCAGCAGAAACAACATCAACAGCCATGCCACCCCCATCATCCAGTAGCAGTGCTCGAGTTTCACCTTTTCTGCCACCTCCATTTGTTGCCTCACGTGGAGGCCATGTGCCTTATGAGTTTTGGATGTGTTCATGCCAGTCTGAATATTCAGGAGGAGACTCCTAATAAACCACTAGAAAAGAAATTAGAAATTTCTCGTGACAAGAGAAAAATATAGGAGATAATAGATTTACTTGTCTTTTCTAGTTTCTACTATCTAATACTTTTTTATAACTATTGACTCTTTCATATTTATCATGGTATTTTTTGTAAACAATATATGACAATTTAAGTTTGAAGTTTAAAGTCGGCAATTATAACTCATTGGGAATATGATGCTATGTGAAAATTGAAACTTTTCATTTCATGTTTGATATTTTTTCTTATAGTTTGGTAATGGTTACAAGTACAACTTTAGTGATGACAAATGTTATATATTGAATTTTGAAACTCTGAAACTTTAAGATTGATGAATCATGAGAATCGAGATGTTCTAACTTATAAGTTATAACTTGTGGACCTGTGGTTGATGACAATTATAACTACTATATGATTGTTGTTATATGATTTAATCCATGCTTTTATGTTTTTCATAACTAATTCATTATTCTACATGCTTTTGTTGACATATATGTATCCAAATATATAAAAATATATATTATATAAAAATTTCTCTCGGCCCAGAAGCTTCTAAAAAATTTTCGCTTCCCGCTCTCACTTCTGCTTCCGTTCCCCACTTCCGCTTGCGCTTCCAAGCACTGAGCAGCCTTGCTCAGAATTGCTTTGTTGTCATAAATAGTCTTAAAAGGCCATGCGTTGCCACGGACAAGCCTTAGAAAGGTTTTGTTGTCTCAAGAAGATACTTGATATTAACTCGTTGCTCCCAAAATTGTCTTCGAGGGTATGTTGCCTTAGATACTGCCCTATAAGGCTTCCACTAGCTCAGATGGAGGTCTAGTGCTGATTTGTTACTCCACAAAAGACTCAGACTGTGTCACTACCCTAGATTTTAGCCACAAAAACCTCAAAATAGATGAAAGATATGACAATTTCTGTTCAGGCCAAATAATCCACAAAAATATCCTCTTGCTTGTGGAAAACCAGATGAAAGATGGCTCAGAAGATTATGCCAAACAGAATAGAGAAAGGAACTGGCTAGGGTCGAGTCTTTTACCACCAAAACCATTCAGAAATAAAGGGGTCTTAAAAACTTTAGGAGCCTCATCTCACAAAACAGAAATATCCAACAACCATATCAATAATCCATAATGCATGTCCCCACAACGCCTCTCTCCCTTATATAGTTTTCCTTTGGGGTTTTCCCTCTTAACTTCAAATTAAAATAATCTTTAAGTTTTCCTCCAAAAGTCCCTTTTTAAATTAAATAATTAATGATACTTTATAAAAATGGGCTTTTCCCTCTAAGTAACATTAAACAACAATTCCCTTGTAAATTAGATTATGACCTACGGGAATTAGAGAGGTCACTAAGTCCTCTTAGGCCCTATTTTGTAAGGGACATTACAAAGGACAACACCATAATTTTGAGCAAACCCATCCTATCCAGGGCGCTGGTCAACCAAGGCAAGGAAACCATGAAGGTCATCGAAATATCCACTAGGAGGCTAACCCATCAATAAAATGTATGCAATATGAATAGAGAACCAATAGATATTAGAAAGGATACCATATATCATAATCCACCCAGGGATGAATGTTCTCTAATCAACAACTAATAGTGCAATACTCCAAGCTAAGCACATGTACGTGTAGCCCATCAAATGCTCCATCAGTTTCATCCTGCAACTCAGAAGCCCCACCATATATCGTAATCAACTCAAGGACGAGCATTCTCTAATTAAAAACTAATAGTACAATACTCCAAGCTAAGCACATGTACCCCTAGCCCATCAAATCCTCCATCAGTGTCATCCTGTAAACCTATGACATGTGATGAAATCACAAATGTTGTGATAAAAGTCACAAGTGTAGGGTCTCATACAAAACGAGGGATAACAGGACAGATTGACTTAAATATCTGCAGCAGAGTATAGCAGAGTGTACATTATGAAGAAGAAAAATGGAACCAGCATATGTTAGATATGAACATAATTCTAAATCAAACTCTACTAAGTATCACAAAGTAATATGAGAACAAATGAGTCAGAAATAAGGTTAAAATTGCTATAGAACCACACCTAGTAAGAGATAATTTCTGCTTGAAAACGTCCTGGAAGAAGTTCCTTACAGGCTTCCATAGACAAATATTTGTTATCTGTTCATCACTCTAACTGCATATGAAGAGGTTACTGAAAATGCTATGGATTTTCTCTATAATAGTTCTGTTATTATGATAAACTTGGATGTGGATGTTCGATAATGAAATTTTTTCCTCAAGTAGAAGTTCTCTTGCCGTGCATTGAATATTATTAAAGAAACGAGGAATGAGGAAAATTTGTAGATGTGTGTTGAAATGCAATGTTTACTGCTTGGTTGGATTTGTATCAGGCAAAATGTATCATTGAAGCTGAAGAAAAGTATCAACTCCTGTTAAATCAACTGAATCCTTCTCTGGTCGCTCAATACCAAAAGCGTTGTGAAGAAGCAACAAAAGAAGGTAAACTCGATTTCTCTTTAGGTATGGATTTTCCTTAGTTCTATTAGATCTATTTTCAAATGATTTCTATAATCTGCTAAGTACATGTTTTATGCCTGATTTTCCTGGACCTAAAGTTATGTTATCAAAAATATTTCTTAGCTTGTGAAATTATTCTTGATGAATGCTTCAATCCATATGGCTATGTTACATAAGTTATGAAGCTAAATTGATGAACTTATGGACGATGTTTTCCTTGATGGATTTAGGGGGAAAGGTATCTGCACATTCTTTGGGATCATGGACCATTCCTGCTGTAATTTCAGACGAGGAATGTTATAGATCACGGTTACAAGGTTCGAATTAGGTTGTGAACAACATCAAAGTAATGGACCTTAATGGAATCTTCATCTGCAGCATTAAGCTTACAGTCTACAATTGTTTATATTGAACTTATATTAAAACATTTTAAATAGCTGAAGAGTATGGCTGAATTGATTTTCATAAAGTTAGACCTCTCAAATGACATAGAAGTAAGACAAAACGATACAAAGCTTCAGAAAATATATAGTAAAATGTGAAAACTGAAAACGACATTTAGTGGTTTGATTCTCTTTTTCTTTATGCTTATCGAGCTCATAAGTTCCTTTTTTGCACAAATTACAAATTCTTGTTGGTTACAAATGCCTATTGGGAGTCAGTGGATGAAGCTTTATGATCTGCACATTATTCTATGAGGAATACTAAAAATAAAAGTATGCACCGTCTTTATTCTCATGTCTATATTCTTTTTTTCCTGTTTATTTTTAATTTTTATTTCTTCTTTTGCATTCTCCTGCACATGAGAGTCTTGGAGTTGAGAAGCCAAGTCCAAAGAAGTGAAATACATGCCATTCCCAAACAATCAAGGTTTTCATCAACTCAGGGAAGAGAGATGGCATTATTGTTAAATTAATGAGATGGCGGAAATTCACACAAAATCAAGGATCCTCATGAGGCTTCCTAACCAACAGAGGCTTTGAAGTTCAACGGCTCACAGAGGACCAAGTAACACCTTCGTGCAACATGTTGGAGAGGAATTGTTAGTGTGGATATGCTGAAACTTGAAATACATTAGCCGGTGGACAACTTTGTTAGCCAGGAACAAAAATGACTTAAGGGAAATCAAAACAAAAGAGGCACTTGTAAAAACATCTATAAACTACACAAAGGAAAAAAGGGTAACAACTTCATCAGTCTGGAATCAATTGTAGCATCTGATGAGGAAAATCATAAGATGCTCTTTAAAGAATCAAAACCCAATTTAACACGGAATATATGTTTAGTTACGTATAAGAAGTAGTAACAAATTTGTTATGAACAAAGTTTATAAATACAGCAGAATACTCAAATGATCTGAAATATATAAATATTTATGATAGGACAAATATATTTATATAATAATGTACAAAAGATGAGATGATTGAATTGTTACAAATGAGGGCCTACTTATATATCTAGGCAGGTGCCCTTTCATGAATGATTATGTCTTTAGAGACATGTTTCTTCTATATAAATCACTAATAAATCATTATTTATGATTGTTATATATATATTGTCTTCCTCTTTAGAAAGCTTTGTCCTCAAAGCTTATAGTTGACAAGGAATGCCCTCTTGTTTCTTTGTCTTGTAATCTATTCACAACTTTCAGAAATCCTCAAATTGTCGTCTTTGATAATACAAAATGATAGGATCCTTCGAGTGATAAATAAAATGGTCGAACTGAGAAAATATTTGACCATCCTAAATTAATCTTTAGTATAATCTTGCGGTTATTGGATATTTCGTGTGGATTTTTATCACAAGACCGAATTGCACCTACATTAGTAGTCTTCGGAACCTAAGTTCGTTGTTTCTGATTTGAGTGATACTTATATGCGCACTGATTGAGTTATCTTCTCTTGTGATTCATATGTCGATAAGTAGTTCTTGTGATCTTATTTTTCCTTAACTTGTTTGTGTCGTTTTCTTGATTTACTTGAAGTATCTAATTTCTTTTAGCTACGGAAGTTGCGTAGTTAATTGTTGGGATCTTCACTTGAAATCTCCGTCGTTTGAACTACAACATTTGAATATGTTTTTACTTCCAGTAATTTGTCATCATCTTGAGTTGTGGTATTGACTGGATCAATATTCATTTTTTTTTTCTTCAGCTTGTACTCTTATATCTGAAGACTTTGATGCTTCTTTTTTTTATAAGTTCTTCTAATTTGTTTTTCAATGATTTTTTGTCATTTTTAAGTTTTTTAATTTGCATCAATAATTTCTTATTATGGTCCTTGAGGCGAGTAACTTCTTCGTTTTTGTCTGTGATAATTTTTTCAACTCTTTTCTGCATATTTTACATTGTCTTCTGGTTTTCTTGAAGAATTACTTTTAAGATATCTTTTGCGTCCTATGGTGTCACTAAATTTGGTTTCAATGCAACATCCTATAGCATTATTTTTTTCTTTTTATAGGAAAATGTCAAAAAAAAATCGTATTTAGGATCCCTAGTGATTCCATCCAAGGTGAGCCCAGGATTATCTCACTATTGTCAAAAATAAAGTTGTGACTCTAAATTGCGAGACACAAGCATAGTTTCCAATAGTTAGTTGTAGATTGTTTATGTCATATTGTTTTTGATTCATCGAATCCATCATTTCAGTAATATTTGATTAAGGAATCATTAATTGGTTAGCACATTCAATACTAACATAATTACTATCTTGAGTAGAATTGGTAGAGATTATAAAATCTTTTCTTGTAAGTGATCCTTTGAATTTAAATAGTGCCTTTACACACATATTAAATGTTTTAGAAAATCTTCCATCCTTCATTTCCTACTTAAACCCCATTTTTCTTTGTCAATAATTTTATATCAAATGATCCTTTGATTGAAAACTTTATGTATTCTTTGATTGAGTGATCCACCTCTTTAATTATTATTGTTATTATGCAATTTTAAGGTCACGGTCAAGCCAGACACCAAATTGTTGAATAATATCTTAGTTTCATTTCGCCTTTTTTATAGTTCCACTAAAATAATATTTAATAAATTTTCAAAAGTAACTCTTTAATATTCCACTTACTCGGTACTTTGTGAGTGTTGATTTATAATATTTCCCTTATATTTCTGCTTAAAATTTTATTCTTAAACAACTTTGGAAGTTCTTATAATTATTTTAAATTTAACTATACTCAATGTTTATGACAATACCATGTATAGCTTAATTTTATATTATTCAATAATAATATTATAATATTATTATATTAAATATAATAATATTATACTTAACAATAAACCTTATATTAGTCACCTTTTTAATAAGGATTCTATCCTTTTGTACATGTAATTTTTTCCACCAATAGCCACTTATCAACTGTGGTGAAAAAGAAATGGTGGTATGGCTTTGAGAATTGAGAAGTCGATGGTTAGAAGGGCAATTGATTGGCTACAATGGTGGCAAATGGCAGTCAATCAGTTGTTGCAGACAATGGGTAGGGCGGTGGTGATTACGATAACAACAACAGAAGCATGTTGCAGCAAGGGTGGCGATAGACAATAATCGACATGTTCACTCAACATCAAGTTAAAAAAAAAGTTATGTGTGATTGACAAAAGTTAAAAAAAAAATAACACTGTAGATGTCAGTGATGGCTATGGTAGTCAGCAGCAGCAATGACAAGGGGTAGTTATGTGTGGAGCGGGCGAGACTGCAGTAGGGAACGACGACGTCAATTTTCATAGTTGTTGATTTTGTTGTCTTTTTTTAATAGAACTTTTATTTTTTTTATTTTTGATCTTTGACTTTTTCTCATATATATATATATATATATATATATATATATATATATATATATAATTTTTTTAAGTTTTTTTTTTTTTAATTATATATATATATATATATATATATATGTGACTTTTTGTTTTAATTTTTTTTTAAATTTGTCTTTTTAACAATTTTTTATTATATAATTTTTTTTTTTTTAATAGCCAAAGACCACATGGAAAAATGGAGATTCTCCAAAAATTATGTAGCAAAATGCTTGAACTACGACGACAACGAAGTTGATGACAGATTGATGACCAAAGGTCAGATCAGACTGGCTCTATGCAGCGGTTGAGTGACAAGAGGATCGAACAACTCTTGATACCAATGTTATGAATAAAGTTCATAAACGCAACAAAATACTCTGAAGATCTAAAACAAAAGTAGGAGAGTTGGCATCCATGATCGTAAAGAAGCCACCTTAAATAGAAGAGTGTGAGAAGAGAAGGGAAGAAGGTGCACTACTAGGAGAGTAATGAAGATAATAATATGAATAAAGGTTAGGCTTATAACATAGGGCCATAGCATAATTCCCCCATTCAAAAAAAATTCCCCAAAAGCTTTGTAGCTTAGGGTGTGGTTGCACGAAGTGCTCATCTTCCCATGTGGTTTCTTTTGAAGGCATCTTCTTCTAGTTGATAAGGTATTGTGATCTTTCATTTCTTGAGGCGATGAATGTTTTGGTCAGGAACTACTTAAAGTTTTAGAAATAATTTTCCCTCCTTTTCCAATTCTAGAAGTACAGTGGAAAACCTTACGAATGTTCAAAAATGAAGGTATGATTAGCTCCTTCAACCTTGCAGAAGACCCTGTAGGGCCCATAAAATTTTGGACAATTTCTTATACTTTCAATGTTTTTGGGTAGTTTTGTTATAAGCCTAAAGTAGTAGATAGAACCATTGCCCAACTAATGATCACCTCTCACTGTGATGTTGATCTTTGTGATCCGGATTTATGCAGGAACGCAATAAAATACAGAAATAGACATAAACACCGAGATGCAACGGGAAATAATACTTCATTTCATTAATATCAAATAACAAAAATATGCTTACAGACATAATGGAAATAAACTAGCTATGGCGCTGGTAGCTTATCTCTGAGAAGATATGTGGTGGCTACATGCCTCTGAATTGTGTTACAATGAGGCTCGAAGGCCTATTGATTGTTGGGAAACAATAGAAAACCCTAAATATCCAAAAACCTAGCCCTACGAGATGAAACACCAAAACAGTGGACCCCATTTGGGTAAATTGGTACATCAATCTTCTCTATGACATAACTTTGGCACACGATATCTGTTGGACCAATGTTGCTCTCGGTTTTCCCAAAAAATGTCGTTTAGGGCCTCAAAACGGCTCCGGAAGTTCAGGACTCGGAAAACGGCTAAAAATAGTAAGTTATGTTGAAATTGAAAAACTGAAAGAACTGAAGGTGGGGGTTCAAATGGAATAGGTGGGTGGCTACCAATATCCACCTGGACCATTAGGGCCCCAAAACAGCTCCGAAAGTTTAGGACTCGAAAACCTGCTAAAAATAGTAAGTTGTACGGAAAAAACTGAAAGAACCAATGGTGGGGTTCCAAATGGAATAGGTGGGTGGCCACCAATATCCACCTGGATCATTCCTCCCCCCTTAGGAAGAAATGGTCCCCATTTCATTGAGATCCTCCATGAGATGAGGCAAATTCTGCTAAACTGGGTATTGGATTTGTCGAAGATATCATGGACCTATGGGCGGACATGTTGTATGCGTTCAGTAAGTTTGGTTTCTTTATTAGCCTCAGAGAGTACATGTGTGGATTTTGTTTGTGTGGTCGCATGAGGTATGGAAATATCAGGCGGTGGTATGCCTGGGGTTAGATCAATGGAGTGCTTAACCTAACAGTGGAGAGGAACCTCTGTGGGTGAGGAGAAAATGTCCTCGTATTCCTCCATGCCTTTGTCCATCTGTTGCTGCTATGCAGGGGAGCCCTATTTCGAGGCTATGGCTACAATCTTCTTCTTTCCTTATGGGCGAATGGTAATGCAAATAAATTTGCTGGTTTGGGAAACAATCTCACTGCGTTGTTTTGCAGTAGTCAAAGAGATGGCAGGAGGCGATACTACCTCCGATATCCTATACAAGTTATTTCCCAAAGTAATAATAATAGCACGAGGCCTAGACTCATACAC
The DNA here is from genome assembly GCA_034641835.2 of Pinus albicaulis. NCBI lineage: Eukaryota > Viridiplantae > Streptophyta > Pinopsida > Pinales > Pinaceae > Pinus > Pinus albicaulis. The sequence continues at coordinate 1,486,320,696 of CM076575.1, read as the reverse complement.
AACATGTTGCCTCCACAAGTATGGTTGGCCCAATAATACATCAGCTACATCAAGAGTAGCAACATCACATAATACCTCATTTGTGAATGGCTTGATGTTGTACGGAAGGCGACATTGCTAGTGGACGCAGAGATCTCTCCCTCGGTGAAGCCACCTAATGGTATATGGCTATAGGTGTGCTATGGTCAATAGGTCGAGCCGCTTCACGACCTCTGCTAAAATGAGGTTCTTTTGGCTTTCGCTATCGACAAGAAATTGCAGTGGAGAACTCTTCACCCACATCTGCGAATGGAAGAGGCACTCCCCCTCCTCTGGATCCTCGAGATCCTCCCTCTGGAGCTTGGTGGTGGCAACAATGGAACTGGGATCCGCATCAATGATCTGCTTCACTTTGTCATTTCCCTTGTCTGGTTCTAACTTAGGATCAGAACTTGCATCTGATTCGGGTCTCTTTTGTTCGGCCACCAGCGACTGTTTGGTCCGACACTCGTTTTTGATGTGAGTGGGGCTATTATGAAATTCACACCACTTCCTCGTGTCCTTCTTTGGATTTGCGGTGGTGTTCTGAGTCGCCCCGCTTTGGCTCTACCCTCTATTCTGTTGTTCAGGGGCACCTTTCCCTGGCTTTGGATTCATGGATCCAAAGTCTCACTTCTTTTGCTTAAATTTATGCTCGATCTTAGCGACATAGGGATATGTCGTGCCAAGCGAGGTAATGTCGAGGAAATCCATTTCCTCCTTAATGTGTTTGTACAGACAGTTGCGGTACTTGAGCACCAAATGTCTCTCTGAATATTTAATACCCCACTTTGTGTGCAGGGTATGTGTAAAATTCTGAAGATGTTCTATGCTAGATGCAAATTTACTTTAAACTTCTAGGGCTCAATCATATGAAAGTAAGATGCAGATAGAACATACCAATAGATTGATGGAAGACGAGCCAAAACAGAGATAAAGAATGGTGGTGTTACGGCGGTCAGCAGGATGCTTCAACCAGCAAAATCTTCATAAGGTCAGACAACCCAATAATAATGTCACACAACCCCAAGACGTCTCATCAAGAATACTCCACCAAGATGCTACACCAAGAAGCCCTAAATGCAGAACCAAGAACGCAGCTCCATCACCATCCAAGAGAGAAGAAAATGCCTCCACAAAAATGTGTGTGTAAAATGAATTCCAAGTCTCTCCAATATATAGGCATCTGTGGGGGTGTGTGACACATCTCTAATGCATGTGGGATAAATCAGGGCGACCTTGCACATGTGGAATAAATTCAAAATACATGTTCTGCTTATCCGATCAAGATGATCTTTAGATCAATCTTGCACCTCTCTGAAGGAGGAATCCAATAAAAATATTGGCATCATCATCTGAGCAGTACAATATGGAGTTTGGACCTAGTTGTCCAAAATTAATAGTATGGAACAAATTCGTCAGTTCGTGCACATCTTGATCCCTTTGATGTCGCAGCGTGGTCCATTGGATGTACTTGTCCTCATAGCTCCCCACGGGGTAATATTGTTCCTTGATGTCGTCTCGGAATGAATTCCAAGTGGGTGCGGTCGAGAACAGAGAGGGTTCTCTCCTGTCCTTTTGTTCACAATAGGTTTCCCACTAGTCTTTGACATGGGGGGCGGCTTTGAGGAGTGCAAAAATAATCTTTTCTCGGTCAAAGAAATCATGGACCGAGAAATACCCTCCTAGTAAATTCAACCATCTATCTACGACGTCTGCGTCTATCTAGCCTTCAAATATAGGAATGTCAAAGTTCATCTATACCTTGAAAGGAGTGGCACCTCCAGAGTGGTTGTTGGATGCAGATGCGCCGTAGGTGGGCAGTCATTGAAGGCTCTGAGCAAAGTTATCCATGATCGTGTTCCTTTGTTTCTTGAGGGCCTCCTCGAGCAATAATTTGATAGGATCTCCTGCTCCCTCGTCTTTCTTTTTTTCCGCCACGGGAGGTCATCGAGGTTTGCAAGGCTGATCTTGCAAGGGTTCAACCAGATCAAGCCCTAACTCCTTATACCCTGACCTCGCTGGGGACATGCAAAGAAAAACAAAGAAAGAGCAGATCGCTCTGATACCACTGATCTGAATCTATGCAGGAACGCAGTAAAATACAGAAATAGACATAAACACAGAGATGCAATGGAAATAATACTTCATTTCATTAATATCAAATAACAGAAATATGCTTACAGACATAATGGAAATAAATTATCTAGGGCGCCTACAAAAATATGCTCGTAGCTTATCTCTGAGAAGAGATGTGGCGGCTACATGCCTCTGAACTATATTACAATGAGGCTCGAAGGCCTATTTATTGTTAAGAAATAATAGAAAACCCTAAACATCCAAAAACCTAACCCTAGGAGATGAAACACCAAAACTGTGGGCCTCGTTTGGGTAAAATGGTACATCAATCTTCTCGAGGACGTAACTTTGGCATACGATATTCGTTTGACGTGCTCAATACCTCGTTAGAAAGATCTATCCGAGGACTACAACTTTTGAGTGAGCAACAACGGTCCAAGGACCCATGTTGCTCCTGGTTTTTCCAAGAAAACGTCGTTTAGGGCCTCAAAACGGATCCGTAAGTTCAGGACCCGAAAAACTGCTAAAAATAGTAAGTTGTGTTGAAATTGAAAAACTGAAAGAACTGATGGTGGGGTTCAAATGGAATAGGTGGGTGGCCACCAATATCCACCTAGATCATTAGGGCCCCAAAACGACTCCGGAAGTTCAGGACCCGAAAACCTGCTAAAAATAGTAAGTTCTGCTGAAAGTGAAAAAAATGAAAGAACCGATGGCGGGGTTCCAAATAGAATAGGTGGGTGGCTGCAAATATCCACCTAGATCACCTTGTCACCTGAGGGATAAGCTCCTTCTCCAACCTTGTGAAGGACCTTGCAGTGCCCATACATTTTTTGACAATCTCTCATACTTTTTTGGTTTGATGGTGGTTTTCTTATAAGGAACCCAATTCCCAACTAAGATTTCTCTCTCACTGCAATTTTGATCCCCTATCACTTCATCCTATTATAGGCCAATTGAAGATTTTCCTTGATAATTTTTTGTTAAATTGTTGTCATTGATGTCAAGGCCATAAGGAAGCGTCAAAGCAAGGGGGAGTTTGTCTATGAAGGAAGCACGTAGTAGAACTACTTAGCCTCCAAGGTCAAACAAATTTCTAGTTAAAGGAAAAGCAAAACCCTTCAAAAGATTCTTGAAAATGGTTTTCAAAGACAATGAAAATGCAAGGGAGATTGACATAATCAAATGGTCCTCTTCGAGACCTTTCCGATGGTAGGTGGCATGTTTTCTAACTCTCCATGGTTGATGAGAAATGAATTTTTGAAGGCATAGATATGAAAACCACTCCCTAGCTAACGTTGACCCCCTCTTAAATTCAAATATTTTAAGGATATGTTGGCCCAAAAGACCCCACATCTAGTATAAATAGGGGACTCTTGTGTCTCAATAATAAATCAGAACACTCATTGAACTAGTTGAATGAAGGCTGAGGTGATCACAAGGTCGATCTAAGGTAGAAAGGTCATGTTTGTGAGGAGCAGGACTCCACTGTATAATTTATTGGACCAAAATTTGCACCTCTATTTCTTTAGAGTAGGTGAAACCTTCTTATAGGCTAGGTTGGTAAAACCCCTTGACTTGTAGCAGAAGTTGTTGTATAAAAATCAAACATAGTTTAGAAGGATTGTATGTATGTGTTTGTGATCATGAAGAAGGATCTGAGCAGCTAAAAGGAGAATTTTTGTAGCAATCTTTGGATGCTAAGTATGGTTGAGGCATTTTTAAGGGAGTTGGTAGCTGAAGTAGTTGTGGTGTTAAGGTGGTGATAGGGTCGATCCCTATTGTGGGCAGAGTTGTAGTAGAAGGGGTCTATAGTAACCCAAGCATAATAGTGACAAGAGAGACGAGTTTGTTGTTGGCTATCTATGTGAGAACAAGATGAGTTAAGGGTTGTTTTATGATGAGGCATGTGATTGTTTTAAGTCACACTACAACAAGACTTAAGAATAAGGCTATCATGGACAATTTTTGAGGTAGGCCTATGGGCCACATAAGGGGAGTGTTTAGTCTAAAGGTTGATAGGGTGTAGGAAGCGAACCTTGAAGGTTATAAAGGCTTGTTTGGTTCCAACTATTTTAAAAAGCCCTATGTAGTAGAAAGAAATCTATAGTGTTGAGTACAAGCTGCAAATTGGGAAGACCTTCTCTTTGAACATATAATAAGCCTAAGTAGTGACAATTGAACAGTGAACACCAAGAGTTGAGGAAGGTGAAGTGTTAGGTGGGCATACCTCTTTTTGATCAAATATAGAGAAATGATGTGTAGTAGATCAAGTCTAAAGAGCCAAGTCAAGAAACCTAGTCGAATATTAGAAAGTTAAGGTATACATGTCAAGTGGTTGTGATCAAGCTTGAAGGTGAAAACCTGAGGGTTGCATGGTTAGATGACAACTCACTAAAGAATTTGTTGAGGACCAGAAGTTATTGATGACGGATCCAAGGAACAACTTGAAGACGTAGGTTGGTTTCTACAACTTGTTGAGTTGGTGCTCAGTTGGGGGATTGGTGTCTCCTGTAAGTTGGGGCCTACATTCGCTAACTTGGTTCCCAACAAGGAAAATGAAATATCCTATAGATTGGTGCCTACAAAAGTTGTAATTTGGTGCTTACTTTGTATGAGGATGTTGATAAAATATTTATAAAGATAAATTGTGTAAGTGTTTCTTATATAAAGATCTGTGTTTCATGGTTTATGTGCATAAAATGTTTTTGGAGCTAAAGTTTGTTAATAGTAATGAAATATTGATTGACATCCCCCTCTAAGTATTTTCAACATTGTTACCTCAAATTTTGTGGTTCACTTTGTAAATCCTCTAGTTTGTGACTTCTTTGAGCTTTTCATCTTTGACTTGAATAAATCCTTTGAAAATTTGTTAGACTTGAGCAATGTTACATTTATCATTGTCATAAATTTATTGTTGTGGGTATGGAATATAAATTATCAACAATATCAGGGAAAATATCATAAATTATAGGGAAACTTTAAAAAAAAAATACAAAAATAATCATTTTTTTCATTGTTTTAGACTTCTAAAGCAACATCAACAACAAACAAACATATTGCTACATAAATATGAAAATAAAACTGATATATAAGATGGCATAAGATGTCAAGTGGTACATCAAAGATTGATGTTGAAATATAATATCGGTCTTGATTTATAAGTTTTGATAGGATGATACATTAACACATCAAAACAAAAATAAATGTATCTCATGATGAATCATGGCAATGCAAACAATTTGTTGGAGGGAGAATGGTCATAACATTTTAAAGAATGTTATTAGAATTGGATCAATCCACCCAAAAAATTGATCTAGAATAACATTAGAGAAAAAAATGAATGAAAACACTCGTCGACCAAAATATACATAAAATATTCAAATTTTGAAAAAATTATATATGCATGTACGTCCAGATAAGTCCAAACCATACAAATATGTGCAGCTTCTTATGTATAGCAAGGGTGCATATAACCAAAATAACATCAAGTGCAATCCTTGTATGAACTAAAATATATCAACAACGAGGCTCTAAATAACCTCTGAAGTTCAAAAAGGAATCATGCTACAACAATAGCTACATAACATCAAAATTATTGCCTACATTGGGATCTATTATCACTAGGCTAGAATAGGTTGGGCTGTGTCAACCTCCAACCCAGCGTAACGATTTCAAACCAACTTTTGAATGGAAGTTAGCCCTTCCAGTCTATGAGAGCTCTCTCAAATTACTTATAAATTTTCTGTATAAAACTCAAAATATCATATGGCTAACTCAGTACTTTTCATGTGATTTTTTGCAGGTGAAAGAGTATGATGACTGCCACCATTGGGCATGGAGTCAGCTAAGGAAAATCAATTACAAACAAACTTCTTTCATGGAAGTTGAAGCAATTTTGGCTTTGAAATGGTATGAAATAAAACATTTATAGTAAAAACATAGCAAATGAAGGAAGTTAGGGCATATTACATGAATTCCAAGTAATCAAATTGCTATGAAACTGATAATATCATGCAAAACATGGAGGTAAAACATATGTACCAAAACAGAATCTCATTTGAAAAAGACAGTCTGCTGCAAATGTATATTAACTGTAGAAAAACATTACAAGGGTGGTTCTCTCATATCATCCATCAACCCATTCAATGTGAAAAAGTTACACATATATAGAGTGAGGTTCCCATTACAAAATTATGCCACCTGGGCTAGACTCGATGCACAACTAAGAGACCTAATTTTAATTGAATTACAACTCATGGATCTTTTGTAGGGATATTTCTGTTTCAACAGAATTTGAAAACAAAAAGGAGTCTCCTATCATTTAATACTTCAACAAATTCTGTTGATGATCTTCATCGAATGCAACCAATTGCTGATGTGTTGGAGTGTTGAATCACTGGAGTGTTGGAATGTTTTTCTCTTTCCACGTGTATGTTGACATGTTGGCCTGCTGAGTTGTCTCCATGAAAATAGGAATTTATAGGCTAATGATGTGGAGAACTTTGACCTATTGTCCATCCAATACCTTTTTGTCTGATTACCCAAAAATTCATCAAAACTTCATTACGTAGGAAAAAACAGAGTATAGGCAGTTTTGTAGCAAACTTTGGTAGCAAATGCAAAAAACATCCTTTTGCTACCTATCTTACTTTTCTAACAATTCTAAGGTCTTCTTTGATGTTTATTAGCTAAACACGTCTTTAGCACTCCCTTTGTTGAGATTTAAACTTGTATTTTCCTTCATGAAAAGCTACAACAATTCCGTAGCAAATATTCACCTTCAATATGGGGAGTTGTTACGAAACTGTCAACTTTCTGAGATTTTTCTCTTTCATGATTTCTTCCACCTCCATGTCATTTCTAATAGCATATACAAGCCTGTATACTACTAAAAATATTGGTTAAATATAGCATAGGCAAAAATTAAGGATGTTAACATGTTCAAGGAGCACCATTTATTTCATCAATAATCTTGAGACCTTTCTTCAAATCTTGGCTTGGATCATTTCAATATGAGTCTCTAAGGCACTCCTTTTCCTGTCTGCTTGTAAGTAGGTGTTCCTCTTGCGCAAGTGCTTCATCATTCTATGCAAAGGAAGTGTTCTCTTTAACATCTTTTTAGACTTATCTGCAACCTTATTATAGAAATCAATTTGCTTTGATGTATCCTCCAATTCCTTAAAAGTAATTTTGATTCTATCACCTCATTTCTAGCATCTCTTAATTGTTCTTATAAAACCTCCACTTCATTTTTTTCTTGTATAGGCTCCTTGCCTTTCCTTTTCTTTGATGGCTCTGTTTTTGCTAAAGGAACCTCTGACATCTTTTCAATTGGATGATGTGACCTTGTGACAAGCTTCCTAGGTTTGAAAATTAACCCTAACTCTTCTTCAGTGAAATCCAATTTCTTAGCTCTCTTACACTTCCTTTTGGTTTTTTCTTCTGTGATCTCTACAGGCTGCATAGTTGCGCTTTCTTCAATCTCAATAGCTTCTAGGATATCTCACAACTTACCCTTTCCTTTGCTTTGACTTCTAGTCATCCTCCTCTTGGTGCTTGTATAAGTTGTTGTTGCCGCCACAAGTTCTGCTACATGTTTATCTATAGGCTCCATCTCTGCTTCAGGTTCAGCTACATGCTCAACCTCAAGTTTCTTCTCCTCCCTAGGGGTTATGGATTTGGACTTCAGAGTTTTCCTAGGGGTGGTAGTATCTAAGTCATAGCCACTAAAATATAGAAAGGTGAGCTAGCAATTTAATAAGACCATAATGGAAAACATAAGTGTTACTGGCATAAGGCTTGGCTTGGACCTTGTCAGCCATCTTTCCAAAACTTCTAAACAGATAAAAAGGAATTTCAAGTGGTTGTTTACATGTGCAATGCAGAAGAAATTTGAAATGGTATTGGCAGACCATGTTGAACCTAACTGCATAAGTGAAGTACTTTTGGATGACCGTCAGGAGTTTAGAAAAATATTCTTTGAGGCAAGTTTTGGGAATGCATGTAGTCATATTGATCCCTCTGTGCTCTTCTTTAAGAGACTCAACACAATTTTGCAACTAAAACTTATGCACTTTAAACCACATTTCTCCAGACCTAGGGATCTTTGTAGCATGAGCAATGGTGTCAAGGGACACTGCAAAGTTCGCCATGCCCACTTTAGACTCTGCCCCTGTGAATTTAATAGAAAAATCTTTGGAAATTTCCCCATGGTAACCCTGCAGCTTCTGACAGAAATGAAGGCACCCTATGCTGACAAATGCTTGAGTGAAGGTAGGGTCCTATTCTAGTAGTTTCATATCCATTTTTTCATATCTCACCATTGACCCTCCTTTATATTGCTTCATCTGAGCTACCATGGCTTCAACACGTAGAGAGTTGCTTCTTAACACCTGCAAATATCCTATAGATAGTTAGACCAACTATTGACACCATCAGACCTACCGTAAAGACAACTAGACCAACTCACAAGACAACAAGACCGAGGCTATGGATAGCAAGAAAAGTTCGAATGAGAATGAGGCCGAGTTTATGACAACAGAGCTAATTAAAAGTGAAAATAAAAACGATGTGGGAGAGAAGTTATATGATTTGAGCGTTTTAGAAAAGAGGGATAAAGACAAAAAGCAAGTAATCATGACCCACATGACTCTGACCATAACCGTTTTAAAAAATTTGTACTATTACCTTATCGTTACCACTGCAACAGACTTCCATAGTGGGACAAGTGTTCGAGAAGGAAAATCTGCTACGGAAGTGTCAGGAAATTCTGTAGCAAAACCTCGGTTTTTCTAGTTGGCGTTGCTACGAATTCTTGTAAATCTGTCAAAATGTCAATTATGACACAATATGCCCAATACCCATGGAAGATTTCATTTTCACCTTTATGTTAACACCACACTAAAATTTATAATGACCCTACAAACTGGCTTTATGACAACAATGACCTTTGTACATGTGATTATTATTTAAGAAAACTCAAAACCCTAACTAACTTAACCAAATTGGCTCAAAGATAAAACCTAAGTGTTATCCTGGATAATAGTGGCTCCAATGGGGATGTTGTGCCCCTGTGGTCTAACAAAGAACTTGTAGACCAACTACCTTATTGAAAACTGAAAACTGAAACTTTGATGATGTCATCTCCATGTCCTTATGGCCTTCACCTTGAGCTCAAACTTGTTGAAAAAATCATCCACACTTGCAAATGGGAAATGAAAAATGGAATATATACAATGGTGTTTCTTTCAGCTGACCGAATCAAGAGGAATAATGCTTGAGAAACTTGCCATTGATAGCTCCTCCTTTACACAATTGACCATCCATCTCTTGCAGTATAAAAGTGTTATTTCCATGGTAGGTTGAGATCTTATATGGCCCTTTCCAAATGTTTTCAAACTTGCCATGTTTCCCTTTGTCTTCTATCTTAGCTTCCCACTTCAAAACCACATCCAGAATATTGAAATTTTCATCTTTTGTCTTTTTGTTAAATGTCTAACTATGTTTTGAGATTGCTAATAATTGGTGTATACTTTTCTCTTTTCCTGCAAAGCAATCAATTGATGATCCTCCTTTGAACTGCATTTGGTTCTTCTTCCAATCCTTACAACAATCTCATCACTGGAACTCCAAGAGAACAAAGAAACACTGCTTCAGTCCCATAAACCAGCTCATAAGGAGAATTCCCTATGGATCTTTTAGTGCAAATTTTGCTAGCCCATAAGGAAAATTTGAGTTTCAAGTGCCATGACCTTTTGTTTTCCTGCAAAATTCTCTTGATAATTTTGAATAGGCTCTTGTTTGATGTCTGAACCAAGCCATTACCTTGAGGGTAATAGGTTGTAGAGTGACCAAGGGTGATATAATATTGGTTGCAAAAACAACTTATTTGACTTGAAGCCCTGAGCATTGTCAGTTATGATCTTCATTGGACAACAAAGCCTTGATAGGATGCTATTTTCTAGAAAATGTATGATTATTGAATATGTGGTTTGTCTTGTTGGAACTGCTTCAATCCACTTTATAAAATAATCAGTGGTTGATAGGATCCACCGATGTTTCCTTGAAGATGCAGGATGTATCTCGCCAATAAAATCCAACCCCCATTGTTGGAAAGGAGCTTCTAAAAATATGGGTTTCAAAGGTAATGGGAGCAACTTCCTCTTTCCATCAAATATTTGACATTCATGTCAAGAAATAATCTTCTTATACACATCTTTGAACATTGAAGGCCAGTAAAAGCCTGCTCTGAGTATTTTATTCACTGTTGCTTTCCAATAATGATGACCCCCACAATCACCCTTATGAAACTCTTCAATCACTTTCTCAACTTCATCCTCTAGTAGGCAGTTAAGAAGTATTCCACCTGTGTCTTTCTTATACAAAATTTTGTTCAAGATGAAGTGCCTCACAGATTTCAACTTAACAAATCCGGATTTTGACTTTGTTAATTTGAGAGGAGCTATATGATGTTGTAAAACAAAAATGACATCCTTATACCAGTCTGACATAGCGAAATTTTCTTCAACAGGGATCCCCCCTCCCATTTTACGACTAATAGGCGACAGCCACAGAGCGAAGGTGTGCGAAAGAAAGTGAATTTCAACCGACCCACCAACCTGGAAGCTATGGTCCTCACTGAGGGGGACCTCGATGAGATAGGAGATATTGTTAAGAACATCATGGAACATATATGGGGAAACATTGAGGACCAGTACAAGAAGGTACTGGCGGAGGTCCACAAGGACCTAAAATATTTGCAGGTACAGACAAGTGCATTCCAAATGAGTGTGAGTCAATTGAGCGGGCCACAAGAAGGTGCAAGCATGGAAATGCAAGAAATGAAGATTATAACTGATACTCGTGCGGTGCCAATCCCTGCGGGCACACTATCTTTTGATATAGTGGAGAAGATGAAGCAGACAGTGCATTGGTAAAACACAAGGCTTAATCTAGTTGTGCTACCTCTCCAGACATTGCATGAGTTCCACCAAGGTGTGACTAACGAATTGAAGATCAGAGAGCAGCGGGCCCTCTTGGTTATACAGGATGCTAGGCATGAAAGTCAAAGGATGTTTGAGGAAAAACAACTGGTTGTGCAAGAGTGCGATGCAGTGACTGCACAAAGACAGAATTTGGGGGAAGTTATCCCCAAGGCTTGTAGCGACCTACCTCAGCTCAAGATTCAGGTTGCAGCGGCCCCAATGGAAAAAGTGGCACAGATGGTGACTATAGTCAAAGATTCCAAAGTCGAGGTCGACCAAGTGAGCCTTGAGATGCAGATGAAGATAGTCGAGTTGTAGATGCAATTGCAGCCCTCCACTCCACCAGATGTCTGGGAGTAGTACGCGATCGAGATCAAGGTTTCCGATGATAAAATTGATTCAATAGTACAAGAATTCCTTAATTTTTTTTAGGACATTATGGATGTCTGGGCCTCACTGTAGGAGGACCCCCATGTACAAACAATTGAGAAGGAAATATGCGAGAAGTTAGAGCAGATGGAAAAGATTAAGGTCACAGTAAAGACCTTAGCACCAATCCAATAGTATACCTATCTCCAAGACGGTAAATTTTTGCAGGGACAAATTGATGAGTTGCGCAGGAAGGGGAATATTATCACAGCCAGAATGCAGCCATGGGAGGCTGAAGCTATCCAGTTGTCACAGAATGTCGAGAGGCGGCTGAAGGGCCTGCGCCAGACACAGAAGGACATTCAGTCAATATTACAGGGTCTGCTACTGAAATTTTGTTGAGAAAAGTTCGAGAAGCATAGCAGCAATGCACCAAAGTAGTTCCACCTCTGAAGGGTGCCTTGAGCGACATCAAAGAAAAGATCGAGAGCGCACCGGCAGAGTGACTCTGGACGAGTCACAATTTTGTGTTGGGGGCATTTTGCACAGAGGACCCCTCGATAAATGATTTTGAGAAAGACACTGCAGATTGAGGAGAAGAGCGCACAACATGAAGCTAAGTTAGAGCCTTAGGATCTTTGGGGTGGGTAAAATCCCCTTATTTTGTAAAAGGATGGGAATATTTTGTATATGTTGAGCTCCGCTCATGGTTTTTAGACCATGGTATTGTAAATGTAAACACTATATAAGGAGTCTAAGATAGTCTTGACATAAATGTAATAGATGATTCTTATGTGATGCACTTGGATGTAAGATTGTCTTGATTTTGTATTTTGTGGGTTGGGTTAGAGAAAATGCTCCCGCAGTTGAGTGTGCCGAGACCCTAGGAATTCTACAACTGAGTGTGCAGACCCTTGCAACTGAGTGTCCAGAGTGGAATAGATTGCATTGGGGAAATCTAAGCATTAAATGAAATACTTTGAAGATAGATCTCTGTGTTGAGTTTATGTGTTGCTTTACTTGCACAACATGTTATCTGTGTTTTACTTATAATTGCATCGCAAAACCTCATTTATGGTTATTTATATTGTTTTATGCTTGATAAAGTAAAATCATGCAGTTTGCAAGTTAGTTTGACAAAAGCGTTTAACTACGACTGTATAATTAGTAGATTTGTTCTACGAAGCTCTGTCAAGTACTAGAAGGAATATAAGCCCTAAAGCCACAATCCATTGTCCCTATGGATGCAGAAACCTGATTCTAGCATCCCCCTATATTTCCTTGGGTGAGACTTTTTTCTGCGCAACAGATCATTGCCGAAAGGGCCCATGATAATGGGTTTTATTGGTTCGCGCAGCCATATCTGAACCTGGATCTAGGCCCCATCAAGCTAACACACAATATGTGATAAACGAGGAGATTTGATCAACAGTTTTTCATATTCGTAAGAGCTTATGAGTTTCTTCCATTCTTCTATTCTGAACCCTTGACTTGCTCCCCAAAACAAGTCAAGGTGCAATCGCAACAATTATCACATTTGCACACAAGTGCACCACACATGACATTTCCCAACTCTCCCTAGATTCCAAGAAGGATGGGAAGCCTTACGGTAAACTAATGCCAGGCCCTTGGTCCTTCTTCCTATTACTGCTAAAGCTAAAATAAATAGGTGGCACACACCTTCTACAAGCATACCACCTCAAGATGTTACTCCCAACTCATAGTTGAGAACTTTGAGAGATGTTGTCATGCATTCTATCTATTATATAACCATAGGAGTTGCATTATATGTTTTTAATTCATGTGATATTTGTACCAACACTTCTCATGTCTCATCCACATGTCCACTTCTTCGGATATTTGGACAACTTAGAATAGCGCGACACCCCTGACATGCAAATAAAGCAGAGCTTCCTCCTATAGAGAAAAACTCTTTGGCGCCCAGGACATCAATACCTTCCTAGGAACCATCTCCCATTCACCATCAAGTGACCATGAGAGATACTCCCACCCCTCGATGTGATGACATGTAGCATCACATACGATTCATTTATTTCATCATAAGAATAATGATTAATTTTTTCTTATCATCGTTACATGGTGTCAAGATCGATTCATCCATTGTGAAGGTTGTACCACCAATGATTGCATGGAATCATCTTGTCTATGTGTTTTTAACTTTTCTTGGTTCTAAAGCAGTAACAATGGAATCATTTCCATGCTTGTCAAGCAACACTTCCAGATGCTAACCTCGGCCTCATGACCTATCAGCACATTCATCAACATTTGAAAACATCTTTCATTTCGATGAGGATATCCTGGAGGCCATGACTGAATTGGAATGCCCATGGGATGTCATGCACCATATTTTTTTCTCCCTACCAGAAAATTAATTTACACCTACTAGCGCACTAAGTAACACCATTTACACAGTAGAGACCAAGGATTTTCTACCAGCAGGTCACGCACATTGGTTCAAAAAATGTATTCTAGTTCTTGATGCATATGAGGAAGGAAATATGTCCAACATCTCACCTATAATCAAGCTAGAAATCTCCACCAAGCTACGCACTAATGAAGAAATATCGTTGGGGGAAGATTGTTTCCTGAAGAATTTACCTCCTACAAAGCCTTGTTCCAAGAGTTTAGGCACATCTTTACGTGGTCATATTCTAAAATTCCTAACATTATCCCTACAATTATAGAGCATCATATTGACATATGACCTCATGCCTACCCTGTTAGGAAAAATAAGCGCCAACTCCACCCATCCAAGGGAGAGGCTATCCAACAGGAAATCAACAAGCTTCATAAAGTTGGTTTCATATACCCTATTTCCTATACATAATGGGTTTCCAACCTTGTTCTTGTCATGAAAAAACAAGGCACTATACGGGTTTGTACTGACTTCTAGGATTTTACCAATACAAGCCCTAAGGAAAATTATCCCACGCCCTTCATCGATCAAGTTATTAACGCTTGCACAGGTCATGAATATTTTTCTTTCATTGACGTCTTCTTAGGGTATAATTGGACTTAGATTCGCCATCTGGATTAGTACAAAACAAATTTCACCACCCCATGGGTAATTTTTCCGACCGTGTTATGCCCTTTGGACTTAAAAATGTTGAGCGACTTTTCAACAGTCTATGAACTACGTCTTTCATGATCTAGCTAATATTATCCTTGCCTATTTGGAGGACCTTATGTAACATCCCCTAGTTGATTTTCCATGTAAATAAAATAAGACTAAGGTCATGGGACACATATTCCAAGATGAATGTTGGGAAAACATTATAGTGGGCATCACTCATGATTAATGGTGGCTATGGAATTCAGAAAAGGAAAAGAGGAAATGATCGGCATTTGATTATGAAAATAAAGGAAAATAGAAGAAGGTGAAGAGACACATATTTGTATGCAAGGGAAATTAGAGGAAAATGAAGGAAAATGAAGAAAATAGAGGCCTCAATGATAAAAAGGCTTTAGAGAATCAATTCATATCTTTTGGCTTGTCTTTTTTCAGTTCATTTTTTGGATCTTTCATTCAGTCTCTCATTCTCTCATACTCTTGCACACTTAGAGCATTTTTGGAGCATGCTTTGAGCACTCTAGTATTCACTTTGACTGGAGAAAGAGAGAAAAGGAAAGAAAGGGAGTGTAAAGGAATAGTTGGATCAATCTCTACAGTAGCGTTATGTTGTGATTTTTAACCTTCTCTCACCCATTGTCTTATAAAGTCGTAACATAGTGGTAGAGCCACTCCTTCCATGGGCTTCCTAGTTATATCCTTGCTAGCATATGTTGCCCATTTTGCCAGAATTTTATAGGATCAGGAGTCCTGTTTAGTACTTCCATGACTTTGTGTTGAAGCCTTAGCCTTATTCTTCTTCACTATCTTTCTGGCTTTATACCCTAGAGTCTCCCATGTGTTATGTTGTATTGCTGCATTTTATATTGACTACTTGTACCTTTTGTCCTTAATTTGGCTTCATTTGGACTTCTGTATAAGCCACTTTGGACAATGACTTTTTTGTAAGTTCAAACCATGCATTCATTAGCCTCTATGACTTGACACCTTTATCCATGGAAATAACATTCCTTGGAGTGTTGATGACTATTATCCACCACCTTGCATTGAGCATAAGAATGTTCCTGTTCGAGTAACTAGTGCATATGCCTTTAACACTTGGTCTTCCCACTGTACTATAGGCATTCTTTTATTCTTTTTTCAAGCCTTAAATAAGAAAAATAAAAAGAAATCATATATTCCAGGAAAAAGAGCGGAAACAAGACATTTTTCTTCCATATCTAATGGCATCAAGAGTCAGTGGTGTCTCCCTTGAACAAAGCACTCAAAATAAGTCTTTCCTCCATTTGGATGGGACTTAGCTTGACTTGAGGAAATCCATAACCTTGTTCTTGAGTCATTCCTCCTTTGGTTGGCTATCTCTTCCAATCATATGGAGATTCATGCTTGGAATATGGCCTGGGGGTGATTGGTTGAAAGAGAGATTTGGTTCAGCTCAATCTATGGTTGGGTGGTACGTGGAAGTCCTTGACTTGATTAGCACTTTCATATGTTAGTAAGAGTTATTTTCCTATTGTGATATATGAGCACTTGTACTGGTTATCATGTTGGAATTATGGTTGATTTTCCATAGTTTCGATTCTAGTTATAAGTTGGTTATATGATGTATTCTATATATGGCTCTTGACATATTTTGATAAGTTATTGAATGGTTGGTGAATGCATGGCCTAACAAGTGTTATTGCAGCTAGCTAGGGAGGGCTTAGAGGCTTCTTGTTGATTCTTAGATGAATTTCATAAGTTTATGATCAGATATGCATTCATGACCTGTGGCTCACATGTTTACCATATGTTTCACAAAATGTCTTATCTGTACTAGGTTGTCTAGGGAAAGTTCTTGCATCAAGTTTGAATGTTTTGCATTGTTATCATGTTAATTGTGATTCTAGAAAGTTGCAAGAATTTTTGGGCAGTGGAATGGAGACTATCCGTGAAAAGTGGCTCAGATATCAAAACCATTGGCACTGAACTGGGAAATTTAGGTCATAATCGCATGGAAGCAGGCTTATGAGTGTGGTTATAGCCTCATAATTACATGCATGTTGTGTTGTGGGTGAGACTATGGATTAAGCTTCTGAAAAAGTAGTTCCAGTTTAGGATCTAGTCATCAGAGGTTGTGGAATGACCTCTAGGTGATCTAATGCTCCTGAGGGATGTATGTAAGTTTTCTATGTGTCAGCCCCACTTCCATAATTGGAAAATGGAAGTCAATTCATATCATAGTGACACTCGTCTCATGTTTACCCTAGAGAGGCTGTGAATTTGGGTAAATGTGGGAGGAGGAATTACAAGGTGGTATCATATCGAGGTTGCAACACTGGACCTTGGAGTAGATGAGATTTTTATGCATGCATGTTTATCATATGCATGCATTATGGTGGCTATGGTTGTCATGTATATAGTCAGTGTTACGGTTTTTTGTTATTATGCATGATGTCAGATGTTGATAAACTAATGTCATTATATATATTGCGCTAATTTGGATTGATTGTATAGACAAGATAGCCTCCCCTAAACTTCATAGAGGTATAATTTTGATTGTCTATATTTGGTTTATATAACATGGCATGTTTTCAGGAAGAAGAAGGTCAGAGATGAGTAGAATGATGGACTAAAATCATGTGACTCTCTTTAATAATCAACTGAGCAACAAGGAGATGAGTATTTTCTCGATTTATTAGACACACTGAGAAGTTTGGAGGTAGAAATCATAAGTTGCAAGGAAGATAATGACAGGATAATTGAGTCACGGGAAAGACTTTCTAGGTCCCAAGAAAATAAAGTAGAGGTCAATGTAATGATCCTTCAGAGCTTATCAGATTTGCAGAGACAGGGACAACTAAGAGTCATTCATGGATAGGAGGAAAGGACTAATGGGGCATATGGCAGCAGGTTTTAATTAGGTTATAGGTTGGACAGGTATGACACAGGCAGAGGTGGTGTTAGCCCCTATGAATTTTTGTCAAGCAAACAGGGGGGGCCTAATTTGTTTTATGAGTCTTCAAGGAATGCATTTCTCCTGAAAACACATCATCCTTGAAACCTCTGATGTTGTCTCATCTTTTGGTCTTGCCAATCTGGCCAAAACATGGGAACCCCAACATAATGGCGACTCCGCTGGGGAATGAACTTTGAATACCCTTAACTGTTATATCCGGTCTTGTGTTTTTCTCCCACACTCTTAGACAAAGTCTGGAAAGGGCTAGGTAGCCTCTAGATCTCACTCTCTTTCAGAGGTGAAATATCTGGTAAAAGCCCTCCCAGTCAATCTCTGGTTAGAGTCTGTTGTGTTTTTGGGATATCCCTGAAAAGGGACATCACATAAGCATTGTGGTGGACAGTGTACCCCCAGAAACACCCTAAACCTTCCACCTAGCGACTCCATAGTTCCTTAAAGATCAAAGACTCCACTGGTGATTAGTAGGCCTGCTGATTATCTTGGTTCACATAAGACTCCACTGGAAGACCAGCCTCTATAATAACATCAACCACATTAGAAGTAACAAGTAGGGTTAAGCTGCTTGGTTAGAAAACATCATTCTGGCTTCAAGAACCATTCACACAAGAGCTTATCCTAACCCAAACCCACCTAAAATAGTTGACAACCCTGAGAGCATCCTCAAAGAATCTCCTACACCTAAAAGACCAACTATTTCCAACCACATCCATAGAGCTAACTCTGCACCAAAAGACTTCATAGCTCTATCAGTCACCTATCTTGACTGAGACCTACCAAACAGACTACCAAGAACTAGTTCATTTAGTGTTCTAGACCAGCCAGACCTTGAGTTTCCTGGTTCACCATCTGATAGTGGTCAACACATTAGGGACAGAGAAACTCCTCCATCTACACCTCCTGATTTTCACTTCACTCAAAACTTGGGTCTCTGCCACCCTAGATCTGCTCAACAAACTTTTGCTGGTCCTAGTGTCCCTGCCATCCATATACCAGCTACTCAAGCCAACCCCTTACCTCCTCAAAACATCATCATGGCAGCCTGGTATGCACCTCTGGTATTACCCCAGCCTCTAGTGCCCTTACCCAACGATTATCAATCAAAGATCCCGCACTTCACTGCAAAAGAGTCCAACACAGCTCAGCACCATGTAGATAGGATGGAAGATTCTTTTGACTACATGGAGATAGATGATGATACAATAAAAATGAGGATCTTTGCCCAGAGCTTAGGAGATGATGTGAAGAAATGGTTCAAAAGCCTACCTCCTAATAGTATCCAAGACCTTCCTACTTTATATCAGACCTTCATAAACAAATGGGAAGTTAAGGCCAACCCTCTCCAAATCCTAGCAGAATACAAGAACCTTAAAAGAAACGTAGGAGAGAGTGTCCATGACTACTCTACAAGGTTTAACAATGTTTACAATGCTCTTCCTCCACACATGAAACCTCCCTAAGGTTTAGCCCTAGTGAAATACCCTGAAGGCTTTGATGCTGACATGGCCTACCAGCTTAGGGAGAGAGATTACGACACATTGGAAGACATGAAAAAAGGAGCAGTGAGTGTAGAGGCTAACCTGATTGAGAAGAAAGCAAGATTGAGAGTTGAGAAAAGGGTAACATATAGAGATGACACTGTAGCTTCCACATCTGATCCCAATTATGACCATCTATCTAAAAACATGGAAAAGCTACAGCAAATGATGGAAAAAATGGTTGTCACAGTTAGTAATCAGAACAGAAACCAAAATCATAACCAGAACCAGAACTTTAGGAGAAACAATACCACTCCCAACAGACAAAGAGAATCAGATCAACAGGTTATACTCCCATTTCAGGAAAACTTTCTGGATGAAGATGAGGGAATCATAGAAGAGTCTGAGGGAACTGCAATAAACATGTTTGAAATAGAAAACTCAATCCACAACTATCCCACAGAGGAAGATCAACCCTCATTCTCATACTGGGATGAGGAAAGATTAGAATCTGAGGACTACAGACTTGGATTTGAAAATGCCATTATGCAGGTCAGAGAACAGTATGAACTCAGAAGCAAAAAGAGCTTAGACAATTCCAAACCCAAAACTTCTGAGATCACCATTAAGAAAAGGCCAGAGAAAACTTCTAAAGTAATTTCTGAAAGTAACAAATCAGCAGCTGAGAGTTCTGGGAAAAACAAAGAGAAAGACAACCAAAAAACTGAAAAACAAAGTCAACGAACTAGCAGCACTAGCACTGCAGTTAGTGCTCCTGATAAAACAGTTCCTAACCCTGTACATAATGAGAATCAGCACACTGATTCAACCACTAAGGTAGTGGCTAATAAAATAGAGTTGAACATTCCAAAGAGTCAGTCCACTTTCAATTTGGAGAGTGAGATTGCTAAAATTAAAATCTTTGTACCACTCTCTGAGCTAGCCACTCAGGATGTATATAAAGGCCAAATTTTGAAAGTATTAAATCTAGGGGAAAACAGTGACATTGTCAATTTGAGTGATGATCAACCAGCCCTTCTGTTTGGTCCAAAGATAGAAGGAAAGTTTCAAGAAGGGGTAGTACCTCCTTTTTATATCAGTCTCAATATCCATGATAAGATCCTTCACAATGCAATGCATGACTCTGGGGCCTCGCACAACTTGATGCCTAAAGTAGTTATGGAAAGTTAGGCCTAGAGATAACTCGACCCTACAAAGATTTATATTCATTTGATTCTAGCAGGGTAAAGTGTCTTGGCCTGATCAAAGACCTATGTGTAAGCCTTACCCAGAATCCAGCCAAGTGTATGGTCATGGATGTCGTAGTGGCAGATGTGCCACCTATGTATGGCATGTTGCTGTCAAGATCATGGGGAGCCAAGCTGCAAGGTACAATGCAGATGGATGGGGCATATGCCACAATCCCTGTCTTCAGCCAACTTAGAAGACTGTATAGAGAGGCACAAATGAAATTCCTGGTCAGTAGCCCTGAAAAACCTGAAAATTCACCTTTATACTTTGTACACACTGATCTTGACTCTTTCATCCTTTGCAATGATGAATCCTTAGAGGGGTCAGAATTCAAAAACAAAGATACAAACAAGGAAACAGAGCCCATGGACTTTAACATAATGGCTACTCTAGACTCAGAGGAGAACGATGTAGAAAACTTTGGACAGTGCACTGAAACAGAAACTCAGAGTGAACAAGAAATAGAACGAAGTCAACTGATTAGTCACCCTCCGCAAGCCCATGCACCACACCAGGAACGAAACGATGTTAAGCCCGAGAGCGAACCTTTATGGGAAATGAATTTCGATGGGTTATGCACCAAGAGAACTGGAGGAGCAGGAGTGTGGATACATAACACAGAGAGTGACTACGTAGAGAGCCATGCCTGTAACCTGCACTTCAAATGTACAAATAATATCGCAGAGTATGAGGCTCTTATCCTAGGCTTGAATTTGTTGAGAAAATTAGGATCCCGTAGGATAACTGTGCATGGAGACTCTGAGCTGATCATTAAACAAGTGAATGGTGAATACACAACGAAACATCCTAGGTTGAGAGCGTACAGGAATGACGCTATGGATCTATTGAAAACCTTTGTAGAATACGAACTGGTGTTTGTCCCTAGGAGTCAGAACACAATTGCAAATGGATTAGCCTGCATGGCTAGTGCGTATCACAAGCCTCCTAGTGACCAACAAATCATCATTCAGACTAAATTCAGACCTATAGTGCCGGATAACGAAAAATACTGGCAGGTCTTTGAGGGAGACAAACAGATTGAGGATTTCCTGATAGGTAGGAACGAGTTTGAATTTTCCAATTCAGACTCTAAATCTGACGATAGCTGCCTAAGTGAAGAGCCCTCAGATGAGGAAGAAACACCCTGTAACATAGAAATAAACACTTTAAATGAACAGATTGGAAATCCAAACGAAAAATGTGAAAACGCAGATAGTGAGGAAGTAGAGGTGCTGCAGGCCAAAGATAAGAACATACCTCAAGGTCTGGCATCTTTAGAAGACCTTTTTGACTTCGAAGATGTAGCAAAAAAGCCCACTATAGAACACACAGACTCTGATGTCGAGGCATGCAACATAGGCTCTGAAGATAAACCCAAGATGATTAAACTGGCTAAGTCCCTACCTGCAAACATGAAAAAGAAATACATTGACCTATTCAAGGAATTCATTGATGTGTTTGCCTGGAGCTACGAGGACCTAAAGGCCTATGACACAAACTTTATACAGCACAAAATACCTCTGAAAGAAAATCAGAAGCCCTTCAGACAGAAAGTCCGCAAAATAAACCCAAAACAATTGCCTGCAGTGGAAAATGAAATAAAGAAGATGTATGAGGCAGGCATAGTAGTTCCTGTTAGATTCTCTGATTGGGTCTCAAACCTAGTGGCTGTGAGAAGGAAGACAGGTGAGATCAGGTTGTGCATTGACTTCAGGAATCTTAACAGAGCCTCACTCAAAGACAATTACCCTTTGCCAAAAATGGAACACATTCTTCAGAAGGTAGTAGGCTCAAAAAGGATCTCCCTGTTAGATGGTTTTTCAAGTTACAACCAAGTTTTAGTACTCCCAGAAGACCAACTCAAGACAGCCTTTACCACTCCATGGGGCACTTTTATGTATGTAAAAATGCCCTTTGGACTAATGAACGTTGGTGCAACTTTCCAACGAGTGATGGACATAGCCTTTTCAGATGAAATAGGACACTTCATTGTCATCTATCTGGATGACATAACAATCTATTCCAAGACTGAAGAAGAATACCTAAAACATCTGAGAAGAGTGTTTGAAAAATGCAGAAGGTTTGGTCTGTCATTGAATCCCAAAAAGACTGTATTTGGGCTACAAGAAGGTAAACTTCTTGGCCACATCATATCTGAGAAGGGGATTAAGATAGACCCACAGAGAGTTGAGGGAATACTACAGATCACACAACCGAGAAACATTAAAGAGTTACAGTCCTTCACGGGGAAAATTAACTTCTTAAGGAGGTTTATTCCAAATTTAGCTGAACACCTCAGGAATATGACAAACATGTTAAGGAAAGGTGTAGGAGTTAAATGGACCATTGAGGCTAAGAAATATTTTGAATCAGTTAAACTTGCACTCACCCGAGCTCCTGTCCTAATTAGCCCTGATTTCTCAAAATATTTCCTGATTTTTTCATTTGCCTCCGAGCATACAGTGGCTGCAGTTCTGCTGCAGAAAAATCCAGAGGGAATGGAACAACCCATTTCTTTCTTCAGCAAAGCATTGAGAGACGCACCCTTAAAATAAAACATAATGGAAAAACATGCCTATGCCTTGGTAAAGGCCTTGAAAGACTTTAGGGTGTACATATTGCATTCCCACACCATAGCCTACATGCCAAATATAGTGGTTAAAGACATATTGTCCCAAGACCCAGATGGGAAGAGGGGCAAATGGATTGCTGTGATCTTAGAGTATGATCTTGAGATAAAACCCACAAAACTGATCAAAGGTCAGGGCTTAGCTCAACTAATGGCTGAATCGAATTTACAAGCTCTTGACATAAACATGGTAGATGTCTTGGATGAGCAGGAAGGATTGCCTGATCCCACTGTTGAAGAGAAGTTTCAGAACTCTCCATGGTATTCTGACATTATGTATGTGCTCACACAACTCAATGCCCCTCCGGAACTATCAAATACCAAGGCCAGATTCCTAAAGATAAAAGCCAGAAACTATTACATAATGAATGAATGCTTATACTGGAAAAATACAAACGGCCTATTGCTTAAATGTTTGCCTAAAACTGAAGCAGAGAGAATTAAACAAGAGTTCCATGCAGAAGAGTGTGGAGGCCACCTAAGCTGGAAAGCCACTGCTAACAAAATACTCAGAGCTGGTTATTATTGGCCTACACTCTTCAATGACATCCATAAGATGATAATTGCCTGCCACAAATGCCAGATCTTTGAAGGCAAAATAAAGCTCCTCCCCCTACCTTTACAACCCATCACTGTTGAAGGACCATTTATGCAATGGGGTCTAGATTTCATAGGATAAATTCATCCTGCTTCTTCTGCACAACACAAATGGATCTTAACAGCCACAGACTACTTCACTAAATGGATAGAGGCCATACCTTCTAGGAATGCCACAGATTCAGTCATCATTAGGTTCCTAGAAAACCACATCCTTTGTCGGTTTAGCTGTCCAAGGAAAATAATCATTGATAATGCTGCTGCTTTTGGATCCAAGAAAATGGTTGATTTTTGTCACAGGTATCAAATAGCACTCAGTCATTCAACTGCTTATTACCCACAAGGTAATGGCTTAGCTGAGTCATCAAACAAGAGCCTGGTGACCATCATCAAAAAGCTGCTGGAAGAGAACAAAAAGTCATGGCATAACAAGTTAGTGCATGCCCTGTGGGCTGACAGGCTTACAACAAAGAAATCCATTGGTACGTCACCATATCAGCTTGTCTATGGAACAGAAGCAATGTTTCCTACCAGCCTTAGAGTACCAGTGATTAAACTTGTCTAAGAAATTCAGACAGAATAAGACAACATGGTGAGAAGGATAAACCAAACAATTCATCTCCAACAAACAAGGGAAGAGGTCTATAACAAAGATATGAAGGTTCAGGAAAATATAAAGAAGTTGTTTGACAAGAGAACCAAAGCTTCTGACTTCAAAATTGGAGATAAAGTTCTGAAGTGGGACTCAAGGAGAGAGGACAAAGGAAAGCACAGCAAGTTTGACAGTTTGTGGCAGGGTCCATACATCATCCAGGCCACTGTGGGTCCAAATGCCTTTTTCCTACAAGAACCAGATGGTACAGAGCTATTTGGGGGTCCTGTCAATGGCAGGATGCTCAAACACTACTTCTGCTGATTTCCAATTTCCATTTTTCATTTTCATTGTAAATACCATTGTTGTGTTATGTTTTCAAGAAAAGAGAAACTGTTCCAAAAAAAAAAAAAACAGAGAGAAAGAGAGGTTCAGACATGCTCAAAACATGAACCTCTGAGGTGAAAAATATTGGCTCTAACAAGATCAAAACCTGAGCTAGCAAAGAAGAAAGGGATCAGCTCTAACAAGCCCAAAACCAGAGCTAAAATGAAGAAGAGAAAGTGACTCTAACAAGCTCAAAACTTGAGTCACAAAGAGAAGAAGGATGCTTCAAAACTTCAGATTTCAAGCCTTCAAGATTTTGTTTTCAGTTTCTGCAAGTTTCTGTCCATGTGCAACTATCTTTATGCCTTGAATCCACAACAAACTAGACTGTTTAATCCTAGTTTGACTATTTTAAATTTTTGTTGTAGAATGTAGAGAACAAATTTTCTAGACAGTCTAATCCCAGCAGGTATTAGATTAGGTAGAGAAACATATGAGGCCAACAGTTTAATCTGGTCTCATGGAGTAAAAAGGGTAGAAATAGAATAGGCTTATTTTCTTGTTTGTAAAAAATAAATGATGTAAAGGGTTTGCTAGTCCAAATGCACCCTGGAAGAAAAAATGTTAGGACTATAGTCTGGGTAGGAAGATTGTTTGGGATTGTTTCAACTGATCTATCATGCTTGTGGTAGCTGAAAATCAAAGAAGGAAGATGGCTCAAAGATCAGGCATCTGGCCTACCTCAAAGATAATTTCTGAATTCTTGACTCCTTCAAGAAGAAGCCATCCCCATGTGGAGCCACTGTTAGCCCCTATGAATTTTTGTCAAGAAAACAAGGCGGGGGGGGGCTAATTTATTTTATGAGCCTTCAAGGAATGCATTTCTCTTGAAAACACATCATCCTTGAAACCTCCTTGTGCCTTTTGTCTTTTGATAAAATCCCCTCTGCTGATTCCCATTATAAAGCCTCTCTGTTTGTGAAGAATGCCCAAAGGCCTTCTTTTCCCTCCTATTTCATTCCCACTAAACCCCACTTTCTATCCTCTTTTTTCCCTTTTAAATTTCCCTCAGTTACCCTATAAATCCTCCCAAAACCCTGTTTAAGCCTCACAAACACCCTTTGTTTGGCCAATTAGCCCCTTTTCCCCTCCATCGTTACCCTTCTTTGTCCTTAAATTGCATTAAAAACAGGCCAAAAACCCATATTCTTCATATGCAGCCCTAGCTCCTTTTCGGCCAGCCCCCGTAAACCAATTCCCCACATGACCTGGGCGCTAGAACCAAGCGCTAGCCCGAAAAGCGCTTATCTCAAATGGATATCGGGAGCGCTATTAACCGTTGATCTTTACAGATCTGACGGTCTTCGCAAATCATCATCGCGCCCGTGCCCCCCCCCCCCGGTTCACCCCTCCGATCGCATATCCACCGTTGATCTGATCTGCAAATCGACGGTCCATTTTTGACACGCCCCGGTGGTCCCCACGCCAAAGCACTATTTAAAACCGTTGGTTTCCATCACACCGCCTTTGGAAGGTGGGCGGTGTTTTTCATTTCGAAGCGATGCCATTCATCGCATGACACGTGGCTCCACGCACTATTGGAAAACCGCCCCCCATTGCGCATTAACGTTCGACTGTGGACCCGGCGTGATATGCGCGTACACCGTCCGATCTAAAGTTGTCCATCCAACGGTCATCGCGCCACGAAGATGCTCGGGAATTAGCTCAAGGAAAAGGGACCCCTGGCCCACCATCTATCGCCCTCCGACACATTCTCAACCGTCGATCTCCTCTTGAGATCGGACGGTCCGGATTAACTGCATGTCCCGCCATTGACCGGGTCCCGCCACGTCACCATTCCACGTATTTTTGTCGCATTTTCCTCCGTCCTCCTTATATTTCATTCTAAGGTCAAATTTCAAAGGTTTGCATTAAAATTCACTGCACTCTGCCAACTTTCACCAGACCATGTTCCACTGTTACACCGCGTTTTTCACCATCACCCTGAATTGTTCCACCATTTTGCCAGGCTGCACTGCCATTCTCATCTCCCTCGCTGCGTCCACCCTCCCCATGCATGGTTTTCTTAACGTGTTTTCGCGTTTTGCAGGGTTACGGGCAAACGAGAAACCGCCATGGTTCACAGTCACTATTACAGTGGCAAAGAACACAGGGAAGACCATGTGCAAAGATCGAAATCATGAGGAAAGGCTTGGGAAGCTGTTATGACATGACTTTCATTAAAGGAACAGGGTTAAAACTCTGTAAAACTTTCCAAAGCCATTAAAGTGCAGATTTTGCAAACAGAGGCAATCATGGAGCGGCAAAGAGTATCAGTGGGAAAGCAGAGAGCTTATGGCCTGTAAGTAAAGATTTTGAGCCTTAATCCAATAATTTAAAGGCAGGGTACCAGATCGAAGATCCCGTGGATCACCCAGAAGGTCCAAGGCACAGAAAACCATATCATCAAGGTATTTATATCAGCAGTATGTCTCCTCTTGAGAAAGGACATAGTACGCATACGATTTTAGTTTACGTTATGACCATGAGAAGTTTTCCCTTGACAACAATCCTAATGCTATCAGAAGCATTTGTTACACAGTATGGCAGACCTGAATTATTGACCTATTTGTTCAGATTCACCAACGTATTGCAGAAGTGCTACAACAAGTACATCAAAGACATACCTGGAGTAAATTGCAGCCTGACGAAGACCACTCCATCATCCAAAGAGTACCAGAGATAAATGCCCAGAATTTAAAACAGAATGGGCCCCGACCCTCTTCCTCTTCTGAGTTTTAATGCTGCATTTAGTTTTTCACCTACCTCCTCTGCTCCTCTTTCAGCTATAAATTTCATGAAGAAACTCATTGTAAGGTTGTTGTTGATCGGATATCTGAGAATTGCAAGTTGTTTCTTTTGAGACATAGTCTCTGTGTAAAGTCGTAAGATAGGCTGCGGAAGATGTTTTCAGGCTTAATATCAAGCTGTTGGCAATGTTGTACATGACTGGTGTTGCTCTTTAATTTGACAAGCACATTTCTTTAGATCCTGATTTAAAGCAGCAATGATGTTTTTCTATCTCTATATTTGTTTTACCTTATAATTCATTTCATTTCATTTCTTCTGGCTCGCATCAGAAATCTGGCATAGGATTTACCCTTGTTAGGTACCCTATGTTTCTGCTCTCCTTGCCTTCAATTTTTTCTGCTGTATGTGTTATCTGAGGATTGATTTCAACTAATTTAACTAGTGTAGTGGTCAAAACATATGTTGCTAGCTGATGTATGAATTAATGAAACTATTCACAGATGTTCTTGTTAGGCTTTAATTGAATGAATTGGAATACTGGGAGTTTAGAACTTTGTCTCTGTCTCGCCAAGGGCATTTCAATTGATTAAACCTTTCTAAGTTCCCTTAAGCTGGAGGCCGAAGCATTGAGAGTTCAAAATCTCTCTCTGATATCAGGTTTTCATCTTTGTGTTCTAAATCTTTAATGTTCCTTGTCTGAAGATTTAACATTTTAGATTTTGGATCACAGGTTGTCCAATTGCATGTCCTGTCCTTGGATCTGATTTCTGAAAGGTCACCTTGGAGGTTTCCTTGCTTTCACCCTCTCTTTACCGTTCCATGTCCCACTATCATCTTTAAGATCCAATGCTTTAGATGACTAGCCCAACTGAAAGCCTGCATATTGAATAGCAAGTAAACCCTTTCCTGACTCCATTGCCCAATGGTCTTGAATGTTCTCTGAATTCTCTCTCCTCTGCCTAAAATCCTCTTTTCTCAGCCTTGTCTTATACTGAACCCTTCTTTCATGATTCCCAACAACCAACCAAAAAAACATCAAACAAACAAACCTTGTGTCTATAACTAGCCTAACATTTCAACTTTGAGCTCCAAAAATATAAAACCTTTGCTTATATAGAGAGATCCCTCTCTAGACCCAGGAGGGCTAGATCCTGAGGTCTGAAAGTGGTTTTGATGTTGTCTCATCTTTCGGTCTTGCCAATCTGGCCAAAACATGGGAACCCCAACAGGTGGCAGATGGTTGGATACACTTGACAAGAGAGGTAGTGCTTATGGATTTTATTCTAGTTCTGGTGCAGAGAGAAATCATGGTCGTCATCGCCATCATCCTTATAGGAAGAGTGAGAAGCAGTACTTTCCATATGAATTCAAGAAATTCAAACCTCCTGCATTTGATGGAGAGATGAAGAAACCTGAAGATGCAAAAGCATGGCTACTTTGGATGAAGAAGTTCTTCAAATTGCATGATTATATGAAGAATATGAAATAGAGGATAGTTATTTTCAGTCCCAAGGGAAGAGCGGAAATCTAGTGGGAAGATTTGAAGCATGTCAGAGGCATCAAGACAAAGGAGTTGAATTGGCATGAGTTTAAAAGACTCTTCTGAAAGAAGTACTTTTCTGAGAGGCACTATGATGGAAAGGCCAAGGAATATCTTAAGTATGTGCCATATCTTAAGTATATGAAGACAAAGGTCCAAATGTTCATCAATGGATTTCCTTTAGCATTTATGATCAGATTGAGTATGATGAGCCTCGTTCATTGGAGGAAGTCATTGGGAAGTTGAAGCATTGTTATGAGAAGTCTAAGTGTAAGTCAGCCTAAATGGGATAGGAAATGTAATGAGAATACTAAAGTAAAATGGGTTAATAAGTGAGGAAGACCTCATGATGCACGTGATAAGGAGAATGTACCTTATAAGAAGTTCAATGCAGTTGATAGAGGACGTGGATTTCATTATGGGGAGCAGAAAAAAATCGATGGTAGGAAGCCTTTATAATGTTGAACTTGTGGTGGAGAGCATCTAAGGAGAGATTTTCCATAGCATCAGGATGGCAAGCCTCATATTTAATGTGCTCAGGAGGCACGTGAAGTTTGGGATGTTGGTTAGAGTATTCATCGAATCTGTGCAACACTTGATAATAGGAAGGAATACAATCAAGAATCCATCATTGAGATGGAAGGTAAACTTTGTGATCAAGTTATTTCCATTGTGATTGATCCTTGATCTAATTATAGTTATGTTACTCTTGACCTAATGGATAAGTGTGGTTTGAATAAAAAAGTGCATGTAGAGTCTTGGTTGGTGAAGTTGGCTATAGTGACCAAGAAAATAGTTCATCATTGGGTGGGATCTTGTGCATTTGAGTTGAATGGTATGCCTACATCAGCACATATAAATGGGTTTCCTTTGGGTTCATCTAGTATTCTTTTGGAAATGGATTGATTATTCATTCACGGGACCAAGGTAGATTGTTATGATAAGGCTATTGAGTGCCTAGATGATGATGGAGAAAAGAGAATCCTACAAGGAAACAAGAAACCTACATCGGTAAGCATGGTTACAACTATGTAAGATAAGCACAGTTGTAGGAAGGGATATGTATTATTTGCAGTGCATATTTCAAGTGACAAAGGGAAGTATGTTGAGGATTATGAAACCTTGAAGAGGTATCATGTTTTGTATCAGTTTCAGGATGTGTTTCCAGTAGAAATTTCATAGTTATCGCTTCATAGGGAAGTGGAATTTTTTTATTGAGTTGATGTCAGAAGAAGCACCAACATCTAAGGCACCATACATGATGAGTACTCCAAATTTGGTGTAACTAAAGTTACAGCTTAAGGAAATTCTTGAAAAGGGATACATAATGCAAAGTGTGTCGCCTTTGGGTGCACTAGTATTGTTTATAAAGAAGAAGGATGGTACTCTCAGATTTTGCATTGTTTACAGGGAGTTGAACAAGGTGAATATAAAGAACATGTTTCCTTTGTAGTGGATTGATGACTTGTGTTATCACAAAAATAGGACCTGATAGGCTGCTCATCAAGTCAATCTCAGTGTAACTATTTCAAACCAATCTTTTGGTTGAGGCTTAGCCTCCTCACCCTGAGAGGGCTCTCTCAAAGGTTAATGATATAAGTTATAGATAGATGGCTAACTCTATGGTTTGTGATTTTGTATGTTTACAGGTTGAAAGATGGAGACTTGCTACCATTGGGCTATGGAGTCAGTGACAGGGATAAAGATAAAAAATAGCTCTTCTTATAAAACTGAGGCTTGTATATACTTCAATGAAAGAGTGACACATTCAAGAAGATCTCAATAACTTGAGGTTCATTGGAAGTCAGAGCATGTGGTACATGAATTCTGAGTAATGATACATCAAGGTATTCAAAATGAAAGTATTTAAAGTGATTCATCAAATTTCAACACATAGAGGAAGTCAGAGCATGAATAACCATGAATTCTGAGTAATAAGTATTAAAACATTGAAGAAAACCATCCAAAGATAGGACCCAAGAAACTCGATTCACCATATTTCAACACTTAAAGGAAGTCAGAGCATGTTCCTCCATGAATTCTGAGTAATAAGTGTTAAGACTATGGAAGTAAAACATATCAAAGATAAAAGATAAAACTCACTGAAGTACACTAAGAATCTCAGGTCCAAAAAGTTGTATTGCTTCTGTATATATCAGTCTCTCCAAAACCATTACAAAAGTAGTTTGTTCCTCCTAACATTTTCCAACCCCTTATGAATTCGACCTCATGCTTGATATAGAGCATTTACAATATTGGATTCCATGATCCTCCTCTTGAGAATTCGAATTCCCATACTTGACACCTATTCTAACCATAAAATAGGCTATTAATTACAAAATGACAGCTAAACTGTCTTTGAAGAGTCCTAATTCTGATAGGACTAAAACTCCTAAATATGCTTCTAACAACCTTATCTGGTCTTCAATTCGTCCTTTTCCACCTGCAACCCCATGAATTCGAATTTTTATGTTGACCATTCACTTAAAGTCACCCTGCTGCTGATGATAAAACTGTCCTAGAAATTAGGGAACATGTTTCCCTGTTTTTAGGCTCAGGATCCTTTTAGTTTCTTGAGATGTTCTAACCACTTCTAACTGATGAATTAGAGGCTAATTGATGTTAGGAACACTATTGACATATGTCCCAAGGCATCCCTTCATTCGAGCTATGCAAAATCCACTTTGAACTTCTCAAAACAGTGAAAACAGATTTGCGCTACGAAAGTAGCACAGTTTCCTAGAACTTTTCTTAGTGCAGTGTTTTCACTCCTTTCTTCAACATATTTCAATCTTTTTCTTTCATGATAGCCTTTATCTTCACTTGACATACTCCCACAAGAAGTTTCAAAACCAAACTCACAAAAATTCCTTCAAAATTTGCTATGAGAAATGATGAAAAGACTGCTTCAACAAATTATTCTTGTTTCTTCCCTAAAAATTAGGTCTTGGGACAGAGCCTTTATCTTCTCATCCATGATGTATTTTGAGAAACTGAAGGAGGTTTTTGTATTCCATTCTGTCTTGAATAAAAACCTCTCTTGTTTTTTTGAAATACTTCTCTTGCTATCCAGAATATGTCTTTGAAAAACATGTGTAAAACAGGAAAACTCTTTTTTCTGAAAATAGGGCTTCAAAGAAAACCTTCAATCTCCCATTTCATAATGAAGTTGAAGAAACTGAGAGAGGTTTTTGTATTTAGGTATGTTAGGAATAAAAACCTCTTTCAGTGTTCAAAAATTCGGTTTTAGTTTCCCAGAAACCTCCTTGGAAATTTACTACTAAAAACAGAAAATAGTGTTTTTCTCTTCATGGTGAAAGGTTGCTTCAGCAGTTTCGTAGTGCGCTACGAAACTGCTGTGCAAGAAAATTTGTTGAAAATTTCTTCAAAATTCGTACCTTGAATATTTTTAAACCTCATAACAACTGATATTTATCAAAAAATACAGTAACATGACCTCAAAAACATGATCTTCATCAAAAAATTTCCTTCATCTTGATCAAATTTGGCTTATGGATTTATCACTTTGTTTTGCTGCCCAAATCACTTTGTTTCACTGTTGCTTTAGCTTCTCTTGAGATCTTGTTGACTGGATTTCTAAGTCTTCAACCTGTCTCCTTAGCTTCCTGTTGCTGGCCCTCGACTAAGTATTCATTACTCTCACAAATCTGGCTTCTTTTATTGCTGGTACAGTTCAAGTGAAATATTGTGCCTCACTGCTAATTATTTCTGGTTTAGAAACCCTTTCAACTTCCCAGAGGGCTTTCATCCTCTTAAAATTTGTTTTTTCAACAACATGCTTTCTAGTTCTCTTCCTTAACCAGGCAATTTCATGATTAGTTGATTTCAACCTTTCCTCCATCTCTTCATAACTGATTTTTTCTGTTTGAGTGGAGAATACTCTGATTTTTGGCCATTTCTGGTATAGGTGAAGAAAGATCTACAAATTCTTCATGAACTGTGGATGCTTCCTCTGTTTTCTCTAGCTCAACATTAAGCTCTTGCATCTTTTTGGACTGTCTAGTTACAGGCTTCCTAGCCTTGAAGACAAATGCTGCAACTTCATCATTGAACTCTAGTTTCTTAGATGACTTCATCTTTTTCTATTTGTTTCTTTAAGAATTTAATGATCAGCCTCGTTTGATTAAGTAGGATCAGCCTCGTTTGATATAATATGAGAATAGCTTTGGTGTAAGATGACCACAAGCTTAAACTCGAAATAAATATGTTTCAACGATTGTTATGAAAAATGGAACGAGTAACACATATCAGCCCTTTCAAATTTGAAACATCCTTTTCATAAATGACACCTCTACGGTAGTAATGATGAGTATGAATGGTTAAAAATTTTGGAAATGACCCTAACTCACTCACTATGATGTCATTGTATGATAACCTAACGGATTCTGATGATTTTTATGTTTTGACAAGACATTTCTAAGAATCTGCACTTTCGTAGCGCACCTAGTGCAATTTTGGTGAAATGCACTACAAAAGTAGCAACGCTTTCGTAGCGCAAAACTGAGTTTTTGAACTGACCGCGCTACGAAACTGCGGTTTTGTGGCTAATTGCAGAGGATTTTTTTCAAAATTTTAAAACATTATTTATGAATGAATGATGGGACTTCACAACCATGGGATGAGACTTAAAGACCTTATTTGGAAATGAAAACTGACCTTTAAAGACTTCTAAACCTATCACTTACCTTTATTAAGAATGAAATGCCTCAAGACCTATTTAACACTATGACTAAAACAAGGTAAACTTTCAGAGTTTAGAAAAAAAAAATTTAGGGTGATAACAACTTGTTTGATCAGTTGAAGGGAGAAGTAGTGTTTTCAAAGATTGATTTGATAGCAGGATATCACTAGGTGTGCATCAAAGAAGAAGATATTTGCAAGACTAAATTTCGTACCAGGTATGGGCATTAAGAGTTTCTTTTTTGTACAGATGCTTACAAGGAAGGACTTGGTGTAGTCCTGATGCAGGAAGGATAAGTGGTATGTTATGATTCAATTAATTTGAATGAGCATGAGCACAATTATGTGACTCATTATCTTGAGTTGGCAACTATCATACATGCCTTGAATATGTGGAGACAATATCTCCTTAGCAGGAGGTTTTTTCTAATGAGTGATCATAGTTTACTAAGGTATGTGTTTGAAAAAACTAATATTAATTCCAAGCAATCTATATGGTTGGATACCCTTAGTGAGTTTGAATTTAAGATCAGATACATCAAGGGAAATAAAACACAGTTGCAGATTCTTTCAGTAGAACAGTGTCGGAAAATCACATTTTAGTTGTGAGCTCTTATGGGACATATTTGCGAGATCGAATATTGCAGGTAGGGTAGAATGATGATAGGTAACGACAGCTGAAGCAGAGGTTACAGAAGAAGGGTGAAAGTGATAGGGATGAGGATTATCACCACGCGACAGATGGCTTGGTTAGATTCAGGAACATGATTTATGTCCCAAATAGTAGTGAGCTCAAGAAGCTTATCCTAAGGGAGTTTCATGTCAAGCCATATTCAGGCAACCAGGGATACCAGAAGACTTTAACAGTAGTCAAGCAGTTCTATCATTGGCTGAACTTGAAGAAAGAAGTGACTGGTTTTTTTGCTAGATGTTTGGATTTTTAGCGAGTGAAAGCAAAGTGTAAGCATCCAACTGGTTTATTGTATCTTATTCTGATTCTAGAATGGAAATGGGAGGTCATTTCCATCGAATTCATTATAGGTTTTCCAAGGACATCGAAGCAGCATGATTCCATCATGGTTGTGGTTGATAGGTTGAGTAAGGTAGCTCACTTCATTTCAGTGAAGTCTACTAATTCAACTAGTGAGATAGCTTATATCTTCATCGGGGAGATTGTGATATTCCATGGTGTTCTCGAGAAGATTATATCAAATAGATATGCAAATTCACTTCCAAGTTTTGGAACGAGTTGTTTGCAGTTTTGGGGACATAGTTGGCTTTGAGTATAGCTTATCATCTGCAAATATATGGATAGACAAAGAGGGTTAACGGGATTCTTGAGGATATGTTGAGGATGTATGTTATGCATCAATAGAGGAAGTGGGAGGAGTATCTTCCACTGGTAGATTTTACATATAACAATGGGTATCAGGAATCCTTGAGGATGAGTCCATTTGAGGCTCTTTATGGGAAGCTTTGGAATAATCCTATCAACTGGAGTGATATAGTGAATAGGGTGTTGATTGGACTAGATATGTTGCCTGATATGGAGTAGGAGATGTAAGTTATTGAGAGGAATTTAAAGGCAGAAAAAAGCATGCATAAGAGCTATGTAGATCAGTATAGAGAATTCAAGGAGTTTCAATTTAGAGAGAATGTGTACTTGTGCATCAATCCCAAGAGGATCTCCTTGAGGGTTGGGTCATGTTCCAAGTTGGCACCTCAGTACTGTGGCCTTTTGAGATCCCTGAGAGGATTGGACCAGTGGCCTACCGACTTACACTGCTGCTAGTAGTGAAAGTCCATGACATTTTCCATGTTTCATTGCTTAAGAAATATGTGCAGGATGTTGATCATGTGATTTATTGGTTTGTATTGCAGGTGGAACTAAACGGATAATTCCAGCCATAACCATAATGCATATTGCAGTGGAAACATCTCATCATCTGGAACAAATAAATCGAATAAGTTAAAGTGCAGTAAAGGACTTTGGGCCCGATGAAGCTACCTGGGATATGGTTGATCAGATGCTGGCTTTGTATCCTTCATTATTTTTTGGTTGAAAAGATCTATTTGGTATGTCCATTTTGGTTTCTGTTTGTAT
Source organism: Pinus albicaulis (assembly GCA_034641835.2). Taxonomy (NCBI): domain Eukaryota; kingdom Viridiplantae; phylum Streptophyta; class Pinopsida; order Pinales; family Pinaceae; genus Pinus; species Pinus albicaulis. The sequence continues at coordinate 1,486,285,166 of CM076575.1, read as the reverse complement.
AATAAGTATGTTGTAAATACTGCAATGAGTTATGTTATAAAGATCCAATAAGTAGTATGGTGTTCATGGTTTCAGTAGTTTGGTATGATGTTAATGTTGCATCAAGTTGCATTATAAATCTCCATGGGCAGTATGTTTTGTTGGTTATAAGCATTATTTAACACTGAGGATGGTGTTCCCCTAAGGGGGAGGGGTTTGTAACTGTTGCTCATTGATTTTCCATGTAAATAAAATAAGATCAAGGTCATGGGACACATATTCCACCTTGAATGTTGGGAAAAACATTATAGTGGGTATCACTCGTGATTAATAGTGGCTATGGAAATTGGAAAAGGAAAAGAGGCAAAAATTGGCATTCAATTATGAAAATAAAGGAAAACAGGGGAAAAAGAAGGTGAATATACACAGATTTGCATGCAAGGGAAATTAGAGGAAAATGAAGGAAAATGAAGAAAATAAAGGCCCAATGATAAAAAGGCTTCAGAGAATTAGTTCACGGCTTTTGGCTTAGATTTTATCAGTTTAGTTTTTGTCTCTCTCATTCGTTATCTCATTCTCTCATACTCTTGCACACTTAGAGAATTTTTGGAGCATGCTTGGAGCACTCTAGTATTCACTTATACTGGAGAAAGAGGGCAAAGGAATGCAAGGGAGCAAAAGGGAATAGTTGGATCAACAACTACAACATAGATACTTGGCATGTAACAGGTTGCATGTGTGACCTTGCTAATTTTTTGATGCATAGTATATGCATGTCATTCTTTGGTTATCTGTTGTCACTGGCATAGATATTTTCATGGATTGATAATGGTTTGAACCTTACCTTTCCATTCCTGGATAGTCGGGATGTTGTGGGTTTTCCACTTGTTTGTTTGATTGGTGCTCAGGTTCCCTATGGTTGTGGTTTAGAAAAAGTGGTCAGGAATCCATGGAACAATTTGGGTTTGGTTACTAGTTCCTGGAGCTGTAATTTGGGACAAACACTCTAGAGCCCTTGGTGGGTTGAGTTAATATTTCTTGGTGTCACGGTTGGAACAAATGCTCTGGAGCCCTGAAAGGTTGTGAGTTTAGTTACTAGTTCCTAGAGCCCTAGAAATTTTGGGGAGAGACCAATCTAGTTGATGTTAGTGATTTATGTACCATATTGGTGAGATCAATGTGGTTGAGGGTTGAGTTGGTTTGGCCTCTAGAAGCCATGTTTTGGTTTTGTTTTTGTTTAACCCATGGGATCCCACATTCATGCTTGGAATATGGCGTGGGGGTAGTTAGCAGAAAGAGAGATTTGGTTCAACCCAATCTATGGTTGGGTGGTACATATAAGACCCTGACTTGGTTGGAAATTTCATATGTTAATAAGTTATTTTCATATTGTTATCTATGAGCACTTGTATTATTTATCATTTTGACATGATGGTTGATTTTCCATGGTTTCTATTATGGTTATTTTTTGGTTATATGTTGTATTCTATCTATGGCTCTTAACATATTTTGTTAAGTTATTGAATGGTTGAGGAATGGGTGGGCTAACAAGTGTTGTTGCAGCTAACTAGAGAGGGATTGGAGTCTTCATGGTGATTCTCAGATGAAATTCAAAATTTTATGATCGTATATGCATTTATGACCTATAGATGACATGTTTACCATATGTTTGAAAACTTTTCTGATGTGTACTACGCATTCTAGGGAAATTTCTCTCTTCAAGTTTGAATTTTTGGCATTATTTTCATGTTAATTATGATTCTAGAAAGTTACAGGCAGTTTTGGGCAGTGGACTAGAGACTAGCCTGGAAAAGTGGCTCAAATCTTGGAACTGTTGGCACTCAATTGGGAAATTTAGGTCGTAACCCATGGAAGCAGGCTTATGAGTATGACTATAGCCTCATAACCACATGCATGCTATTTTGTGGTTGCATTTATAGGTTAAGCTTATGAAAAAGTAGTTTCGGTTCAAGATCTGGTCATCGGAGTTTTTGGACTGACCTATGGGTTATGTAGTGCTCCTGAAGGATGTTATTAAGTTATCAATGTGTCAAACCCACTTCAATAAATGGAAATTAGAGAATGGGTCATATCATAGTGACACTTGTCTCATGTTTACCCTGGTGAGTTTGTGAATGGGTTATCTAGTGCTCCTGAAGGATGTTATTAAGTTATCAATGTGTCAAACCCACTTCAATAAATGGAAATTAGAGAATGAGTCATATCATAGTGACACTTGTCTCATGTTTACCCTGGTGAGCTTGTGAATTTGGGTGAATGTGGGAGGAGGCATTACACCTTATAGTTTGATCCAAGAAGCAATCATATCATTTAGAGGATATTCACCTTGTATTTTAGTGATGTCGGAAATATAACCTACACTTGAAACCTCTCAAGTGTGTGTTCTGCATAAATGTAGAAAGGTTGTTGGGATTCATAGTCTCCTAGCATGGTATCCAAGTCGACCCTCTAAAACTCCAAGCCATTCGAGAGATCCCACCACCTAAGACTTTGAAGCAGTTACAAAGCTTGCAAGGTAAAGCAAACTTCTTATGATGCTTTTTTCTCAATTATACCACTTATTTGCATTATTTTCTCCACCTTATCCATTAGGACGTCCCATTTCAATGGGATGATCAAGCCCAACAACTATTTGAGGCTTTGAAATACAAATTGTCACATGCACCATTGATAAGCTCGCTTGACCACAATAAGGACTAAACCTTCTACCTTTCATCATTAGAAGTAGCCATCATAGGGGTAGTAGTCCAATAAGGAACTGATAATATAGAGCATGTCATCTATTATATCAGGAAAAACCTCTCTGGACTTGGTTTAAATTATGATCCAATAGAAAAACCGCTTTAGCCCTCGTACACTCCATGCAAAAGATTTGGCACTACATCATCCTGCAGACCACTTCCATCATCGCAAGTATCAACCCTATGTGATGCTTTCTCATGTGTTGCATGATGAACCAAAAATACGCCCAATGAGTCGTTATTTTGCAAGAATTTGATCTCCAGTTTTCTTCTCCAAAAAGCAAGAAACCTCTCATTCTTGAAAAATTCATTTCGGATCTACCCTTAGAATCCCAAGGGTCCCCTCTTAATGATTCTTTCCCCGATGAACACATATTCATCATATCCATAGATGACCCTTGGTTCGGTCATTCTTCTCTATCTCTAGACTCACAATTTCAACCCTCGTCTCACACACGATGATCAATGGAAAATTCACCACCAAGCATCTCATTATCTCCTCATAAGAGATATTCTCTATCATCGTGGAACGGATATTATTCCATGTTGATTACTTACACTTAATGATGTTGATCAAGTCCTAAATGGATGCCATATTGTAGCTTGCAATGGCCACCTCTCAGGGATATCCACTGCCCAAAATATCATCCATGTAATTTATTTTTAGCCAGCTCACTTTCGCGAATGCATCGTAGCAATTAAACGATGTGAGCAATTCTAGTGATATGCCCACAAAGTTCGAGCACCTCCAGCTCCATTACACTCGGTCAACGTTGTTGGTCCCTTCTACGAGTGGGGCATTGACTTAATGACTTGCAATTCATCATCCCATAATGTACATAAGTACATAGTAGTTGGTGAGCCCTGGTATTGCACCAAGAGTGCTGCAACTCCCAGAGGCTACTCTACTTTATCAACCCAAGGTTCGTACAAACTTGGAGGTGACAGTGTTATATACACTACAGATGCATTCTACTCATGGCATCCTCTTCTCAATTCTATGATGGGGTGCTACAGCTAGGGTTACTTCTAGGATATGAAGTCTATCACACTTCTAAATTAAAACTAAGACTCATCTAGATATTTGCTAGAAAGGAAATCCACACTTAACCTAATGCAAGAAATAAAGTTAAACTAAGTGACATTCATAATTTAAATTTTTGAATTGAACTTGCAGAAAGGGAAAACTAATCTACGCACACATGCTAAACCAAATGATTGATTGAAATTTTTCTATCTCATGCTTGACTGTTATGCTTAACAATGCATCTATCAATGACCTAATTATGCTTGTAAACAAATATGTTTTGCAGTAAATGAAGGAGGCATTAAGGTGACCTAAGAGGGTCTTGGACTCATGGTTTCATAGTTGAAGGTGTATTCGAGATTGTATCATGTCTGATGAGGTGAAAGAGAGGTTTTGGGCTAAAGAAGTGACTGTTATGAAGGTAAATCCTCTCTACGGACAGAGACGATCGCTTTAGCCCTAGGGTGGGTCTAGTAACAAAAGGACACGCTAAAGTGTTTCTTCCTAGTTAATGAATGAACAAAAGACATGGTAGATTGACCTACCTTGAATCCAACGCCATCGATGTTGCAGAAAGAGTAGTGGTCTCTCATTCCTGCTTTGGCAAGTCACAATCCGTTCGTTGTCACACCCAGATACCTGCACATAAGACAAAGAACAAGAACAACATATGGCAGCGTAGTTTCACTCACAACTATTAGCTAGTTAAAGGGGACTAAACATATCGTATCAAATAAACATCATAACACAATAGGGGAACCAAACAGTAGTCATGTATATTAATGAATAGAAGGAATATTACAACTGATGCTTTAACGTCGTGATCTCCTCCAGCGGGGTTCAAACGAAATGCGTCTCAACTGTCAGTCAGGGAATCCGGACTCAGGTTCTCTTAGAAGTCATCGACTCGAACTCTCTCAACACAATCTTTCTTACTCTATCTCCTCTAGCAGCTTAGCTATAGTATAATCCTCTAATTCAGCTATTTTTCTATAATGTGTTCAGCTAGCTTCTAACAAAGGAGATAGTTTCTTATATAGAGGGAAAAGAGGAGGTTTGGATCCCTACAAAGGTGGGAGGGAGTCCTATCCTTTAGGATAGTTCCAAGGGAGGTGGAAACTACTAACTAAAGGAAGGAGTCCGTTATTGTATCAGTTCAACCACTCCCAATGACTCATCCAAAAGGTGGTTGGAATGGAACCTCCGCCTCTATTTTTAAAAAACATTCCATAAACAGCTTGGAGCGGGTGTCTAACTGGCACAGAGTGCCAAGTGGCGTGGACTCAATGTTAAATTTCCATGTCGGCGCGAAGATGTAACGGGCTACCCGCGCCAAGGCAAAAATAAGGATTTTCACAACTCTACTTAGGAAAATGTCAACAATAAGAATGTTGCTTTCATCAAAAGGGATGCAAGGATGGTATTTGCAAAGCATGACACTGCATATTGGTCACAGAAACGACCCTCCAATGTGTGAGTTGGGGATTGCAGGGACAGTGACAAAATGCTGTGTAACAGATGCCCCTGAAGTATGAAGTCCGAGAGAGAGGGAGGGGTGGAATGCTTTATGAGAACACGTTCGAACCAAACACCGTTATCAAAAGACCTGCAATTAAAAATACAACTGACATCTATGATACATGAATCATGTGGCATGGGTGCAACCATCCATAATAGAGTATATAAAAACTAAGATCTGAGGTATGGACACAGCCATCCAACAGGAAGGATCAATAAATAGACTTAGGTATGGTCGCAACCATCCAATCAAGAGAGTCATGCAATAAGTCATAATAATCCACAAAAATCCGTAGCCTGGAGTTTATCAGAAAAAACCTAGGGTCTTGCGCTGCATCTCGACCCGAACAAGTACAATTTCGAGCATGCGAATGTATGAGTTGAAGTCGAACATGCAAGAAAATCGTCTGTTTACCAGCCAATGATGAAAGTTGTTAACAGACGCAAGAGAAACCACCAATGATGACAATGGCTCTCAAGGTACAAAAGGTACAATCTACGGAATTAGAAAAGTGATCTGACGTCAAACATCTGCAGAATCACTCGATCGAAGGCCAATGAGGTGAACCTTGCATCGAATGCGAAAAACCTGCCATTGAGGCATGCAGTGTCCAAGGTACCATAAGGGATTCTCTAGATCAAATTTCTGGATAATGAGCTGAAGTCAACAGGAAGTGACCTGGTCGAAGGAGGGCCATAATATTTCCCACATCATCGACACGAAACAGAGGAATATAATGAAAGTGGATCAGGACCAACAGGAGATCAGAGAAATGTTGACAACTGCAGAGGCAAACTTCTCTTGAACATATCAACAGCACGACTCTGGATTTGGCAGTATCTGATATCAAAGGATCTGAGGTCATGATGACATGGAAAAGAGCAGATGAGAGGTGAAAAGAGATTTACCCAAACCCATGAAGGCAAAAATGACGAAATGAGATGTCCCCAACCCGACACGAATGCAGATAAATGCCATGTTCAAGAGCGGCATACTGCCAACATAACTAAAACTTGGTTCCATTTTCCCCCACCATTTATGGCGAGTAACCCAATTTTTTTTTAAAACAAGCTTGAAGGGGATAGCATATGCTTGTACTATAAGTTTGTCCTTCGGAAAAATCCAACCTAGTACATTTCATGAGCCCTAGGAAGGAGGAACTCGAAATAAAGTCATGGTGACGAAGTCTGATGTCATCAGGGTTTAACGAGTCTGACAAAGGGAGAACTTGACATCTTTTCATGTTTAGAGAGTTTGAAAAGAAGGCAAAAAGGAAAACTCCAACAGTCCATTTTCGTGGCTAGTCTCACAGATCCGAAAAGGTAGAAAAATTTGTCTGAGATAACCTCTTAGTCGCGATAGGCTAAGGTATTCCGTTTTCATAAATAATCCATCCCAGCCCGAAAAAGGATTAAATGTATACTGGGTAGATATTGTTTCGCAACCTTTTGACGAGTTCAAAACGACAAGAATCTCGGCAATATTTTCAATTTTAGAGAGTCAGAAAAGAGTTGAAAGGTGACTCTAGTAGTGACTTTTTTGTGTTTTACCGAGTCCAAAAAAAGTATAAAATATAACTCGTTACTTCATCACTGTCGCATAAAAAACCTGTTGTTGCACAAGAGACATGTGTAAAACCCATTTCTCGAAAATAATATAATAAAATAATTGAAAAACATGTCTTAAAACCTAATTAGGGTTGTGAAAAAGTTATAAATGCCAAAAATGGTAAAAATAATTACTTTTCACTTTTTACCTCTCGTGGAGAAATAGTTACCCATTTCACTGTGCAATCTTGCGGCGACGATAGCGGCCAATCCAATAGATCAATCGCAAATCCGTCAACTCCAGGTAAGAGCCGAGATCTCTCTCATCATTTTAAGTCATTTCTTGTTTCCTGCAATTTTCAATTTCAAATTTTGGGGGAGGAAATGTAAAAATTAGGGTTTCACGGTTGGCACGGAGTCACACCAACCGCCCGATTTTTAACACTAGGGTGTGCCCATTGGCGCGACTGTTTTGGAAACAGTCGCGCCAATGGCGCAAACCATTTCTAGCAAAAAATATGCATCAAATACTCTAATTGTTTACAGATTTAAGGGTTGAAATTGACTAATACCACTCATGTGTGTGTGTTTGCAGGTAGAAAGAGGTAAAATGGTCATTGAATGGAAAGAACGAGAACATAGAAAAGAAGATGAGCTAGCCATGGAAAATGAGGGAGTCATGGAAGCCCTCAGAAACTGTGGTTTGAAAAAATTCTTCCTAACACCATGTCTCCGAGCCCAACTAGAATTACTACAGTGTCTGATCAGGATATGGGACGAAAATCAAGAGAAGTTCATCCTACGGGATCAAGAACCCGAGATTGATGTCTCTGACATGTACTTCATCACAGGATTATCGTGGAGAGGTGCAGCACCACTCCTAACCGGCACCCGGCCCTGCATGGAAAACATGACCATGGTGATAGACAGGGTATGTCGAGGAGCGTGGAAGGGATCAGGTAGTGGGAAAGTTGATATACAGCTATCCTAGATTTGACACTACGCGTGGTACTTCATACCATCACACGGGCTGCGGGATCACAAGCACCGCACGAAGCAACAAAGACACAGTTGCTTCTTGCTGTAGACTGCATCGCATCGACCATCTACAACTGGGCAGAGGCCGTGACCATAAACATGAAGTGCCAACTAACCAAATGCAAGAAGACCAAACTGAAACAATTTGGTTATGGATCTATTTTGGTATCATTCTTCTTGGAATGATTACCCATTTTTTAGCGACAAGAGGTGATATTCCTGACACCACCAACGAGAGAACCACGGATGGCTCGATGGGAAGCTCTGATGCCAAGGGCAGGGGGCAGCCAACAGATGTCCTGGAGGCCGAAATTTTTTTATTGGCTCCACGACAACTGATTGTCATGGAGGACTAGCCCTACTCTGGTACAAAATTCACTGATGATCTGGACCTCCCACTCCCGGAGGGAGAAGACTGGGATGAAGATTTGGGTGAGATTCATTTTTAAGTTTTATGAGTATTATGATTTTTTTATTTATGCATGTTCTGACATTAAATCCATGTGATGCAGATGTTGGCCAAGAGGGACCTGTCAGTATGTCACTGATAGCGAGGCGAATCCTTTGCGATTTCGACCCTCAAGGCGAGGGCGGCGAGGAAGATGAGATAGTGCGCAACCTGGAGGGGATCACATGAGGAGTCCCGGATTATGCACGTTTTGATGATGTTTCTCGCGCCTACCAGAGACATACCGTAGGGGTGCCTAGCCGAATTCACCGCTTGCTGAGGCGGCTAGTACGGGCCGTGACATGTTATCATGAGCATCGTGCTGATTAGACACCTAGGTTTTATTTTATCTGCATATTTTGCAAGACATGATGTCTCAAGATATAACAGAAACATACATATATTTTTTGACGTTATGATGCACATAGTTGCAAACATGCGATATATATACATATACATCTATTTCCCTACATGGATCTCTTACATATGATGATGCTTTTACAAATGATGCAAACGTCTATCCAATACAATGTTAGCCACTGTATCAGTTAATGTGTTCATTTGTCTAGGAATATGTTGATAGGTTATAAAATCAAAATGTCTTTCCAACAAACGAATACGTAAATACAATCTCAAAATGTGTGGATTTCTAACTGAATAATGATTATTGAGTTGCAGAACAACAAGCTGCGAATCTAAATTTACAAGCAATGCACGTATGCCGAGGTTGATTGCCTCGGTTAATAGCTCAATGACATCGCTATATTCAGCGACATTGTTTGTAGTTCTCCCTAGACAAATACCTTGTAGATTTATCAACTCATCGGTAGGAACATAAATTACCCAGGCTGCCGAAGACAAATTCCTGGTACTGCGGGAAGCACCATCCGCAAAACTGACATAAGGGGTAATAGACATATGCACAATAAGCAAGACCCAATAAGCAGAAAAACGTTCACAAAACACACCAAACTAGAAAACGTGTACAAAAATAAAAACAACACCTATGTACACCTATTACGCATGAATGACTCATGCATAATATTTTTTGAGATACAACCCATTTTTGGGTTGTTCAAGAGGATGACCTTCGTAGTTAATTAGCTCATAGGCACCATTTTGCAACACATGTTTAACGATGTAGGGCCCATGCCACATAGGTTGAAATTTGCCTGCCCCCAGCTTATCACGAGCTTGGTCATACAAGAGAACGAGATCTCCTTCAATGAAAGAACGAGGGGAAACTAATTGCTCAAAATGAGCTTTGACCCGCTTTTTTTGTGCTTCGATAACGAGAGCAACAACGCGGCGGGTTTCATCCAGCCTTTCTAAATAAAGGAGACGCTCTTCTTCTGGCGAATTATCCGGCAGTAATTCAACAGCCAACTTGAGCGAATGTATTTCACATTCAATCAGGAGAGTAGCTTCCAGGCCATAAACCAACTAGAAAGGAGTGAACCCGGTTGCGTTCTTCACTGAGATTCGGTATGCCCAAAGAGCCGAAAATAACATGAGATGCCAATTTGATTTGTGGATCCCAATCGTACGTTGAAGCATTGTGACAAGAAATTTGTTCACAGCTTCAACCTGGCCATTGGCTTGAGGGTAGTACGGCGTTAAGCTGTCGTGACGCAGACCCAACTTAGAAGTCAACTCTGCCACCATATAATGCGAAAATGGGAATCATGATCGGTAACGATGGCTTGAGGGACACCAAACCTAGCAATAATAAGATTGAATATGAATTGAGCAGTTGTCTTACCGTAAAGGGCAAGTGTAGGCATTGCGTCGGCCCATTTGGTGAAGTAGTCCACGGCTATGATAATATAAGCATGCCCCCCGGGTGAGTGAGGGTTACGTGTCATAAAATTGATGCCCCATTTTGCAAAGGGACCAACGGTAATGACAGGATGAAGAGGAACGAGTGGCGCTCGCAACTTGCGTTGATAAATTTGGCAATTAAGGCATTTATGAACAAGTGTTTAAAGCGGAGGAGAAGGAACCTGAGAGGCAAAATGCTCAAGACAGGTAGACATGGCCCCGAGGCTTGGTAGAAACGAGGAACGATGATGACCATCATCCCACAGCAGATCATCGAGAGACAGGGTTTCCACGATAGCCTCATCAGAAGGAAACACTTCTTTCAAAGGATCCCGTGAATCAAAATCACCAAGCTAGGGGGATTGAGAATAGATGTCGAGAGTGACGCTCGAAAGAGCAGAATCAAGATCAGAATTCGATGCAGAAATGAGTTCACAATAATCAATTTCAATGGGTCTCAAAGGCATTGAATCGCCAAAGGAATCGATTTGTTCAGGAGAAGGGATGACCAAGGGGTCATCGGTTCAAGAAATCATGTTGACCTGAACAGTATTTGGTGGTGGAAGAGGAAAAACGCCCATGAGGGCAGGATCCTTGAAAAGGCTTGGCCCTACACTCTCATAAGGAGTAGGAATTTTTTCCACGTACGGAACGTTGTTCTCAGAAGAAGAAGTGAAAAAAGACAATTGATCAACAGTAATAATATTTCCTTCATGTGGAAACTTCAAAACACGAAAGAGAGTGGACATAACGCACAACATGGTGTGAGTGCAACTGCATCCAAGGAGAAGATTATAATTGAGTTTTGCATCAATGACTTCGACCTCGACATTGACTGTCTTCCCTTCTAACATGATCGACAAACTAGTGAGAACACCAAGAGGTTTAGATTCTCTTCCATCAAATGCTTCAAGGGCATTGGGTGATGAAGTAAGAGCTGGAGAACCAATGGCTTTCCAAAAATTAGATGACATAACACAGGTAGATGCACCCTCGTCCACGACTGCTCGGTGAACATTCAAACCATTAATACCAACTTGAATGATGAGCGCAATTTGGTGTGGGAGTCGCGGGACGAAATTCTCTAAATCAAAAGCGAGCAAGCTAGTATCGGCATGATCAATCCCACCTATCGCAGATAGCAAAGTTTTCTATTGCGAAGGACAACTTTGAAGTACTTCTAATGCAGATATTGCAGACGGTGCCTGAGCCAAATCTTCAACAATATTGTAATGTTGAGCGGCACGGGCGTTGGGATTATACGAAGACTTACAGAGCACACCTTTGGAAGGTGGTCGCACAACGGATTCGATGTTGGGCCGTTCAATCTCAAGAGGAACAGAAATAGGAGGGGGAGGAGGACCATCAACGATATCTTTCCCCGTTGCCTGACGCAAACCAGAATAATATTTCGATCGAGTAGCAATAGAAATGGGTTCAAAACCGTTCATCATGAACACTTGTGAACTAGATGGAGCAGAGGACTAAGGGTGATCGACCATCTGGGTTTGCTGAGGGAATGGTTCTTTAAGAACGGCTGAAGCTCCTTGGGTGCCTTTGAGCAATCGACTCACTTCAGACCGTCAAGGACAGTCCTTGGTGAAGTGCTCATCATCACAAATCAAACAAGGATACTTCAGTTTACGTTGAGAACTATCAGCAGAATGAGGTTTTGGAGAATCTTGTTTCAGGGTATCGGCGTTGGCCTTACCTTTACCCTTTTTCTTACCTTTGGAAGTGTTACCTGTAGGATTGGCCTGAACAGAAATCACTTCGGCGGGTATGCCAGAATTCGAATTTGACTGAGAAGCTACATTATTGGAAGAAGTAGACTTCTGCTTCTCAGAGTTAGATGAAGGAGACTTTTGAGAAGTTTGCGATACAGAACGAATAATACCATCAACGGATGGAGTCGTTGGCGTTTTAGAGGTTCCAGGTTGAGGAGCATCAAGCAAGATATCGTACAATGCGCCAAACTGAGAATACACGAGATCAAGATACTAGGCGTAAGAAATGGCTTGCTCCTTGGTTACACATGCCCCCATAGCAATATCTTTGGCAATCTGATTGACAAAGGAGGTAGTGAACCAATGAGTCAGAAGTTGATCAGGTATCTCAAATTTGATCATGCGACGACAACGCTGCCACTCATGAATATAATCTGAGATATGAGTAGCTTGGTCCTGTTTCAATGAAGTGAGGAGATGCGTCCTGGTCTCATAGCGGATCGGTAATTGAAAATGTGTAAGGAACGCCATGGCCAAAGAATTGAAATCTTGGAAAACTCCACGAGACGACTCGATGTACCACTTTGCAGTGGCACCTGTAAGAGCTCGCTGGAAAATACAGAGTTGAATAGAATCGTCAACCCAAGAATTAGAAGAACACCACAAATGGTAAGTCATCACATATGTTTGGGGGTCTTCACCAGGTTTACCCTCAAATTTAGGACAATCACCAGGAATCTTGGTTGGAACCGGAGGCCAATATGGATTATGAAGAATAGGATCATTTGTCAACTTCGACACATCGGGTAATTCCAACGTAGCAAGAAATAGTAACTGAGTATTGAAAGTCATTGGAGGTCTTTGATAAGGACCTGTATGTACATTCCCCCCAGTCTGAATGGGATTCTGTCCCCATATATTTTTGTCCTGAAGAATTTGGATCATAGGGATTAAAAACAGGATAATTCGGTTGATACTGGGATTGAGGACCAGGATATTGAGTTGAAGCAAACCACTGAGGTCCTTGCTGAGTAGCATAAGGATTTTGCTGCAGAATGTAGGTATGACTTTGAGGTTGCTGATATACAGGTTGATTTTGAGGGTACGAAATCTGAGGTGCACTATATATCGGTTGATTTTGAGGGTACGGAATTTGAGGTGCATTATATACCAGTTGATAGGAAACTTGAGGGTAATAAGCACCCTGCGGTTGCACAGGTTGACCTTGCAAAGCAGGTTGAGCAGGATAAATAGGTAAAACCAACTACGGAAATGAAGGAATCTGCTGATGGGCAGGTTGCAACGATTGCTGAGCTGGTTGAACCGGTGGTTGAACTGGTTGTTGAGGGCCACTAGGTTGACTTTGTGGTAAAGGTTGGCCTGGTGGTTGAGACGGTCCAGGATGCCCCTGATGACCAGGTTGACTTGGAAAAGGACCATAGTATTGTCCTTGTGATGGATAAAATTTCCCCCCACGGCCAAAAGATGATCCTGGTTGAACTAGAGGTTGACACAAGAGACCAGAGGGTTGTCCATGTTGGACCAAAGGTTGTCCTTGTAAAGGTTGGCCTTGTGGACCGTATGGTTGTCCATGTGGACCAAAAGTAGGGCCCTGTTGAGCTAAAGGTTGTCCCTGAGAGGGTTGTCCTTGTAATACAGAGGGTTGCACAAGCAAAGTAGGTCCCAAATGAGTAACAAACTGATAAGGATCATAGATAGCCTGATAAGGATCTATAGGAGGCATATAAACTGGATTCCCACGCTCATCATAATGGTGCAGATATACATATATGGGAGTACCAACAGCATCATAATGATGAAAACGAGGATCTCTGGGAGGAGAGGCCTGTTGAGAACCCTGAGAATTCTGTTGCTGAACAACTAATAGATATTCTTCAAAAGTGAAACCGCCAGGAATCAGGGGTAGTGGAAACTGAACTAGAAGCCACACAGACTATAGGTTGGACTGGAACAGATGTAACAGTAACTAACGGATCTGATGTTGAAGGTAACGGTAATGACGAAGATTGTACTGAACTCCGAGGAGGAGTTATTGTGCTGGATTGTGCAATGGATGCAACACCAGACATAATCTGACTCAGAGACCTATAGCCAGCCGGAAGTGACACCGAAGGTGAAGAAGATTGGACAAAGGCATGAGAAATATCTTCAGGAAAGAGTTGATATTCTCTTGTGGATACAGGCATTCCGTCACTACCAATAGGACTGGAGGAATCCATATCTGAGTCTTCCATAAGATCTTCAAAAAGACTACGGGGACTAGGAGGTACCGTAGCAGCAACAAAAGGCGATCCAGACGTAAGAGGAGGAAATTCCCCTTCTTCCCCAAAACCAGACCAAGCACTTGAAGGAGGCCAATTTAACTCAACTGGCTCGTCAAGCGGAGATCGAATAGCAAGGGGCTAGATAGACGGTAGAATGGGCTGTGAGAACTCGATAGATCTAGTGGATTGAGGAGTTTCAAAAGAAGTGTCTGAAAAAGAGCCACCACTAGGAGGTAGTGAGGACAACGAAACTGGATGTTCCACCACTTTGACTGTAGATCAGAACAGGAAGGAAAAGAGATAACCAATCGAAAGTACCGAAATCAAGAACCAAGGAAATCAATCAGAACAAGTAACAAACTTTACTGGGCGTGTAATCGTAGGTGATTAATTTTATAACATTGAAACCAAAATTCATTGTTTCATGTTTTAAGAGTCGAGAAACAGGAAAAATATGACTCTAGTCACTTTCAATTTGAAATGAGCGTGAAAGGACAAGTGCTTGATGATCTCTTATCTTGTTTAAAGAGTCACGAAAAGATCGAAATGACTTCTCAGGAATTCTAAGCGAGACGGTGTACCAGGTTTCCGTGAACTTCCATATACACCTTGGTGATCAAATGAAACAGAAATGACCAAGGACTTGACGTACGTACAGGTAGTCTCCCCGAATTCTGTGTTCGGTGTATCACAATTACAAGGTGGCGGACTCCGCTTCCTATGGATAAAGGATTGCAACCTAGAGGGGTCTCCCTTTATATACGCGACGATACGGGGAGCACAAGTCCGTACTAGTGTTGTCTGAAGCCGAAAGGCAAGTGACAGCTACTAGGTTTTAAGACGTCGGAACATGTCTCTAGCCTAGACCACTAGAAATGTTTCATTAGGTTCCAATGTTGCCTTAGGTTCATTGAGTAAATTTTGAATTTAATCTTGAATTATGTTTCAATTTCAGGCCCTATCGAATGTGGAGCTCAACTTCCTAAATGCAAGCTATATGCAAATGAATATCATTTCAATTCGATGAATGCTAGCTATAAGAAGGATAGAAATCTTTCGAACAAGTAAACAAAGAGAACATGCAAAGAGACTTCTAATGCCCTTAATGCAATCAAGCGAAAACGAAATTCCTTCCTAGATTGACAAATGCTATTTTATGTAAAGGAACGTTTCATTTTCAATGCAACAAAAGAGTGCAAAGATTTTTTTTATTTTTTCAATGAAATGAAGCACACATTGTACTAATTCAATGGAAAACAAAATAAACACTAGTTTGAGTTTTGCGAATGTAAGGTTTCGAAATTGAATGACTCAACCAAAACAAAACAGACACAAAAACATGCAAGCTAATGGAGCAAAATTTCAAACGAGAAAGAGAGTTCTCAAAACGACCCAAACAAGCAAAGTAATCGAAGCTCAAAGTATTGAAGAAGAAGGACTAACCAAAAAACGAAAAGACCATTCAATCAGCAAAACAAAAGGATCAAGAAAACTCAGTCTAAAAACCCAAAATGAGACTGATAACAATCAAAGAGACTCGTTCTCGAACAGAAGGCTTAGTGTGCAAGAACACCTACAAACCCTAAGGTCTTAACTGACACCGACAAGACAACGAACAAACGACTAAGGGAAACAAGTCTATAGTATTCTACACAGTCTCCAAAAGCTTAAATGCACTCAAAAATAACCCAAAGGCAAGAAAAAATGATCAAAAAACACATGAGGGGGGTCAAAAAAAAACCTACAGGGATTTGCGTCACTGTAAGGCCGCAATCTGTGCCATACAGAGGTTGGCACGAGTGCTAAAAGAGAAACATGCGCCAATCGGCGCGACTGTCCAGACAAAAAACGCGCCAAGAAGGAACCTTATGGGAAAAGGTGGAAAAACCCTAACCTAATGAGCAGAGGTCAACCTTGACTCTCTGGAGCTGAAAAAATAATGGAAACTCAGCAAAAAAACCAGAAAAAAGATAGATAACTAAACTAAGAATGGAAACTCACCGAACAGGATGACACAACAAACTCGCACTGATCCCCAGCGGAGTCTCAAATTTGTTATGAAGGTAAATCCTCTCTGCGGACAGAGACGATCCCTCTAGCCCTAGGATGGGTCTAGTAACAAAAGGACACGCTAAAGTGTTGCTTCCTAGTTAATGAATGAACAAAAGACATGGTAGATTGACCTAGCTTGAATCCAACGTCGTCGATGTTGCAGAAAGAGTAGTGTTCTCTCACTCCTGCTTTGGCAAGTCACGATCCATTCGTTGTCATGCCCAGATACCTGCACATAAGACAAAGAACAAGAACAACATATGGCAGCATAGTTTCACTCACAACTATTAGCCTGTCAAAGAGGGCTAAACATATCGTATCAAATAAACATCATAACACAATAGTGGAACCAAACAGTAGTCATGTATATTAATGAATAGAAGGAAGAGTACAACTGATGCTTTGACGTCGTGATCTCCTCCAGCGAGGTTCAGAAGAAACGCGTCTGAACTTTCGGTCAGGGAATTCGGACTCAGGCTCTCTTAGAAGTCATCGACTCGAGCTCTCTCAACACAATATTTCTTACTCTATTTCCTCTAGCAGCTTAGCTATAGTATAATTCTCTAGTTCAGCTATTCAGTTGTTCAGCTATTTTTCTATAATGTGTTCAGCTAGCTTCTACCAAAGGAGATAGTTTCTTATATAGAGGGAAGAGAGGAGGTTTGGATCCCTACAAAGGTGGGAGGAAGTCCTATCCTTTAGGAGAGTTCCAAGGGAGGTGGAAACTACTAACTAAAGGAAGGAGTCCATGGTTGTTTCAGTTCAACCACTCCCAATAACTCATCCCCGAGGTGGTTGGAATGGAACCTATGCCTTTATTTATTTTTTTAAATCCATAAACAGCTTGGTGTGGGTGTCTAACTAGCACAGAGCGCCAAGTGGCGTGGGCTCAATGTTAAATTTCTAGGTCAGCGCGAGGATGTAATGGGCTACCCACGCCAAGGCAAAAATAGGGATTTTCACAGCTCTGCTTAGGGAAATGTCAACAAGAAGAATGTTTCTTTCATTAAAAGGGATGCAAGGATGGTATTTGCAAAGAATGACATTGCGTATTGGTCACAGAAACGACCCTCCAATGTGCGAGTTGGGGATTGCAGGGATAGTGACGAAATGTTGTGTAACAGTGACTGACTGAAATTGCTATAGGATCAACTACAGGATTTCATGTAGTGCTACAGGATGTCCTGAAACGCTATAGGAAATAGGTCAAGAGTAGTTTGAGGCCAGAAATGGTGAGAAAAGGTGTAGCAGAGGTGAAATGAAGGTGTATCTAGGTGGATGGAAGGTAGCCAACCCTTTGGCCAAGCTCAAAATTTATCTCAAAGCTTATCTTTCACCTCCAAGGTGGCTTTTGATATTGTGGTGGAGATGTCTAGAAACAAGATTGAAGGCGATTTGGTTGGAAGTTGGTTGATGAGGGTTGGAAACTGAAGCTAATGGTGTTGGTGGAGTCCTCCTTTGTTGCTTTACTAAAACCTGCAAGCAAACTAAATGTTCACGCAGTTATCATTGGAAAATATATTATGAAAGTGGTGGAAAATATGAGTTGAATTTAAGCAAACCTACTTCTGCACTTAAAACAGAAAACTAACTCTACATCTACAACATGTTCATGATCAACAAAGCAACCTATCTAACTTTTCCAAGAAATCATAAACTGAAAGCGTATTTGGGTCTCTGGTGAATATATACCCTCCTCAAACCCTAATGAAAGAGATGAGAGAGGGAGGATTTAACACACGGTTCTAGAGTTTTCTATGCTACTGCAACATGAAAGGTAAATAAACTAATGACAGCAACATGAAATGGAAGCAAACCAAACACAGCAATATGAAATGTAAGAAAACTAACTACAACAGTTGAAATGGAAGCAAACTAAATATGGTGAGATGAAATGTAATCAAACTAACTACAACGACATAAAAGGTAAACACAAATACATAAGAGAGGTTGAGTCCAATGGATTGGGCCCTAACCCACAAGCTTAGCTCCCTGAAACTAACTCAGTGAAGAAGAAATAGAATACTTATTTTATTTCATAACCAATTCTGCTACATAGCATATGAAAGTCACAAATGTATATTACAAGAGCTAAGAGTGCTCTATCTATCTCCAAAAATTGAATCCTAATGAGCTCTTGCTCTGCCCTATTTATCCTAAAGGGTAGCTGCCAACATCTCCCTAAAAAATAGGTGATTTGTCTCCTTGGAACTCGAGAGAGGTGGAGCTTGGCTCCACTTGATCTTCCACTTTCTTGTCTGCCTTTAATTTTGAGATGTTGGCAGAGAATCTTGAGGATCCCTTGGCTTCCTTTAGGAGTTAAGGAGGTGGTCAACCCCCTGCAATCACTCCTTGATGTCTACTATGAGCCTTGATTGTGCAATCTTCAGCAAAAATGGCATATTATCTTGATTTTCCTGCATTTAAACCACATTATGGATTCGAAGTATGAAACCCTTAATACACCATCTACACTAAGAAACATATGACCATAATGCAATTAAATGTGAGAAAGAGAGACTAATAAGGCTAAAAAGGTGACAATTGACCCCTTAAAATGTACCTAATGATGGTGCTCATCATCACCCCCTACCAAATGGTTTCTCACCCTCTGAGCAACTTAGTCCTCTTTCTTTATCTCTTTTAGTGCCTTAGTGGCCTCTTTGACATCCCAAGGAATTAGTGAAGGAGTGCCCTCAAGAGAGTAGAATCCAACATTATTTTGTGCCTCCTCCCATTCCCTATTTTCTTCAGCTTTGTCTTTTCCTTCACCCAGCCCCAACAATAAAGGTGGACTAAGTTTTAAGCCAAGACATTGGATCTTAATTGTCTGCATATTCCTCTTTTAGAAAGGTGCCCTTTCTAGGGAATTTCACAATCTCTCTCGACAATGATACTCCATGTTTCTAAGGCTAAAAGGGAGTCCATTATATCTCTTCTGAATTTCCATTACATTTTCCTCCCCCAATAGTCTAGAAATCTCATCAAAGTGTGCAATGGATTGTGCTTGGGTGTTGAGGTATTTATCTGCAAGGATTGGATCATTTTCTATCATTAGGTGATTGTTAATGACCCCTCTAGGGCTGAATAGTTCTGCCCTGATATGGAGAGGATCCTTTCCTTCCCTTCTCATCACCCTTTTTACCTCCTATGCCCTTACCTCCTCATTATTCATCCAAGAGGCTAGGGCATCAACTGCATATCCCCCATCCTAGGGTTAGGATCCCAAATGTTTATATTAGTCAAGATAATATTATGCATATAAAATTCTGCCAATTTGGCCTTATCTGTTATGCTATACTAATTGAAAAAGTCAATAAACTTCCTGCATTTTTGAAAAGGTAATGATCCATAGGAATCTAGTGTTTTGATCTAAAACTGAAGCCATTGTTCCTTCAGGTAGATGGCATAAGAGTTTGAAGGATGTATGTGTTGTATATCCTCCATGCACAAATCTACCATGGTGGAAATCTTCTTGTCCTTCTACTACAGTTGGCTTTTTAACCTTGCATTTTCTGCTTGTGTTTCTTGTAGTTACTCCTTCAACATTGCTTCCCTAAGTCTGACATCAGCGAAATAACTCCCCATCTCAATGAATTTTTCTTCCATGATTCCTACATCTTTCACACCCTTTGTTTTGGAATTTTTAATCCAATGATGTGTGTGTGCTCTCTCTTGCTCTAGCTAATAAAATAGGGGAACTGGGAGCTTTTGAGGGACCATCCTCCCTCCTTCAATGAATGTATAGTAGGAGCTTAGATTTGGTTCTGGGCTAGGATGTGTAACTTCTGATATGTATTTTGGAACATATTTTGGAGATGCAGGCTCCTCCTTTTGTTCCCCCTCTTCGTTCCCTTTGGCATCATGCCCTTCAATTTGTACCTCTTTTTCAACATCTTGGGCCTCCTACCCTTCCAAGGGTACCTTACCTCCCTTCCCCATGACCTTCTACTCTTTTTGGGACACATTTGGAGTTTTTGTAGCACTGAAAAACTCTCCTATAGAAAAAAAAAATCCTGTAGTAAACCCTCTTTTTATTATTGCCCCTTATTTTCTACTTCTTGAAGGTCTATGGGGTTTAGTACTTGTTTTAGGGATGCTAGCCTTGAAGCATGTCTCCTTATATAGGTCACATGTGTCTTCTCAGGTGAGGTGACCTATTGAATTTTTCCCTCTTCTAGGTTTATTTCATCTTTCTTGTTGGGTTAATCTTCAATTGTTATTGGGATTTTGGTTGGAGTCTGGGGTCTTCCTTGCTTCACCCTGGCACTCTTTCTGGTCCTGAAGTACATGGGGGTCTATTTTTTCCTCTTTAGCTTCATTGGTGTGCTTAGAGTGGCTAGCGCTGTAACTACTTCCTTTTCTGAGGTTCCGGGTGATAAGCTATTATGTTGGGGAGAGATGTGAGTGCTCAACATGGGGTGTAATATCTCTTCCTCTCCTGTCTTCCCTTCCTTTTCTTTCTCTTGCTCTTCCCCCTCCTTTTCATATCTTTCTCCTTTTTCATCTTTCTCTTCCTCTTCCTCTTTTCCTTCCTATGTTTCTAGGGTTTCTATGTATTCTGCTTCTGTCTCCATCTCCTCTTGTTCCTCTACTTCCTTTGTCTCTCCTTCCTCTTTCATACCCCTCTCTCCAAGACTAGAGGTAGGGGTTTCTCCAGGAGTGACATCTTGTGTCCCTATGAGTGCCTCCCTATCCATATCTATGAAGGTGGACCAAGGTACAAGGATGTTCAACCTATTGAGATCATCTCCTACTGTAATTTTGATGAGGCCATGGTGATCTAAGTGTTGATACTTTCTTTCCCTCACTCTCTCTCTCATGTATCTGATGGAATGTAGGAGGAATTATGGAATTTTTATTCTCTGCTCTAGTGGCAGATCTCCTTTGAATCTAAGCTCATGTAATAATCTGAAGTGGTGTCCACAAACCACACTGAGTCTTCCCTCATAGTAAATGTATTTCATGATGTGATATGCCACTTCATCTGATGGGTAAAGGAGGATTTCCCTTCTTACTCCATTTTTATCCTAAATTTACTCATCATTAGGAAAAAAGAAGCTCTTTTTAGAGGTAGTGCTGGACACTCTATCTTCTCTATTCCACTTGACTCCTAGAGGTAAGGTTGTAACTATGCTAATCAATTTAAGGGTTATGGTGATGGCTAGTCCTCTAACCACAGTGGAGTCCCTATCATGTACTTGCACCAAGCCACTTCTTCATCAAAGCCCTTGAGGAGCTCGAAGAATCCTATTTCTTAGTTTCAGTCTATACATCTTGTCACTAGTGATCAAATGGGCTCTTATCATGTCTTGTTAGGTTCTCATAGTCAAATTTGTGTCACTTCATTAGGTTTTCAACTAAAAATTTGGTCATTGAATAGTAGGTCTAGGGTTGTTTCCACTCCTTTCAAAATTTTCACATGTTGGTCCTTGTCATCATTGAGCTGAGTGTACCATCATTGAAAGTTCATCATTATCACTTTAGTCATCACCATCATGATTTCATTCAGTTCAGTGTCTCCATTAGGTCATTATGGTTTCAAGGTCACCAAATCTATCATTACATGCATAAAATCTAGCAATGGAGGAGTGGTAATAGGTAAAATTGTTCAATAAAGTTTGATTTCAAAATGTAATTCATGTTTCAATATGTAATAAGTTCATTATGTTCCTAAGGCTACATACAGAGTGTCAAAGTTACAAGTTTATAAAGTAAAGTGAAAGGACATGTAGTGGGCCATCCCACTACCATGAAGAAAAGTGACCAATACAAGCTATAAAAGGCCAATTCAAGCTCATTTGTTCATTCAACTCAATGAAGAAGTGCTCTCATCCATCACCAAGTACAAATTCAACAATTTCAAGACAAAAATACTCCAAATTTGGTGCCAAAAGCAACCACGTTGCGCTTTCTGCCCTCCACACTACACTTTCCTCAAAATGTTGTGTTTTATCTCCTGGAGGCGTAAAACCAAGTTATGGAGGCTTCTAAAAAATATCACAGTGTTTAGCATCAGTGGACAAGTAAGTTACACCTTTGAAAACCCCTCCTTGCAGCTCAATTTCACAATTTTAGTGTGTAAACCCTCCTTTGGCCTCTACATTGTGTTTTAGTGGCTAGCCCTATTTTTCAAAGTTTTCAAGGTAAATTCACTTTCCCCTAGACTTTTTTACCTCCCTCACACTCAAAATCATCTACCATAGCTTTCATACCCCTTCATTCCCCATTCCTAAATCCCAAACCCTAAACCTTAACCCAATTCTGCCATTTTGGGAAGTTTTCCTATCTAGGACTGTGTTAAAATTTCCTAGCTCATTTCCCTTGCCCATTTCACTCCATTTCACTTCCTACACCTCCCTAAAACCCCTACCCATATCCCTAAATTTTTCTACTCCCATCCCCCTTCCCTAAACCATTCATTCTATCCCTTTTCCCCTTCCCCTGTTTTTTCATACTAGATTTTTACCCCTTGCTAACAATCAAATGGAGGAGAAGAGATCTTATAACAAAGGAGGTTAGGGATAAGGCATGAGCCCTTAACCACTCTTGAAATGATGTCTACACCATTGTCCAAGCATTGTTTTCAAGCAATAGGGTGTCTTCCTTTTTGTCAACTAGTTGAGAAGGTCAAATACAATGCCACATTGACCAAATTGTTTGCCACTCAACTCAAAAGGGAAAAAGTAACAATTGTAGGGGTTGATTTCACTATATCAACTGATATAGTAGCTGAGGCCACATGCATGCCCAATCACGGTGAAAAATAGTTTAAGAACCAAGATCTAGTCCTTCAAAATTATCAGCCCTATCTCAGAAGACATCATTAACAACACATGAAGAACGTTCTTCCTGTTGAGCACCTCCTTGAGAAGTACACACCACTCATGAAGATAATAATGAAGTACTTCACCTATGAGGGAAGATTTTCTAGACTATATGGGTATCATGTCTGACTTCTTATGCATTTCACAGGGGTAAAGCCACTCAATTTTCCTTATTACCTCTACAGAAGTTTGGCAAAGATGGAAGAAAAGATCCAGCATAAGAAAAGTAGCCTTGAAAGCAACGTCTTCCATCATGCTCTGATCAAGATCATTGTTTTACACAAACTTGACCAGAAGAACATCACTTGGGACACTTTCATGCAAGCAGATCTCTTTTTGTCTTCTAGTAGCCATCCTACTAGCCCTAGTTCTCCATCAGCTCCATCAGCACCATCAACACCTTCTAGACATGTGGAGGTTGGCTCACCTATCACAGTTTCAGTGAGGAGGAAGATTGAGGTCACTCAAACATACCAAAGAGTCAGAAGGCTTTTGTTTTCTTCTCAGATTAAGGAAGGGGCCAAGCCCACATCAACAGAGCAGGAAACACCATTACAACATGAGACATCTATGTATGATGAGGAGCATGATTTTGACTTAGTAGACTTGGAGCCCAGTGAAGAGCATGAAAACCTAGAGAGGATCATCAACGAAAAATATGCTCATATCAAAGAACTCCAAGAAAACTTGTCAAGGGCTAATTTCATCATTTCCTTCCTAGAGTAAGAAAACAATCAGTTGAAGGAAAAATAGTTGTCTGGAGAAAAATCAATTTGAGGCTATCATGCATCATATGAAAGGTAAAGCAGTGGTTGATAATGAAGAGTCAGAGAGGCATGAAAAGTAGGTGACAAGGAAAATACCAAGGACCATGGATCTCAAAAGAGAATTGCTGAAGGAAAGAGAGCAAAATCCACCACATGAGGAGTTGACCTTTGAAGAAAGTATAGCCATGGAAATCAATGAAAACATGGAGTTTTGGCTTGAGAAAGTCAATATTCACTTGGAAAAGCTCCTTAACAAGGCCAATAGGGACAACAAGATACATAAACACATTGTTGGCCATTAATATGCAAGAAATCAAATTTGTAATGTCAAAGTCAAGCAATTGCAAGCCAAATTGATGGAAACCCTATAAATTCAAAAGGAGAAGGAAAACTTGGAGATTATTACTGATACTTCGTTGGTGGCATAATATACCTTATGAGGAACCTCTGGACCAATTTTTAGGAGTTTTGGAGCAAATTTTGGTTTTTGATAAATTTTGGTCAAAATTGGAAATTTAGAAACTAGTCATACTGGCAAAAGCGTAGCGTGGGCCACGTTACGCTTTGGTTGGGGGGGGTCCATTGGAGGAAAACTCAGTGTATTTGGATTCCTTTTGATGAGTAGATCAATCTAAGTCGACGGTTGGGGCATGTTAGCCACTTTTGGGGGGTCAAAATGCCCAAAAACATGCTAAAAATCACCTTTCTTCCTTGTTTTTGGAGCCTTTGCTACGATTTATGAGTGGTCTTGGGAGATTGAAGATTTGGAGAGCTAGAAGCCAACTTTTTTAGTGCTTGATGAGTCTTTCATGTACCAGAAATCCAGGGCTTTCCAATGGTATCTTCATATCCTAATTTGAACACCTTGAAGGCCTCCAAAAGTCAGTTTTCCTTAGCTCGCTATGCTTTCTCCAGGGAGCAATTTTCACTGAACCTTTGACCTAGTTTGACTTTTTACTGATGTAATTGATGGATGATGATGATTTTATGATATCATGAGATGTAATTGAGCTCATAAATGGTAAATTAGGGTAAGTACATGCTTGTTAATGTAATTATTGATCAAATGTATCTAGTTTCCTATGATGAGGTGAATTGGTTGACCTTCATTAGAGATTAGGGTTTTGTTGAGATTATCATGTAATCAGATCCACTGCTGATGGATTCGACCCCCAAGAGAGGGGAGATGTTGTTTTTTTCTATATCTATCATTTTCAGTCATTTTACTGGTTGGACATTAGTGAATTGTAATCTTGTAGCTTGTACTTTAACTCATATTAAGAAATCAAAGGATGCAATTGCAGCTATTATCTAGGAATTCATGTGTTTTTAATTTATGATCATGTATCTTCTCTATTATTGTCTTTATTTAATGATATATCTCCTTTTTCATATCTTTTATCTTCAGTGGCTTTCCTTATAGTTCATAGGCAGAATTCTATTGATTTAGCTCTGCTTATATGGAAATGTCATTTTGTGTTTCACGCTTCCAGTTTAATGAATTCATGATTGAACATGCTCATTAAATCCCTCTACTCTTTCAGACTCACCACCATACCTACAAATCCATAAAGCCATCATAAATCCATTTCTACCTTTCTCCTTTATATTTTTGCAGTTGTAAACCCTTTGATCCCTAGACCCAGCTACTTAGTTTCATCCCTATTCTGACATCGAACCATAAATTTCTCAAAACCTACTTGATCATATCATATCTAGCCTAATATCTTTCATGTCACTGTCGATTATTGGTTGTGATATCATTGAGAGAGCCCTCTCAGCTTGGTAGGCCTAGCTACTAGGTCAAAGTGGTCTATGGCTACCTTTGCGGTCTCCTTTTCAACCTTTGGAGAATTGGTGGAGTGTTAACATTCTGGCGTCGTTGTCAGGGAGCGAGGTGACAAATATTCCCTGGGAAAGAACGAAAATGATTAGATTTGATTTCTGATGGTGAACAATGATTAGGTACAAGAAGGTTGTGCATCTTTCACTTAGCGACTCCAGTGTTGAAGGATCCAAAGGTTCAGAAATATCATGGCGACTCCACTTTTCAAGAACCGGTAGTCTGAAGAACTTCTTGGTGAATTCATTGTTGTCAAAATGGATTCAACTGCTCGAAGGAATGCTCCTATGAAGAAAGCTCATATTCATGGTTTTCTGAATCGTATTCCTTGTATAGATTGGAAAACAAGACTGCCAAAGTTTAAAGGTCAGGACAAAGAAGTTGCTAGTTTGCATTTGGTCAAATTTCATTTTCATATTCAAAGACTAAAGATTGAGTTTCCTAAATATTGTCTGATGAAGATGTTTATGGCTACCTTGGAGGAAAAAGCGAGATCATGGTATGAAGGTCTACCATCTACCATTATATATTCTATAAAGGACTTTCATTCAGTTTTCTTTCAACATTATCAAAGCTCTAATTCTTCCTTGTCTATGATTGATAGTTGTTGTAATATTTCTGAAAATTTCATTGAGTTTCTTGAAAAATTGTATGGGGGTGAAGTGATCAGATTTGAATCATAGACCTAAATGATAGCTCAAAATTCAAAGTTTTCGAAAGAGTTCTGAACCTGAGCGACCGGATAGATCTCGTCTTCCTGATTTTGGCGCTGTAAATGGTTTGAAAAACCAACACCATATGAAGAAGCTATCGTGATTTGAAAAGTCCAGTAAAGTGAAATTTTTGGCTTTTGACCAAGTTTGACTAGGTTTTTGGAAATTCAAAAATAATAATATTCCTAAGAATATTATTTTTTCTTCAGCCAATCAGAAGTTTCCATTTGTCATGTTTTGATTCGATGGTGGAATTGTACGTTTGTTTTCTGGGCCAATGGATGGGTGACATGTGGCCAACCCTAAGGCCGCCATGTGTCCCCTGAGCAGTATATTAAAATTTTATTGAGGTCCGAGGGATTCAACCCTGTGACCTCCGGCGTGCGCACAGAACTCTCCACCATCTGGGCTACACATGTTTCTTAACCCTTTAGTGCACCAGCATTATTTAAGGTTTCAAAACTTAGAATTTGTGTAGGGTCCCCCCTATACTCTAGCATGATGAACACTATGCTTAAAATTTTTAAAAGATAAAAACAGTAAATTAGAAAATTATACCATAAGCATACAAAGCTAGTAACACAAAAATTTAAATCACTTATATCAAGGTTCATAAATTTCACTTCATAACACATACATCCATTTAACTTGTTGATTATAGGCACAATGAAAGCATCATATATAAAAACAATATAACTAACACATGTACCGTTCACCCTTAGACGAGAGCCAAACTTGACTTGCCGCTACTTGAGCTCCTTTGTTGTCGTCTACCTCCAAGCCTGAATGTTGTCGTGCTGAATCTGAATGTAATGACCCACCGGTTGACCTCCCAGCCTACTCCTTGGGTACTCTCCTTCCCCGCAGACCCCTGAGCTGCAATGGGGTTGTACAACGAAGAAAAATGCTAGCTGATAGAGGTGAGCCTCTCTTGGCTCAAGAGTCCCCTCTCTGTAATACTCTATCTCACCAAACTCAACTATAGCTCGTAACCACTCAAAATGACATAATCTCCTCCATCCAACAATAGGGTAAACAAAAGTCCCTTTTCCCTTCCATTTCCCTTTCTTTTATAGAATGTTTCATAGATGACACTTGGAATTTCATGCATAAATAATTATTTTTTATTAACCCAAAATTTGATTATTCACCCACCCATGTGTCACCCTCTCATCAAGACTCTCCAAAAATAATTTACTTAATTATTCATTTAAAAAGGTATTTTCCTCAACCCAACAAGACGTCATATTTATTCTCCTAGTTGTCTCTTGATTCCCCCTTTTCTCCTCCTTAATTTGTGATTATTACTGAAGTTAATTGATAAGTCTCAGATTTCGTCCCCTAAACTACCTCAATTTTCTTTTATGATGAATATTCTTATGTTGGCTCTTGCCACATGGAAGTTCTCTAAATTTCTCAAATTTTAATTTATTAATATTATTTTAATTCACCACCCTCTTCTCTTAATGAAGTTTTTAAAAAATCTTTATACTTAACTCTATGTCCCTCTTTCCCCCTTTTTGCCTAATTAAGTTACTTATGTACATTATCCACTTAATATTTTGTTTAACAAGGAAAGGGTAGAGTTATCATGGTAAAATATTTTATCTTTTCCTATTTCTTCCTTTACCCTAAGTTTTATTCTTGATTTAATTCCTTTGGTTCTAACCTCATATATCACTTGATATGAATTAGTTGGATTTCATATATTTATTAGTTTCTTTAATGATGTCGAGGGTGTCAAGATTGGTTATGCCCTTCAAGAAATTCCATTTGAAGTTCCAAGGGTGCCATGCCTAAGAATTTATTTTTGATGCCAAGGGTGCCAAGTTGGTCGTGCCCTTCAAGAATTTCTCTTGAAATTCCAAGGGTGCCACACCACTTGCCCTTCAAGCATCTAGTGGTTACGAGGGGAAATTATATGTGCAACGACAGAGACCCTTATCATCTCGTATATTTCCTGCTATAGTGAGACTAATGGTGTTGGGGATCAAGGAATCTGCCTTGATGCGCACCCCCCAGAAAATCCTCGTGAGCGAACCAAATTTGGCACCTGCCCCCACGGCATCGTAATCTTCAAGGCGAAGGCATTTCTACCTTTCTAGCCTAAGTCACGGCGGGAGTGCTAGTGGGTGAGATCAGGAACACTGTCCCACCCCTCCCATGACATTCCATCCAATTGTACAACCCCATCACCCATATGTGAGTCATTCGGCCAAGCAACTAACATGTTCCTGCAACCAATGACATATCATCAGAGTATATATATATATAACAAGTTTCAAACTGAACTTAGAAGTTCAAATACAAAAATATTAATTTCTATCAAACCAGATGTTGTCAACTCATCATATGCGAGTGCCTTTGGCGGTTTCCTGTAATACTCAATAATCATCAGTAACCAAGTTTCTTAGTGCTGGTCATTTTCATAACAAAATCATCAACATGACATAGGCATCCACATCATTGTTTATCGTCAACCAGAAGTAATGTAAGTAGACACATCCATCACAACTATCATCATCATAATGTCAATATAAAAATACATATCCATCAAAGCCACCATCATCCTAACACCGACTAGGAAATAAACACATCCACTAATAGTAGAGTGAAGTGTCAGTATCCTCCACCTGAGGTCCTCAAATAATAATGTGTGAGACTTAAGGCTAAATCATTGTTAATGTCATATCAAGGTCAGAAATCTAGATTGGGGCATTACATACACCCCTCCTTAAATTAAACTTCGTCCCGAAGTTTCAAACCATAGAAGTGATGACATATCCATCAAAGGCATCATCATCGTAACATCAATAGAAAACATATATATCCATAAAATCTATCAGCATCATGATATCAATAGAGAACATGCATATCCATTAATGCTACAATCATCATAGTATCAATAAAGACATACATAACCATCAAATCCACTAATAATAGAGTCATGTGTTCGGATCCTCAACCTAAGGTCCTCAATGAATAAAGTATGAAGGATCAATGTCCATCAACCAAAGCGGGGCACTACATACACCCCCTCTTAATAATGGACTTCACCCCGAAGTCCTTAAGAGTAGGAAAGGAAAGGAAGACACAGATGCATATCATTGTCACCTCTATTAAACTCTTGATATCCTCATTGTGCCAAGTATCCTCAATTTTTAAATCGAGAAATTTCTCCCTAGTGTTTTTCCATTAGGGAATACTGAAATATTTGAAGCTCAAACTTAAAACATCTTCCATCCTATTTATGGCTCCCTTTATGTAAGTAATATCAAAATCATATTCACTTGTTAACTCTGATTACCTCCCTTATCTAGTGTTTAAATGGTCTTATGTGAATATGGGTTGCATGCTTTGACAAACAAGCCCCACCGTTATATTTTATCATTCTTGATGCCAATACTTTTAGGGCACACAACGTCATTCGAAATGTACAATATGTGTATGGATATGCCTAATACATTACATCAATCTTCATTTTGTAACAAATGTGGACTACTTGGGAACACATTAGTTCATATAAAACCATCCCCAAGTAAGTTAACAAAATATCTACAACTTATAAATGTTTATTTATCATATATTAACACAATTGATTTCATATGAAATTAAAATCATCATAGTTATATATGTTTAACATCTATCACCATAAAATATCTCACAAGAGGATGTACAATTTGTGAGTGACCATTAACTCAAAACCTGTGTAATGAACCTATGTCAAGGCGCATCAATTCTTCTTGTGAATTAGTCTCAACTACATCACTTACACCACTTAGGTTTTTAGGCTAGGAATCGTCACATAGTAGATATCCTTTAACATGATATCATTAATATCATTATATGATAAAGCTCCAACAAAAATAAATAAAACCATACAAGTATATGATAGGCTCCAAAAACTAACACTCAATATCAACCTATATCAAATTAGTAGTAATCCTTTTGAATTTCTTAGTTGTCACATATTTGACCTAAGAGTATTGTAATTATCAATTTCAATGTGTCTAATCATCATTGTCTCAACAATCACCTAAGCTAAACTCCTTCATGTTTCACATGCATGGCACGTCTCTACCGTGCAATTGTTGAATAATAAGCAATTGCATGTCCCCTCTTCGTCTCCCATAAAAGAATCGACATGAAAATTTAATTCCATACATTTATTCCCTGACGTGTGTATATATGTGTGTGTGTGTGCGTGTGTGTGTGTGTAATGTAAGTAATCTCTGAGTCATTATTGGATCCATCAACATGTCCTTGGGTGTTCCAAATTACTTGGGATGGCTAAGCATTCCAAAAACCACTATTTCATGAACCATATTGTTTTATAGTAAAGGGGTATGATCATATGAGATTGACTAACTAGGTGAAGAACCACGCACATGAAAACATACTTATGGCCTTCCTTGGGCAAAGTATTTAGTAAAACTATATAAATACTAAAACTCAATATAAGAAAAGCGATACACTGTCATCCAGGATTTCTCAACAAGCCAATAGTCAATTTTGGATGTCTCAGACATTATGGAACTAATGGTGTGGTTTACAGAGCCTGTAGAGGACTTTTGAAGGCCGAGATGCTTCAGAGAAGTTCTAAGGGCCACTAGGGC
Organism: Pinus albicaulis; assembly: GCA_034641835.2. Taxonomy (NCBI): domain Eukaryota; kingdom Viridiplantae; phylum Streptophyta; class Pinopsida; order Pinales; family Pinaceae; genus Pinus; species Pinus albicaulis. Next base: position 1,486,254,195 of record CM076575.1, on the reverse strand, counting down.
CACCAAGTGCCAGCTAGAGAATGATTCCTATCTAGAGCAGCCAATATCCATTCTTAGCAAACCAATAGTCATTTCTAACTGTGATGAGCCTTATAAATCCAATGGAGGGATTTGTAGAAGCTTTTGAAGACTTTTTAAGGCCAAGATATTTTAGAGAAGTTTTCAGTGAACCTAGAGCCCGGGGGTGGTACCAGGTGTTGGAGGCGTAACCGAAGCAGCCAGAGGCCAATTTATGCAACTGAATAGTCTATTCTGACTAGTTTTGAAATTTTGAACCCATTGAAGGGATTTGTAGAGTCATTTGGATATTTCTGAGGGTTGAGAATCCACAGGGAAGTTTCGGGCAGCCTAGGGCCAATAGTGGATGGAGGGCTAGATTGGGGAGACGGAGCTCATTTTGAGCAAATGATCAGTCTATTTTGGAGGTCTGATATATGTCGGAGACAATAGAGAAGGTTTTAGGGACAAAAAATTATTTCTTAAAGGGTTAGTGCCACAGAGAAGCTCGGGGAAGCTTTAGGCACCAACAACAAAAATCAAGTCTAAGGGGACCTAGTTCTTTCTTTAGAGTGATTACAGCGATGACGGGTATGATGGTATTCTAAACCCAATGGTACAACCCAAATAACCATTGGAGTTGAGTTATTAACTTGTAAAATAATTTTTTCATCATAATCCCAAAGAGCCAAGTCAGTTGACAAAGGCTTAAGGAGACATAGCCCACGATATTTGGGTGAACTCCTATATTAAATTTGTTGTTATGTGTTGATGCTTATTTTTTTGCATTATATGGTTGTTTCACATGCTTAATATCAGCAAAAAAAAATGTTCTTAAAGCACTTAAACAGTTAAAAAACATACATCTGTTTCAAGTATAAAATTATGCATAGTCATGTATAAGCACGATCATTTATTTGTTTAATTGAGTGGGAGGTGCTTGTCCATAATCATTTTAAGTTATCCACCCATTTTCAGATCAGGTTGGTATTAGAGCAAAGTTTGCTTGCTTGACAAAGCACTAGGTTGCTTGTTTGACTGGAAAGGTGTTTAACAGTGCAAAGAATTTTATTGTTTGCAAATTGACCGTTGCTTACAAGTTTGAGTTTGCTAGAGGTGAAGGGAAGCTATTGTTAGCTAATTCCATGAGAGGACAATAAGGAAGAAGGTTTGAAGGCATCTTCCTTACCCAAAGGACATCAAGGCAACCCTTGAAGCATAAGAGGGTTTGTTTGCAAAAGGTTGCTTGAAGAAGAGCTTGAATCTACGGCCATTTTGTTCAGAAACTTTGTTAATTTTTTTTGAAAGATTTGTGAATTTTGTTGAAGTTATTTAGTTCATTTTCATAAGATGAAAACTTCTTCAAGTGAGGTTTCAAAATCCTCCTCCTTCATAAGATTCTTTGATGAAAACATGAAGCGAGAGTTCTACATCCTAAAGGATAGGGTGCAAATTATGTTTGAAGATAGAAAGGAAAGCACTATACTTCGTGAGCAATTGGTTGCTATGAAGCAAGAGAAAGAAAGACTTCTCCAAAGAATGCATGATATGGAGATGCAACTCTATCAAGCCCAAAAGGCCTTAACCAAGAACATGCTTGAAGCAGAGGTAATACACTCTAATTTGTCTTCAAATTCCTCTTCAAAAAGATGTGTAGGTTCATTTGAAAATCACACTAGAGGTATAGGGTCCAAGTTGATGTTAAAAATGGGTTATGAAGGCAAGTGTTTAGGCAAACATGCACAAGGAAATATTGATCCTATTTTGGTTGAGGAAAGACCTAAGAAGTTTGGTCTAGGCTATGTTCAATGTAATGGCGAAAACTCTACAGCCATGAAGGCATTTGAGGCGACTTCAAGAAGAACTTTTGTTCCAAGTTCTAAACCGAAAACATGTCAAGTTTGCTTTCAAGTTGATTGCCATTGTTTGAAGCCTATGCTGCAGCAAGATATTTGTAGACATGCAACTTATGGCAAGCATGTGAGTTCTGATAGCTATCATGACAAGAACACTGATGTTAGTCTTCAAAATAAAGTTGGAACTTCTACAAGTTCATATCCTCATGAAGGTAAAAAACATGGACATGCAAAGCAACGATTGAGGTATAATTCTTCCCATAGTCAAGTTGATTATGTTTCTGATAAGTATGTCAAATCTGCATGCTTGAATGGAAGAAAGAGTTGTTGTGCATATTTTGTTCTGTGTAACCATGATGTTTCAAAATGCTGGAAGAGGATGAAGGCATACAAGAAACAGTTGAGGCAAAGGAAACTTGCAAATAAGATGCAAAGGACTTGCACACATTACCAGTGAAAGGGACATGTTATTTTCCAATGTTGGACATTGCATCCAACTAATCATCCCAAGAACATGAAGCAAGAGGATAAAAACACTGGCAAAATTGGAACCAAAGATTCCATCATTGATGTGAGAATAGATGTTTCACATGACCAAGATTTTCAGCAGCAAAAATCGCCATGGAATTGTCTTGGTAAGAAGTGGTTTGACTTCTTAACTCAGTAAGACATACATTCATTTGTACATATGCAAATTTCAGTTATGTATGCATTTATGTTGTAATCTCACATTTTTTTGAGCCGCCTTGGATCGATGATGAAGGACATGATTTTCATCTACCTTCTACAAATTTCTTGCCAGAATTTTCTGGATGAGCAAGGAAGACAATTCTTGATAGGAGGACCAAAGCATCTAAGAAGGGAAGTGTTGACTACCTTCGAGTTGGGTTCAAAGGAACTAAGCCATGCAAGGAAAAGTGTATGGAGGCTAAAAAAGTGAGGGTGATGTACTCTCATCTACTAAACAGATCAGGTAATCAATCTTTTAGGGTCCAAAAGATTCCCAATGGGGAGGTGTGATCAGATTTGGATCATGGACCTAAGTGATAGCTCAAAATTCAAAGGTTCAAAAGAGTGTCGAACTTAAGCGACCGGATAGATCTCGTCTTCCTGATTCTGGCACCGAGAACGGTTTGAAAAACCGACACCGTATGAAGAAGTTATCGCAATTTGAAAAGTCCAGTAAACTACAATTTTTGGCTTTTGACCAAGTTTGACTAGATTTTTGGAATTTCAAAAAGAAGAATATTCCTAAGAATATTCCTTTTTATCAAGCCATTCAGAAGCTGCCATTTTTCGCGTTTTGATTCGATGGTGGAATTGTACGTTTGCTTTCTAGGCCAATGGATGGGTGACATGTGGCTAGCCTTGAGGCCGCCATGTGTCCCCTGAGCGGTATATTAAAGTTTTATTGAGGTCTGGGGGTTTCGACCCTGCAACCTCTGGCACACACACAGAACTCTCCACCATCTGGACTACACATGTTTCTTAACCCTTTAGTGCACCTGCACTATTTAAGGTTTCAAACCTTAGCATTTGGAGGGGGCGATGGACAACTGGTGGTCCCAACCTGTTGGCGGCCCGTGGAAGTGGTCACATGTATGTTCAACTCACCGCAACATACAAAATTAACATATGATTGTTTTCTAACTCTACATGTAACGGTAACCATGGAATCTCCACGAGGTTAGGGAAAACTTTGGTTTTAACTTTGACTTCAACCACAGTTTTGTGTGGGTTCCACACCAATTAAATGTGACAGTGGGGTTTCGGGCGTTGGCATGGGGCCACCCCCACCCCTTAACCATAGTCTTTAATGGTTATGACTGGTGGTTACAGTAGCACACCACCAATTTTTGGAAAAATTTCCATTTTTAACTGCAGATAAGTGCAGTTCTCCACATTTAGTGGAGGATTTTTAGGGGTCACTAGACAAATTTGGTTTATGCTCTATCTTGAGCTAGATTCGACCATTATGAGAGTGTGAATAGTCAATTTCAACTATCTTAGACATTCCAGACTCATTGGTGAGGGTTACAGAGCCATCAGAGGACTTATGAGCAAGGTTTAGCTTCATAGAAGTTCTAGGGGCCACTAGGGCTACTAGGGGCCAACAGCAGTTTGATGCCTAGCCAGGGCAGCTAGAGGCCTTTATCAACAAGCCAATAGTAAATTTTGGATGTTTAAGACATTTTGGAACTAATGGTGTGGTTTACAGAGCCTTTAGAGTAATTTTGAAGGCCGAGATGCTTCAGATAAGTTCTAAGGGCCACCAAGTTCTAGCAAGAGAATGAGGCCTATCCAGAGCAGCCAGTATCCATTCTCAACAAACCAATAGTCATTTATGACTGTAATGAGCCTTATGAATCCAATTGAGGTATTTTAAAAATCTTTTGAAGAATTTTTAAGGCCGATATCTTTCAGATAAGTTTTCAATGAACCTAGAGCCAAGGGTGCCACCAAGTGTTGGAGGTGTAACCGGAGCAGCCGGAAGCCAATTTATGAAAATGAATAGTATATTCTGACTATTTTTGACATTATGAATCCATTGAAGGGATTTTCAGAGTCCTTTGGAAACTTCTGAGAGTCGAGAAGCCACAGGGAAGTTTTGGGCAGCCCAGGGCCAATAGTGGATGGAGGCCTAAATTGGGGAGCTAGAACTCATTTTGAGCAAATGATTAGTCTATTTTGGAGGTCTGATATATCCTGGAGACACTAGAGAAGGTTTCAGGGACATAAAAGGATTTCTTAAAGGGTTAGTTCCATAGAGAAGCTTGGGGAAGCTTAAGGCACCAACAACAGAAATCAAGTCTAAGGGGACCTAGTTCTTTCTTCAGAGTGATGACAGCCATGAAAGGGGTATGATGGTATTCTATACTCAATAGTACAGCCCAAATAATCATTGGAGTTGAGTTATTAACTTGTAAAATAAATTTTTCATCATAATCCCAAAGAGCTAAGTTAGTTGACAAAGGCTCAAGGAGACGTAACCCACGAGATTTGGGTGTAATCCTATATTAAATTTTTTGTTATGTGTTGATACTTATTTGTTGCATTATATGGTTGTTGCACATGCTTAATATCAACAAAAACAAATGTTCTTAAAGCACTTAAATATTTAAAAAACATACACCTATTTCAAGTATAAAATTATGCACAGTCATGTATAAGCACGATCATTTATTTGTTTAACTGAGTGGGAGGTGTTTCCGCATAAGAATTTCAAGTTATCCACCCATTTTCAGATCATGAAGAGTGTCTAGATGATGATATCATAAAATCCCTTTATTATTTTCCCTGCCAACAAGAATTAGTAGCTTCCTCCTTGGATGAAACAGACTAGAACCAAAAGAGAGAAATGCCTATTCCCGATACTGAAAATGAAAATCATCATGCCAATGTTAACTTCTATGTAATATTCCCAATTAGTTATGAGATAATTGGAATATTCATTTTTGTTTTATTACTTTGTTTAAAGAATAAAATAGCAGAGGAGGTCCATAATACTCCTTAATAATGAATAAATCAATGCCAAATGTGAAAAGGATAAATCTTGGCTGCTAAATCAAGCACCCTTAGATGTGAAAGGGGCCGGATCATTTTGACTAGATCAAACTTGACCAAATCTATAACGTTGTCATGGAGGAATGGCCATCAATGAGGCACAGCGCAATTTTAGATGGAGATGCCTTGTGTGAAAGAAGTGATCTCATTGGAAGTGGTTTAGGGTTTGCAAGCTCTTGTCTTATAAAAGGAAGGGGATGGTAGCATTAGAAGGTTATTGATGATTATCATATTTCTGAATATATTGTTTGTTTAGACATATCTTTCTCTTGTTGTTTAGCTGAGATTGAATGTTGTTTAGCATTGGGTGTTCCTGATCAGGAATCCCACCTCTTCCCATTGAGTAGCTCTTGGGAGAGTTTGCATTGCATTGTGCACTATCTGGTTGAAGGCCAAGCTTATTATTTCAAGTACAACGCAGATCTCGTCGAGGTTTTGGTTGTCTTTGCAAGCTACAACAAGTGGAGACTAGATCTTTCATATCTAGGCCATTTCAATGCTCCTTTTCAGTGGAGGAGGCTTCTACTTCATTGGGAGGAGAGTATTGGAGGACTTGAGCTTCATTTTCGGATCTCGAAATGAGGCCAACCACATTTTGATCCCTACAGCGTAGTTTTACTTCCAGATCTGCGTTATTCTTGTAGGTGCAGTTGTAGGGTATTTTGGCACACCATTTGGAGAGTTGGTTTTCAAGTGTTGGGGATCTGCCCTTCACTTTGGAGATCTATTGGAGGAGATCATTCTATTGTTCATATCAAATCAGATCCACTTTCTAGATTTGAACATTTCAGTAGATCTGCAGTCTTAGATCTCAGATCTACAACTTTTACATGGTGTTTTGCTGAAAACCCCAAGGGGATTCTTTAGAGGAGCTTATATAGTGTATGGATCTTTTATAGATCTGAATTTTTATGCACTTATCTGCTCTAGATCTGATGTGTAATCTAAAGTTGTTTTATACCAATAAAATAATGTTGTAAGGATTTTTACAGTCTTTATATATGGTTGCAGCACCTCAGTTTGAGGATTTTCTTTCATTGGAGACTTGTATTTCCTATTATGCATCTTATGGGCCATATTTTTCATCTATTTTGTTGTTGTAAATATAAATGAAAGGTCTCTATATTGGCCTCCTGCTCTATAAAATATGATTTGCGTTATTTATCTATCATTCTGCATTGTATTGATGCATTCCCCATTTGGGAATATTACAGTAGTATCAGAGTATCATCTTGGCACAACCTGTGCTTTCTAAAAAGCCAATATGTCTTCTGAAGAAGGAGAGCCTCTTACTGACAGAGAGAAGAGGTATCAAAAGAGTAGACATGGAAAGTTTGATTACATAAATGATAATGAAGACAAGGGTAAATCCCCTTTATCTGGAGGTGAAGATGAAGATAAGGATTTTCATAAGATCCTTCTTAGAGCCATGCAACGCCTTTCTAAAGAGATCAAAGAGATGAGAATTGATAGAATCAAGGAATCCCCTAAAGGATTTCATCTTGGAGAAGGCTCTAGCATGTCTCATCACTAGAATAATCAACCAGTGCATCAGCCACAAGTTTCCCAATGCTTTACCATGTCTACGTTTTTTGCTGTGGGAAATCAAGGGTTTCAAGAGTATGAATCCCTTGAAGACTATTTTGAAGAATATGAGTCTCAAAATCAGAGATTCAAAGATCACTTGAGTTTTTATGAGTTTTGTCACATAAAGAAAAATAGAAGACCAAGGCATCATCATAGAGGTGGTGGATTCATTCAAAATCATGATCGACACCACACTATGGGAAGATTCTTTTTACCCAATTTTGATGGGTCATCCAAGTGTTCTGCCAAACCTTGGGTACAAAAACTTGACATCTATTTTCAGTTGAACAAGGTTCCAAAGATGGAGGCTATCAAGATTGCAGTGTTGCACCTTGAAGGTGAATCACATGACTGGTGGTTCCATGGCTTGTCTACATTGGGTCATGCCAATGTGACTGCTTATTCACAGTTCACTAGAAGGCTGGTGGAAAGATTTGATAGAAGAGATCTAGAGGCACCATTCATGAGCCTTGCAAAGTTTAAACAATCAGGTAATACAGAAACTTACATCTCTGAATTTTTAAGACTTTCTGTTATGATTCCTGATTTGTCTGCAGCAAGAAGGGTGTACATGTTCATTGATGGTTTAGATGAACCTCTTCATGGGTTAGTTAAATCTACCAAGCCCACTACCCTACATGATGCTACTGAAAGGGCTAGAGACCTTCAATATGCCTTGCTAAAAGCAAAGGAAACTTTTCAGCGTAAGCCCTCTTTTCCTTCAAAGGGAAAGGAAGAAAAGGTTGCTCCTTCAAAGGAGAGCTCATACAAGAAACCTCTTGATGATGATGTCCGAAGAGATCTAAGAAGAAGGAAGCTTTTATTCACTTGCCAAGAATCATGGGCACCTGAACTTAGATGTGCAGCTGGAGAAGCACATTACATAGATGTCTTCTAAGATGATGAGGAGGAAGAAAAATATGAACCAAGAAGAGGTCACAGCGCTGACATCGCAGGAGGAGAGCCAACACCATCAGGAGATGGGAATGGAGCATTTGCTCCTATTGGAGGGGCTCTTGCATCTTTGAGAGGAGTACCTAAGTACTTGACCTTAAGAGTTTGAGGATTTTGTGGGATTCTCTGTTTTGTTCCCAGGAGATAGAACAATGCAATGCATGCATTATGTACCATCCTTATTAGTCACCATGGGGACATATACATTGATTGATCAATTATTTGTCGTTGACATACCTGACACCAATGTGATTTTGGGTGTTCAATGGTTGATTACATTGGGGAAAGTCACCACTGATTGGGAGGATTTGCAAATGGAATGGGTGGATAAGAAGAGTGGTGAGACTCAAATGATCAAAGGAATGAATACATATCCCTCACATACCACTTCCACACAAAGAACAGAGATGGATTTGCGCAGTGGAAGCAGGGACCTTACAGTCCCATCTATCATGCTCATGAAATTGTTGCATGGGACACTATTATCTAGTGGAAAACCACCTGGGAGGCCACCTGATTCAGATTTTGTGGGAGATGTCTCACAACATGATTCTCCAAGCATAGATCTAGGAGGGATGGGAGCATTGGAAGACAATGATACAGTGTTGGGAGTCTTGGGTAGGCTCAAGGAGGAGGGAGATCTTCTCCCAATATCATCATTACCCACTCTCATTTCATATTCTGCACTATGGGAGGAGATGCATGGAAGGAATGGCCTTCCAAAATATACCTTTGGCATGGGAGATGTCAAGAAGGATAGCATCCATATGACAGACATTTTTGTTGATAGATCATCAGCACTGTCACTATGGGAGATTGATCCATATTGGAAATCCCAACTGTTGGTGGATTACTCCAAGGATCTGTATACATGCATGATACTTGATGACCAGCTACATGAAGAGGGCTATTCAGTCCAAGGAGGAGTCATCTATTATCATGGTAGGATCTTCTTATCTAGAGCCTCCAAGATCAAGGAGAAGTTGCTACAAAGGGCCTATGAAGAGTTCTATTTCAGCCACACATATTCCATGAGATTCTACAACATCATCATGAGAAGCTACACTAGGAAGGGCTTTGAAGGAGAACTATATCATCATTTTCAAAGATGCATGTACCATGTGGAGATGGTGCAACAACATAACTCTATAAAGGAGTTAATTTAGCCATCTCTTTCTCTTGTTGAGGAAGGGGATAGATCTATGCACCAATCCATTTGTTTAAGGAGGAATTTTGGTGAAGAATATGCTCATGTAAATAATGTTTCATTTGATTATTGTTTTCATTCTTTCACCATGTATATGAAGGCCATAACTCCAAGGAGGAGTATAGTACCTTATAAACTTCATGGCCAACTTTGGGCCACAAAAATTTCTGAACATGGCCTCTCCCTTGGAGGACAAAGGGAGATTTTGTTTCAATATGGGTGCATTCCTAAGGCACCAAATATATCTCACACTTTCAGCCATAGTGAGATGACTTGGACAAAAAGTAAGTGGTGGGGAAACCACTTCCCACATCTTGATCTGATGCAGTTAGGAGATGCACTGCACTAGTTCCACATGTGGGACTATGACCCACCTCCGTATGCACAAATTTATGTTTGTATGTATGTAGTTTTGATCCCATACATGGATGATGTACTTGTACTTTTTATGGGGATGTATGGAGGGAGGATGGGAGGTATGTATGTGCCCTATGGGATGGATATTCTCCATGTACCTTATGCTACATGTTTTCGGGACAACATTGGGCAAACCATGTTTGTTTCATTTGAGCTATTGTCTCCTTATGGGATGGATTACTTGCATCTCATGAGAAATTTGGAGGAGAAATTCATGGAGGGTTGGATTGGTGAACACTTAGCTTATGGAGGAAGCTTATTACATGTTGGTGTCACCAATGGAGAAGAAGAAGAGTTGCAGCACTCACCTTGTCGTTTTCTTGAGGACAAGCAACATTTGCGAGGGGAGGACTGTAATATTCCCAATTAGTCATGAGCTAATTAGAATATTCATTTTTGTTTTATTACTTTTTTTAAAGAATAAAAGAGCGAAGGAGGTCCATAATACTCCGTAATGATGAATAAATCAATGCCAAATGTGAAAAGTCTAAATCTTGGCTACTAAATCAAACACCCTTAGGTGTGAAAGGGGCTGGATCATTTTGACTGGGTCAAACTTGACCAAATCTACTGCGTTGTCATGGAGGAATGGCCATCAATGAGGCACAACACAGTTTTAGATGGAGATGCCTTGTGTGAAAGAAGTGATCTCATTGGAAGTGGTTTAGGGTTTGCAAGATCTTGTCTTATAAAAGGAAGGGGATGGCAACATTAGAAGGTTGTTGATGATTATCATATTTCTGAATATATTTCCTGTTTAGACATATATATTTCTCTTGATGTTTAGCTGAGATTGAATGTTGTTTAGCATTGGGTGTTCTTGATCGAGAATCCCACCTCTTCCCATTGAGTAGCTCTTAGGAGAGTTGCATTGCATTGTCAACTATCTGGCTGAAGGCCAAGCTTCTTCTTTCAACTACAATGCAGATCATGTTGAGGGTTTGGTTGTATTTGCAAGTTGCAGCAAGTGGAGACTAGATCTTTCAAATATAGGCCATTTCAATGCTCCGTTTCAGTGGTTGGCATGAAGCCAACCACATTTTGATCCCTACAACGCAGTTTTACTTCCAGATCTTCGTTATTCCTGTAGGTGCAGTTGCAAGGTGTTTTGGCACACCAATTGGAGAGTTAGTTTTCAAGTGTTAGGGATCTTCCCTTCACTTTGGAGATCTATTGGATGAGATCATTCTATTGTTCATATCAGATCAGATCCATTTTCTAGATCTGAACATTTCAGTAGATCTGTAGTCTTAGATCTCATATCTACAACTTGTACATGGTGTTTTGCTGAAACCCCAAGGGGATTCTTTAGAGGAGCTTATATAGTGTATGGATGTGTTATAGATCTAACTTTTTGTGCACTTATCTGCTCTAGATCTGATCTGTAATCTACAGTTGTTGCAGACCAATAAAATAACACTGTAAGGATTTTTCCAGTCTTGATATATGATTGCAGCACCTCATTTTGAGTATTTTCTTTCATTGGAGACGTGTATTTCCTGTTATGCATCTTATGGGCCATATTTTTCATCTATTTTGCTATTGTAAATATAAATGAAAGGTCTCCATATTGGCCTCCTACTCTATAAAATATGATCTACATTATTTATCTGTCATTCTGCATTGTATTATTGCATTCCCCATTTGGGAATATTACATTCTATAAAACTCAAGTTTCTCCTCTATTTGAAGATGAAATAGATTAGCTCCTGAATAGTCATGTTACAGCCCAAGATAATGCAGGTTTGCAGTGTTCACATAGTCAGGAGTATGTTAGTGAAACTTCTTCTATTATTGAAAATAGAAATCTCAGTTTAAATGATGACAGTCATGAGACTGATGAAACTATACAGGAAGTTGTTGTGAGTAAGCCAATTTGTGATGATGATTTCTTGCAAAGAGATCAGCTAACAGGGACTATTTTATTTCATGAATACCAGCCTAGATCCATCTAACTATGGATCTATCATGCGCCGAAAGGGATCAAATCTCTCGGGGTGCAAACCTATTTTTTGAGTGCAAAACTTGAGGAAAGGTTTGCACCTCGAGAGATTTGATCCCTCTCGATGCATGATAGATCCAGAGTTAGATGGATCTAGGCTGGTTCCAGTCAGAGGCATCAACGTCACATTTTTCAGATTATTAAATTTTTTGTATACTTTTGAGATGTAAGATGGATCTAGGCTCGTGTGCTGCCAAGGAAAATCTATCAAAGATATGATTAATTTTATCAGTAATATGTAAATATATCAAATATTAATATAATCATTTTAAATATGCTAAATATTTCTGAGATTAACTTGGTTATTTTAGTTTTAAATTTTCTTAGTTACCTTAGTTCGTTGAGATGATAATTATTGTTAATAACCATAATGATGAAATATGATGAAATATTTTTTTTTAAATGCAAAGTGACAATAATAGTATTGAAAGATAGAAAATGTGAATAATAAGAACATACTCATGTTACAATCAATCTTAAACTATTTTTTTCTACTATTCTTATTTCCTCCCTTGTTAGTTTTGTTATCTTTTCATATCAATTTTATGAAAAATAAAATTTAAATCATAAACCATTTAAATCTTTAGCTCAATCTGTTGTAGTAAACATGATACCTTGTCTCTCTTGCTCTCCAATATTAATAGCTTAAATTACTATAACACAAAAATCAATCTACATTGTTAATAACTTTTTGTGCTTACACTAAAATCAATGCATATTGTTAATCCAATCACTTTAAAATTAATGTACTGTCATATATCCAATTACATCAAATCATAAATCAACATATACATTGAAATCAATGCATTTAATGCAAGCAATCAAATAAGATTAGAAAATAGCTTCTACATTGAAATCGATGCACCTAATGCAAGCAATCAAATAAGATTAGAAACCAACATCTACACTGAAATCAATGGATTTACTCAAAGAAACCAAATAGGATTAGAAATAGACATCTACACTGAAATCAATGCATTCAGTGCAAACAATCAAATAGGATTAGAAATAATCTACATTGAAATCAATCCATCTAGTGCAAGCAATCAAATATAATTATAAATCGACGTCTAAATTGAAATCAACACATCCCGTGCAAGCAATCAAATAGTATTAGAAATCACCACCTACACTGAAATCAATGCATCTAGTGCAAGTAATCAAATATCATTAGAAATAAATATCTACACTAAAATCGATGCATCTAGTGCAAATAATCAAATAGGATTAGAAATCACCATATCCACTTATATCAATCCATCTAGTGCGAGAAATATTCTTCCCCCTCCACCCTCCATCCATGTCTATATCCCCCTCCATCTATTCTTTTTTGTCTCTCTATCTCACCCCCCTAAACACACATGCTCTCACACTCCATATATATCATTCTCTTTGTCGATCACCCTCTCTCCCCATCTCTCTCTTCTTCCCTCTCTTCCCCTTCTCTCCCTCTCCCCCGCTAATATCTCTCTTTCCTCCTTTTGTCCTCTCTCTCTCTCTCTCTCCATCTTCCTTATCACTCACTCTCTCTCTCTCTCTAGGAACCAATATCTACACTGAAATCAATGCATTTACTCAAAGAAATCAAATAGGATTAGAAATCGCCATCTACACTGAAATCAATGCATTTAGTGCAAACAATCAAATAGGATTAGAAATCATCTACATTGAAATTAAGTCATCTAGTTCAAGTAATCAAATATAATTATAAATCGACATCTAAATTGAAATCAACACATTCAGTGCAAGCAATCAAATTGTATTAGAAATTACCACCTATGCTGAAATCAATGCATCTAGTGCAAGTAATCAAATATCATTAGAAATAAAATCGATGCATCTAGTGCAAATAATCAAATAGGATTATAAATCACCATCTCCACTTATATCAATCCATCCAGTGCGAGAAATATTCCTTCCTCTCTCCACCCTCCATCCATATCTATATTCCCCTCCATATATTCTTTTTTGTCTCTCTATCTCACCCCCCCTAAACACACGCGCTCTCATACTCCATATATATCAATCTCTTTTTCAATCACCCCCTCTCCCCATCTCTCTCTTCTTCCCTCTCTTCACCTTCCATCTATATCTCTATCTTCCCCTTCTCTCTCTCTCCCCCATTAATATCTCTCTTTCCTCCTTTTGTCCTCTCTCCCTCTCTCTCCATCTTCCTTATCACTCTCTCTCTCTAGAAACCAACATCTACACTGAAATCAATGCATTTACTCAAATAAATCAAATAGGATTAGAAATCGCCATCTACACTGAAATCAATGCATTTAGTGCAAACAATCAAATAGGATTAGAAATCATGTACATTGAAACCAATTCATCTAGTGCAAGTAATCAAATATAATTATAAATCGACATCTAAATTGAAATCAACAAATTTAGTGCAAGCAATCAAATTGTATTAGAAATCACCACCTACACTGAAATCAATGCATCTAGTGCAAGTAATCAAATATCATTAGAAATAAATATCTACACTAAAATCGATGCATATAGTGCAAATAATCAAATAGGATTATAAATCGCCATCTCCACTTATATCAATCCATCTAGTGTGAGAAATATTCTTCCCTCTCTCCACCCTCCATCCATATCTATATCCCCCTCCATCTCTTCTTTTCTATCTCTCTATCTCACCCCTAAACACACACACTCTCGCAATCCATATATATCAATCTCTTTGTCAATCCCCTCCTCTCCCCATCTCTCTCTTCTTCCCTCTCTTCACCTTCTATCTATATCTCTATCTTCCCCCTCTCTCCCTCTCTCTCCATCTTCCTTATCACTCACTCACTCTCTCTCTCTCTCCACCTTTCTCTCTCTATTTATTTCTTCTTACCTCTCTCCCCCTCCCCCTCCAAGTCCATCTCTCTTTCCCTCCCTCTCTCCACTCTCTCACATCCTCTCTCTTCCTTCCTCTCTTTCCCTTTCTCTCCCATCTCTCTCTCCCTCTTTCTCTCTCTTCACCCACCAACTATGTTACTATATCCCTCCCTCTCTCCTTATATCTCCTTCTCCCCCCTTATCTCCATCTCTCCTTATTTGTCTCTTTATCTCAGCCCCAAACATACACGCTCTCTCTTTGTCTCTCCCTTGTCACTCCTTCTCTCTCTCCACTTCTCACTCTCTATATTTCTTATTTCCTACATCTCTCCCCCTCTAACTCCATCTCTCTTATCGATCCCTCTCTCCTCCTCTCTCTCAAGTCCTCTCTCTCGTCCTTCCTCTCTCTCTCTCCCCTAAATCCCTCTCTCTTCCCTAATCTCTCTCTCTCTCTCTTTTCCCTCCAATCCTCTCTCTTCCCCCATATCTCTCTCTCTCTCTCTAATCCTCTCTCTTCCCCCATCCCTGTCTTTCTCTCTCTCTTTCCGCCCCTCTCTCTCTCTAACTACATCACTATATCCCTTCCTCTCTCCTTCTCACTTCTTCTCTTCCCCCTTCTTTCCATACATCTTACTTTGTCTCTTTATCTCACCCCTAAACATACACACACACTCTCTCTCTATTTCTTCTTAGTTATGTAAACTAATGAACATAAATATTTGTAAATATAAAGCAGATTATGGAGTAAATATGAAAAGAGGTTTTATTTACTTACCATACCTCTAGTTTATTTATATTTTTATTTATTTACCATACCCCTTTTCTTTACTATGGTATTTGGCCCATAGGATTGTTATATAATTAGATTTTTATTTATAATCCTATTTGATATACAGTTATTTATTTACTTTACCTCTTTATGCCTCTTTTATATTTATTTATTTACCATACCTCTTTATATCTATTTTATATTTATTTATTTATTTATCATACTTGTTTATACCTCTTTTATATTTATTTATTTACCCATGGTATCAATATTAGTTTGTCCCATGGTATTCGTCCCATAGGCTTCATCTAAGTAAAACCTCTTTTTAAAGTTTTTTTAAATATAAAAAGGTTTATGGAATAAATATAAAAATAATTTTTATTTATTTACCATACATCTAGTTTATAAAATTTTTTATTTATTTACCATAGCTCTGGAATAAGTATAAATTCATTTTACAGATATTTAATTAAAAGAAATATTAAAAGATTTTGGATTTTGATTGTTTGTGTTGAATTAACTCTTTTCCTTTGATTTAGGAAATGGTATTGACTTTAGTAAAGAGTAAAGATGTTTAAAACTTTACTTAATTTGGAAATTCAATGTGGTAATTTTTTTTGTTAATGGTAAATTTATGATTCATTCAAATTCACGTATATAATTTAGTATCCATTCAAATTATATAAATAATACATAATTGTATTAGAAATTGATATATGTTCTAGCACAATGCGATTTTTCTTTTTTTTTAATTTAAAACTTAAGCTGGCATTTTGTATGAGGACGTGACCCACCTGACATCGGGGTCATATTGGGTTTTAGATGCGCCTCTTGGTGCAGTGATAGGGCAGCCATTTTTAACAATCTTGAAGAATGTTTTATGTTCAAAGATGACTTAGACTATGAATGGAAGGAGAATGAGTTCGAGAGAGATAGCATGCCAGAGATAGAATCAAAGTTGCTCATACTTCAGGAATTTACAACCAACACTCAGATAGCAGAAAGTCATACTTCCCTATGCCTTCCTATGGATTAACGAACAAGTATTCTTTCAGATAAAAATGAAGGGAGTATTTGTATTTTTGTTGTTGGATCTCAAGACAAGAATCACATGTTCAGTAGACACTTGGAGTGGCCTAGTTTTTTTTTTTCTTCCTGCTCAAGGAAAATGAGAGTGGAATTCAAGTAGCCACCCGCTGGATTGGTTACACTGGAAGGATCACTTCACATGATTTTACATATGTCTTCAGCAGGCAGGTAATTTTCATCAGGATTTGAAGCCCTCAAGTTTTGGTGATATGTTTCCATCAATAAGTTCAGTAAGATTTTGTCTAGTCCAAATCAGTTCAATTTCGAGTCAGTTTTCATTATTTAGTCTCGTCTTTTGATTTTGACTCCATGCCCAATGGTTAGGCTACTTGGTCTATGGTTTTCTTGACACCTCCAAGGAGCTACCATCCCCTATTGGAGCCAATGTTAGTGTCAGTCTATACAGCCTGTCACCAATGATCAAATGGGCTCTTATCATGTCTTTTTAGGTTCTCATAGTCAAATTTTTGTCATTTCATTAGGTTTTTAATTAAAAATTTAGTCACTGGATAGCAGGTCTAGGGATATTTCCACTCCTTTCAAAAATTTCACATGTCGGTCCTTGTCATCACTCAGCTTAGTGTACCATCATTGAAAGGTCATCATTAAATCATGATTTCATTCAGTTTAGTGTCTCCATTAGGTCATTAGCGTTTCAAGATCACCAAATCTGTCATTCCATGCATAAAAGCTGGCAATGGAGTGTTAATAGGTAAATTTTTTCAATAAAGTTTGATTTCAAAATGTAATTCATGTTTTTATATGAAATAAGTTCATCATGTTCCTAGCATACAAAGTGTCAAAATTACAAGTTTGTAAAGTAAAGTGAAAGGACATGTAGTGGGCCATCCCACTACCATGAAGAAAAGTGACCAATACAAGCTATAAAAGGGCAATTCAAGCTCATTTTTTCATTCAACTCAGTGAAGAAGAGCTCTCATCCATCACCAAGTGCAAATTCAACAATTTCAAGACAAAAACACTCCAAATTCGGTGCCAAAAGCAGCCATGTTGTGTTTTCTTCCCTCCACGCTACGCTTTTCTCAAAACGTTGTGTTTTCTCTCCTGGAGGCTTAAAACCAAGTCCTATAGGCTTCTGAAGAATATCACAGTGTTTAGCATCAATGGACAAGTATGTTACACCTTTGAAAACCCCTCCTTGCAACTCAATTTTATAATTTTAGTGTGTAAACCCTCCATTGGCCTCTACACTGCGTTTTAGTGGCTAGCCCTATTTTTTAAAGTTCGCAAGGTAAATTCACTTTCCCCTCGACTTGTTTACCTCCCTCACACTCAAAATAATCTGCCATAGCTTTCATAACCCTTCATTCCCCATTCCTAAGTCCCAAACCCTAAACCCTATCCCAATTCTGCCATTTTGGGCAGTTTTCCTAGCTAGGACTGTGTTAAAATTTCCTAGCTCATTTCCCTTGCCCATTTCACTTCCTACACCTCCATAAAACCCTTGCCAATCTCCCTAAATTTTTCTACTCCCATCCCCCTTCCCTAAACCACTCATTCTATCCCTTTTTCCCTTCCCTTGTTTTGTCATACTAGGGTTTTAACCCTTGCTATCAATCAAATGGAGGAGAAGAGATCTTATAAAAAAGGAGGTCGAGCTATAAGATATGAGCCCTTAACCACTCTTGAAACAATGTCTACACCATTTTGCAAGCATTATTTTCAAGCAGTAGGGTGTCTTACTTTTTGTCAACTAGTTGAGAAGGTCAAATACAATGCCACATTGACCAAATTGTTTGCCACTCAACTAAAAAGGGACAAAGTAACAATTACAGGGGTTGATTTCACTATATCAATTGATATAGTATTTGAGGCCATAGACATGCCCAATCATGGTGAAAAATGGTTTAAGAACCAAGATCTATTCCTTCAAAATTATCAGCCCTATCTCAAAGGACATCATTAACAACACATGAAGAATATTTTTCATGTTGGGCACCTCCTTGAGAAGTACACACCACTCATGAAGATCATCATGAAGTACTTCACCTATGAGGGAATATTTTCTAGACTATATGAGTATCATGTCAGACTTCTTATGCAATTCGCAAGGGTAAAGCCACTCAATTTTCCTTATTACCTCTACAAAAGTCTAGCAAAGATGGCAGAAAAGGTCCAACATAAGTAGAGTAGTCTTGAAAGTAGCCTCTTCCATCATGCTCTGATCAAGATCATTGTTTTACACTAGCTTGAGAAGAAGAACATCACTTAGGACACTTTCATGCAGCCATGTCTTTTTGTCTTCTAGTAGCCAGCCTACTAGCCCTAGTTCTCCATCAGCGCCATCAACACCTTCTAGACATGTGGAGGTTGGCTCACTTAGCACAGTTTCAATGAGGATGAATATTGAGGTCAATAAAACATGGCAAAGAGGCATAAGGCTTGTGTTTTCTCCTCAGATTGAGGAAGGGTCCAAGCCCACATCAGCAGAGTAGGAAACGCCATTACAACATGAGACATCTATGCACAATGAGGAGCATGATTTTCAATTAGAAGACTTGGAGGCTAGTGAAGAGCATGAAAACCTAGAGAGGATCATCAAGGACAAATATCCTCAGATCAAAGAACTCCAAGACAACTTGGCAAGGGTGAATTTCATCATTTCCTTCCTAGAGCAAGAAAACAATCAGTTGAAGGAAAAACAATAGTCTTTGGAGAAAAATCAATTTGAGGCTAGCATGCATGATATTAAAGGTAAATAAGTTCTGATAGTGAAGATTTAGAGAGGCATCAAAAGAAGGTGACAAGGAAAATACCAAGGACCATGGATCTCAAAAGAGCATTGCAGAAGGAAATAGAGAAAAATCCCCCAGATGAGGAGTTGACCTTTGAAGAAAGAATAGCCATGGAAAATAATGAAAACAGGGAGTTTCAGATTGAGAAATTCAATATTCACTTGGAGAATCTCCTTGAAAAGGCCAACAAGGACAACAAGATACATAAACACATGGCTGGCCATTACTATGCAAGAAATCGGATTTGTAATATCAAATTCAAACAATTGCAAGCCAAATTGAAGGAAACCCTAAAAATTCAAAAGGAGAAGGACAACTTGGAGATTATTTTTGATGCTTTCCTAGTGGCATAATATACCATATGAGGCACCTCTAGACTAGTTTTAAGGATTTTTGGAGAAAATTTTGTTTTTTGAGAAATTTTGGTCAAATTTGGAAATTCAGAAAACCAGTCATACTGGAAAAAACGTAGTGTGGGCCACGCTACACTTTTGTTGGGGGGGTCCATTGGAGGAAAACTCAGCATTTTTGGATTCCTTTTTATGTGTATATAAATATTATTCAGCGTTTGGGCCATGTCAGCCACTTATGGGGGGTCAAACTGCCCAAAAACATGCTAAAAATCACCTTTTTGGCCTGTTTTTGGAGCCTTCGCTACGCTTTCTGACTATTCTTGGGAGATTGAATATTTGGAGGGCTAGAAGCCACCTTTTTAAGTGCTTTATTAGTCTATCATGTAGTATACATCCAGGTATTTCCAATGGTACCTTCAGATCCTAATTTGGACACTTGGACGGCCTCCAAAAGTTAGTTTTCCTTAGCTCACTATGCTTTCTCTAGAAGGCAATTTTCACTGAACCTTTGACCTAGTTTGACTTTTTACTAATGTAATTGATACATGATGATGATTTTATGATATCATGAGATGTAATTCAGCTTTTAAATGGTAAAATAGGGTAATTACATGCTTGTTAATGTAATTATTGGTCAAATGTATCTAGTTTTCTATGATGAGGTGAATTGGTTGGCCTCCACTAGAGATTAAGGTTTTTTTGAGCTTATCATGTAACCAGCTCCACAACTGATGGATTCGGCCCCTGAGAGAGGAAAGATGTTGTTTTGGTCTATATCTATCATTTTAAGAGTCATTTGACTCGCTGGACATCAGTGGATTGTAATCTTGTATCTTGTACTTTCACTCATATACAGAAATCAAAGGATGTAGTTGCATATATTATCTAGGAATTCATGTGCAGTGAGTTTATGATCATGTATCTTCTCTGTTATAGTATTTATTGAATGATATATAACTCCATTTTCATATATTGTATCTTCAGTGGCTTTCCTTACAGTTCATAGGAAGAATTCTATTGATTTAGCTATGTTTATATGTAAATTTCATTTTGTGTTTCATGCTTCCATTTTAATGAATTCATGATTGAACATTCTCATTAAATCCCTCTACTCTTTCAGACTCACCACCATACCTACAAAACCCGAAATCCATCATAAATCCATTTATACCTTGCTCCTTTATATATTTTTAGTTGTAAACCCTTTGATCCCTAGACCTAGCTACTTGGTTTCATCCCTGATCTAGCATCAAACCCTAAATTTCTCAAAACCTACCTGAGCATATCATATCTAGCCTAGTATCTATCATGTCACAGTCAATTCTTGGTTGTGATATCATTAAGAGAGCCCTCTCATCCTGTTAGGGCTAGCTACTAGGTCAAAGTGGTCTGTGTTTACCTTTGCTAGTCTCCTTTTCAGCCTTTGAAGAACTGGTGGAGTTCTAACACTAGCCACTGATGATTTCTAAAAATATCAACCACCTGAGGGTGTAATCTAATTATTTTGATATATGTCGGTTCACTTCTATTAAAACATCCCCCCATCTTATTATTGTGTTATGGAGATGATAAGATGGCTTTTGTCTTAGAACAGACCTTAGAGGCTTCAATTAACCAAAAACTTTGACTTTCTTGACCCTACTTCTCTTAAAAGCCTCTTAAATTTTGAATTATTGTTGTGAATATGTATAATCTTTTCATGAAAATTTTCATAATATGGTGGGGTGACATCCACTTACCTCTGCATTCTGATGTTTCTTGCTTGGGAAATGGTTTTGTTGGGTGTTAATACCATCTGTGAGTGGCTCTCATGGAAATTATAATCATTGTGCAGCGTTCCTGTAGGTTTCCTATAGCATCTGCAGACTTCCTGTAGCAGGGGCTTGCATGCAAACTTCAACCTTGGTGCAGAATTCCTCAATGGCTCCTATCTATTTCCAACTCTTAATTGTTTTCGAAATGCACAATGGAATGAAGGAGAGTGAGCGAAAGCACATTTTTATTCCAAATTGAGTGGACTTGGAGTAGAGTGGTGATTTGGATTTGGAAAGATGTTTCCTCTTTTGGACTATTGGCCCCACTTGAGCCAATCATTTCTACCTGCTTCGAAATAATCTCCATCTCCTCATGATCTCTCCCCTAATTTATTTGACAGCCCAAGTGGCATGCGAAACTCCACTTCTTCATTTTAATTTTACGAGGGTGGCCAAGTAAACTGGCCACCTTTTTGCCTTTTTAAATCTCTATTCTTGACATTAATTCATTTTAGAAATATGATGCATAGCGAGAGGGTGAGGGAGCCATACCTGAGCCTACCTGCTGCTGAGGAGTTGTAAAATTTCTTTTGTGAAGGGAGCCGGAGTTTGGTGATAGCCATCAGTTTTTTTTCTTTTGTTGTGTTTTTTTTAATGCATATTTCTGAGTGAACAACTTCTTTCTTAGTGAGCTGCTTATTATTTTTGTTTGTTGATTCTTTTTGCAAGTGTTGCATGGAGATCCTTAAGTGTTTTTGTTGGTGTGGCCTTCCTCTTGGAGTCCTCTGGTGATCATATGGATCCCTCTTTATCAGCCACCTCTTTCATTTTTGGCTTGTTGTTACACATACAAGATTACTACAAGAAGTGACCATATTATTTTAGCATCCCCCTTTCTGCTACTTTTGAGCCCTAGTTAGCTGATAAATTAGGAGAAGTAGTGTAGGGATTCTAGGGATTGATTTATGATGTGAATGGAGTGGTGGAGAGATTAGAGGAGAGGCCATGTGTAAAGATTTAGCTAAACTAGCTCACAGTGGTGAAAGAGAGGGTTTAGTGAGTGAATACTTATGCATGGAGTGGAGTGATGGTTAGGGTGGTAGGTATGGGAAAAAGAATGATTTTCATGTCTTCCTGGAGGGTTAGGTGTCCTTAAGTGAGATTTTTATCTCTCAGGTGACTTTCCTGTAGCAGTACAGGGTTTTCTGAAGCACTACATGAAACCCTGTACCAGCCTAGGTTTCCTGTAGCACTGCAAAGAGTAAGAAAACATGGGGATTTTTCTCACCTTGAGGGAAAAATGGATGGATGGATGCATATTTGGGTTGATCATGGAGTGGGTAGGTAGGGAAGAAAGAGAAGAGAGAAAGAATGTTGCTCCTCTTTGTCCCAACTGTCCTTGATCAACAACCTACAAAACAGAAATAGGTGAGTGCATAGGTGATGTTTCATATTTTCTCTTTTTCTCTTTTTTTTTTAAAGACAGGTGGGATGCCTCCACGGAGGTTTTCAACCCACAAGCCTGACTTGGGTGCCTCAAAGAGGTTTTCACCCAAAGATCTTTTATTTTTTGTTTTTTTTTTTAATTTTCCTTTTATTTTTCTTTTTTTTTTTGCTCTAGGATCGCCTCATGGAGGTTTTCAACCCAAGAGGTGGCCTAGGATGCCTCAAAGAGGTTTTCACCCATGCCTCTTTATTTTTCTTCTTTTTTCTCTCTCTCTAGGAAGGCGAGGGGCTAGAAACTATGGAGCTTCGAATGAAATTCACCTCCCTGTTTACTGAATTGATAAACTTAGCCTTATACATGGGCTTCTTATTCAATTTTAGTTTGTAACCATTGACAAGTAGGGGGATCCCCTCCTCATCTATGGTCCTAATCTGAAAAGCCCCATTTTCATGGAATTTTTCCACCTGATAAGCTCCTAGCCATCTTGTCATTAGTTTTCCTTTGAAGTCCTTGAATCTGGATTCATAGAGCAACGCCCAATCTCCTTCTTGAAATTTATTTTCTTTGATGTGTTTGTCATGCCAAACTTTCCTTTGCAGTTGAATTACCTGTGTGTGAAGGAGGTATGCATTCTGAACTCATCCAAACCATTTAGCTGCAGTAACCTTTCTCGTTGTGCCTTTGTGATGTCCAGGTCTAATTGAGTTGTCATTCTCAAGTTGTTGTACTCAAACTCAATGGAAAGAAGAGCTTTCTTCCCATAAACTAAATCATAGGGAGTAAACCTTGTGGTGGTCTTCTAAGTGGTATTGTAAGACCAAGTGGCTTCCACCAATCTGTCAGCCCAATATTTTATGTTGCTTCTCAAAACCTTGGTGAGGATGTTCTCCGAGGCTTTATTTTTCACTTCCGTGTGGCCATTTTCTTGAGGATGATAGGCAGTGGAAGTCTTCTACTTTATCTTCTGCCACCTCAAGATTTTTTCAATGAGATGAGATGTAAATTGAGCCCCTTAATCATTGACTACCTCTATGGGGTATCCAAACTTGTAGAACATATTCTCTCTAAGAAAATCAATTGCCTTCTCTTCTGTTGCTACTTTTACAACTCTTATTTTAGCCCACTTGGTCAATTAGTGAGTGCAGACTATGATATACCTTTTCTACCCGGATGGTGGATCAATGGGTCCAATGAATTCCATGCCCCAACTAAGGGTGCAAGGCAATTTCATCCCTCGGTGTAGGTCTCCCCATCCTTTGGCATTGATCACATCTACTGGTGCATCTCTTGGCATCTTGGTAGTCCAATAGTAACCTGCTTGCAAATATTTTACGTTTGTCCCCTTAGCAGCAAAGTGTTCCCCACAAGGACCATCATGACATGCCGAGAGGATGTCAGAAACTTCTTCTTCCCTCACACATAATCTAATAATTTGGTTAGGACCCAACTTGAAGATATTTCCACCAATCTAAGTGAAAGGGGAACATTTCCTGATAATCTTGCTCTTCTCCCTGGATGAAAGGCTCGGAGGAAAATTTTCAGCAACTAAGTAGTTAGCTATGTCAGCAAACCAAGGAGAGAGTGTTGAGATAGCGAAGAGGTGTTCATCCGAAAGTTAATCATCCACCATCCCTTCCTCATCTACAGGTAGAGTTAGCCTAGAGAAGAAATCTGCGACAACATTATCCTTTCCTGACTTATCAACAATTGTTAAATCAAACTCCTGTAATAATAACAACCATCTAATGATTCTACCATTAACATCAGGTATTAAATATTTGATGGTTGCATGGTCAGTATGTACAAAAGTCTGATAACTAGTAATATAATGCCTAAATGTTTTTAAGGAATGGATAATGGCTAAAAGCTCCTTTTTCATGATAGTATAGTTAAGTTCAGCTTTAGACATATTCTTGCTAATGAAATAGATGGCATAGGGTAATTTGTCTTCTAACTACCCCAAGGCTTCCCCCACAGCTTTGTGTGATGCATCTGTGTGGATGTGGAAAGGTAGAGCCTAGTTTGGACCTCGAAGAATGGGGGCAGTAGTTAGCTTTTCCTTAATAAGCTCGAAATATTCTTGAGAGAGAAGGGAATAGAAAAAATTAGAATATTTGGCCAACAACCCAAATAATGGTGAAGCCACCTTTCTGAAGTCCTTAATGAACCTCCTATAGTAGCCATCCAAACCTAGGAAACTCCTAACATCTCTCTACTTTTAAGGAACATGCACCCTGTATTCTTGCTTGTGATATTGAGTGGCCTAGGACTATCCCTGCTCTCTTTAAGAATTCACATTTTTCTGGACTCAAGGAGAGATGCATTTTGATGCACATTCTCAGCACTTTTCCCAAATTGGAGAGAGATTCCTGGAAATCATACCCAAAAGGTGTGAAATCGTCCATGTAGATTTCGACAAATTCATGGACTAGTTCAGAAAAAAGGCTCATGACTGCTCTCTAGAAAGTAGCAGGGGCGTTGAACAACCCAAAGGGAAGGAATTTGTAAGAGAAAGTGCCCCAAGTACATGTGAAAGTATTCTTGTCCTGGACCTCAGGGCTAATTTGGATTTGGTTATACCCACTGAACCCATCTAGGAAAGAAAAAAACTTCTTCCCTGCAAGGCCATCCAGGACTTGATCTATGAAGGGAAAGGGGAAATGGTCCTTTTTAGTGGCTTTGTTTAATTCCTGGTAGTCAACACAGATTCACCACTTTCCATTCTTCTTTGGGACTAGAACAAGAGGAGACACCCACTCACTGTCTGATATGGGATAGATGAAACCTGCATCCAACAATTTTTACAGTTCATCCTTCACTATGTCCGTTAGAGTTGGGTTCATCCTCCTTTTGGGTTGGCACACAGGCCTGCATCCTTATTTCATATAAATATTATGTGTTCACACCAAAGGATGCACCCCTTTCGTGTCTTTGTAGTCCCAAGTGAATGCATCAAGGTTTTCTTTCAAGAGTTGGCATAGCTTCTCTTCTTCTTTGGCTAAGAGGGATGAGTTAATTTGTT
Organism: Pinus albicaulis; assembly: GCA_034641835.2. Taxonomy (NCBI): domain Eukaryota; kingdom Viridiplantae; phylum Streptophyta; class Pinopsida; order Pinales; family Pinaceae; genus Pinus; species Pinus albicaulis. The sequence goes on along the minus strand of CM076575.1, from coordinate 1,486,228,583 downwards.
AAGTCCTTATAATAATAGTGTATCCCCTTATTGTTGTTAGTGTAGCCCCCTTATTGTTAATGATGTACCCCTGTAGCCACCATATTGTTATTATTGTGCCCCATAAAAGCCATTATTGTTATTTTTGTGCCTTTACATTATTATTGTTAGGTCGGCTAGAATTATATTGTGACCCCATGGACTCCTATATATAGAAAGGAGGTTTTTTCATTTGTATCATCGAAGAATTTTTCATTTATGTAATGTACAGGAGGTTTCCCCTTCAAATTGTCTTATTTATAAGGCGTCGATCTCTCTTTTCTTATATTTTTGGCGTTGGTTTTATAACATTTGGTATTAGAGCTTTGGATTATAGGCTTTCGCTGCTTCAAACAGGTCATCATGGAATTTTCACTATAAATTTTTTTCTACGAGGGTTCAGACACTAAAAAAAAAAAACCATTTTGAAGAAATCCTAAGGAAATTTTTGTAAAAATTTCATATCTTAATTTGCAATATTTTCGGAGATATGATCTATGGAAGTTAGGGTTTTTGCAGGCTCCTGAATTTCATATAAAATAGGTGACCTTGGGAAAATCGTTATAACTCTCTCTCTTAGCATCAGATTAGAATTTTGTAAAAAGTGTCTGAAATCAAACGGACTATAGTTTCAAGTGTATCAAATTCAGAGCCGAAGGAGGAAACAGTGACACATGGCACGTCGTACAAGTTCGCTCTACTGAACGGGCCCATAATTAGGTCATTGTGGGAGATTGGGCATAACTTGGCCTTGAAGAATCCAAATCAGGTCAAACCTATGGAAATCAAAAGAAGATTTAAAGGGCTACTATAGGACCGGATTTCAGATATTGAAGATCCGAAATCACAAAGATAATTCAGCTTCAATACCGAGCTCCTCAAAATCAAGAAAAAGGTGTGTAATTTTTTTTTCTAATTGCATAAGTCTTGTTTGAAAAATCATTTTGAAGTGATTCCAAGGGAATATTGAAGCATATATATCAGTACTGGGTTCTAAAATGTCCCCTAAAAGGAATTCAACACCCATTAAGCCCTTTGAAAGCTCTAATATGATGCAAGAATAGGAAGAATTGCAGTATGAGATATCAAAATTATAGTACCAAGTGCAACAAATTTTGATCTTACAAAGAGCAATCAAAGATGACATAGATGGTTTAAAAGCAAAAATGGAGGCTAATTTGGATGGTTTGAAGGATCAAATTAAAGCTAATATGGATGGTAAAGTAGTGGAATATCACATCGAGCATCAACAACAAGTTCTCCAACTCTCAAAGGATAACTTAACTTTGGTGCAGAATCGAATGAAACAACAGGAAGATCAACATCGCAGCGAAAGAAGTTCTGAAGAAGTCACACAAACAAGATCTCCAAAACTACCAAATCGATCAATTTCAGAGTATCTTTGCAAGTGGAAGAACTTACTCGTTGAATATTACACATGGGAGGATGAGAATTTTATATAGAAGCATCTAGAAATAATCAAGCATTGAGGGAAACACTTGTTTGAAGGAGAGGGACATGTTAGGCCCCTATAATACTAGTGTATCCCCTTATTGTTGTTAGTGTAGCCCCCTTATTGTTATTTTTGTACTCGTGTAACCGCTATATTGTTATTATTGTGCCCCATAAAAGCCACTATTGTTATTCTTGTGCCCTTACATTATTATTGTTAGGTCAACTAGGACTATATTGTGACCCCATGGACTCTTATATATAGAAAGGAGGTTTTTTCATTTGTATAATCGAAGAATTTTTCATTTATGTAATGTAAAGGAGGTTTCCCCCTCAAAGTGGCTTATTTCTAAGGCGTTGATATCTCTTTTCTTCTATTTTTGGAGTTAGTTTCATAGCATAATCTTCAGATATTTTGATGGGCCAAATTCCACAACCTCGGTGGTTTCATAGGTTGAATCAACTGAGTGAGGTTCCATCCAAGGGTGGATTTCATATTATTTGACTAGGTCAATGAGTGGAATTTCATTGGTGGGTTGGTTTTGAATGATGTGGTAAATGAGCTCATCCTCATCGGGTTGCCCCCCTCTAAGAACAATATCTATGGTACAAATGGGGTAGGGTGTGGTAGTGTATACTTCATCTTCTTCTTCTTAATCATCCTCCAACCACAAAGTTAGGTCATGGTCAATGGAAGGTTTGAAAGGAGGATATAATGCCATCCGTTTAGACAAGGGTCCATTCTTTATAGTCATGTTTCCGGTGCGGAATATGATATAAGAATCGGCAGTGGCTACCCAAGTTCTTCCTAAAATGAGAGGATATAAATTAAACCTTGTTTTTGGCTAGAAGACCAGGAAATCTGTAGGGTACTCCCAAGATTCGATTGAGACCATAACATCCTCAACAATTCCTTCCGGAGCTACTGTGGACCTCTCTGCAAGTTGCAGAACATTGGTGGTCTTTCTCAAAGCTCCTTGTAGGTTGAGTTTAAGCATAGTTTCCTTAGTCATCACATTGATGGAAACCCCGAGATCAATCAGAGTATTGGGGACTATGACACCATCGATGTGTACATCTAATATTGGACTTACAGGGTCCAATTACTTTAGGAAGATCACCCTTCCCAACATTAATTCACACAGTTGTCCAACTACATTGATGGTGGGGGTGTATTTCTTTTTTCTCTCATGTTTCTTAAAGAAATTTTCTTTTATGAGCCTATTGTAAATAGGAAAATCCTTAATGGCCTGGAGAAGGGGTATTTTCGCACACAAATTGTTTAGTTCTCCTAGACGTTCAGTATCTTCTTGGGTGTGCTGACTAGAGTGGATCAAGCGCTCAGGAAAAGAATGTTGTTGAATTTGAGTGTTGCTTTCTTCCTTTTCCTCCTCAACCTATGCAGGTGGAGATGGAGGATGATTGTATGGGAGTATTCTTCCCGACCTGAGGTTGATCTCATGTATCTCCACAGCATAAGCTGGATTGGATATTTCCCCATTGTAAACCTGTTTTGCCTGCTTGTTGTTCAGGTTCAGATTGGGCTGGGTAGGAATCTGAGGCAAATTAGGTGGAGAAGAATGGGTGAGCTGAGGTTGAGGTTGGGGTAGAGGAAGTAAAGAAGGTGGTTGATTGTGTTGGGGCCTCCACCCTTGTGATGGGTTTCTCCACTGAGGTGGTTGAGGAACATATTACTGGAATGGTTGTTTCATCGGGTGAGGGTGATATGGAGGGTTGTAAGGCCAAGTAGGAGGTGTAGGCCATGATGGAGGAGTGGATGTGTACCAAGATTGCATAGGTGCATTCTAGTTTGTATGATAGTAGGAATACGGTGCACCTTCCATACCCTGTTGATATGCCCAAGGCCCTTGAGGCCTCCTCTGATTTATGAAACAGAGTTGCTCGGGTCCTTCTTCCCCACCTTAATATACATATTTGAGACTGGGTATGGAGGGATACTTATATGTGGCATGATTATCTTCACAAACTAAGCAAACCTCTATGAAATTTAGTGGACATTCATTCCGAGGGTGTTTTCTAGTACATATAGGGTAGAAGATAGCCAAGACCCTCTCTTCTTCCTTTTGCTTCCTCTTGATCTATATTGTGTCCATTTGCAAAGCAAAGGTGTGCAACATCTCACTTTTGAAGTCCTCCAACATATTTCTAATCTCATGCTTGATGAATGTGGAAGAGGAAGGAGTGTTGGTCATGCTTTGGCTAGCTCTATATTTCTTCTTAGCTTCCCTAGAGTGATTTCTAAAGACAGTTTTGATGTCCTCATAAGGTAGTTGGTAGATGTCTCCTCCAGACATCATATTAAGGGTTTCTATCACCTCTTCCCTGATCCCTTGGAGAAGTACCAATTTAAATGATCAGGGATCAAGGGTTCAGTTGGCTCTTTTATAGCTCAGCTGGAATATTTGTTCATAATCCTCTAATGATTCATCTGATCCCAGAGTCATTATAATGTAATATTCCCAATTAGTAGCAGCTAATTGGAAATATTAATTTTGACTAATTTTGCCTTTATAAAGTTAAAATATAAATAAAGTGGGTGAAAAGGAGAATATGACCCACTTAGGATAAAACACACTCCCTAAAGTCACTAAGGAGATATAACGTTGTAATCAAGGGGACCAAATTGAGCAAGCAGCAAAGGGGTATTACCATGGTATCGTGGGTAGAGGCGCACGCAACCAAGGGATATTACCGTGGTATCGAGGGTGGAGGCAGCCGTAGGATTCGAGAGCGGCCAACGCTATATAAAGAACATAGTTTCCTCATTCTGACATCATGGAGAATTAATGCATTTGAATCAGGTCATTGTGACTTGGAGCACGCTAGCTGTTTAGCCTGTCTACAGCAGTGTTTAGCGCATTGAGTGTCTCCGTTCGGAGATCTCGTCCTCAGCCCTAGGGGACTTCGAGTGCCTGCTCGGGTGAGGTAGTATCGTCTGTGTCTTTATAGGAAGATCAATCTGCTGTATTGGTGAAGGAGCAACGCATCTATTGACTGTGTGGCATCTGTGGAGGAGTAGCGCTTTTATTGACTGCGCAGTCCTGAGTGGAGGACGCATTCCGTATTGGGGAAATTTCCAGTGGGTATCCATGGAGGATCTTGGTTTATTGAGGATTTCTGAATCAACAGGTGAGAATAATATTGGAGATCACAGATAGGGGAAGCATGATCATTGGGAGGAAGCACAGATCCACAGGGAGGTATTTCTGGGCATCGACACAACCGTTTTTCAGCAGCTGGAATGCAGATCTAAAACGTAGTCATTCCATGCAGCATTCTGAGAATAGATCTTAACTTGCCTTGTGCAAGTTTAGATGCTATCGCTTGATCACCTATTGTACTCCTTTGTATTTATTAGATTAATAAAATGGCTCAGCGTTCTCTTATTTCTTGAGTATTTGTGCATGCTTTATATACACGCTATTGTATGTCTGCAATCTGTTATTTCTTCCCTTTGCATTTAGATTTATATACCACTTGTTGTGTTTTTCCCCACACTCTTAGACAGAGCCTGGAAAGGGCCAGATAGCCTCCAGATCTCATCCTCTTTTCAAAGGTGAAATATCTGGTAAATGCCCTCCCACTCCATCTCTGGTTAGAGTTGCCTGTGTTTTAGAGATATCCCTAAAAAGAAAGATTACAGTGGTATCAGAGCATAGATCTAGCTCAGCTTGTGGAGCTAGTAGTCTATGTCATTGGAAGAAAAACCCTACATCTGCCACAGAGGTAGGAAGTATAGAGATATTGAGCATAGGTTGAAGAACACCTACGGAGAGGGAGAGTATGCTCGAGTGGTGGACACAGAACAGGAGGAGCCTGCGGTAGAAGCAGAGCAGGGAGAGCCGATGGCTGATGATAGCTATGCAAAACAATTTGGGGAAGCACTCCTCAGATCAGTGCAGGATCTGGTGAGGCAGATAAAGGTGATGGGTCAGAGATTCATGGCTGTGGACACTAGACAGCGTGAAATCCCAAAGGGTTTCCAGGTTGGTGAGGGGTCGGGCACATCCCACCATTTGCAGGAGCAGGTTGTCGCTCCGCACCAGGCATCACATGCCCCCACTTGTGCTACTATGCCCACTTTTATGAGAGCAGATATTGGGGCAGGAGCACGAGAGGAACCAGAGTCTGACCGCATAGGTGATTATTTTTCTGAGTACCAGGCAGCTGGGCAGGAGTTCAAGGATGCCATTTTATTCAAAGACTTTTTTCAGATCAAGTGGGACAGTAGACCCCGCGACCATCACAGAGGACATCAACATTATCATGATGGAGATTATTTTCGCGAATGGCAGTCCATGGGGGAAAACTTCAGAGCGGCTTTTCCCTTCAGAGATTATTGTCAGCTCAGGCAGGTTGAAGGAGGAAGGAATAGTGGGGGGTCTAGCACGCAGAGTTCAAAGTTGCAGTGTACCACTAGGAGGACACATTTTCCCACATATGATGGATCCACTAATTTCACAGTTCGAGATCGGGTGGAAAGGTTGTATACCTCTTTCCAACTTGACCAAATAACAGAAGGGGAAGCCATCAAAATGGTTACCTCGCACTTGGAGGATGAGGGCACACAAGATCATGGGGAGCATGTGGATACACCCAGTGAGTCTAAGCCCAAGAAGATCAGAACGTTGAAAAAGATGAGTTTATTCTCATCTATTTTCAGATCCAGAGGAGATGCATCCACCTTTGAGGAGGTCAAGAAGATTGAAGAAAAGAAGAGGAAGTACCATGCACTTGCTATTCTCATCAAGAAGAAGATATTGAGCATGGAAGATACTTGGATCATCAGATCCTCAGTGATTACCTTGTTCAGTATAGATCTCAACCTAGAGCCTTCAGGGAGACTCTATATTTTCCTCATTTAATCCAGCTGAAGGAAGAGAAGAGACCGTGTAGCAGAAAAGAAATCAAAGGCAATAGATTTCTATTGTCTACCTTTGATGGGTCATATAATGCAAAAACTTGGGTGAGAAAGTTGGAGGAATTTTTCCTACTACATCCTGTAGTAGGGAAAGAATTTGTTGAAATATTAGCACTGCACTTGGAGGGTGAAGCCTATGATTGGTGGTGCAGCCACTTGAGCCATGAAAGGGTGAATACTTTTGCAGAGTTCACTCAAAGGTTGATCCAAACCTTTGATGGAGAAAGAGCAAAGAAATAAAAGATCACATCACCTCTTGAGGAGGCTTGTGATAATGCTGTCACACTCATGGAGGAGCAGCCACATGCATCAACAGTTGGGGCAACCAACACTTTTGAGGAAGGGTCTCTTGCAGCCCTGCAAGAAGTTCTGAAAGCACATCAAGGTATGAAAAGATTTCTACATTCCATTGTTGTAGAAAATTCTTTTGATCAATGTGAAGATTTACTTTTGCATGACCAAGGGTCAAATCCCATTGCTATTATAGAGCAACTTGGTTGCACTGCGTTGTGCAACATGGAAACACTCAAGAAGGAATCAAACCATCATTCTCATGAGCCATTGTTGGATTGTACATCACATGGGAGGTTGGGGTTTGAAGCCTTGAAGATTGATGGGAGACATCTTGGAGTAAGAAACCCTTTCTCCCTTCAATATGACACTTTCTCAATGAGCTCCTCTCATCTCAAAGAGGAACTTCTATGTTCAGATCCAAGACCTCGTTGGTTTTGGAAGACTATTGATAAAAGGGAGGTCTCAAGGAGAGATCTCATCAGAGGTGCACTTCAACACACCATGGAGTGCAAATATTTTCTTCCTTTCTCACAAGAGCAGATAGAAGATGGAGGACATCTTAAGATGGATAGCGCCTCTCATGCCTATGTTGGACATTCCTTGAGCCATACACATCATGATGGGAGGTTTTTGCCTACCACCTATTTGATTCTTGATATGGTCTCATTGATCCTTGGGAAGCTTACATTTCAAAATCCCATGAAGTGCAAAGACAGGAATTTGATTTGGGAGGATGGTAGCCCTCATGGGAGGAGTACCAAGATGAGGAGAAGAAGAAGGCATCCACAAGCGATTGAGTGGATTTGGTTGATGAGCAAGGAGCTAGGAGGCTACTTGCAGATCTATGATACTGGGCAGCAGGAGGCTTGCCTGCGCTAGTTACCCTTGAAAGAGTTTGGCCATCGCTTGGAAAACACTCTTCCTAAGAGTAAGAGGATGGGTACTTACATCATTGAGCAACATAGAGTATGGATGCATGGTGTTGATATGATACTCATATCATTCATCATGTCTTCATCACATGATTGGTATGATGGAGGTATGGGGAGGCAGCAAAAAGTTTGGTTTCTTTGCTTGTTCTTGGGAGAGCAAGATCAGCTTTGATCTCACACTTTGTATGATGTTGCAAGAGGAGGAGATGGCATTATCTCCTTGATCTTTGATGATGGCTTGGAAGCACATCCAACTTGGGAGGTATTCCACATTTATTGCAGCATTATTAGAGGATTCTTTGACAAGGAACATGTCAAAGAACAGAGCTTTATATTGACAGGAGCTTATTTGCATGAGCTCACAGCGCTGTCACCTTGGAGCAGAGACTTATGGATGAAATGTGCCCAGCAGAAGTATGGAGGATCCATAACACACAGGTCCTAGGATCATTTCATATTTTTTTCACTTGATGAACAAAGAGGAGGTAATGATGATAGAGACATCTATCACTATGGCATATTCTTCTTGACTTGGGTTTCCAAGCATGAGGAGGATTATCTTCTTGCAGCACATGGTTCATTCTCCTTCATAGTATGCCAAAACATTGTGGAGGACTCATTTATGGACCCATGTACCATCTTACTTCCAGCATATGGTGAGGAGTTTGTTTATACATTCATTTATTTGCACACTCTTACCAATCTTATGCAGTGCATTGCTTCACAAGAGGGCAAGCTTGTCACATTGCTCCATGAGTTATATTGGGCCAATATACATGATGGAGGCAACCATCTCTTTTGTGGCCTTGGGAAAATGTTTTATCATCACATGTATGTTCAGCTTGTGCACTCTAACATGTGTCATATGAAGACATGCATGATTAACCATGTAAGAAGAAACATTTTGCCATGTACTTTTATCAAGCAGCAACTTGTAAAACTGCGCTGTACTTGTTTGAGAAGTTGTTGGTACCTTCTAACATCACTTGAAACCTTTAGCATTTTCTTCATATCATTGCTAATCATGACTTCATATGTTGATATAGATCAGATTTTTCAAGGGAGCATGAATATGAGAGTGACACATGAGATGGATGTGTCCTTGGATGGGGAGAATTCCCACATTCTTTGCACTACATGTTCTAATGGGGGCATGCGAGGAGATATAGCCACCACGGCCACATGTTTGTTTTATTTTGAGGTGGGCCATGAGGTTGATATTCATCCAATGTACAGCCATGGGCAAGTGCTTGATCATGTATTGTTGTTACATTCAACGATTTACTATCTTTTAGTAGATGTGATTAATCTTGTACATTGATTGCCATGTAATTTTCTGAAGTTGAAGTGGGTGAAACTGCGCTACATCTTATTGAGATATTGTTTGTATCATACACTATCATGTATAACTTGCAGAAAACTTCTCATTGGGACACTCTATGATGATCTTGTCCTATTCATCATGGATGGATTGTTTTGGGCCAGCACGTTCTTCATTGTTGGAGGAGAATTCTTTGGAGGATTTCTCTTCACCTTGCCATTTGAGGGCAATACTTTTGCAGCCGAGAATCAGCACATACTCTACACTTATCATAAGTGGAGAGGAGGACAGCCTGATGTAGGCTACAATGCTTGCCATGTTCAGATTTTCAGCCCACCTTCATTTCTAGAGCTTGAGGTGGAAGAAGATTTTCAGGAGTTGCCTTGTTGGGAGGTTGCTCACTTTGTTTGGATGATTGATTGGGGATGGAAGATCCACATGAGGGAGATGTTCCTCAATATATTTCAGACTCCATGCCTTGAGTGGAGGCCTTCCAGTTCTATCCTTGTAGTTTCTTGAGGACAAGCAACATTTGGGAGGGGAGGACTGTAATATTCCCAATTAGTAGCAGCTAATTGGAAATATTAATTTTGACTAATTTTTCCTTTATAAAGTTAAAATATAAATAAAGTGGGTGAAAAGGAGAATATGACCCACTTAGGATAAAATGCACTCCCTAAAGTCACTAGGGAGATATAACGTTGTAATCAAGGGGGCCAAATTGAGCACGCAACAAAGGGGTATTACCATGGTATCGTGGGTAGAGGCGCACGCAACCAAGGGATATTACCGTGGTATCGAGGGTGGAGGCGGCCGTAGGATTCGAGAGCGGCCAATGCTATATAAAGAAGATAGTTTCCTCATTCTCACATCATGGAGAATTAATGCATTTGAATCGGGTCATTGCGACTTGGAGCACGCTGGCTGTTTAGCCTATTTGCAGAGTTGTTTAGCGCATTGAGTGTCTCCGTTCGAAGATCTCGCCCTTAGCCCCAGGGGACTTCGAGTGCCTGCTCAGGTGAGGTAGTCTCATCCGTGTCTTTATAGGAATATCGATCCGCTTTATTGGTGGAGGAGCAGCGCGTCTATTGACTGCGCAACATCTGTGGAGGAGTAGCGTGTTTATTGATTGCGCAGTCCTGAGTGGAGGACGCATTCCGTATTGGGGAAATTTCTAGTGGGTATCCGTGGAGGATCTTGGTCTATTGAGGATTTCTGAATCAGCGGGTGAGCATAATATTGGAGATCACAAATAGAGGCAGCGTGATCATTGGGAGGAAGCACATATCCGTAGGGAGGTATTGTTGGGCATCGACACAGCCGTTTTTCAGTAGCTGGAATGCAGATCTAAAACGCAGTCATTCCATGCAGCATTCTGAGAATAGATCTTAACTTGCCTTGTGCAAGTTTAGATTCTATCGCTTGATCACCTATTTTACTCCTCTGTATTTATCAGATTAATAAAATGGCTCAGCGTTCTATTATTTCTTGAGTATCTGTGCATGCTTTATATACACACTATTGTATGTCTGCAATCTGTTATTTCTTCCCTTTGCATTTAGATTTCTATACCACTTGTTGTGTTTTTCCCCACACTCTTAGACAGAGCCTGGAAAGGGCCAGATAGTCTCTATATCTCATCCTCTTTTCAGAGGTGAAATATCTGGTAAATTCCCTCCCAGTCCATCTCTGGTTAGAGTTGCCTGTGTTTTAGAGATATCCCTGAAAAGGAAGATTATAGAACTAAGGCCCAACCACTACACCAAAAGCCCGGACTGTTAGTGAGGGCAGCATCCTAGGGTGTTAAGGGTGAGCTCAACAACCCACCGGATTATCTCGAGGGCAGTAGCTAAATAGCCCTGCGGCTAAACAGCCTCGCAGACCTCAGACACGTGGCAAGGCTCACCCTCAACAGTGCTGCCCTAAACATGGATATTACAGCCCACCACGCTCCGCAGGTCTTGACCTCGAGACCTCAGCTCCGATACCACTAAGGCCCAACCACTACACCAAAAGCCCAGACTATTAGTGAGGGCGGCATCCCAGGGTGTTAAGGGTGAGCTCAACAGCCCACCGGAGCATCTCGAGGGTGGCAGTTAAACAACCCCACGGCTAAATAGCCTCGCAGACCTTGGCCACGTGGCAGGGCTCACCCTCAACAGGGCTGCCCTAAACAGGGATATTACATATAAATATTTCTTCTTTTGTTTCCTTGTACCTACAGTAGTATTTATATTTGTTGTTAAAGGAATCTTGCATCTGTGCCCAGGTAGTGATGTTGTTCCCAGGCAAACCCATGAACCAATGCAAGGATGCATCATTGAGGGTGGATGGGAAAAGTTTTAGCTTCTGGTCATCTAAGGCATAGTCATAAGTCTCGTAGACAACAGCGAACTCAAACATGATGGTGTTAGGATCCTTCAAAGTAAGTCTATGGAAATGTGGAAGGGTTGGCAGACTGATGTTCTTCATTCCAATTTCCCTATCTGTTTCTCTAATGGGAAAGACTCCTTGGGTCCCAGTCTCAGCCATGACTTGAATTGCTGAAGCAGGTTCAGTTGATATTTTGTGTATTTGGGGCATCATTAGTTGTGCTCTAGCTCCCAAATTTTGTGGAGGGACTAGAGTACACTTGATCTACAAGACCCAGAAAGGGATTTGGGAAATTTCATTTGGTTTGGGAGGTATTTAATTAATTAATTATTTTAATGTATTTCCTAAGTCTAAACTCAGGAAAATGAAATAATTAAAGTTAATTAAATTAAACATGTGATTAAATTGTCTTAAGTCACACAGATCAAGCTTTTTTTTAATCTTAGCCATTAATTCACGATCAGATCATGGTCATTGGTTTCCCAACGAGAAAAATATAAAGGAAAGGCTTGGGTCATTTGTAAAGACACACACAGGTAGAGCATTGAAGCTAAGCTGATATTCTAGGGTGGATTTGCTAAGAATTCTAAGAAGTGTTTCAGCTGCAGAGAGGGGAGTTTAGAAAAAGGGGATGATATGATCTCAGCGTCTAGAATCATCAAGAGACATAGATTAGCTCAGATAGGCAGCGCAAAGAAGCAGGAGAAGCAGTGGCAGAGAGGTCAGCAATTGCGTAGTGCAGAGGTAGCTTCAGCTACGCAGGTGTTGTGCAGTCCCTCCCAAGGCAGCGTGATTCAGCTAGAAACCCTCAGGGGTTACGCAGAGACCCTAAGGGGCAGCATAGAGACCGTGTCACCCAGTCTGGGGTAACACAGCCCTTTCCAGGCCAGCGTCGAGGGACGCAGGGGCTTTAGAGACTGACATAGGGGCTTCAGAGGAAGTGTTGGGGTTTCTAGGGCCTAATTTTGGCGGATGTCTGTAAATCCCGTTTGAGGGTGTGGATCAGTCATTATTTTGGCTTCAGAATAGCTGGTGAGTTGTAGATCTATTTTATCTTTGTTGGGTTTTCCAGATCTGGAACCCAGATTTTCTCTATTCATAAAACTCTTAATAATAAAACCCTCCAGCAGATAGCAGACCGGTTTTCCCGCATTGGGTTTTTCTAGGGACTATTTGTCTAGAAAATCACTGTGTCACTTTGTCTATATGTGAATTTACTTTTTCTAGATTTGAATTGGTGAAAGTCTGTTATGTGTTTTGCTTTGATATTAATATGAAATTTTCAGTTAATAACTTAATTAAGTAGGAAGATCATAACCAGACCCAACAGTAGATTTCTGCATAAGTGTAACATTCAAAAATTTTCACATGGTTTCAGAGAAATTGCAGATCTAGAAGGGTCACCAGTAGAATACTGAAGGTTCTTGTTGTAGAAAGTAACAGAAAAAGCAGCAGAAGGGCAGATCTGAAGGGACAACGCAGTTTTCAGAGAGGAAGAGTTACGCAGAGGGCAGGGTGACGTAGTCTAACATTGTCTCCCAGCATGCCCACGCACTTGCTGTGTTGAGAATGCAACAAGATGATGGAGCTTAGTGAAAAGAAGTCACCTTCACTAAGTGGGCCCGCATGCTATTTTTGGCGCAAAGTCTATTTTTAGACATATGGATCATGGTCTATGAGTTGCAAGATGCTATTTGTGGATGGTTGGTCAAGTTGGTAAAAGAGATGGGATCATTTTTTTTTTTTTTTTTTTTTTGGTTTGGAGTGAATTATTTTAGACTGCTAGTTCAAAAATAGATCAAATTAATATTATTAGCCCTTAATAATATTTGGACTATAAACTTTATCTTATCCTCTTGGAGCACTTCAGTTCGAGCTACAGATGTGGCACATGCAGCTGGAAGAAGGAAATTCGAATTTCCTATGGGTTAGTTGAGTTATTGCATGTTTGACTTCAGTTAGAACTCATGTGGCAGAGTTTGGTGGAGTTGATGAGACAGTTGGTGGAGTTGTGTTCGGTTTAACTTAGTTGAACTAGTTGCATTTAGTCTAACTAATAAATACACTAGTGATGAGTGGTGTGAATTAATTATTAATTAATTCACTAATTATTAACTCATGAATCAACTAAATAATACATCAGTTAACTGCAATGCATGGACAGTTCAGTGGAGACCAGTGTTAGAGGTGGGTGAAAGGGTCACTACTGGCCAGACTAGGGCCGGCATGCCGAGAGATTTACACACTGAGATTGCAATGAGGATTGCTAATACAAGCCAGTGGGATTCGAACTTGATCTCATAATTAACCATCTGATCATAGAGAGGTGCACACGTGGAGGGAGATTTGAACTTGCGACTTGTTCATCTCAAGGGCTAGTTAGTGTAACAATTGCTTTGGGAGATAGTACCAGAGCTTGTATGATTTTATGTACCTATGTATTGTTACATGTTTTTAACTCAATATAATATACACATTATTGGGGTTTAGCTATAAGCTTTCCCCATTACATACTGAGTTATATGTGTGCTTGATTATGTTTTTAATGTGCGCATGCGACTGCTTCTAATTCCGCAAATTGATGATCAATGGTAGAAGAGGTTATGTATTATGCATGAAGCTCAAATAGTGTGTAATCAGGATAATCTCGGTGAATAAATCATCTATTATTCAAATTTCTACATGGTATCAGAGCGAAAGATTGATCATCAGATCTATTACAGTGATTACATTTTATTTCGGTAGACAGAGTCTGTAAGAGGGCCAGGTAGCCTCTAGATTCATCCTTTCTTTGAAAGGTGAAAAATCCAGTAAATGCCCCTACAGTCGATCTCTGTGCTAGAAATACTTTGTTCTCACATATCAGAAGCGGTTGAGTTTTGAGCTGGTCTTCGAATTTGGCAAGTATGGGATTCTGGGTAGTCGAAGTCAAAATGTCTTTCAACTGATTGCATGGAAGGTATGCCCTTGAGGGCAGCTCAAATTATATTGCATGGAAGGACAAGATGGAGGCGGTGTTAGATGACAATGGGTTGAAGGAGTTCATAGATGCTGAAGTCCCAAAGCCTACTGATGTTGCTCAAGTTGAGGCTTGGCAAAAGAAGACAGCAAAGTGTCGAAGGATTCTATTGGAGGGTGTGAAGGATCACATTGTATCCAGCCTGCATGGAAAAGCTTCCCCATACTTGATGTGGAAAGCATTGACAGATTTATTCCAAAGCAAGAGCGACCAGAGGAAGTTGGCACTTAAGGACAAACTCAGAAACATAAAGATGGAGAAAGGCGACAGTATGCCCAAGTACCTCACGAAGTTCATCCAATGCAAGGATGAGCTGGGAAGTGTGGGGGTGACTGTAGATTATGAGGACTTGGTGAGCTTGGCTCTCCTACTCAAAGAGTTGGCATTCTGTCAGACCTCATTAAACGGTCGGAGAAACTTGCAGATGGGAGCGATTGGGTTTGATCTTTTTGGGTAAAGAGGAGATAAGGCTATATCAGATCTGATCGATCTTCATCAAAGGCATATGATGAAGAAAATTGCGCTTTTGTCACAAAGAAAAGAAGGGGAAGAGCAAGAAATATTCTCAATCCGGTGCGAAAGGCAAGAAGCAGGACATGTCCAAGGTGAAGTGCTTTCACTGTCACCAACACAGACATTATGCCACAAATTTTCCGCAGAAGAAGAAAAATAAGAAGGATGCTGGATCTGCAGTGGGAGAGGCCTTAGCCTCGCAGTTTGAGCTGGATTTTTCGCTGATCGCATGCTTGGTATCAAGTGTGATGGGTTCATTTTGGTTCTTGGACAGTGGTGCGTCTTTTCACATGACAGGAGATCGAGATTTGTTTTCTGATCTGGATGAGAAAGATCTTGGAGTGCACATCGAGATGGGCGATGATGGTAGATACAGTGCGACCGGTATCGGTACCATTTCCTTTGAGAGGGAGTCTGGTAAACCCTTCGTATTAAAGGATGTGATGCATGTTCCAGGATTGAAGAAGAATCTTATCTCTGTGGCGATGTTAGAAGACAAGGGGTATGATGTTGTCTTCAGCGAGGGAAAGGCTTTCCTGCGCAGTAAGACAACTGGAGAAACCCGGAAGATAGGGGTTCAAGTCAAGAACCTTTATCAATTGCAAGTAGATGGCTGCGCAGCAATGGCATGCAAGGCAGAAGGAGTGGTGAGCCGGGATGATGGCGAGCTGTGGCACCGGAGATTGGGCCACCTTCACCATGGAGCTTTGAAGATACTGCAGCAGATTTCTACTGGGCTTCCTAAGGGTACTCTTGCACAGTCAGATCAGTGCAATGGATGTACCTTGGGAAAATTTGTGAAAACCACCTTTCACGAGAAGGATAGTCGCGCCACGACGATCCTTGAGAGAATTCACACAGACGTGTGTGGACCTTTCTCAGTAGCTTCGACAGCAAAGCACAGGTACTATGTGATCTTTGTTGATGATTATTCTCGGAAGTGCTGGATCTTCTTCATGCAGAAGAAGAGCGAGACATACTCAAAGTTCTGTGAGTTCAAGGCGTTGGTTGAGAAGGAATTGGGGAAGCAGGTGAAGGCTCTTAGGAGCGACAATGGTGGTGAATTCATCTCTGGTGAATTCAAGGACTTTTGCAGCGCAGAAGGAATTCGAAGAGAGCTCATAGCACCTCATAACCCACAACAAAACGGGGTTGCTGAGCAGAAGAACAGAACGATCGTGGGTGCTGCACGGGCGATGTTGCATGATCAGGGCCTACCCATTCACTTGTGGGCGGAGGCATGCAATACTGCAGTATATGTGCAGAATCGTTGTCCTCACAAGATACTTGGCATGAGTACACCCGAGGAGGCATTTTCTGGTAAGAAGCCTGATATTTCCCATTTGAGGATTTTTGGTTCACCTGTTTACATTCATGTGACGAAGGATGCCAGGAAGAAGCTGGAGCTGACCGCAGAGGTTAGGATATTTGTGGGGTACACTGATACGCCCCACAACTATCATGTGTATCTTCCAGACAGTCGCAAGACTGTTGTGTGACGGGATATCAAATTTCAGGAGGAGAAAGCCATGAAGTGTTCACTTGAGAGGGAGCCACACTTGCATGCAGATGAGGAGCTATTAGTTCCTAAGGATGAGCTTCCGGATGTGGATCAGCCACAAGAGGAAGATCATGGAGTGGAAGAGACCACTCATGCAGCGCCAACCATCAGAGGGCGCAAGCGCACTACAGAAGCTGAGCGACTGGCTCGAGATGCAGAGAAGGTTGTAGGACCACCTACAGCACAGCGCAGACAGAGACAGTCACCTGACCGGTACACTGGATACATGGCTCTTATGAGAAAATGTGTCATGACAGAGCCATCCTCTTTCGAGGAAGCTGTGTACGATCCCACATGGGTAGATACCATGGTGGAAGAGTATGATTCGATTGTCAGAAACAGTGCATGGGAGATTGTCTCGCGACCGGAGGGGAAATCAGTGGTGGGTTCGCGATGGATCTACAAAGTGAAGCAGGCGGCTGACGGGAGTGTGGAGAAGTACAAGGCGAGATTTGTCGCCCGTGGCTTCTCACAGATAGAGGGGATCGATTATGAGGAGACCTTTGCACCTGTCGCAAGGTATTCTTCCATACGGACGATTCTTGCTCTCTCAGCGCAAATGGGGTGGCACATTCATCAGATGGATGTGAAGACTGCGTTCCTCAACGAAGTCATTAAGGAGGAGGTGTACATAGAGTAGCCCGAAGGTTTCGAGATCTTCAGCAGCGATTCGCATGTGTGCAGGCTCAAGAGAGCACTGTATGGGTTGAAACAAGCACCTCGTGCTTGGTACACACGGATAGAGAGTTATTTCACCGGACTTGGATTCTCCAAGAGTGAGGCGGATCCTAACCTATACCAGATTGTGGTGGAGGGTAAGTTGCTGATCATTGTACTTTATGTAGATGATTTGATTCTGACAGGTGATGAGATGTTGATACTTTCATGCAAGGAGGATCTTTCTAGAGAGTTTGAGATGAAGGACTTTGGCCTCCTTCATTATTTCCTGGGATTGGAAATCTGGCAGCGCAGTGGTGGACTGTTTGTTTCTCAGGGTAAGTATGCCCGGGAGATACTGGAAAAGTTCAACATGCATGGCTGCAAGCCTGTTGATACTCCTCTTCCTGGAGGTTGGAGGAAGGAGGATGCTACTTCAGCGGAGGTAGTGGATGCCACTGTTTATCGACAGTTGGTGGGGTCGCTTATGTATCTGGTCAATACACGGCCCGATATATGCTATGCTGTTAACCAGCTTTCAAAAGCTATTGTTAAGCCAACCAAGCTCTTCTGGAAGGCAGGCAAGCATGTATTGCGTTATCTTAGAGGCACATCGGGATATGAATTGTGGTACAGACAGGAGGATGAGGTGAAGCTATGTGGCTTCACGGATGTAGATTGGGCAGGGAGCCCAACGAACAGAAAGAGCACATCTGGAGGGATCTTCAGTATCGGCTCGACAGCAGTTTCTTGGTACAGCAGGAAGCAGAGATCCGTGGCACTCAGTTCAGCAGAGGCCGAGTATATGGCAGCAAGCTTAGCTGCATGCAAGGCTATATGGATGAGGAAGATCCTAGTCGGGTTGTTCGGGTCACATTTGGAGCCTACTGTGATTTATTGTGATAACCAGAGTTGCATTAAACTCTCGGCTAATCCAGTATTTCATGATAGATCCAAACACATCGACATCAGGTACCATCATATCATAGATTGTGTGCAGCGGAGGATCATGTTACTTTCATACATTCCCACGGAGGATCAGGATGCTGATATCTTGACGAAGGCGCTCACCAGGAGAAAATTCGAATACCACAGAGGCAGGATAGGGGTTGCAGATAATCCATATCTTGTTGAGAGGGAGTGTTGAAAATGCAACAAGATGATGGAGCTTAGTGAAAAGAAGTCGTCTTCACTAAGTGGGCCCGCAGGCTATTTTTGGCGCAAAGTCTATTTTTAGACTATGTCTATTTTTAGACATATGGATCATGGTCTATGAGTTGCAGGATGCTATTTGTGGATGGTTGGTCAAGTTGGTAAAAATAGATGGACCTCTATTTTTAGACATCCTGGGCGGAGTCTATTTTTAGACTGCCAGTCTAAAAATAGATCAGTCGAATATTATTAGCTCTTAATAATATTTGGACTATAAACATTATCTTATCCTCTTGCAGCACTTTAGTTCGAGCTACGGATGTGGCACATGCAGCTGACAGAAGGAATTACGCTATTCCTAGGGTTTAGTTGAGCTATTGCATCGTTGAATTCAGTTAGAACTCATGTGGCAGAGTTTGGTGGAGTTGATGAGACAGTTGATGGAGTTGTGTTTGGTTTAACTTAGTTGAACTAGTTGTATTTAGTCTAACTGATAAATACACTAGTGATGAGTGGTGTGAATTAATTATTAATTAATTCACTAATTATTAACTCATAAATAAACTAAAGAATACATCAGTTAACTGCAGTGCATGGACAGTTCAGTGGAGACCAGTGTTAGAGGTGGGTGAAAGGGTCAGTCTACTATCAGTTGTGACTATAGCTGTGCATGAGATTTACACACACATTGATTGAGATTGCAAATGAGGATTGCGCAATACAAGCCAAGGGGATTCGAACTTGGATCTCACAATTAACCATCTTGGATTGCGCAGTAGAGGCAGGCTAACAGGTGGAGGAGATTTGAACTTGCGACTTGTTCATATCTGAGCTAGTTAGTGTGTAACAATTGGAGATAGTGCTGAGAGCTTTTGAGGATTTTGTACTATGTATTGTTACATGTTCTCTATCATTATAATATACAGATAGTTGGGGGTTTTCAGCTGTAAGCTTTCCCCATTACATACTGCGTTATATGTGTGCTTTATTATGTTTTAATGTGCGCATGTGACTGCTTCTAATTCCGCAAATTGATGATCAATGGTAGAAGAGGTTATTTTTTATGCATGAAGCTCAAATAGTGTGTAATCAGGATAATCTCGGTGAATAACTCATCTATTATTCAAATTTCTACATACTGCATAGAGGCAGCATAGAGACAATGCTGGGATTGTCTAAAGCCAGCCAGTGTGACGTAGATCTGAATTTGTCAGATCCAGAAGCATAGTTGCAGAAATTCAAAAGGTGCTGGTGGGGTTAAATTTATGAAATTTTCATATTTTTAGCCTAATCACTAGTGACAAAGAGTGGGAGGAGATCAGCTTCTCAAAAATTTTATAGCCAAATAAACTTTCAAATTGATTAGATGATCAAAGAGAGTTGAATCATTGTTGATTTGGCAGGTTTCCAAGAAGGGAAATCAGTTGTCAGAGGGAGCAGAAGGTGCTTGTTTCGCCAAGGACCTTAGATCCAGTTCTCTAGAAAAGAGAAAGGAAGCTCCGACACATTTATGAGTAGATGGCTCCTCATGGACTGCACGATCAGGACAGATTGGATGGCCTTTCCAACTTCTCAGTTTGGAAGGCTAGGATCCTGATAGTCCTAGAGGCATATCATCTAAGAGACCACGTAGAGCAAACTATGGCCACACCAACTTATGCAGATATCTTAAGGAAGCATAATGAATTTGTTGGGCATGTCAAGCGGCTGATCATGGATGGAATTAAGGACCATATTGTCCCACACATAGCTGAAAAGAAGACACCTAATGAGATGTGGAAGGCCTTAACTTCCCTATATGAGGGAAAGTATGTCCAAAGGAATATTGTGTTGGAGACTCAGATGCAGTCATTCATGATGACCAAGGGAGAAGACATGGAACATTTCCTCTTCAGATTGCAGTCAATCAGAGATTAGTTTACTGCAACAGGTGCTAAAGTGGAAGATGATGTGATGGTCGGGACTACTCTCAATGCAGTCACAGATGAGTGGGAAACCTTTGTCCAAAGTATCTTGGGAAGAGCGGACCTCCTAGATTGGGACAGCTTGTGGGAAATCTTGCGTCAAGAAGAACTCCGCAGAATCACCAAGAAGCAATACAACTCTAGATTGAGAAAAGTAAAGAAGTGAAGAAGATGTTGCCTTGGCACCAAAGAGGCAACAAGGAAAGAAGAAGAATGATATGTCAACGATCAAGTGGTTCCAGTGTGGTGAATTAGGACATTTTGCCAGCAATTGTCCTCAGAAGAAAAAGGACATGGAAGTTTCTTCTTTCAAGGCTGTTGTGG
Organism: Pinus albicaulis; assembly: GCA_034641835.2. Taxonomy (NCBI): domain Eukaryota; kingdom Viridiplantae; phylum Streptophyta; class Pinopsida; order Pinales; family Pinaceae; genus Pinus; species Pinus albicaulis. The sequence continues at coordinate 1,486,208,061 of CM076575.1, read as the reverse complement.
TGGATGATGGGTCAGAAGATGATGCAGCCATGAGCGCTCATGAACCACAAAAGTGGGGCGACATGGATTTGTAGAGGAGCTGCAAAATCTAGGGCGGGATCCTTGAGCAGCCCATCTCTTGTATCACAACCGAGATACAAGAGCCTTAAGACAGTAGCGGGACAAGTGGAGCAGTGGGTGCATAGATCAGGGATGAAGTAGAGGCAGATTTGAAGGCTGGAAGGAGCAGTGCAGTGCAGATAAAACAACAGCGTAGAGGCAATAGCAATGTAGGGGTTGATGTGACTTCAGCAGCGCAGAGAAAATATTATTACGCAAAGCAGAGTTGCAGTAGCATGGAGGCTTCAGGAGGACAGTGCAGCATATCAGCAGGGTGAGGGATTTCAGCACAAGGGGCTAATGTGACTTCAGCAATGCAAAGGGATTCTTCTTACGTAGTGCAGAGCTGTTTTTGTGCATCATCCTTCAGATGCCATCATAGATCAGCAACCTATGGAGCTTCAGTGATGAGGATGCTACCCAACTAACTTGTCTATCAAAGATTAGGTAGGAGATTCAGGTTTCTCTCAACAAATGAAGTTGCAGTGCAGCAGATCAACAGTGGTAGTGCTATGAGCAGCACAAATGCAGCAAATTGAGAGGAAGCTACAATATAGATGTTGCAGTGGCAATGGTAGTGTCATGGGAAGTAGTTCAGAATGGCAGTAGCATTGCAGAGATGAGTGGCAACAGGCCAAGCATCAGCAGCACAGAACAAGTGCCCAAAATCTTGTAATGCATAGTGTGATGTATTAGAGCACACTATTGATGCTAAGAGGGAGTGTTGAGATTTTGTGTATTTGGGGTAGCATCAATTGTGCTCTAGCTCCCAAATTTTGTGGAGGGACTAGAGTACACTTTATCTACAAGACCCAAAAACGGATTTGGGAAATTTCATCTAGTTTGGGAGATATTTAATTAATTAATTATTTTAATGTATTTCCTAAGTCTAAACTTAGGAAAATGAAATAATTAAAGTTAATTAAATTGAACATGTGATGAAATTGTCTTAAGTCACACGAATCAAGCTTTATTTTTATATTAGCCATTACCTCACAATCTGATCATGGTCATTAGTTTCCCAACGAAAAAAGTATAAAGGAAAGGCTTGGGGTCATTTTTAAAGACACACAGAGGCAAAGCATTGAAGCTAAGTTGAGATTCTAGGGCGAGTTTGCTAAGAATTCTCAGAAGTGTTTCAGCTACAAAGAGGGGAGTTTAGACAGGGGATGACTTGATCCCAGTGTCTAGAATCAGCAAGAGACAAATATCAGCTTATAGAGGTAGCACAAAGAAGCAGGAGAAGCAGCGGCAGAGAGGGTAGCAGCTGCGCAACGCAGAGGCAACTTCAGCTATGCAGGTGTTGTACAGTCCCTCCCATGGCAGCGTGATTCAGCTGGAAACCCTCAGGGGTTACGCAGAGACCCTAAGGGGCAACATAGTTACTTTGTCACCTAGTGTGGGGTAACGTTGCCCTTTCCAGGCTAGCACTAAGGGACGTAGGGTCTTCAGAGGCTGACACAGGGGCTTTAGGGACAACACTGGGGTTTCTAGGGCCTAATTTTGGCTGAGTTCTGTAAATATTGTTTGAGGATGTGGATCAATAATTATTTTAGCTTCAGAAGAGCCGGTGAGTTGTAGATCTATTTGAGCTTTGTCAGGTTTTCCAGATCTGGAACCCAGATTTTTTGTATTAAAAAAACTCTTAATAATAAAACCCTCCAGCAGCCAGCAAACCAGTTTTCCCGCATTGGGTTTTTCCGGGGACTATTTTTCCAGAAAATCATTGTGTCACTTTGTCTATGTGTGCATGTAATTTTTCTAGATCTAAATTGGTGAAAGCCTGTTATGTGTTTTGCTTCGATATTAATATGAAATTTTCAGTTAATAACTTAATTAAGTAGGAGGACTATAACCAGATCTAACAGTAGATTTATGCACAAGTGTAACATTCAGAAATTTTCACAGGTTCCTCAGGTGAAGCAAGTTCTTCTTCATCTCTAATAGGTTCTTCAATTTTTTCAAGTGGCTCACCTATGGTATGTTCAACTTCACAATCAGTGAAGAATAGTGAAGGGAAACTACATGGGGATGTGGGGGTTTTTGATAAAAAAAATTCATTGGTTATCCCTACTCCTACGAGTCATGAAAGTCAAACTTTTTTTGTATTTTTTAAATATTTTGGAACTGAATACAAAATAAAAATCATAAAAGAATGCTAAAACATAATCAAAGCATCTACTAAGACACCTCCTCAGAAATAGCGCCAAAAATTGGTGAGCCTTGGTATTGCACCAAGGGTGCTACAACTCCCAGAGGATACTCTACTTTGCTTTATCAACCCGGGGTTCATACAAACTTCGAGGTAACAATGCTATATACACAGCAGATGCATTCTACTCACGCCATCCTCTTCTTAGTTCTACGATGGGGTGCTACAACTAGGGTTACTTCTAGGATATGAAGTTTGTCACACTTATAAATGAAAATTATGACTGAAAATAACTCATGACCAATACTCTATCAACAAGACAATAAACTATTCTATATCATAAAGACTCATCTAGTTATTTGCAAGAAAGGAAATCCACACTTAACCTAATGCAAGAAATAATGTTAAACTAAGTGGCATTCATAATTTAAATTGCTGAATTGAACTTACAGAAAGGGAAAACTAGTCTAGGCACACATGTTGAAGAAAATGACTGATTGAAATATATCTATCTCATGCTTGAATGCTATGCTTAACAATGCATCTATCAATGACCTAATTATTCTTGTAAATAACTCTGCTTTTCAGCAAAAGATGGAGGAGCTAAGGTGACCTAAGAGGGTCTTAGACTCATGGTTTCAGAGTTGAAGGTGTCTTGGATATTTTACCATGTCTAGATGAGGTGAAAGAGAGGTTTTGGGCTGAAGTCGTGACTCATTGGCGCTGTTATAGGATCAGCTACAAGATTTCCTGTAGTGTTATAGGAAACAGGACGAGAGTACTTTGATTCCAAAAATTGCGAGGAAAGGGGTAGGAGAGGTGAAATGAAGGTGGATCTAGGTGGATGGAAAGTATAAAACCCTTTGGCCAAGCTCATAATTTCTCTCAAATCATGTCTTGCACCTCCAAGGTGGCCCTCGGTGTTGTGGTGGAGATGTCCAAAAGCAGGGTTGAAAGCGATTTGGTTGGAAGTTTGTTGATGAGGGGTTGAAACTGAAGCTAATGGTGTTAGTATATTCCTCCTCTACTTCTCTACTCAAACTTGCAAGAAAACTACTTGTTCATGCAGTTATCATTGACAAATCTATTATGAAAGTGGTAGAAAAGATGAGTTTAATTTAAGAAAACCTACGTATGCAATTAAAACAGAAAACTAACTCTGCATCTAAAACATGTTCATGATCAACAAAGAAACCTATCTAACTTTTCCAAGAAATCATAAACTGAAAGAAAATTTGGGTATGTGGTGAAGATCTACCCTCCTCAAACCCTAATGGAAGAGGTTAGAGAAGGAGGCTTTAACACACAATTTTAGATTTTTCTATGCTACTGCAACATGAAAGGTAAAGAAACTAATGACAACAACATGAAATGGAAGCAAACCAAACACAACAATATGAAATGTAAGCAAACTAACTACAGCACTTGAAATGGAAGAAAACTAAATACATTGAGATGAAATGTAAGCAAACTAACTACAACAACATAAAAGGTAAACACAAATACATAAGAGAGACTGAGGCCGATGGATTGGGCCCTAACCCACAAGCTTAGCTCCCTGAAGCTAACTTAGTGGAGAAGAAACTGAATACTCATTTTATTTCATAACCAATTATGCTACATAGCATATGAAAGTCACAAATGTCTATTACAAGAGCTAAGAGTGCTCTATCTATCTCCAAAAATCGAATCCTAATGAGCTATTTCTCTACCCTATTTATCTTAAAGGGTAGCTACCAACAATTCCCTAAAAAATAGGTGATTTGTCTCCTTGGAACTTGAGAGAGGTGAAGCTTGGCTCCACTCGATCTTCCATTTTCTTAACTTCCTTTGATTTCAAGTTATTGGACGAGAATCTCAAGGATCCCTTGGTTGCCTTTAGGAGTTAAGGAGGTGGTAAAACCCCTACAATTACTCCTTGTTGTCTACTTCGAGCCTTGATTGTACAATCTTAAGCAAAAATGGCATATTCTCTTTATTTTTTCTGCATTTAAACCACATTAGGCATTCGAAGTATGACACCCTTAATACACCATCTACACTAAGCAACATATGACCATAATACAATTAAATGTTAGAAAGAGAGAATAATAAAGCTAAAAATGTGACAATTAACCCCTTAAGATGTACCTAATGATGGTTCTCATCAGTAGTCATCATCGACTACTTTACCAAGAGTGTTGAATCTATGCGCGCATTCAATAATATTTTTGATACTATCGCTGGATTTCTCTTCAACCATGTCATCATGTGGTTTGGCATTCCCAAGGATCTAATCACGGACCATGGAAAACATTTCAATAATTTTCCAAGAATTATCTCAACTCCTTGGATTCTCCCATGAGTTTTCTTCTCCATACTACCCCCATTTCAATGGATAGGTATAAGTTGTAAACAAATTCATCAAGGCAATGTTACAGTATAAGGTGAAAAAACACAAAACAAACTAGCACTGTAAGATGCCTCCTCTCATATTTGTCCACTTTCACCGTCTTGCTCTAGGTAAACATTAAATGAGAGGCTACTATGACATGAATCAACCTCCTATACGACCTTAAGGAAATGGATTCGACATAACCATACCTTAATTACTTCCCTTGGGTGCTACAAGACCCTCATGAACCAACCAACCATTCCAGATGTCCAACCCCTGAGATAACTTTCTTTTTTAGTGAGCTAGAGCCTCATTCATGCCCATGACAAGGCCTCCAAGTGACTATAACCCTCCAATAGCTCCCATAGTCCTACTTCCCAGCAACTGCAATCTCTTTTTGGAAGTTATGAGCCAGTGATCATGATATTTAAGCCATTTTTCAAGGCTAGGATCCATACCTCTGCCTAGAACTTAATGAAACTTCCAAACATAATAATTAACACAAAGACAAAGCCTTTAACAAAAAAATTACTCAAGGACTTGACCTAACCTAGTCTAAACATGGTAGTAATTCCATCAAACACATGATGAACATGCAACCTACATGACATGAATGCATATCTAAACATAGAGATCTGAAACTTATTTGAGGTTTACCAAGAAGGGTGAATTCCCTCTCAGAACCATTCATTTAGTAACCATTCATTTATCAACCAAACATGATAAGAGCCATAACTCAGATTTGTCATAAAACCATGCGTATAACCAGCATATAACCATATAACTAAAAATGATAGAACAACCATTAAAGCCACATAATAACAAGTATAATTACTAAAAAAAACAAGAGGAACTTAGCGTTTATTAACCATATGCAAAATCCAACCAAGTCAAGACTTCCACGTACCACCCAACCATAGATTGGGTTGAAACAAATCTTTCTTTCAGCCAATCACCCATGTGTCATTATCCAAGCATGAAAGTGGGATCTCATGGGATAAACCAAGCCATAAAAAAGCAAGGGAATCCATGGGTTAAATGACCTCCAACCTCACACTATTGTGGTCTCACCTAAACTGGCCCCGAGTTCACAATACAAAACTGAACTTGGGTTCCTCTTAATTTTGTAATAGACCTGGTGAAAATTCCATGTAATAAAGATAAAAATAATAACCACGATTGATGGGACACTTAATCCAAGTTGAATGTTGGGAAAAACGTCCTAGTGGGTCTTCATTTGGTTTATTTTGGCTAAGGAAATTGGTAAAGGAAAAGGAAAAGACTCTGTAAAGGTAAAACGACATTTTTGGCACATTTATTTAGGAAAATAATGGAAAATAGGAGAAAAGGGATATGAAAGGTCACAAGTTTCATGTGAGGAGGAAAATGAAGGAAAATAAAGGAAAATGAAGAAAATAGAGGCCTCTTCCATAAAAAGGCTTCTGAGGATTAGTTGGTACCTTATGCCAGTGTATTTTTTGGAGCTCTCTCATTATTCTCTCTCTCTCCCACTCTTGGACACTTGTTTTTGGAGCATTTTTTGGCATGGGAGAAAGGGAAGAAAGCAGGAAAAGGGAGGAAGAAATCAAGGAGTAGGAATCAAGTAGCTACAGTAGGATTCTTGGTAGGTATCGATTTGCATGTGTATTTTCCTTGCTAGATCTGACATGCGTGGTATTGCATGTGGTTCATTTCTATCTTGGCATGGGTTTTTCTAGGTGTGATAGTGTTTTCATCCTAGCCTTGCCATTTCTGGATAGCCATGGTGTTGTGGAGTTCTCATGTTTTTATTTAGCTAGATTATTGGATGGATTCGCAGCTGAGTGGGGTGGATCTCTGAATTGATATAACACATGTCCTAGTAACTCCTTAACTGGATTTTGGTTGCGGTAAATCCAGATAGTGTGTTGTCTAGGTAGACCTAGGAATCCTCGACCAGTGAATGGCAGGATATACAATAAAACCTAGAGGTGGTTTGATCTCCACCAGGCCTAGGAATATTGGGTTTGGGATATATGGTAAAGCCCAGAGAGTATGTCTCATTTTAGTTCCTAGTGACCCCTGGTTTGGACTTTCGATTGCAGTAAACCGTGAGAGACAAGGAGACAGGAAAATTCCTCACGGTTTAGGCGGAGAGAATCTAGTGATATCCATGCTTGTGTTACCCTAGTGATCAGGTGAAAATCACAGTAAATCCTGGTTTATGATTGATTAGGGTGAGGTGGTTTAGCCTGGGAATTCCCTAGTTAGTTTTTCGGTTTGAGTCCCACATTCATACTTGGAATATGGCACAGAGGTGATTGGCTGAAGTAAGATTTGGCTCAGCCAATCTATGGTCGGGTGGAACGTGGAAGTCCCATCTCTAGTTGGTTTTTACATTCATTAATTAAGAGCTCATTCACTTGGTATTTGGTATGCAAATGTATTTTTATTATGTGGATTTTATTGCTATTGTATCCATTATATTTATGTTGTTATTATGTTGTTTATAAACATGTATTTGATTAATGATGATGTATGGATCTATCTATGTTTTTACCTTTAAATGAATGCATAATGTGTCTATGGTCAAATAGATTGTATTGCAGCTTATGATGTCAGGGAGCAACGCTTCTTAGCAATTATCAGATAAGTATGAGACCCTTATTTTTAAATATTTTGTTTACACATGTAGATGCAATGTTTGTGACATGTTTGAAAAAATCTCTGCCATGGTTAGGAGGGGTCCATATGAGTTCCTAATGATGTGATTTCTTTCGTATCTGTGTTTTAATGTTATTCATCATCCCCTACATTTTCATGAAGTTTTGGGCAGTGAGTTGGGTTCTGAGGCTAAAAAGGTGGCATAAATCCCAGAGTTGCAGGCACAAAAATGACCAAACTGGTCCATGGCTGCTTAGGGGTAAAATGCATAGGTGGTAGCTGGAATAAATCCCTCTAGGGCCTTCCCGGGACCCAAGGCAGACAGTCCGATTAGCTGCAACATTCACAAAGAAACTACATACATGTCAATACAAATTCTTAATTGACAAAGTGAGATATTGGAGGATTACCTCTTTGTATATGGCTGATCTGTTGGAGAGCGCTAGGCAGTGTGGCAGAAATCCTCCTCACCGGCTCCAAGTCTAGATCCTGCAAAAAAACAAAGAACAAGTGTAATCTTCAAAGTTGCATCACTACAAGAAATCAAACAAGTATATAACCAAACATTTAACTATGTATATCTAAGCCCCTTATATCATGATTCATCAACAAATAAACAATAGATGCACCAATAAAAAATCAAGTGGAAAAAATAGAGGCAGTTCTATTAATAAGAGAAGGAATATTACAACTGTTGGTTTGGCCAAGCTTCCCTCAGTCTTCCAACTCCTCTCTTCCCTCAGTGTAATGATACTTAGGCCAAGAGTTCTCAATGAACCTTGCTAATCATGAAGCCTCACACTCAGAAACAAAGTTATGCTCTTCACACAATCAACCTTTCGACCTTTGACAATGAGCCCTAGCCTCCAATTTATAAGAATTTGGGAGGACCAATCTTGCCAATCTTCTCCATTAGTTCGAATAGGGAAAAATCCATGATGTTTCCATGATTTTCCTAGCTTTTACCCTCTTTGGATGCTCAGTTGGGTTTAGTAATGTCCAATCAAAGGCCTACACCACAGGTTGCTGCTTTTTGGACTGACTCCTTTGAGAAAAATCAGGAAATGTCAGTAAGTTACTGCGAGATTTGTCCCTTTTTCTTCATGAAACATGGCTAAGGTTGCCCCTTACACAAGATAGTGTGTTAACCTAGGCATTAACGCTCCCTCTAAGAGGTAGTGATGTGTTATAACTTGACCTAACTATCTCTAGGGTGCGTTACCTTGGAAAAATAGGTCATTTTCTTCCTTCCATGTATCCTTCTCCTCTGAGTTGATGAGGAAGCCATTTGTCCTGTAACAGATGCCCCCTAAAGTGTGAGGTTAGAGGTGAAGACAATGGTTGAAATACTTTATAAAATGTTGTATTAGAGTGAGAGGAGTTGTAGGACTGAGGAAAACCTGAAACAAACAACATATGTCAAAAATATAAGTATTTGTCTTGAGTCGGGCATTCCCATGCTTAGTAGTTGTATCAAAATGATTTCTCCAGGAAGAGATATGACCAGTATATCCACCGATAAGCACAATGTGGAAGCTTGTGTCATGACAGGATCAATCTGATAATATGTCTCCAAACACAATATAGCAGCTTGGGATAGGAAACAAAGTTGAATGATGTAAGCCTCAACCCAAGGTCTTGGTCACCACTTCACTAAAGTGCATATTTCCGCACATGTGAATAAATGAGTTGTAGTCGAACATGCGAGAAATCGTCTGATTACCAGTCAATGATGAAAATTGTTAAGAGACATGAGGATGGACACCGATAAGAATGATGGTCTCCAAGATGCACAATACAATCTAGCGAGTGTGAATAAATGGTGTTAATGTCGAACACTTGTATAATCATTCAACTAGGTGCCAATGATGGAAACCCCCAATCAAACACAAGGTAACTTGCCACTGAGGTCTGCAAGTTCCAGGGTATTGATATGTTTCTGGATCAACTTCTTAGATGAGAGTTGAAGTTGATAGGAAGAGATATGTCAAAAGGCAGGCAATGAGGCGTCCGACATCAGTTGACACGAAACGGGAAAATATGATTTTGTTTTGAAGATATTCAAGAGAAAATGGTATTAACTGACGACGACAAATGATTTCTGGCATATGATGGCTTGGCTGATACAGGAAGCAGTAGATAGTGAGATCTCTTAAGCAATAGAAGGCACAGTAATAGGGTACCAGGAAGCTCAGGCTTATGAACACCAAAGAGTGTTAGGTTTCACTAATGCAAGGAAATCAACATACGAAGGCTGAACTCATAGAATGGTAGGGTTCGGCTAATTGAGAGAGAATTTTCTGGGAAGTGCCATGTTCAAGGTTTTGTTGCCAAATCAACTTTCAAAGCATAACATAATAAGTCTCCACTTTGTCCAAAAACATTTCCCCATATAATTAAGTTTAACAAGTCCATAAGGGTAAACTCAGTGATCTTTCCATATTTAGGGAGTCTGAAAAACATCGTAAAAGACAACTCGAAGGGCGTACCTTTGTCATGGTTGATAAAAGGGTGCGACAAAGGGAGAAATGTATTCCCGACACAGTTCCTTTTCCGTAAGTTAGTCCATTGAATCCAGATAAAGTGATAAACCTATGTTCAACGGATGTCTACCTCATTTTGTTATGAGTACAAGGAGACAGAGTAAACTAAATATTCTTAGTGAATTTTTAACGAGTCAGACGAAGAAAAAATTGATCCTCTTCGTGAAATTTTAACGAGTCCAACGGAGAAAAACTCGGTGTCTTTTTCAGTTTTTTAAAGAGCTATAAAAAGAGGGAAAATAATGGCTCATAGTTCTTCATCGTCGTAGTTTAACAAGCCCGACGAAGGAAACTCGGGGTTTTTTCAGTCCCTAAAAAGAAGGCTCGTTGCTTCCTTGTGTAAGTTTAACGAGCCCAAAGAAGAGAAATCAAGGTTTTTCATTTTAAAGAGCAAGAAAAATACCATAAAAAGAATGCTCGAAACTTCTTTATCTCTTGCTCGTCAATAGAAGGATCTATGTCAGGAATTTTCTCGTAATACCAAGTGAGAACATCATGAATCTTCGTAAAAAGGGATGTGAAGCATGCAATTTCCTCCAAACTGCTATTCTCTCCAATCTGTATATTTTCCATGATACTCATTTTGACTGAGATATATATGAGCATGGTCTTAGAAATATTTCCCATGTTACCTTCTGCATCGATAGTTTGAACAATTGTGTAAGTGGATGGAATAATGTCAGGTGGGTCGAAAGATGGGATTTGGATAGTGGTCGTGTTTGAATCAGACATCGAAGCGTGATGGTGAAACTCTCCCCAAGGTCATTCCTTCAGAGACATGATCTCTTAGATAGCTTCATTTGTAAGCAGGACTTCATCGAGGAGATCCTTAGAAGGAACTATGGTGGGCGAGAGGGTGGTACCATTGGTCGAAACCAAAGAAGTGGAGGGTTCAAATGCTGATTGGATGACTTAATAAGCCAACTCAATCGATGATAGTGGCATCTAATATTTGCAGAAATTAATTTCCGAAGGTGCTGGTAGGATCCATGGATCGATAGAATCATCCGAGATGGTGGATATCATTGAAATCATGTGTGGAACCTGCGGGAGAGGAAAGAAACCCATCAAGGAAGATGTCTTTAGAAGACCAGTACCGACATTGACATAAGAATCAGGAACTCCTCCTACTAAGGGCACAATGTTGCTAGGTAATGTGGAATAATCAGGGGTGCAAAAGGATAGTTGGTCCACTGTAACTATCTTCCCATCCAATGGAAAAAGGATGAGTCGGAAAACCAGAGAGACAATGGCAATCGTCGCCTAAGACCAACTTCGACCCAAAAGAATATTATAGCGTACATGATGATCTATGACATTGATGTCCATAGTTATCGTTTTCCCGACTAAGTGTAATGGGGTAGCTAGCAAGGTAGCCTTTTGTGAGGAAAGTGTGGCCATCAAAAGCTTTGAGGGAATTTGGCGACAGAGATAAAGTAGGAGAACCCAAAGCGAGCCAGCACGCAGTTGAAATTACGTAGGTAGAAGCACCTTCGTCTATGACAGTGCAATGGATTAGCCTCCTTTTTGACACTGTTAGAGTCGGTCCTTACAGCCCTCCGTCAGAGATCATTTCGCTTTTTGCATATCATTTTTAGGTGTCTCGCTCGTTCCACTTCGTTGCATTTCACTAGGGGCATGCCATTGACTGACGAGGGGGTCTAGTTGTCTTGTGTTTCCTCATGCTTGTACCTGCAGGGCTAATTAAAATTCCTCAAAAATCACTGAAGTTTAGGTCACTTCATTCATGGTCATAAATGAGTAGTTTCGTCAAAAAGAGTCTTTAGTCCTAGAGTCTAGGGTTTTCAGTCTTTTGTTACATGTAATAAAAGCCCGCAGGCCTTGAGGTTGGTTTCAAAAGGTTCCTATTTCATGTTTTTATTCTCAAAAACATTTGAAGACATTTCTAGTCCAAAACTTTGTTTTCGAGCTAGAAATTGTCAAATTTCATTTTTTGTAATAATTGTGTATTTGTTTCATCATAAGAAATTTGAAGGCAGCCTCTGATCTTTGCCAAAGCTAAATGTCAAATCCCTGCAAAAACAACCAAGTGTCATTAGTCCAAGACTCAGAAAAATAATGAAAAGCCAAAGGACAACATTGTATTAAGTGATCAAATGACAAAGTGCCAAACATTATAAAAGTGGGTTATGGAGCAAATTTAAAATCAAATTGATTTTTATGAGATATTTTTCCACACATATAAGCCATGGAAGACAACTCATTTGCATAAATTCCAAGGGCAGAGTTCGAATTGGTGAGTTGAGGGGCGCAAACTTGTTTTTCAAAGCCGTGGACCGGAGGTTGAAGTGCGCGCTACGCACAGAGGAGGCGTGCTACGCACAAAGAGGCGCGCTACGCATTGGGCTTCACCGGCCTGTGCAAAATAGCACACGCGCTACGCACATGCTGCGCGCAGCTCACTGGGTGAGCGCGCTACGCGTATAATCTCAGAGCCAAAATTTTTCGCTCTTGCGTCCAGTTTCATGCCAAATCGCCTCAATCGGCTTGCAAGTAGGTTTTTCACGATTGCTCAGTGAATTTTGGATATGATTATGGTGTTTTGAAAGTGGAGAAACCATTGTTAAATGTGGAGAAATGTAAACCCTATGTTTATTTCCAAATATCACTTCCTAGGGTTTTGGAAACGAATGTTAATGGTTGTGTGGGGGTTTGCAAACTTGTGTTGTTGATATATATGCTCATGCATCTACTGTCAGTGGTGTCCTTGCTCATTTTTCACCTTAGCCCCATGCTCTCTCTTTGCCATTACATCACTGCTCTCTTTGTTATTGCCATTGTCATTTTCACACTATTTATCATTCATGTTATGACATAGTCCTATTTTCAATTGTCCACGTCCTCCATTGACATTGTCAAAACACTGCTGTCATTGTTATTATCTTACTATGGTTATTGTCGCACTGTTTCTCATTCTCCATTGACAAACAGAGTCCCGTATCCACTTCTCCCTTGACAAATCTTAACTACCATTGCAAAGGCTGTACCCTACACTACAATCTTTTTTACTCACTTGTCAAATCCTCTTATAATCAAGGCAGCGACTGTTTTTCATGCAAACCCATTTGACAGAGCCATTACCACTGTGGCTTGCTTTCCTATGATTCTTTGATACATATGTGACATATTTGGGTTTTGAGCATACACTGAACTTTTGTCTTCACTACACCTATATCAGCATAGATATTGCAGACATCTTGTTTTCAAAGCCATGTCAGAGACGGATTCAGTTTATGAGCAGGAGTATGACAGTGATTCCACAACAGATTTTAATGTGCCACGGAGGTCTCACAAAAGTGGCAAAAGTGGTAAGCTTCTCAGGCAGGAGCCTACTTCTTTGGCTCAATTGCAGGCTTGCCCGCTTGCAATGGATTGTTTTCAGCAGCAGTCATGTTTCCAATACTGTGAGATGATTTCACAAACCCAACATCATCGTGAACTAGCTCGTCTATTTGTTCTACATTTACATGATGGCCGTGTAAACCTTGCCGGAGTAGATTTCATTCTGTCACCAGAGACTATTGCTCGGGCCACCAGGATACCAAATATAGGAGAGGAATGGAACAAACGACAGCAGTTAGAGAAATCCTACTATGAGCCATACATCAAACATGGGTTTATGAGGCAGCTGAGCAGGGTTTTTCCTTTCAGATTCCTGAAGGATGAGTTTGCACCATTGATGAAACTCATCATTCGATATTTCAGTTGCGAGGGCAGATTCTCGCGTCTCTATGCGTACCATGTCCGTTTGTTGATGAATTTCACGAGGGTACGTATGATGAGCATTCCATACTTCATGTATTGCAACATAGAGAGGATGAAAATTTTTGTACAGAAGAAGACCCCACCACAGCAGCATAGCAGTATATATCATTACGCGCTGATCAAAATCATGGTGGTACATCAGTTGACACAACAGGGCATTACTTGGGAGGATTTCATCTCCCGTGACTTCTTCACAGGGCCACAGCCGCCTCCCGAGGTAGTTCATGATGAGGGAGAGCCTTCACATCAGCTGGACATTCCTGAGATCGAGCATATCAGTGCTCCATTGTATGTGACACACCAGCGAGGCCACAGGGCCTTATTTGCAGCTACACGACGAGTACTATCTCCACCCGGGGTGGAAGGGGTCTCGTTGACTTCATCAGCAGCGCGAGTATTATCTCCACCAAGGGTGGAAGGGGTCTCGCCTTCTTCTTCAGCACAGGTACAGATCCAGGACAGAGGCAAGAGGCCTATGCACAATGAGGGCCCATCAGGCGGTCGGGACACTGATTTCACATTCATCGATGTTGATGCGAGCTCTCCTAGCTCGAAACTGAAAGAGATCATCCAGGAGCAAAAGGCCGAGAATGACATGCTGAAGGAGAAATTGCAGAGGGCTCAGTGGGTGATAAACTATATGGAGCAGCGTAACAAACAGCTAGAGGATGAGCACACACTTTTAGAGCTGCGGCGAATCCGTGAGGATCGACAATTGGCCCGGAAGAGACCTGGTGATATGACACCGGCTGATCGAGATTCTTGCCTCATGCATGTTAACATTCATCTGGAGAAGTTGTTGGCAAAGGCCAATAGAGACAAAGACATGCTTCGTCACATGAAAGGTCATTATTGGGCCCGCATGCATGTCTGCAAAGCAAAAATGAAAATTCTGAAGAGGAGGTTGAGCAGTGCACTAAAACGGCAGAAGAGGCCTGATCCACTCCGGATTTTGGCCGAGGCTTCGTTGGCTGGGCATGATACATGATGAAGGGTCTTTGCTCCGAATTTGAGCGAATTTGAAGAAATTTTTGTCATTTTGGAAAATTTTGCTCTCAAAACAGGTTTTTCAGCCCAACGCGTAGCGTGTTGACGCGCTCGCTTATGATTGGGACACTTGCTGGAGGAAAAATTTATATTTTTGGGTTTTTCATGGTAAGTTATGCATGCTCTAATATGGCCAAATCATTTCACCAAGTTCTGGATGATCAAAAGGGCCAAAAACACCATGAAAACCACCTTTCTGCCACCTTTTGCACCAGCAGGAAGTACTTCTGGGAGAATGAAGTTTTGGAGGGGAAAAGGAGCTCCAAATTGGGAAATTTCACTTGGGTTGGATAGCCAACATCCAGGGCTTTCCAAAAAGCTATCATGAGCTTGATTTTGATGCTGGGAAGTGCCCCAAAAGAAGGCTGAAAGGCGCGCTACGCATAGAGATTTTTGGTCCATTTTTCATCTTCCAGCTCAGGATTTCGGCCAGTTGGACCAGTTTTGCTTTTGGATGTAATTTTTGAGTTATCTTGATGTAATTTTATGGTTGGCATGTAACTTGGACTCACTTTTACCTATTCTAGATGATTCACTCCTAAAAAAGTAAAAATCAAATGTAAGAATCAGTTTCCTTCCTTTTAGAGGCAAGTTGTTTGGATGCCTATATTCTAGCTCCTTGTTTAGAATTAGTTGAAACTGCTCCTAGAAGGAGGAATTCGACCCCTAGAGACATGGGGAGGGGTTAGGATAGTCTATATGATGTAATTTCTGAGACATTCTACAGGTTGGACTCTTGGGAAAACTTTGGCACACTATTGTACATATTTTTCATATTTTGGCTAAGGAAAGATCAGAGGTTTTGCAGCACCTGTTGGGATTCTTGTGGCTTTCAGTTCTTGATGGTGTTTTCTATCGGTTTATTGTAATTCCTTTCATGTTTAATGTATGCCATTCCCTTCTTATGCTTCTGAAACTAAATAAATAAGTAAATGAAGTTGAATCCATTGTTTTCAGTGCTCTGCCTTTAAATTTGTTTAGTTTTACATGTTTTCGCCAGTTTGGAGAGGATCCATGTTCTCTCTTGCCCTCTTCAGCTCCTTTTCATTCTGATCCATCCATACACCTAATCAAAAGCATCAATACTACTTCCTACCTCGCCCCAACTCGAATTCTGCAAAGATCTGGCCTTATCCCCGGACCCAAAATTATTTTTTCCCATTTCTCCAACAAAAACCCAAAAAATCAAAATCAAACTTTCCTATCTCTTTACTAGCCTAAAATCAGTATTCAGTATTCATTATAAGTCATCTCAGCCCCTCTGAAAACCTTTTGCCGAGATAGACCCGGAGAGAGCCCTCTCCTGTCCTCGTAGGGCTAGCTACGAGGCTAAGCGTGGTTTGATGTAGCCTTGAGTTTTACCTTATTTCAGCCTAAGGTAGATTTGAGCGCTAACATAGTGGCAACCATACTGGGGAAGAATTGGTTTGCTTGTTGATGTCATTTGTTTCATTAGCTACAGACGGAGCCTGAAGACACGCCAGGTAGCCTTCGAACTGCTCTTGCTCTGCGAGTGCATAGTAGATAAACGCTGCTTCAGTCCATCTCCGGTCTAGCTTGTGAATGTGACACTCGACTTGTAGATTGTCTTGCCCCAGTACGTGTATCAAGTTCAGATCTGATTGTTGATGGTGGACAGAAGTCAGACACCGCAAGGCTGAAATCATTCACCTGGTGACTTCATTCACTGAACAATCCAGAAATCGATGCTTCATGGTGACTTCACTGCAGGGAGATCAGTAGCTGTGAGATTTTCAAGATGGACCGAATCACAAGAAGATACGCTCCCATGAGCCAAGATCACATTCCAGGTTTTCCGAATAAGATGCCCAAGGTAGATTGGTCAAGGAATCTGCCTACGTTTAACGATGATGGTAAGAAAGATGCTGCTTTACATATAGTTAGATTTCACATGCATATTCGCAAGTTGAAGGTGGATTTTCCTGAAGATTGCTTGATGAAGATATTCCTGGCCACTCTGGAAGGTGAAGCCCAATCTTGGTATGAAAATTTGCCGCTGGCCTGTATTTACTGTTTAAAGGATTTTCATGCCCTGTTCATTGAAAGATATCAAGCATCTTATCCATCATTAAATTTAGTTCATGACTGTTGCAAACATGATTCTACTTTTATTGAAAGCCTTGAGAAATATTATGAAGATGATAATTTCATGGATGATGAGATCATGGAAGAATTGTACGAGAATCCATTTCAGCAACATGAAGAGAACCTAGAGGATACCTATCAAGATGCTCAGGAAATTTCGCAGCAGGACCAATATTTTAGTGTGGTGGAAGATGAAGCAATTTTGCATCTTGACAGTGAACAGGAATTACATGAAATAGATCAGCAGTATGAGGAAAATCTGTATACTCCTTCACTTGAAATCAATGAAGACAATCATTGTTTGAGAAAAAGAAAACAAAAGGCATTATCCCCTCTGTCTGAAGAGGAGATAGATCAGCTATTGAAAGATCATGTTACAGCTCAAGTTAATGCAGATCTGCAGTGTGCACATGATCAAGAAGGTGATGGTGGAACTTCTTCCTTTTCTGAAAAGGATGACAGTCCTGTAAGCAACTTTATAGATCAGCAGGTTGAAGATTTCCATATGGCTGAAAATGATGAAAGAGAAGAGCTTGTTTCAGATCTGCCTACAGAAGAAGACAGCACGCAAGTAAGTCCAGTTTCAATTTCATAATGTGATAATGTCAGGACAGCTATTTCAGTTTCAGATTCAGATTGTGATAACCAAGCATATCTTGTGCTGAAACCCATCAAGGAGAACTTTGCTGTTGAGTTCATCTGGAATGCAGAAGACACAGTTATGGATCCAAATGTTTTCAGTTCATCAGAACAGAGTCTTCATAAAGAGGTAATCCAGTCAGTTAATGAAAAAGTTTCTCTTGATAAAGTTATGCTAGATGATAGAAATGATAGTGTTGAGCATCAAGAATCAGCTGAAGTTGTCTTCCTTATGATTGATGAATATAATGATAATCTGGCTGTCATGTCATATGAAGATGACCTACAATACATTTAGACTGTAAAAGATCAAAACATTCAGGATTGCCTTTCAGTTTCTTCTTCATATGTTTCATGTGTTGAAATGTTTTCACAAGAGGAGATCTGCTCATCTACCTGTTCAGAGTTTTTTGAAGCCCAGGAACATATTGTTACTGAAGTACATGATGAAGGAAGATCAGAATTAGAAGCAAAAGACACCTTGTTCTTTCAGCATGAGGTAAATCTTCATGTTTTTCAGGATCCTCTGGCAGGTTTGTTGCAGTCAACAGTGAAGGTGTTTATTGCAGTGTTCAGTGATGAAGGAGATCAGGGTCATTTATGTTTTTGGATGCCCAATTACCAGTATTTGCTGTTGACCAGGAGATCTGATCGGGAGAATCAATCAAGAAGGCATCTGCTTGATTGGTTACATTGGCATTATGATATAGTTTGATGGTATATGGTCTTGTAAGAAACACAGGCGGTTATGTACTGCCAGCAAGCTTTAAGTTTTAAGTTCAAGTCTTAAGTTAGTTTGCCAGAGTTAAGTTTTTTCAAGTCATTTCAGTTTGCATCGAGTTAGTTTGAGTCAAATTTCCACTCAATAAATTAGTCGTGTCGATTTCTTGCAATAATGACTCCATTGCCCAATGGATGAAGGCACTGTCTGACTCCCCCAGAGATCTGCCGTTCTTGGCATCTCCTTGGAGCCACCATCCCCATTGGAGCCAATGTTAGAGTCGGTCCTTACAGCCCTCCGTCAGAGATCATTTCGCTTTTTGCATATCAATTTTAGGTGTCTCGCTCGTTCCACTTCGTTGCATTTCACTAGGGGCATGCCATTGACTGACGAGGGGGTCTGGTTGTCTTGTGTTTCATCATGCTTGTACCTGCAGGGCTAATTAAAATTCCTCAAAAATCACTGAAGTTCAGGTCACTTCATTCATGGTCATAAATGAGTAGTTTCGTCAAAAAGAGTCTTTAGTCCTAGAGTCTAGGGTTTTCAGTCTTTTGTTACATGTAATAAAAGCCCGCAGGCCTTGAGGTTGGTTTCAAAAGGTTCCTATTTCACATTTTTATTCTCAAAAACATTTGAAGACATTTCTAGTCCAAAACTCTGTTTTGGAGCTAGAAATTGTCAAATTTCATTTTTTGTAATAATTGTGTATTTGTTTCATCATAAGAAATTTGAAGTCAGCCTCTGATATTTGCCAAAGCTAAATGTCAAATCCCTGCAAAAAAAACCGAGTGTCATCAGTCCAAGACTCAGAAAAATAATGAAAAGCCAAAGGACAGCATTGTATTAAGTGATCAAATGACAAAGTGCCAAACATTATAAAAGTGGGTTATGGAGCAAATTTAAAATCAAATTGATTTTTATGAGATATTTTTCTACACATATAAGCCATGGAAGACAACTCATTTGCATAAATTCCTAAGGCAGAGTTTGAATTGGTGAGTTGAGGGGCGCAAACTTGTTTTTCAAAGCCATGGACCGGAGGTTGAAGTGCGCGCTACGCACAGAGGAGGCGCGCTACGCACAAAGATGCGCGCTATGCATTGGGCTTCACCGACCTGTGCAAAATAGCACGCGCGCTACGCACATGCTGCGCGCAGCGCACTGGGTGAGCGCGCTATGCGTATAATCTCAGAGCCAAAATTTTTTGCTCCTGCGTCCAGTTTCATGCCAAATCGCCTCAATCGGCTTGCAAGTAGGTTTTTCACGATTTCTCAGTGAATTTTGAATATGATTATGGTGTTTTGAAAGTGGAGAAACCATTGTTAAATGTGGAGAAATGTAAACCCTATGTTTATTTCCAAATATCACTTCCTAGGGTTTTGGAAACGAATGTTAATGGTTGTGTGGGGGTTTGCAAACTTGTGTTGTTGATATATATGCTCATGCATCTACTGTCAGTGGTGTCCCTGCTCATTTTTCACCTTAGCCCCATGCTCTCGCTTTGCCATTACATCACTGCTCTCTTTGTTATTGCCATTGTCATTTTCACACTATTTATCATTCATGTTATGACATAGTCCTATTTTCAATTGTCCACGTCCTCCATTGACATTGTCAAAACACTGTTGTCATAGTTATTATCTTACTATGGTTATTGTCGCACTGTTTCTCATTCTCCATTGACAAACAGAGTCCTGTATCCACTTCTCCCTTGACAAATCTTAACTACCATTGCAAAGGTTGTACCCTACACTACAATCTTTTCTACTCACTTGTCAAATCCTCTTATAATCAAGGCAGCGACTGTTTTTCATGCAAACCCATTTGACAAAGCCATTACCACTGTGGCTTGCTTTCCTATGATTCTTTGATACATATGTGACATATTTGGGTTTTGAGCATACACTGAACTTTTGTCTTCACTACACCTATATCAGCATAGATATTGCAGACATCTTGTTTTCAAAGCCATGTCAGAGACGGATTTAGTTTATGAGCAGGAGTATGACAGTGATTCCATAGCAGATTTTAATGTGCCACGGAGGTCTCACAAAAGTGGCAAAAGTGGTAAGCATCTCAGGCAGGAGCCTACTTCTTTGGCTCAATTGCAGGCTTGCCCGCTTGCAATGGATTGTTTTCAGCAGCAGTCATGTTTCCAATACTGTGAGATGATTTCACAAACCCAACATCATCGTGAAATAGCTCGTCTATTTGTTCTACATTTACATGATGGCCGTGTAAACCTTTCCGGAGTAGATTTCATTCTGTCACCAAAGACTATTGCTTGGGCCACCGGGATACCAAATATAGGAGAGGAATGGAACAAACGACAGCAGTTAGAGAAATCCTACTACGAGCCATACATCAAACCTAGGTTTATGAGGCAGCTGAGCAGGGTTTTTCCTTTCAGATTTCTGAAGGATGAGTTTGCACCATTGATGAAACTCATCGTTCGATATTTCAGTTGCGAGGGCAGATTCTCGCGTCTCTATGCGTACCATGTCCGTTTGTTGATGCATTTCACGAGGGTACGTATGATGAGCATTCCATACTTCATGTATCGCAACATAGAGAGGATGACAATTTTTGTACAGAAGAAGACCCCAGCACAGCAGCATAGAAGTATATATCATTACGCGCTGATCAAAATCGTGGTGGTACATCAGTTGACACAGCAGGGCATTACTTGGGAGGATTTCATATCCCGTGACTTCTTCACAGCGCCACAGCCGCCTCCCGAGGTAGTTTATGATGAGGGAGAGCCTTCACATCAGCCGGACATCCCTGAGATCGAGCATATCATTGTTCCGTTGTATGTGACATACCACAGAGGCCAGAGGACCTTATTTGCAACTACACGACGAGTACTATCTCCACCCGGGGTGGAAGGGGTCTCGTTGACTTCATCAGCAGCGCGAGTATTATCTCCACCAAGGGTGGAAGGGGTCTCGCCTTCTTCTTCAGCACAGGTACAAATCCAGGACAGAGGCAAGAGGCCTATGCACGATGAGGGCCCATCAGGCGGTCGGGACATTGATTTCACATTCATCGATGTTGATGCGAGCTCTCCTAGCTCGAAACTGAAAGAGATCATCCAGGAGAAAAAGGCCGAGAATGACATGCTGAAAGAGAAATTGCAGAGGGCTCAGTGGGTGATAAAATATCTGGAGCAGCGTAACAAACAGCTAGAGGATGAGCACACACTTTTAGAGCTGCGGCGAATCCGTGAGGATCGACAATTGGCCCGGAAGAGACCTGGTGATATGACACCGGCTGATCGAGATTCTTGCCTCACGCATGTTAACATTCATCTGGAGAAGTTGTTGGCAAAGGCCAATAGAGACAAAGACATGCTTCATCACATGAAAGGTCATTATTGGGCCCGCATGCATGTCTGCAAAGCAAAAATGAAAATTCTGAAGAGGAGGTTGAGCAGTGCACTAAAACGGCGGAAGAGGCCTGATCCACTTCGGATTTTGGCCGAGGCTTCATTGGCTGGGCATGATACATGATGAAGGTTCTTTGCTCCGAATTTGAGCGAATTTGAAGAAATTTTTGTCATTTTGGAAAATTTTGCTCTCAAAACAGGTTTTTCAGCCCAACGCGTAGCGCGTCGACGCGCTCGCTTATGATTGGGACACTTGCAGGAGGAAAAATTTATATTTTTTGGTTTTTCATGGTAATTTATGCATGCTCCAGTATGGCCAAAGCATTTCACCAAGTTCTGGATGATCAAAAGGGCCAAAAACACCATGAAAACCACCTTTCTGCCACCTTTTGCACCAGCAGGAAGTACTTCTGGGAGAATGAAGTTTTGGAGGGGAAAATGAGATCCAAATTGGGAAATTTCACTTGGGTTGGATAGCCAACATCCAAGGCTTTCCAACAAGCTATCATGAGCTTGATTTTGATGCCGGGAAGTGCCCCAAAAGCAGGCTGAAAGGCGCGCTACACATAGAGATTTTTGGTCCATTTTTCATCTTCCAGCTCAGGATTTCGGCCAGTTGGACCAGTTTTGCTTTTGGATGTAATTTTTGAGTTATCTTGATGTAATTTTATGGTTGGCGTGTAACTTGGACTCACTTTTACCTATTCTAGATGATTCACTCCTAAAAAAGTAAAAATCAAATGTAAAAATCAGTTTCCTTCCTTTTAGAGGCAAGTTGTTTGGATGCCTATATTCTAGCTCCTAGTTTAGAATTAGTTGGAACTGCTCCTAGAAGGAGGAATTAGACCCCTAGAGGCATGGAAAGGGGTTAGGATGGTCTATATGATGTAATTTCTCAATCATTTTCAGAGGTTGGAGAGGTTGGATTCTTGGGAAAACTTTGGCACACTATTGTACATATTTTTCATATTTTGGCTAAGGAAAGATCAGAGGTTTTGCAGCACCTGTTGGGATTCTTGTGGATTTCAGTTCTTGATGGTGTTTTCTCTCAGTTTATTGTAAGTTCTTTCATGTTTAATGTATGCCATTTCCTTCTTATGCTTCTAAAACTAAATGAATGAGTAAATGAGGTTGAATCCATTGTTTTCAGTGCTCTGCCTTTAAATTTGTTTAGTTTTACATGTTTTCGCCTGTTTGGAGAGGATCCATGTTCTCCCTTGCCCTCTTTAGATCCTTGTCATTCTGATCCATCTATACACCTGATCAAAAGCATCAAGACTACTGCCTACCTTTCCCCAACTCGAATTCTGCAAAGATCTGGCCTTATCCCCGGACCCAAAATTGTTTTTCCCAATTTTTCAACGAAAACCCAAAAAATCAAAATCAAACTTTCCTATCTCTTTACTAGCCTAAAATCAGTATTCATTATAATTCATCTTAGCCCCTTTGAAGACCTTTTGCCGAGATAGACCCGGAGAGAGCCTCTCCTGTCCTCGTAGGGCTAGCTACGAGGCTGAGTGTGGTTTGATGTAGCCTTGAGTTTTACCTTATTTCAGCCTAAGGTAGATTTGAGCACTAACAGACACAACTTGAACCTGGAAAGAAAGCTGGTGTAAAAGGTGAGGTTTTCATTTTTCCATGTCAAAGATGGCTAGCATAGAATCTTGAGGGTCAATTCCACCAATGACCGAAAGCAGAGATTTCCTTTGTGTTGGGCAGGTTTGCAACACTTCAAATGTAGACATAGTTGATGGTGGTTGCGCCAAGTCTTCTACAATGTTGTGGTTCTGAGAAGCACGTGCAAAGGTGTTATGATTCATGCGTCAAAGGGTCCCTTTGGGGGGATGAATGACAGGGTTAGGAGTAGGCCTTTTGATATGAAGATCGTTAGGTAGTGCTGGATTCGAACTTGAACCAAGTTAGTGAGCCTCTATGACCGGATTTCCATAGGTTTTAGCTCGGGTTTGGAGTTCAACAGTCTCCATGCCATAAATGGCAGATGATCCTAAACCGGAAGGATGAGTACCACCATTTCCCCTTTGCGGGGGTTGTGGCGAGTTTGAAACCATTTTTTGTTGCTGTTGTAGATTAGGAAAGGGATTGTGAAGGATGGCAGGTGTCCTTCCAGAGTCCTTTTGCGTAATAAAATATGTGCATTCCTGCAGTCGAGGAAATTTATATGTCAAGTGGTCCTCTGCACAAATTTTTCAAGGGAATCTAATAGGTTTCTCCTTTGCTTTATCATTTTTAGCAGTGTTTCTATGATTTGGATTATTCTGAGTGTTGGGTTGCTCTTCAAAAGGAGTGGTCTTTTTCTTATTATTCTTGTTCTTTTCGTTAGGTTTTTGTTTAGACTTCACAGAGTGTACCTCAGTGGTAGGAAGAGCAGCTGATTGGGTAGGGGCGGTGGCAGCAGAATATGGCTGGCAAGCTTGCCTGCTGAGCTGTTTTACAGCTACACTGGAAGTTGTACCAACGAGGTCGTCGGCATGCGCTCCGGGTAACTAAGTAGTGGGAGGATTCGGGTTGCCATGGGCATTGGGGAGTAACTCATACAACGTGCCAGATTACGAATATATGAGATCTAGATGTTGTGCACAATAGATGGATTGGTCTTCCGTGACCGCACCAAACAAGCAAACGTCTTTAGCAAGGGGTGGCAAGAGTGACTTGCAAAACCAGTTCGATAATAGATGATTTGGGATTCGTGCTTTGACTAACCTCGGCCTACGTCTCCATTCATGAATGTGATCGGAGATGTGGGTAGCGGTGTCTTGGCACAACGAGGTTAAGAGTTCTTTTTTGGTTTCGTTTCAGATAGGTAGTTGAAATTTCTTAAGAAATTGCGTTGCTAAGGCACCAAAAGTATTGACTGCAACTCATGGTAACTTGATGTACCATTTGGCAGCATTGCCTGTGAGAGTGTGGGGGAAAATCCTGAGCCGGATACTATCATCCACCATGGAATTATAAATAGACCGTAGATGAAAGATGGTGATATGTGTAGTTGGGTCCTCCCCTTATTTCCCTTCGAACTTAGGGATGCCAGATGGAATCTTATGTGGTACAGGAGGCCAAAGCAGGTTATGATTGATAGGATCATTGGTCAATTTATATAAATCAGGGATGTCTAAAGTTGCCAAGAATGGAAATTACGTGATTTCCCCAGAGTCTATCCAAGGAGGTTTTGGCTGACCATTTGGACCGTAGGGTCCTCCCATCAAAGTGTTTCCAATGGGATAAGTAGTACTTTGCTAATAAAAATTTCTTGTTGGAGGAGGTGTAGGGATGTAAGGTTGTTGTCCATAGGGGATATTGTATTGGAGGACAAATGGTTGGTCACCACTAGGGTAATATTTTCCCCCTTGCCCCAATTGATTTTGGGGAAGGGTCGCCCAGATATACGTGATAGAGTTAGCTTGTGGCATGCTACTATTCACATAATTGACCATTGGCATAGACCCTACACCATAAGGTTGACCACTAAGAGGAATGACATTAAGAATCGATGGACCTGCTTGTCCCATAGAATGTAGGGGTATAGAATTGCCCCCTGGCATGTTTGGTGACACTGCCCCCTGGAAAAGTAGCCATGAGGTTCGAACTCAACAATGGATTCCAACCAAAAGGGTTGTTGAAGGGAACTGAAGTGGCCCGGCTAGTGGAAGTGGAATTCGGGGGTCCATGAGCATACATGATAGGAGCGGATACCGAAGGGTACAAAATTCCACTCATAGTTTTTTTGACCAAATTTCTAGGACTGAGCATATGCTAGCTACTAGGGTTTCCAATTAGTTGTGTAGAACTGACAACTGGCGGGGAAGATGGTGGTGAAACCGATTTGGCGACCAATGGAACCAACCCAACAGTCGCTAATTGTGTAGTGGATGTGGGTGCAACCGAGGACATGGTTGGTACTCGTGTTACCTAAATCAACAATGGCCCCAACGGGATAGTGAGAGGAGGATTATAAGGAGGTACAACTTCTTCAATGAAATGATCCTCAGGCAACTCTATAGTGTAAGGAGAAATTTGAAAATTAGGGGTCAACACTGGAGACTGGTCTTCCGAAGAAGGCATTGGGTCATCGAGACTTGACTCCTCCCCCAGTGTCAATGGAGGGAGACCTTACTATCGCCTTGTAATATTCCCTTTTTTGGTGTCACCTATGACAGGACTAGGAGGGACTTCCAGAGTTAGGAGCAGACCGGTCACAGGTACAGGTTGGTGTCATCAGCGGGCCCAGGGGATTTTTGGAGGAGTTTTGAGGAATTTCTATGTGGCCGGGTGGCATTGGCTTGATATATTCCATCATCCGAGCAGTTTGGATTTCGTTCCGGTGCATTTCGACAACTTTCAAAAATTTGACTTATTTATGGGCTTAACTCAGCTAATTACGCTCACGGTGGCATTCCGGGAGGAATACATGATAGAAAACCTTAGTGTAATAGCTCATTGGAATCGGGATGAGGATACCTCCATGATGGGATGGTTGGACATGAGTTTCAGTGACCAGAGGAGACGTGGTAGCCGATTTACTCTTTTCTGCATTAAAAAGGAATATTTTAATAAGAGGGAAAAGTGCTCCATGAATAAAATAATAATAAAATAATGCTCTAGAAGGCTCCAAGAGATCTATAAAAGAAAGGGAGGAGGCCATTGAGGGATATCTTTGGATCATATTACTTTCTTGTATGAGAGGTTTGAGACGTGGTTCTCTACTTCAGTCGTAGCCCCAGGACGGAAACCCTCGGGTGATTTGTGAGTGTTGGATGGAAACCCAAATCTCTTTTAGGAGACTTCATTCAGAAGTTTCGCAGAGCTTCAGGGATATTGGAGCGAGGATCATTCAAATATTCAACAGGTGCTTCAGTGGATTCAGTGGTAGTTGTTGCCAAGGAGAGAGTGCAACAGTTCCGTTTTGGGAGGCCATCGTCGTGTAGCAGTGCAACAAATTGTATTGTTGGCCATTTTTCTATCTCAGCTCTTCTGGGTCATATCTATATGTAAACCCCACTATTATTTATAATAAAGCTGAGATTATTCCTATTCAATGTGGTATTGGATTGCAATGTTTCATGTCTTTTTATTTTTACATGGCAATGTTCTGTTGAGTAAATGTTTATTTTACGGCATAATGTGGAGTTCAGTATTTTTCTGCATTTTTTAGTTAAAATATCCCTTCTGGGATATTACAGTGGTATCGGAGCACTTATCTTGGCTCAACCATGGGATTGATTTGAAAAGGAAAGTTCCAGGTTTATTTCAAATAAATTTCGAAGAAAGTTGTGACTGAAATTAACGAAGTTCCTGAAAGTTGTGTGAAATCGTCACTTAAATATTCAAAAATTTCTATTTGAAATTGTTGAATCAGTTGTCCACAAATTGTCTAAACGGAGCCGACTCATATTTCATATCAAATTTGAATTTCCAAATTTTTTTTAAAGGGGGCCGACAGTTGAAATATTTCAGGGCCGAGTTTTCAAAGGGGCTGCATATTATTTAAAAGAATTTCTTTTTTTTTTAATCGTATTGCATGGAGGCCGAATGGTTAATGTTGAAGCCCAATTAATTTTATAAACCCCGGGCCCAACAATATTTTCTAAAGCCCGAAGGGAAACAGTTTTTTTTTGCGTGAAGGATTTCAAATCCCGTTCACAATTATTTCAAGTCAAAATTTTATTTGTCGAAGGGTTGATTATTACATAAGCTGACATCAAATTATAATCAATATTGTGGAGCCAAAAACTAAGAGGGGTCAAATTATCTCCAGCAAATTATTTTTCAGTGGGAACGGATCAAGCAGAACCAAGTCCAATTCATACGCCCAACGATTTCTTGGAAAAACGGGTTCAAAAATTTGTAATAAAGTCAATATTATTAAGTGTGGGTTTCGTTAAAATTCCTTGACGCTTTCCCACATGGTCAAAATACCTCCTGACAACAATAGTCCCCAATTATGCGCAGAGGTTGTGGTGATTTAGCAAAATACACCATTTTCGGCTGTGTCTAACCTATGTGGAAGGTTTCGGGTGCTGGCAGCGGAGTATTGGCACCGCTTAAATAAATCTAGAACCCGACTGAATGTGAGAGCACATCTAAAGAAAGATTGGTGAGCACTGATTAAAGGGATCGAATTCAAGAGAAAGCTGCCAGATATCACAAAGACACAAGCAAACATCTCTACGCATTTCCAATTTGCCAAATTATTATCTCTAGAGTCGCCACGCTGTTGAGAAATGTATGCAGAGCATACTAGTTCCACATTACTGAACACAGGTAACTGGGCAAGTCTAAAAGAGAACATCTATCAGTCCCAAGTGTCGTCTAGTTTTCATTAGTACCATGTTCAATTTCTAAGTGTGTGTGAACTTATTTCTACATCCAGTGTCGAATTCCTTGCCATTGTTGATTAGTCGGTCGCTATCAAATAGCAAGAGCTGAATTTGTAGGGGTGTAAGGCGCTATGCGATTGCAGAACTAATGTGCAAAGGGCCGCAGTTGAATCAAACAATCCATGAACGGAGCAGTATCTCAAAGGCCATTGACTTTTGTTCGAGCACATTTATATAACACAAACAACCAACACTAACTCTAGGTTCACTCTTTCCTACTTACTTTCTGTACACGCAATTTCCAACTAAACAAGGAACTGTATATGTATTAATGTCATTTACGTGAAATTGTTGCATATGGATTGAATCTGATTTGAAATATATATATATATATATATATATATATATATATATATATATATATATATATATATATTGTTTAGTACATAATGAATAATGTATAATCCCTCTGGAGTTAAATATTAGAGTCACCTCCAACGGTGCCTATGCAATATGTTTGACAAAGGGGCTCACTGAAAGACCGTTGAAAACTCAACAAATTTGCATTAAACTCGGAAAAACAGTGACCACCTCATGGGAGGAACCATGGAGGAATTCATAAACAACCTAAGAAGAATAAAAATTGGTTCCTTGAACCACCCTGCACCAGATGACCAGAAAACGAAATTGAATAGCAGACCCTTTTCAAGAGGAATTTATGCCAACCTTCAAAAAGCACAACCAAAATATTTTCAGGGAAAATTGGGGATTGGTCACAAATTTTTTTCACGTGGGACAGATCTGAAACACATGAAGATGTCAGGGAGAATTTTGTCCAAACTAGAAGAGTTTAATGAACTCTTGTCCACAATAAACCAAGCAGGAGGGAAGAAACTAATTTGAGCTCTAAAACCTACTATGCTTGCTCTTATACAGCCCAAATTCTTGGAGGAACCTTGTGAAGGGGTCACACTTCTAGTTGCAGCTTGCCTTAGTAACATCATGAAGTTGACTGCACCTATAGCTCCATACAATGATGATGTTATGAGGAGGATTATGAGATTGATTGTAAAGAATTTTCAGGATTTGGACAATAGTGCAGGCTCTACCTTTGGGAAGAAGCTTGAGATTCTATGGAGTATGGCCACATTTGAGACGTATGTCATCATTTTTGACCTTGAGTGTGATGACTTGATTCTGCAAATGTTCCGATGCTTCTTCAGCATTAGGAGACATCAACCTGACACCGTCATAGCACACATGCAGTCCATCTTGTCGTCATGTATGAGAGACCATGAGACCATTTGCCGAGAGTTGCAGACTAGGTTGTTGAGAATTTGGAAGAGAGAGCAGTTGGTCTCGCCCGTTGCTTATGAGCTAGCCCAAGGGCTAGTTGAGCATAATATTGGACTATTCAGGAGATATTTGACGAGGGAGGAGCTACTCCAGTTTGGTGGATCTGGGAGCAAAAATGAGCTGAGGAGGAAGGGACTTTGCTTCATCTCCAAAGAACCTTGGGGGCTTGATCACTCATGCTTGAGTGGTGCAGATGATGTGGCGGAGGTGGAGTAAAAGGGCATTCCTTCTGTATGCCAAGGTGAGGACTCTTCTTCAGATGATTCCATGGGATTAGTTGAGGATGCTTCTGGGGAGCGAGAGCAGTCATGTATAGATGATGAGAGTAGGCCAGAGTTGTATTCTAGTATGCGGGGTGAACATTCAGGGGACTCTACGGGAGATACTCTGGGTGATGAGTCACTTGTGACGATTCAACCAGAGCATCATATGATGGAGCCTGAGTCAACAGAGGAGGATACTATGCACATCATGCATGATAGTCCCTTGGGGGAGAGCCAGATGGAGGCTCACACTGAGTCTATGATGCGTATGCGGCTAACCTTAGGGTTATCCATTGAGGAGGAGCAGTCAGAAGCACTGACATTGAGTACGGTGACAGCATTTGCAAATCTATATTCTCTGGAGATGGTGGAGGTCGATGGGATAGTTCTGCAGGGGGCTAGTGGACAACCGGATCATTACATTCCCAATAAAGAGAGGGAGGATTTTTTGGAGATGGTGGAGCATCCATCTTTGGGCCGACACATTGATGACGTACAGATAGATGTACATGCAGTCGAAAAAGCTGCAATCCTTTCAATGAGTATCACTCTCCAAGAGTACATCGGTGGGGCTTACAACATATCTTGCCCTCTTTCACCCATTATAGAGAGAGGGGCTTTCTTCTATAGGCAGCTTTCTTTGGCAGACAGGGCAGAGAAGTGTGAGTTGATTACGAGCTGGCGACAACACTCCAGGCGTGTTCCGTATGCAATTGTTGCTACATTGGATTTTTCTTCCAGGATGGATTGGCGGGAGATCATGAGTTGGTACCCTCTTGATGGTATGATATTCTTCGTAGGGAGCACCACGGAGTAGGGGCCCTTATACATGACGTATGATACAGATTCCAGTTGGAAGTGGGGCATAGATCGACATTTCTTCAACATCCCATCCCGGTTTCAGGAGAGCAGGATCAGCATTGGATTTAGTAAGGGATTGGATTGGAGAGAGGTGACGAGTTGGTACACAGTTGATGGTGTAGCTTACACCGTCATAGATACAGCACAGTAGGAGACGTGGTCTTCACCTCTTAGAGCATTAGCTATAGCCAGAGGCAGTGCACAGTCCGAGCCATAGGACTTGGGAAATGATTGGCCATCATGGCATGGGGATCCGAGAGGATTGTTAGTTGACTAGTACAATGAGAGATCAGTTTGGGATCTGGGCATTGAGGGGTCTATTTCGAGTGGTTTGACACAGGTGCATAGCAACACCATAGGTTTGTATGGGATCCGAGCATTGGGTCTTACTTGCAGCGGGCCAACAGAGTGGCCCACATATTTCGATTGCTTGAGGGCGAGAAATCTTGGGGCGGAAGGTATGTAATATTCCCTTTTTTGGTGTCACCTATGACAGGGCTATGAGGGACTTATAGAGTTAGGAGCAGACCGGTCACAGGTACAGGTTGGTGTCATAAGTGGGCCCAAGGGATTTTTGGAGGAGTTTTGAGGAGTTTCTATGTGGTCGGGTGGCATTCGCTTGATATATTCCATCATCCGAGTAGTTTGGCTTTCGTTCTAGTGTATTCTGACAACTTTCAGAAATTTGAGTTATTTATGGGCTTAACTCAACTAATTACGCTCATGGTGGCATTCCAGGAGGAATACATGACAGAACACCTTAGTGTAATAGCTCATTGGAATCGGTACAAGGATACCTCCATGATGGGACAGTTGGACATGAGTTTCAGTGACCAGAGGAGACGTGGTAGCCAATTTACTCTTTTCTACATTAAAAAGGAATATTTTAATAAGAGGGAAAAGTGCTCCATGAATAAACTAATAATAAAATAATGCTCTAGAAGGCTCCAAGAGATCTATAAGAGAAAGGGAGGAAGACATTGAGGGATATATTTGGATCATATCATCTTCTTGTATGAGAGGTTTGAGACGTGGTTCTCTACTTCAGCCGTAACCCCAGGACAGAAACCCTCGGGTGATTTGTGAGTGTTGGACAGAAACCCAACTCTCTTTGAGGAGACTTCATTCAGAAGTTTCGCAGAGCTTCAGGGATATTGGAGTGAGGATCATTCAGATCTTCAACAGGTGCTTTAGTGGATTCAGTGGTAGCTATTGCCGGGGAGAGAGTGCAGCAGTTCCGTTTTGGGAGGCCATCGTCATATATTAGTGCAGCAGATTGTCTTGTTGGCCAGTTTTCTATCTCAACTCTTCTGCATCAGATATATATGTAAACCCCACTATTATTTATAATAAAATCTAAGATTCTTCCTATTCAATGTGGTATTGGATTGCAATGTTTCATGTCTTTTTATTTTTACATGGCAATCTTCTGTTGAGTAAATGTTTATTTTACAACATAATGTGGAGTTCAGTATTTTTCTGCATTTTTTAGTTAAAATATCCCTTCTGGGATATTACACGCTTAGAAATATGACGAGGTTCGAAGGATGCCACGATGACTAGTTAATTTTATCAAAATTTTATTGTGATGTATTGTTAAGTCTCAGTGATAGTAGAACCACACACCTAAAACAAAAGAACTCTAAAGTCAATCAATCAAGAAACCAGAGGGGTAAGACCCTTTCTAAGTACTACCATTTGCTGGAGATGAAACCCAGTATCACAATAGCATACAGAGAGAGCAGGTCAAATTTATAGTTACGGTTACTCTTGACCTTCACCTAAACCTTAGGCGATGGGGCCAAGTGCTCTCGTGAAGACGAGTACCCTCCCAAAGATCGAAGACAGAGTAGGTCCATATGTATCTGGTACCAGGGGAGCCCACCCCAGTCACCTTGTGTACGTCCCTAGAAGTATGGCAACTAAAGATACCTCAAATCACAAACACTATCAAGGGGGTCATGGTCGTAGACAACACCCTGTATGGGCAGAACACCTATATCCCCGATCTAGTTTTGACATCCTCGAGGGGAACCCCAATATATAGAATGCCCATTGTTATGCGATCGAAGGCGGGCTACCTTCTCACACACCCTAATGTTGTCTCGCGCTTAACTCTGGTAGTAGTGGAGCAGTCCCAATAGTATGATTGTAGCAATATTTTCACTCTTTAATGACACTAGTCTCAATTTTTGTGATCTTGGGCAGTTTTCTCACTCTGCCTATCCCAAGATCCTAGCATGAACTAATGTTGGTGTAAGCTCAGAAAAAAAGAGTTATTGATTGATTTTATTAACGCTTGATTTTAGTGTACTTTCTTATAAGTCTCTGAAGGGGGATTGGATGTATGCAATTTTATGAGACTCTGACTCAAAACATGCAGAAAATGCTTTTAATATTCAGTTCGATGAAAGAGCTTATTTCTATAGGGATAAATCTTTCACACATCCATGCAGCATCAAACATCCAAATAACGCAGTTCAGCCTAAAAATATTCAGATATCTATCCTCACTAACAGTTATTTAACCCAAAAAATTCAGAATGAAATCAGTTATGTTCAAAAAAACTAAAAAAACTTTTCCTTTTCAAAAATTAAATGAAAGTAATGCTAACTTTTCAAATAAGAAAAACTAAAATTCTAGCAGGAAACCAAGCACATAGATCCAAAACACAGAAGCCAAACTAACAGCCAGCAACTCAACAACCTGGAAAATCAGAGCAGGGGTGAAATAACAAGTTTTAGGCTGAGTAACGGAAGCTAGCAAGGATTACAGAGCATTAATAGCAGGACTAACACATTGTTCTGAAGCAGAAACAACGTTATAATGCTCTAGAACACACACAGGGGGTGCGTTACTGAGGAAAAATTGTAGATAATGGCCAGGTAAGGTATATTCTGAACACTGTGAGCTTATAAGATGGTCACAGAGCATATGAAATGATAAGAAAGGGATGTGAGCAGAATAGGAAGTGATAGAGGGAAAGAACCAAAGGCTCTTAAGTAAACAATCTGGGAACTAAGGATTAGTCCCTATTATGGTCTTCATTTCATCTTAGGGGTAAAATGCACAAGTGGTAGCTAGAATAAATCCCTCTCGGGCCTTCCTTGGACCCAAGGCAGACAGTTAGATTAGCTGCAACATTCACAAATAAACTACATACATGTTCATACTAATGCTTAATTGACAAAGTGAGATATTGGAGGATTACATCTTTGTATATGGTTGATCTGTTGGAGAGTGCTAAGCAGTGTGGCAGAAGTCCTCCTCACCGGCTTCAAGTCTGGATCCTGCAAACAAACAAAGAACAAGTGTAATATTCACAGTTGTATCACTACAAGAAATCAAACAAGTATATAACCAAACATTTAACTACGTAGATCTAAGCCACTTATATCATGTTGCATAAACAAATAAACAATAGATGCATCAATAAAACATCAAGTGGACAAAATAGAGGTAGTTCTATTAATAAGAGAAGGAAGATTACAACCATGGTTTGGCCAAGCTTCCCTCAGTCTTCCAACTCCTCTCTCTCTCTCTCTCTCCTCAATATCCGAGTGTAATGATAATACTTAGTCCAAGAGTTCTCAGTGAAATTTTCCAATCATGAAGCCTTGCACTCAACAACAAAGTTACGCTCTTCACACAATCAACCTTTCGACCTTTGACAATGAGCCCTAGCCTCCAATTTATAAGAATTTGGGAGGAATAATCTTACGAATCTTCTCCATTAGTTCGAATAGGGAAAAATCCATGATTTTTCCATGATTTTCCTAGATTTTTTCCTCTTTGGATGCTTTTTTAGGTTTATTAATGTCCAATCAAAGACCTACACTGCAGGTTGCTTCTTTTTGGACTAAATCCTTTGAGAAAAAGTAGGAAATGTCAGTCAGTTACTACGGGATTTGTCCCTTTTTCTTTATAAAACACTGGTAACGCTGCCCCTTAAGCAAGACAATGTGTTAACCTAGGCATTAACGCTCCCTCCAAGAGGCAAGGATGCATTATAACTCGACCTAGTTATCTCTAGGGTATGTTACCTTGTCAAAATAAGTCTTTGTCCAGGTCATTTTCTTCCTTCCATGTATCCTTCTCCTCTAAGATAATGATGAGGTCATTTGTCCTGTAATAATGGCTGCTATCGTGCCTTGGCATGCCCCCAACTATAGGCTTTTAGCCACTACCTTGCCTTGGCATGCCCGTGGCTAAGGATCATATTGGTCAAAAAGTTAGTCTCTCTCAGGGTTATGGGACCTGGAAGGTTTGGTTACCTCCTGAGGATGTTTTTGACATTGTGTAAGGTGTTTTTGTCTTGTTTTTGTTGGTTCCACTTCCTTAAGGTCATCTAGGAGGTTTAATCTCATATTAGTATCCTCTCATCGCATGTTTACCCTGGTTTTCTGGTTACTTGGGTTTATGTGGGAGGAGGTTGTTATAGAGTAGTATCAGAGCATGGCTCAACCCTTGAACTCGATGGGTGGTGTGTTGGTCATATTTTTTGATTTCCTATGTGTTTCTCATACCTATGATGTATGTGTTTGTTGCATCTATGTTTTGTTGGCCATCGTAGCAGTGGTGTCGCCATGGGAGAACTAATGATGTTGTTGGCAACATGTTTTCATGAGTGTATGACTAATTGTGTGTTGTTTATGCTTATGTATTGTCTGTGCACACTTGCTTACGTATGGTTACATGTTGAATATGCATTGCTTATTTATGCTAGGTCACATATTGGTCATGCATGTGTGTTTTCTGTGTGTGCTTGCTTGTGTGGTGTCATATGTTGAGCATGCATTGGTCGTTCAAGCTTGGTTACATGTCGCTTATGCTGGTGTATGGTCTATGCTTGTGATGGTGTGTGGTCAAGTTGCATTGGTATGGTTATGCATTAGTTCATGTTGTGTATTTAGTATGGGCATGCATTGATGACTAGACTCCAACTATAATGACATTTATGTGTTTATATTCCTATAAATTATATGTTTATATGCTGTCATGATTATATCTATACATGTATTACGTTGATTGGTTGATCTTGCATGATGTATCCTCCCCAAATTACATTATGGTACGTGGGTTTATTATTATTATTATTTTATGACATATTATGCTTGGCAAGAGAAAGATCAACATGGATAGAAATATGGTATACTACAAGGACTCACCTTATGAGTCATATGAGCAGCATGGTGGGAACTCTTCTAATTTGGAAGATATATTGAGAAGCCTAAAGAAAGAAATAGGGAGTTGTAAGGCAGATAATGACAGGATCATACATGCATAAGAGAAACAAGAAGAGTTGAATGAATTACTTCTTCAGAGCTTGTCAAATTTTATGAAACAAGGGCCACTTAGTATCATCTATGGACAGGAGGACAAAAAAAATCGGGCATATGGAAGTAGGTCTCCTCGCACACAGGTTATATAGAGTTGAAACAGTGAGAGATGGTAGGTTTTTGGACACTCTGAATAGGAGGAGTGATGAGCATAGGTACCATTCTAGTTTTGGTTCGGATAGACATCATGATCGTCATCGATATCATCCTTACAGGAGGAGTGACAGGGGATACTTTCCTGATGAATTCAAGAAAGAAAAAACACCTACTTTTGATGGAGACTTGAAGAAACCAGAAGATTGAGAGGCTTGCGTACTTGGAATCAACAAATTATTCGAGTTGCGTGAGTACACATAAAACATGAAGGATATGATTGTTATCTTTAGTTTGAAAGTTAAAGTATACATTTGGTGGGAAGATGTGAAGCGGGTCAGAGGCTTCAGAATAGAGGACTTGATTTGGCATGAGTTCAAAAGGATTTTCAGGAAGAAGTACTTGTCAGAGAGGTACTACGACAACAAGGCCAAATAATTCTATGAGCTAAAGATGGAATCAATGATAGATGAGGAGTACACAACAAAGTTCTTGGATCTTTTGAGGTATTTACCATATATTTAGGATGAGAAGGCTAAATTTAAGCGATTTTTCAGTGGTTTTCCATTAGAATTTAGAGATCGGATTGAGTATGATGAGCCTATGTCACTTGAGGAAGTCATTGGGAATTTGAAGCATTGCTATGAATAGTCAAAGTGAAAAAATGAGTCTTAGCAAGGATGGAAATGGAAAGACCAAGGTAAAGGTAAATGGTAGTCTAAGAGATAAAGGCCTCAGAATTCATATGAGAAATAAAATGTGGCACCGCAAAAGAAGTTTAATGCAGTTGGATAGGGACATAGGTCACAACAACAACATAGATCATAGCAGCAACATGTAAGTAATGGTATGGGACAGTTGGAGTGTTGGAAATGTGGTGAAGATAATCTTAAAAGATATTTTCCATAGAAACAGGGTGGTATGCCTACGATAGGCAGTGCACAGGAGGCTTAGACCGTTGGGGATATTTGGCAGAGAATTCCTCGCATTTATGCAGCAGCGGACAATAAGAATGCAGATCACCATGCATCATTGATATGGACGGTAAGATTTTTTATAAAGTTATTTCTATTTTTATTGACCCTGGATCTAATTATAGCTATGTTAGTTCTGACTCGGTGGATCAATGTGGTTTGAGTAAGGAAATGCATGAAGAATATTGGTTAGTGAAGTTTTCCATAGGTACGAAGAAAAGAGATCATCATTGGGTAAGAGCTTGTGCATTTGAGTAAAATGGTATTCCTACAGTAGTGCACTTGACCTATTTCCATTGGGTTCATTCAATATTCTATTGGGTATGGATTGGTTATATCTTCATAGGACCAAAGTGGATTTATATGAAAAATTTATTGGATGCTTGGATGACAATGAGGAACCAAGATTTTTACAAGGAAAGAGGAAAACCACATCAGTTAGGATGGTAACATCCAAGCAGGCCAAGCGCAGTTGCAGGAAAAGGTGTGTGTTATTCGCAGTTTATATCTCTAGTGACAAAGGTAAGGAAGTTGAGGATGCAGAAGTCATGAGAAGATATCCAATTTTGCAGCAATTTTAGAATTTCTTTCCAACTGAGATTTCTGAATTTCCACCTCATAGGGAGGTAGAATTTTCTATTGAGTTGGTGCCAAGGGCAACTCCAGCATCAAAATCACCTTACAGGATGAGCACACCTAAGTTGGTATAATTAAATTTGCAGCTAAAAGAGAGGTTTGACAAGGGATACATTAGGCCAAGTGCATCGCCATGGGTTGCACCAGTGTTTTTCGTGAAGGAGGATGATGGAACTCTTAGACTATGCATTTACTACAGGAAGCTAAACAAAGTGACCATTAAGAATAGGTACCCACTATCGAGGATCGATGATTTGTTTGATCAACTGAAGGGAGAGGCAGTGTTCTCTAAGATAGAATTGAGATTGGGATATCATCAAGTACGCATCAAAGATCATGACATCTACAAGACCACATTCAGGACCAGGTACGAGCATTATGAGTTTGTTGTAGTTCTATTCAGTTTTACTAATGCCCGAACTACATTTATGTGTTTGATGAACAATGTGTTGAGTCCTTATTTGGACAAGTTTTTTATTGTGTTTTTGATGACATATTGGTGTATCCTAAAAATAAGGAAGAGCATGTCGAGTATTTGGCAGCAATGTTAAGGTTGTTGAAAGAGAATTAGTTGTATGCCAAGCTTAGAAAATGCAGTTTCTTCCAGACTGAGGTACACTACTTAGGACATGTTGTCTCCAAGGAGGGAATCACAGGAGATCCATAAAATATAAGAGCCATCATGGAGTGGGTAGCTCCTAAAAATGTAGATGAGGTGAGATCATTCATGGGATTGGAAGGTTACTACAGGAGGT
This sequence comes from Pinus albicaulis, assembly GCA_034641835.2. Classification (NCBI taxonomy): domain Eukaryota; kingdom Viridiplantae; phylum Streptophyta; class Pinopsida; order Pinales; family Pinaceae; genus Pinus; species Pinus albicaulis. The sequence goes on along the minus strand of CM076575.1, from coordinate 1,486,169,951 downwards.
TCATCAGGAACTTCTCACAAATTTCTTATCTTATTACATCATTGCAGAGGAAAGATAAGAAGTTCAATTAGACAGAGGAGTGTGAGGCTAGTTTTTAGCAGCTTAAGAAGTTGTTGACACATACTCTAGTTCTAAAGATTGTAGATCTGGACAAGGATTTCATAGTGTGTATAGATGCTTGCAAGAAAGGACTTGGTTAGCTCCTTATGCAAGATGGACAAGTGGTATGCTATGAGTCGTGAAAATTAAATGAGCATGTGCAGAACTACCCGACACATGATCTTGAGCTAGCAGCGATCATACATGCATTGAATATCTGGATGTACTATCTTCTTGGCAGGCAGTTTGTATTGATAAGCAACCACATTGGGTTGAGGTACTTATTTGAATGCTAGGTAGGCTATATGGTTGGGCACGATCAACGAGTTTGACTTCGAGATCAGGTACATCAAGGGAAGGGAGAATAGGTTCGCAAATGCTCTTAGTAGGCGGGTATAAGTAAATCACTTAGCAGCTGTGAGATCCTATGCAACAAACTTACAGGATAGGATCTTGCAGGAAGGTCAATAGGACCACAAGTATATGGAGATTGTGCACAAGTTGCAACAGAGTACAGGTACAGGTATAGGTGGTGGTACTGGTATAGGTGCATGTGTATAGGATTTGGACTAACATCTTACAACAGATGGATTGGTTAGATTTAGAGACACGATATATGTACCAGAAAAAAGTGAACTCAAGAAGGTGATATTGAGGGAGTTTCATGCGAAACCATATTCAGTTCACCCAGGTTACCAGAAGACATTGACTGCAGTGAAGAGATTCTATTATTGGTCGAATATAAAGAAGGATGTGGCGGAATTTGTAGTCAGATGTTTGGATTTTCATATGGTTAAGGAAAAGTGTAAGCATCCATGTGGACTGTTATAACCAATTACAATTCCAAAGTGGAAATGGTAGGTCATTTCCATGGAATTAATCATAGGTTTTCCCAAGACAGATATACATCATGATTCCATTATGGTTGTGATGGATAGGTTGAAAAATTTTGCACATTTCATTCCAGTGAAAACTACATACTCAACTAGTAATGTAGCATAGGTGTTTATCAAAGACATAGTCAAATTGCATGGTGTTCCGAAGAAGATTGTGTCAGACAGAGATGCAAAGTTCACCTCCAATTTTTGGAAGGAGTTGTTTGTAGGTTTGGGTATTGATTTGGCCTTCAGCACATCTTATCATTCACGGAAAAATGGATAGATGGAGAGGTTCAATAGGATACAGAGGATATGTTGAGGATGTATGTGATTCATCAACTGCAGAAGTGGGAAGAGTATCTTCCACTAGTATAATTCGCCTACAACAACGGGTATCAGGAGTCATTGAAGATGAGTACATTTGAGGTTATGTATGGGCAGAGTTGCGACACTCCTATCAGTTGGAGTGATCCAGTTAACAGGGTACTAATTGGACCACACAAATGGAACAAGAAATGCAAGTGATCAAGAAGAAATTCATTAGGGGAATTTTAAGGTCTAAAATGGGCCTCCTAAGGAAATTATAAAATAATAGTGGAAATAATAAATTAATATTTGATTATATCATCAAATTTTAGAGGGAAAAAATAAAATATTACTTTTGCAACTCGTATTTTCAACTTATCTCCCAATGTTTTTACTCAAATTTCAAGCGGGAGTACTCGTTGGATGAAAAATTTAATTCTTCATCCAAGGAATACCCATGTTTCATGCTTTCGATGGATCCTTCTACACGAAAAATGAGAAATACAATAAAAATGTGATTGTAATCACGTTTTTTTCATGTATTTCTTATTTTTTGTGTAGCAGGGTCCATCAAAAGGATGCAACGTGGGTACGCATTGGATGAGGAATTAAATTTTGCATCCAACGAGTACTCCCACTCGAAATTTGAGTAAAAAATTTGGGAGATAAGTTGAAAACACGAGTTGAAAAAGTAGTTTTATTATTTTTTTATTTTTTTAATCTTTGTACACTTTTACTTAAAAAATGGTGAATCATCCCTCATGGTTGACATCATCATCTTGAATCTTATTGGTTCTTATAAATTTTATTTTGGTTGTACATTTTTCTTAGGAAGCCCATTTTAGACCTCAAAATTCCCCTAATGGAAGGAAGCATAGGATAGGCAGAAGAGTTATGCAGACAGGAACATGTTGTTTAAGGAGTTTCGAGTTGGGGATGATATAAATATGAAGAGAGAGATATAACACAACAAAATCACACTTAATATGTTTTATTTATCACCAAAGGTACAAATATATAGGATATAAATGGTTGACTTCGACACATCTAGATTATGACTCCCATTCATAACATAGGAACTAACAACTTCTAGATTATTGACGCCTTGGGACTCACAATGAAAAATCACATGACATGGAAGCATTACTTCCAACACCCTCCCTTAATGTTTACATGGAAAACATTAAAAAATACACATTACAACAACAAATACCTCTATGCCTGACTGGTCTTCATCAACACCCACATCCACTCTAGAATCTCACAAACATCGCTCTTTCACCACCACTTCTTTGAGTTGTCACTTGACCTCCATTTAAAACATAGCAAATTTATACCATCTTTCACTTACTTTGTAGAATTGACGCTTCTAAACCTCCTGGAGCATGACTAGTTAGTGTTGATATTGAACCATCCTATGGACACACCTCCATTTGTTGAACACATGGTATTCTGTTGTATTCCCTAGTTATCTAGGAAGGGTGCTTGGGTACTGAATGTATTCAGAAGTCAATTTTACAAGATGACCTCTTAAACACATAATCAAATAAACCTGTAAGTTGATCTTCCTGGCTCCACACAATGCCACCAGCTTATAACAAATTATACATAATCAAATTAGTGATATGTTCTTGTGTCATCATATGCATCAAAAACCACCAATTTGAAAATATGTTAATCTATTCTATAATTGGTTATTCATTTGATTTTTCACGCATTACACTTGGAAAATAACACACTATAGTATAATAAAACTGCAACACATACCACACAACAAGATTACATATAGATGTATAAATATTAGAAGAGTTTGAGAGGCTCGGGGGTGTATTCTTCTTCACTCTCATGTTCTGCAGACTTTTTAGACATAGAATCATATATATCTTCCATGTTAGCTAATTTTTTTTACTCTTTCAATTTTCCTTTCAGAATATATTTGGAACGAATGTTGAAATTCAAAGTTGTATGTCCTTGTCTTCAACAGTAGAAACATTCAACTGAGTTTCTGAATTTTTTCTTCTCTTGAAAAGAGGGAAATTCCATTTTGTAAATTCCTTCAATGTCTCCTTCTTTCATTCTCTTTTCTTCTACTAGGAGTGTTGTGATCATCTCATCTAGAGATTTAAAAGATAATTAGCTTGAAGTAAAAATAATATTGTCGTAGTTTGAAGATAAGTTATTCAACAATATAGCCCTTGCGTCTTCATCGTCTACTTTCGAGACAGTTTTTGCCAACTTCCTTATGAGATATTTTAGCTCATTTATATGAGTAGCCAAAGAAGTATCATCATGAATTTTTAGTTTGAATAGTTTTAATTTTAAGGTGAACTTTGCATTCACATCTTTCTCTCCAAATATTTGACTTAATTCTTCCCAAATTTCTGCATAACACTTCTATAAATCTATTTAGTGAAGATGAGAATCTGAAAGAGAGAGACCAAGAAGAGATTTTGTTTTTTCCAAAGGAGCAATTGAATCAGATCCATAGGTTCTTTTTCAATGCCATTAACAAGTCCCCATAAGTTTTTATTCATCATTTGCAGCTGAATTTTAACCTTCCACATATGGAAGTTATTCCCATTAAACTTTTCCAATGGAAAAAAAACCATCTTTCACGAGAATCAGAAAAAGAGAAAAAAATTATATTACCTTGGATAGGAACATCTTTGAATTTTATTTTATTTTATTTTATTATTATTATTATTATTTTCAGAGGATTTCTCAGCAGATTTCGCACGCGAATCTAGGAGTAATTGACCATCATAGTTGACCCAACAACATCATTTGTAGGAGAAATCATTGTTGTTGACGTCTCCACAGATAGCAGTACTTATAATGTTGCTTGGCAAGGTAGATCAATCCAATCTCAAATCCAAATAAATGGTCTCATACTTGATCATTAAAAATCTAATCCAAAATGGAATAGGGCTCAATATCAGGTACTTTTTCACTGGCTTTATGGATAGAGAATGCCTTTCACAAAAAAATTTATTAATTCTATTGATGAATATATCTGCTATCAATCACCATCAAATAGATGAATCGAATGAGAAACTAAAAATTACAGAAGAGGATATGAAGGAAAGATGTCAGAAAATTTCTCGGAAACTGAGAGAGATAATTCCTAGGGCGAAAACCATGATTGAGAACAAAAGTTTGTAGTTTTAATACGAAAATGGGTCAATTAGTTCTTGTCCAATTTGCGGTGATCAAACTTTCACCCCGCCACTCACTCTCAATCATGTTGTTCTCAGCTATCAACCATTACGAAATATATTGTTGATCCTTCCGAGCCAAATACGCATGATCCTTTTTCAGGTAAGTCCAATTGTGACTCGCTCAGTTGAGCCCCACCAGAGCTAGGAGAAGTAGTTGTTGTATATCACGATTATATACATGAGTTGGTGAAGCTTCTCAAGACAGGAGACGCTTTTAAAGCAGTAATTCCTTTCTAAAGTAGAAATCATATGGGCAAAAAGGAATTAAGGCCAAATTTGTTGTGGATAAATCCACTGCATACTTAAGCTACTTTGAGAGCCCCGATTTCATGCTACAGAGATTTACGCTATGCAGATCACGCACCACAGGAAAAAAAGGAAAGAAAAAACACATGTCGATGGATCTTATACTTATGGCTTTGATACCATGATAGAAATATAAAGAGACGATGACAACACACAAAAAAATCACACTTAATATGTTTCATTTATCACCATGGGTACAAATATATAGGAAATAAATTGATGACTTCGACACATCTAGATTATGAATCCAACTCATAACATAGAAACTAACAACTTCTATATTATTGACACCTTGGGACTCAAAATGATAACTCACATGACATGGAAACATTACTTCCAACAGGGAAATAGGTGCACATGCTCATCAAGCCCAAGAAGAGCTCCTTGTGAATTGGATCATGTGCCAAGTTGGCACCTTGATTTTGTGGACCCTTTAGGATCGTTGAGAGGATCAGACCAGTGGCCTATTGACTTGTACTTCCTTCCACAATGAAATTCCATGATGTTTTTCATATATCATTGCTTAAGAAGTATGTTAAAGATGTTGATCATGCGATTTATTGGTCTGCATTGCAAGTGGAACCAAATCGAGAATTCCAGTTGGAGCCTTAGTGTATATTGCATAAAAAGGTGCTCATGAACTGAAAATAAGCAATAGATCAAGTTAAAGTGCAATGGAAGCACTTTGGGCCTGATCAAGCTACATTGGAGATGGAGGATCATATGTGAGCCATGTATCCTTCCTTGTTTTCTAGTAGAGGCAAATCAATTTTGGTGTGATGTTGGTTTTTGTTTAGCATATGTGTTTGGCGATGATATGGTATATGTTTTGATGTGATGGTTGGATGTATGTAAATATGTGTATGTATGTAAATATTTCCATGAGTTATGTTATAAATATCCAATAAGATGCAAGGGTGTCATGTCATTATAGTTGTCATGTTGGTCGGATGTCATGTTGGTTTGTTTTTCAGTGGGGTGATCATTGTAAATACTACATCGAGCTATGTTATAAAGCTCCATGGTAAATATGTTTTCTTTTCAGTGGTTTTGTTGAGGTATATGTGTGATTGAACACCAAGGATGGTGTTCCCCAAGGGAGAGGGTTCTATAACAGCCCTGGTTAAAATTCCATGTAATAAAGTTAAAAATAAAAACCATAGTTGATGGGACACTTATTCCAAGCTATGTGTTGGGAAAAACATCCTAGTGGGTGTTCATTTGGTTTATCATGGCTAAGGAAATTGGAAAAAAAAACTTTGGAAAGGCAAAATGTCATTTTTGGCACATTTATTTAGGAAAATAATGGAAAATAGGAGAAAAGGGAGATGGAAGGTCACAGGTTTCATGTGAGGAGGAAAATGAATGAAAATAATGGAAAATGAAGAAAATAGAGGTGTCTTCCATAAAAAGGCTTTTGAGGATTAGTTGGTACCTTTTGTTAGTGCGTTTTTTGGAGCTCTCTCATTATTCTCTCTCTCACTCACTCTTAGACATAGAGTTTTTGGATATTTTCTTGGCATTGGAGCAAGAAAGGCAAGAAAGAAGGAAAAATGAGGAAGCAAGCAAGGAGAAGCAGGAATCAAGCAGTTACAGCACTATTCTTGGCAGGTATCAATTTTCATGTGTATTTTCCTTTATAAATCTGACATGCATGGTATTGCATGTGGTTACTTTCTATCTTGGCATGGGTTTTTTCAAGTGTGACAATGTTTTTAGCCTAGCCTTTCCATTTCCGGATAGCCATGGTGTTGTGGAGTTCTCATGTTTTGGATTAGATGGATTACCGGATGGATTCGAAGTTGAGTGGGGTGGATCTCCGAATTGATATAACACATGGCTTAGTAACCCCTGAACCAGACTATGGGTTGTGGTAAATCTGGATAGTGTGTTGCCTTAGTAGGCCTAGGAATCTATGACCGATGAATGGCGGGATATACGGTAAAGCCTAGAGGTGGTTTGCTCTACATCGGGCCTAGGAATCCCAGGTTTGGGATTTATGGTAAATCCTTGAGATTATGTATCAGTTTAGGGTCTAGTGACCTCTGATTTAGACTGTGGGATGTGGTAACGCGTGAGAGACTAAGAGACAGGAAAATTCCTCATAGTTTAGGTGGAGAGAATCTGATGATATCCATTCTTGTGTTGGCTTAGTGATCTTGTGTAGATCACGGTAAATTCTGGTTTATGATGATGAGGGTGAGGTGGTTTAGCCTCGGGATGCCCTGGTTGGTTTTTCGGTTTGAGTCCCACATTCATTCTTGGAATATGAAACGGGGGTGATTGGATGATGTAATATTTGACTTAGCCAATCTACAATCGGGTGGAATGTGGAAGTCCCATCTTCGGTTGGTTTTAACATTTAGAAGAGCTCATTCATTTGGTATTTGGTATGCAAATGTATTGGTTATTATGTGGATTCTATTTTTATTGTATCCATTATATTTTTGTTTTTATTATGTTGGTTGTAAGCATGTATTTGATTAGTGATGATGTATGTATCTATCTATGTTTTTACTTGTAAATGAATGAAAAATGTGTCTATGGTCAAATATATTGTATTGAAGCTTATGATGTCAAGGATAAATGCTTCTTAGTGATTCTCAGATAAGTATGAGACCCTTATATTTAAATCTATTGTTTACACCTGCAGATGTAATGTTTGTGACATGTTTGACAAAATTCGTGTCATGGCTAGGAGGGGTCCAGATGAGTTGTTGATGATGTGATTTCTTCCATACCTTTTTTTTAATGTTACTCATCATCCCCCACAGTTTCATGAAGTTTTGGGTAGTGACCTGGGATCTGGGGCTAAAAAGGTGGCACAAATCCTGCAGTTGCAGGCATAGAACTGAACAAACTAGGTTGTGGCCTCTACCTTGCCTTGGCATTCACACGGCTATAGAATTTTATTTGCTAACTTGCCTTGGCATGCATGTGTATAAGGCTCAAATTGGTCCAAAAGTCAATCTCCCTCAGGGTTCAAGGGTCTGGAAGGTTAGGTTACCTCCTAAGGATGTTTTTGATGTTGTGTAAGGTGTGTTTATCTTGTTTCCATCAGTTCCACTTCCTTAAGGTCATCTAGGAGGTTGAATCTCATATTAGTAGCCTCCCATCACATTTTGACCCCGGTTATATGGTTACTTATGTAGATGTGGGAGGAGGGTGTTACAAATTCCTTCTTCATCCCTTGAGTAATTTTCATGTCTCCACCCGCATGTTGAGGTATTCCCAAAGAAAACCATCTCCACCCCCAATGCTTTTCCTAATACCACCTCACCTAGATCCAAAACCTTCTATCAATCCAAAGCTTAACCAATAATGAATCACATCACACCATGGTTATCTAGAAATGGAAAGGCAAGGTTGATACCATTATCGAAACCCAACAAAACCATGCCAATGACAAAAAATGAACCAAATGCACACATGCATATACCATGCATGCCAAAACTATCTAGGAAATCATACATGCAACCTGTTACATGCAAGTATTCCCATTGAAGTTACTTGATCCAACGTTTCCTTGCTTGATCATTTCTTTCCTTTGCATTCCTTTACTTTCCTTTTCTTTCATTGTCCTTCATTTTCTTTCTTGATTTCCTTCTCCTCTTGGTGCTCTTCTCCTCTCTAAAACCAATTCCAAAGTTGAACTAGCAATAGGCTAAACAAGCAAAAGCTGTGAATTGATCCTCATAAGCCTTTTTATTATTTATGCCTCTAATTTCTTCATTTTTCATCTATTTTCCTTCAATTTCCTCCTCACATGTGACCTGTGACCTTTCACCTCCCTTTTCTCCTATTTTCCTTTATTTTCATAAATAAAAGTCAATTAATGTTTTTTTCCTTTTCAAATCCTTTGCCAATTTCCCTTTTTCCATATTAAACAACAAGTGATACCCACTAGTATACTTTTCCCAACATTAAGCTTGGAATATGTGTCCCATGATCTTGGCCTTATTTTTCCTTTATTAAATTTTATTACATGAAATTTTAACCTAGGGTTGTTACAAACCCCTCCCCTTTAGGGGAACATTGTCCTCGATGTTCTATGACACCTACAACTATCAAAACCACTGAAAATAAAAACATACTTCCCATGGATATCTACACCCTAGCTTGTTCTATTATTTACAATGAACAACCTAATCAAAAGCAAAACCATCATGACAAACATGAAAACATGAAAACCATACGGCTTATTTGAGCTTTATAATACAACTCATTTCAGTATTTACAATAGACCATCATACATAAATATATACATATACCAAAACTCATTTTCCTTCACCAGAAAATAATGAAGGATACATATCCCGCATTTGATTAATCATCTCCCATGTAGCTTCATCGGGCCCAAAGTGCTTCCACTACACTTTAACCTATTGGATTTCTCTATTTTGGAGCATGAGTTGTTTCTGTTGCAATATGCATTGAGGTTCTGGATGGAAGTCTCCTTCTGGATCCACTTGCATTATAGACCAATCAATAACATGATCAACATCCTTTACATATCTTTTAAGCAATGAAACATGGAAAACATCATGGACTTTTAATGTCGAAGGAAGTGCAATTCTGTAGGCCAATGGTCCAATCCTCTCAAGGATCTCAAAAGGCCTGCAATAATGAGGTTCCAACTTCTCATATAATCCAATCCTCAAGGATATATTCTTGGGCTTAATGCACAAGTACAGATGCTCCCCAACCTGAAACTCCTTAAATGCCATGTGCTGATCTACATAAATTTTCTTCATGTTCTATGTTGCCTTTATATTCTTCTTTATAACCTGCATTTCATGTTCCATCTCTGCCAACATGTCTAATCCTATAAATACCTTGTTCATAAGATCACTCCAGCTGATGGGAATATTACAACTCTACCCATAGAGAGTCTCAAACATAATCATCCTCGATGACTCTTGATAACCATTGTTGTAAGAAAACTCAACCAATGGAAGATACTCCTCCCCCTTCTATTGTTGATGCATGACATATATCCTCAACATATCCTCCAAAATCCTGTTGACCCTCTCTGTCTATCCATCAAGTTGTACTAAAGACAAACTCTATACCCAAACTTGCAAATAACTCCTTCCAAAACCTGGAAGTGAACTTGGCATCCCTATCCAACACAACTTCGAAACACCATGAAATCTCATTATCTTCCTAATGAATACCTGTGCTACCTCACTAGATGAATAAGTAGACTTCGTTGGAATAAAGTGAGCTACATTGCTCAACTTTTTAACCAAAACCATGATGGAATCATGCTGCTTTGATGTCCTTGGAAAACCTATAATGAAATCCATGGAAATTACCTCCCATTTCCACTTTGGAATAAGAATAGTTTGTAACAAACCAGTTGGGTGCTTACACTCATATTTCACTTGTTGAAAATTCAAGCATCTAGAAACAAACTTTGACACTTCCTTCTTTAGATACAACCAATAATAGAACTTTTTCATAGTTGTCAACATCTTCTGATATTCTGGGTCACCCAAATATGGCTTGACATGAAACTCCCTCAATATAAGCTTCTTTAGCTCACTGTCATCCATCACATAGATCATGTCCTTGAATATGACCAAATTATTTGTTGTGAGATGATAGTCCACATCATTATCACATGTACCTTGTTGTAACCTATGCCTAAGTTATTGAAACATGTCATCATGTTGTCTTGCCTGTAAGATCCAATCATGTAAATTTGTCCCATAAGAACTCATAGTTGCAACATGGTTTTCCTGCACTCTCCTACTAAGAGTATTTGCAATCATGTTATCCTTTCATTTAATGTATCTGATCTCAAAGTCAAACTCAATAAGGGTGGCCAACCATCCAGTTTCCCTGGCATTCATATTCGATTAGTCAAACAAGTACATCAACCCACTATGAACACTCATCAATACAAACCTTCTACTATTGGTTACTTCCCCCTGGTTCACAAGCATGGTTAGATAGAGAGCTCATAGTAAAACTCACTAAGGGTGGCCAACCATCCAGTTTCCCTGGCATTCATATTCGGTTAGTCAAACAAGTACATCAGCCCACTATGAACACTCATCAATACAAAACTCCTGCTATTGGTTACTCCCCCCTGGTTCACAAGCATGGTTAGATAGAGAGCTCATAGTCAAAGAGATTGTTCCAATCATGGGATCCAAGGTGGATATAGGGCCCACTTGAGGGAATATACTTCCAATAGAACATATAGGGAGTAGGTGCCACCAAAGCTCTAGGAGGAACATTGCAAGCTGGAAGAAGACATCATTGTGGATAGGCGCTACCTTTTGGACTCTGATGTGATTGCAAACGCTTGACACGGGCCACACTTGTGGTAGGTAAAATCAATATATGTTGACTATTGATTTATATTTTAGGATGAAGACATGGAACAATGTAAACTATTAAACGAGAACTATACCGAGTACTTGTTTTTTTGAGGTAGAAAAAAATCACCTGATTTTGAAAGTGTTGATTTAGAATACAATTTTTTTTTAAGCATAATTTTGACACTTTTAATTTTCTTATGTATCAAGTATGAACATTGTTTTTTTTTAAGCTGGTGATTTTCATGTTGATTTTGAAAATTATTAATGCAGCATCAACCCCTTTTTTTAGAGGGATTATTTTTTACGGTTTAAAATTTCATATGTATCAATTATGAATATTTTTTTCCCCTTAGAGTCTTTGCCCTTGGTTTGAATTGTAACAGTCGTCTATCCCTCATAGAGCCAAATTTCTGGGTGGTGGAGCAAGATCCTGATCTAAGGTGTAGGGTAAAGCTCCACCTTGTCTGACAAGATAAAACTCCGAGTCTTGTCTTTGTCTTTTGTCTATGCATGCGGATGTAATTCCTTTATTTGTATGGTCTGGGGTGTTCATACGAACATTACGGGTTCTGTTAATTTCTATAGCCCTAAGGGTGGAAAATACATGGTAATGTATTACCAGTCCTTAAAGTTACATGGAAGTAATTGTTATTTATGCAAGGCTTGGGGAACTCTTTTGAATATGGTGTTTTCTGTTAAAATTTCTGGCCTTGAGGGTGTTAACCTCATGGCGATGTATCATCATTCTTCGCACTGGGCTGTGGCCGCGAAGAGAAACCCCATAATAGCCAATAGAATATTGGCATGCAATCGAAGTAAGGGAAAGAATGATGAGGTGAAGGTCTAGAAAGATGTGGCAGTAATTATATAGGAAATGAATTCATTGTGGCAGACTCTAAACAATGATGTTGCTGTGTTTTTTTATATAGGTCTTCCTAGCCTCTTTATCTTTCTGGTCTCTACACGATGGGTGAGAACCTCAGTGTGGATTTGGGTGAAGGTACAGCTGTTGAGAGACCCCCAAAAAATTAAGATCAGCTGAAAGCGCAGATAGGTAAAGGAAATGCAGGGAAGATAAGCCCAATTGGCAAGGTAAGAAAGGTTAAAGGCAAAGAGAAGGCGGGACCTAGCAAGAGAGGCAGAAAATCTGATAAAGAACACATGGAAAATCTACTGCATGCTTATGTAGTTGGGATGCTTGCTTTGGTAAAAGGCTTGATATAGGTTGGGAGAGAGAGCTCAACACCAAAACTGAGGATGACATTCCAGATAATGAAATGGAACCAATGGTGACAGATCCGAGAAATACAAGAGGTTGATTGGGCTTGTTTAAACATGAAATACTAGATTATGAATTGTATCATGGCAAAAGTCATTGTAGAAATTCAAGAGGCAGGAGGAGATCCAAAGGCAGCCTCGATGTTAGCTAACATGGACAGAGACATTTAGGAAATACAAATCTAGGGGCATCACCAGAATGTGCGTCTTGGACGCATAGAATGTCAGCCCCAAAACCTACATCAAGTAGATATGCTTGGATCAAGTGCAAAGGATATGGCACTTATTGAATCTTCATATGGGTAATCACAGAAGTTTAGTTTTTTTGTTGAATTATGAAGAGAACGGCTAGCATTTAAGTTTCCATAAGTATGTTAAAAGATATAGTAGACAATATACCATATAAGGCATTTAGAGACAGGATTAAGATGTTCCAATTTTGGTTGGCTTTTAACATTTTGAGGTGGCCAACAAACCTGGTTTCCTTCGGGCAGGTTGAGGCCATCAAGTATTGATTTAGACAATGTAATGTGTTGTTTTTAATAAATGAATGAATAGAGAGGCACTACCAAACTTACAAAAAAAAACATTTTTTTTTAAATGTTAATGATTTTCATGTTGATTTTGAAAAACATCAACAATTTTTTTTTAAGGCTTTTTCTTGACACTTTAAATCTTCTTATATATCAACTATGAACATTTTTTTTAAATATTAGTGATTTTCATGTTGATTTTGAAAAGTGTTGATGCAACATCAACCTCTTTTTTAAAGAGCTTATTTTTAACACTTTAAATTTTGTAATGTATTAAGTGTGAAAAAAAAAAATGTTGGTGATTTTCATGCAGATTTTGAAAAGCATCAACATCTATTTTTTTAAGGCATATTTTTGACACTTTAAATTTTCTTATGTCCCAAGTATGCACAATTTTTATTTGAATGATGATTATTTAACATTTTTCAAGTTGCCTTATTTCTCTCTTTTTTTCATTTTAAAATGTTTGTTTTTTTAAGGGTTTTCCAAACTTGTGTTTTTTGTTTTTCATTACAATGTTTTTTTATAATGAATTTTTAATTTTTTTTGCAGATTTAAAAATAATAATAATAACATTAATATTTTGAGGCTAAGATTTTGTATATATTTATATATTGTTAATTAATACTTCAACACACAAAAAAAATGTCACTAAAAATAACAATTTTAAACATTCGACAAAAAATACACACTTTGCATATAGATATAATTAAAAATATATTTATTTCAAGGCCTTTTTGCTCAAAATTTTATGTTAAATAAAAAAAAAATTATGAAATTTTTTTTAAAAAAAAGTTGAAAAAATAACAAAGATGATGACATTTCAATTTTTTTTCCAAAAAAAAATGATTCAAATAAAATTTTAAGGAAAAACATGCATAAAAAATATTAAAAAAATTAAAAAATACAATTAAAGAAACACAATAAAAAAAGTCTTCAAATTAAAAATTAAAAACATCAAAAATAATAATAATAATAATAAAACATTAAAAAATGCACTAAAAACAAAAAAACCTTCAAAAAATTTTTGAAAATGAAAACATTAAAAAAAAAACAATTTAAACCATATAAAAAAATAATTAAAAATATTTTTAAAAATTAATTAAAATTAAATTAAATAGAAACATTTAAATAAATAAAAATAAAAATAAAATTACACGGGCCCCACCCAAGGCCTCTCGGGCCACCTAAGAAATTCCCAGAATCGCCTTAGCCTACGGCCCCTCGAGCCCACTTAGCAGGCAGGACTTGTATTTTTTTTAATTAATTTCAATTTTTTTTTTTTTTAATGTATTTTAACTTGTTTGATTTTTTTTTAAGGTATTTTTAATATATATTTTTTATTTACTTGTTATTATTATTTTTTTGTCTCTTTTTTAGTTTTAATTTTTTTTAACGTTTCAATTTTTGTTTTGTTTTGTATTTTTCAATTTCATTTATTTATACATTTTTGTTGTTTTATTTTATTTTATTTTATTCTACAAGGTCCATGATGATCTTCGACTAGCAAATCGACCCCATTGTGTGTCAATTTGATAGTTGATTTTAAAGTTTTTGTTATAATAGATCGAGTCCGCCCCCACAATGTGTCAATTTTATGGTTGATTTTTAAGTTTTCAATGGGTTAAGTTTCCCTACACTGTGTGTCAATTTCATGGTTTATTTTTAAATTTTTTTTGCATGTGTCATGTTTCCTTAGACTAAGATTTTAAAATAGCTATGCTTTTAGCATTTAAAAAATAAATTACTCTTGTCCACGGGTTTTGGATAGATGGTGATTGAGTGTTTTGTTAAGGCACTCCTTGATGTGAAGTCACCAGTTCAATTCCCCACCCCGATCTGGGTGATATATTGGACGTGATGAAGATGTAGTCCTGTCAAGATCACAAAAAAAAAATATCTTGGTATAATGACTCTTTCATTCAGGTGTTCATTTTTAAAGTCTTTTTAGTCATATAATTTTTTCATAATTCTATGGTTGAAATATGAAGTTTTTCTGAGTCATGATATTTTATCTTTAATGGTATGGTTGAAAATAGTTATAAGTATTTCATCTTTAACATAATCGCTGAAAATTGTTGGAATTTTAAGGTTTTTCAGAGACGTGATATTTTACCTCTAATGCCATACCTGAAAATCGTTGAAATTTGAAGGTTTTTCAGAGTTACGATATTTTATCTTTAACGTCATTGATAAAAAATGTTGAAAATTTACCCAAAAAAAACCTTATTCTAGCATCAACACTTTTCATTTTTAGAGTGTTTTTTGCACAAAAAAAAATTGGCTTTTATTATCTTTTACTGCCATTTTAAAAAATTGTTGAAATTTTACCAAAAAAAATAATGTTATTCCAGCATCAACTCTTTTCATTTTTGGGGTGTTTTTTGCACAAAAAAAAATTGTTTCTATTGAGTTTTAATTCCATTTTTAAAAATAGTTGAAAATTTACCCTGAAAAAAAATTGTTATTCCATCATAAACACTTTTCGTTTTCGAGTTGTTTTTCATGTTTTTTAGGGTTTTTTTGGCTAGAGTTCTTGTTTTGAGTTTACAGTTCTCGTTTGATAGTTTACATTGTCATGATTGTGTCAAATTCTCATGGACCAATGATATTGGACATGATAAAGATGTAGTCCTGCCAAGCTCATAAAAAAAAAAAATACTCTTGGTATAATGACTATTTCATTCAAGTGTTCATTTTTTAAGTTTTTTTAGTTATATAATTTTTTCATAATTATATGGTTGAAATATGTTGAAAACTTAAGGTTTTCTCTAGTCGTGATCTTCGGTTTTAATTTCATGGTTGAAATTTTGTCAAAATTTTGAATTTTTTCTAAGTCATAATATTTTATCTTTAATGGTATGGTTGCAAACAATTATAATTATTTTATCCTTAACACAATCTCTAAAAATTGTTGGAATTCTAAGGCTTTTCAGAGACATGCTATTTTATATTTAATGTCAAGCCTGGAAATTATTGGAATTTTAAGGCTTTTCGAAGTTATGATATTTTATCCTTATTGTCATTGCTAAATAATGTTAAGAACTTACCAAGCCAAAAAAATTAATTCCAGCATAAACACTTATTTGTTTTTAGAGTATTTTTTGCACACAAAAAGTTGGTGTTTATTGGCTTTTATTGCTATTTTTTAAAAAAAATTAAATTTTACCAAAAAAAAAAATGTTATTCCAGCATTAACACTTTTCGTTTTTGAGGTGTTTTTTGCACTAAAAAAAATGTTTTTATTGGAATTTTACTGCCATTTAAAAAAAATGAAAATTTATCGCAAAAAAATTTGTTATTCCTTCATCAACACTTTTCGTTTTCATATTGTTTTTCATGTTTTTTGGGGGTTTTTTTAGCTAGAGTTCTTGTTTTTTTTTACAATTATCATTTGATAGTTTACATTGTTATGGTTATGTCATGTTCTCATGGACCAAAAATGACACTAAGGAATAAATTATGTTAGTGGTGGATGGTGTGGTGCTTCAAAAAAAACATGGGTGCATGTCTCAAGTGGATTGAAACTAATGTCACTCTTGGTGTGGGTTCCAGCAATTGTAGCCTTGAAGGTATCAACTCCATTGAGGTGGAAATTTCATCCTCTTCATAGTATTTCCCATGATACCTAATTATTTGTTTGTTGGGTATTTTTTATTCTTCCATTCCTTTTATGGTTGTCCTGAAATTCCTAGTATTTACCACTTCGGATATTACTCCTAGATATCAGCCTTTATACTACTCTATCAATCTAGGGACTCATCTATTTTCTAAGAAAATTCTAAATATATTAGCTTCTTTTGGGAATGATGATATTTTTTTCTGTCTGTGGTCTAATTTTCCAAATGATTGGTTATAGAAATTATATAACTTATGTGTTACATGTCCAAGATTCTCTTGATCTCACACTATTTTAACTTCATGCAAAATACAGAATCTATTCCACCATTGATCATTTGTGTAAATTAAATCAAGATTGCAATGCACACATGAAACAATAAAAATTCACACACGTTAACACAGTTGTTTAATGGGAAAGCCTGAAGCTGAAAACCCCAACTATATGTATAAAATATATGTCATAGATATCATGTAACAATCCTCATACAAAGCCGATCATATCAAGCTCTCAGTAAAATACAATCGCTACACACTAATCATGCCTGATCTTGCAAATCCATGCACAGATCTTTGCTACCTGCTAGCCTGCCTCTACTACGCAATCCCTGCTAAAGAATGGCTCTGAATGAACTCGAATTGATCCAGCCTTGCTCATGCAATCCTCATTGGCATCTCTACTGAGTGTTGGATGCAATCAATGCATCACTATAGTCACAACTGATAGTCACACTTGCTCTTTCACCTATCTCTCCACTGGTCCCCACTGAAACTGCCATGCACTGTAGTTAACTAATGTATTCTTTAGTTGATTAATGAGTTATTATTTAGTGAATTAATTAACTAATTAATTCACTCCACTCTCACTAGTGTATCATTCAGTTAGACTAGATACAACTAGCTCAACTGAGTCTAACTGAGTTAAACTAAATACAACTCCACCAACTACTTATCCAACTCCACCAAATTCTATCACATGAGTTCTAACCGAAGTCCTCCATGAAATAGCTCCAGTAAACCCTTAGGAATAGTGTAATTCCTTCTATCAGCTGTTGTGCCACATTTGTGCACTGAACTGAAGTGCTCCAAGAGAATAAGATACTGTTTAGAGTCTAAATATTATTAAGAGCTAATAATATTCGACATGCATCTATTTTTAGATCGGGGCTCTATAAATAGACTTTGCCAAATATTATAAAAATAGAATTTCATCTATTTTTCACATTTGACCAACCATCTACAAATATCATCCCGCAACTTATAGAATATGCTCACCATGTCTAAAAATAGACATAGTCTAAAAATAGACTTTGCACCAAAAATAGCCTGCGGGCCCACTTAGTGAAGGCGACTCTTTTCACTAAGCTCATCATCTTGTTGAATATCAACACTCCCTCTCAACAATATAGGGATTATCTGCCACCCCGATCATGTCTCTATAGCATTCGAATTTGCTCCTGGTTAGCGCCTTCGTCAGAATATCTGCATCCTGATCCTCCGTAGGAATGTAAGAAAGCAACATGATCTTCCATTGCACACAATCTCTAATATGATGGTACCGGATGTCAATATGTTTAGATCTATCATGAAATACTGGATTAAAAGAGAGTTTAATGCAACTCTGATTATCACAATATATCACAGTAGGATCTAAGTGAGAATCCAACAAACCAACTAGGATATTCCTCATCCATATAGCCTCGCATGCAACCAAAATTGCTGCCATGTACTCGGCCTCTGCTGAACTGAGTGCCACGGATATTTGTTTCTTGCTGTACCAAGAAAATTTTGTAGACCCGATACTGAAAATCCCTCTAGATGTGCTCTTTCTGTCTGTTGGGCTTCCTGCCCAATCTACATCCGTGAAGCCATGCAGCTTCAACTCATCCGACTGTATGTACCACAATCCATATCCAGATGTGCCCCTGAGATACCTCAGGACATGCTTGCTTGCCTTCCAAAAGAGCTTGGTAGGCTTCACCATCGCTTGTGAAAGCTGGTTCACAGCATAGCATATGTCTGGTAATGTATTGACTAAATACATGAGCGAACCAACCAATTGTCGATAAACAGTGGCATCCACTACCTCTACCGATGTAGCATCCTCTTTCCTCCAATCACCAGGAAGAGGAGTGTCAATAGGCTTGCAGCCTTGCATGTGAAACTTCTCCAGTATCTCCTGGGCATACTTTCCTTGAGACACAAACAGTCCACCCTTCCGCTGCCAAATTTCCAATCCTATGAAATAATGAAGGAGGCCCAAGTCCTTCATCTCAAACTCCTTTGCAAGATCTGCCTTGCATGAGTGTATCAACAGTTCATCAACCGTTAGTATTAAATCACCTACATAACTCAAAATGATCAAAAGCTTACCCTCCACCATGATCTAGTATAGGTTAGGATCTGCCTCACTCTTGGTGAAACCAAGTCCAGTGAAATCATTTTCTATCCGTGTGTACCAAGCACGAGGTGCTTGTTTCAGCCCATACAGCACTCTCTTGAGCCTGCACACATGCGACTCGCTGCTGAAGATTTTTAATCCTTCAGGCTGCTCAACATACACCTCCTCCTCAATGACTCCGTTGAGGAACACAGTCTTCGTATCCATCTAATGAATGTACCAACCCGTCTACGCTGAGAGAGCAAGGATGGTCCGTATGGAAGAATACCTTGCGGTAGGTGCAAAGGTTTCTTCATAGTCAATCCCCTCGATCTGTGAGAAGCCCTGGGCAACAAATATTGCCTTATACTTCTCGACGCTCCCGTTAGCAGCTTTCTTCACTTTGTAGTTCCATCTCTAACATACCACTGATTTCCCTTCCAATGTTGGGACAATCTCCCATGCACTGTTTCTAACAATCAAATCATACTCTTCCACCATGGCATCTACCCATGCGGGATCCTCCACAGATTCCTCGAAATAGGATGGTTCCGTCACGATACACTTGCTCATCAGAGCCATGTATCCAGTAAATCGGTCAGGTGATTGTCTCTGTCTACGTTGTGATGTAGGAGCTCCTACATTCTGCGCTGCATCAAGATTTAGTTGCTCAGCTTCTGTAGAGTGCTTATGCCCTCTGATGTTTAGCGCTTCATGAGTGGTTTCTTCCACTCCATGAACCTCCTCTTGTGGCTGATCCACATCCTGAGGCTCATCTTTAGGAACAAGTAGCTCCTCATCTGCATGCAAGTGTAGCTCCCTCTCAAGCAACAAATTCATGGCTTTCTCCTCATGAAATTTGATATCCCGTCACACAATAGTCATCTGACTGTCTGGAAAATACACACGATAATTGTGGGGTGTTTATGTGTACCCCAAAAATATCCCAACCTCTGCGATTGGCTCCAGATTCTTCTTGGAATCCTTCATCACTTGAATTTAAATAGGTGAGCCAAAAATCTTCAAATGAGAAATATCAAGCTTCTTACCAGAAAACGTCTCTTCGAGTGTACGCATGCCAAGTACTCTATGAGGATAATGGTTTTGCACATAAACCGTAGTGTTGCATGCCTTGGCCCACAAGTGTATGGGAAGGCCCTGATCATGCAACATCGCCTGTGCAGCACCCACGATCGTTCTATTATTTCTCTCCGCGACCCCATTTTGCTGTGGGTTATGAGACGCTATGAGTTCTCTTCGAATTCCTTCTTTGCTACAGAATTCTTTGAATTATATAGAGATGTATTCACCACCATTATCGCTCCTTAGAGCTTTCACCTACTTCCCCGACTCTTTCTCAACCAGTGCCTTGAACTCACAGAACTTTGAGTATATCTCGCTCTTCTTCTGCATGAAGAAGATCCAGCACTTACAAGAAAAGTCATCAACAAATATCACATAATACCTGTGCTTTGTTTTTGAAGCAACTGAGAAAGGTCCACACATGTCTGTGTGAATTCTCTCAGGGATCGTCGTGGCGCGACTATCCTTCTCATGAAAATTGGTCTTCACAAATTTTCCCAAAGTACATCCCTTGGACTGATCTGACTGTGCAAGTGTACCTTTGGGAAGCCCGGTAGAAATCTGCTACAAAATTTTCAAAGTGCCATGGTGAAGATGGTCCAATCTCCTGTGCCACAGATCACCCTCATCCTGGCTCACCACTCCTTTTTCTTTGCCTGCCATTGCTGCGCAGCCATCTACCTGCAATTGATAAAGATTCTTAACATGAATACCTATCCTCCTAGTTTGACCAGTTATTTTACTACGGAGGAAGGCTTTTCCCTTGCTGAAAACAACATCATAACCCTTGTCTTCCAACATCACCATAGAGATCAGATTCTTCTTCTATCCTGGAACATGCATGACATCCTTCAAGATGAAAGGTTTACCAGACTCCCTCTCAAAGGAAATGGTCCTGATACCAGTCGCACTATATCTACCATCATCACCCATCTCGATGTGCACTCCAAGATCATTTTCATCCAGATCACTAAACAAATCTTTGTCTCCGATCATGTGGAAAGACGCACCACTGTCAAGAAACCACACCGATCCCATCACACTTGAAACCAAGCATGCGATCAAAGAAAAATCCAGCTCAAACTACGAGGCTAAGGCCTCTCCAACTGCAGATCCAGCAGCCTTCTTATTCTTCTTCTTTTGTGGACAGTTAGTCGCTAAATGTCCGTGTTGGTGACAGTGAAAACACTTCACCTTGGACAAGTCTTGATTCTTGCCTTTCGCACCGGATTGAGAAGGATTTTTCTTCCCCTCCCCTTTCCTTGCTTTGGCAGCCAAAGCGCAATTTTTTTCATCTTCATTCTTCGATGAAGATCCATCCCTGGTACCCCACCTTATCTCCTTCTGCACAAGATCCGACCAAAGTCGCTCCCATCCTGGCAGTTTCTCCCGTCTATTGACAGAGTCCTCGTAGCTATGCCAACTCTTTGGAAGCCCAAGGAGAGACAAGCTCACCAAGTCTTCTTCATCAACAGTAACCCCCACACTTCCCAGCTCATCCTTACAGTGGAAAAACTTCGTGAGGTATTTTGGTATACTGTTTCCTTTCTCCATTTTTATTTTTCTGAGCTTGTCTTTAAGCACCAACTTCCTCTGGTCGTTTCTGCTTTGGAACAAATTTTTCAAAGCCTTCCACATTAAGAATGGAGTGGCTTTACCATGAAGGTTGGACACAATGTGGTCCTTCACACCTTCCAACAGAATTCTTCGACACTTTGCTACCTTTTTTTTCCATGCGTCAAGTGCGGCTGCATCGCTAGAACTAGGCTTTGGAATATCAGCATCTATGAACTCCTTCAACCCATTATCATCTAGCACCACCTCCATCATGTCCTTCCATGCAATATAATTCGAGCTTCCATCAAGGGCATACTCCAATCGCAATCCATTGAAAGACATTTCAATGAATGCTCAACTTTGACACCAAGAAAACACTGCAGCAAATTCGAATTCCACCAGCACAAAACTCAACCGCTTCAATAATTGCAATCTCCTCCAATGATAAACTGCTCTGATACCATGTAGAAATTATATAACTTATGTGTTATATGTCCAATATTTTCCTGATCTCACACTATTTTAACTTCATGCAAAATACAGAATCTATTCCACCATTGATCATTTGCGGAAATTAAATCAAGATTACAATGCACACGTGAAACAATAAAAAATCAGACACATTAACACAATTTTTTAACGGGAAAGCCTGAAGCTGAAAACCCCAAATATCTGTATATAATATATGTCATAGAGATCATGTAACAATCCTCATACAAATTTGATCATATCAAGCTCTCAATACAATACAATGACTACACACTAATCAGGCCCGATCTTGCAAATCCATGCACGGATCTTTGCCACTTGCTAGCCTCTCTCTATTACGCAATCCCTGCTAAAGAATGGCTCTGAATGAACTCGAATTCCTCTAGCCTTTCTCACGCAATCCTCATTGGCATCTCCACTAAGTTTTGGATGCAATCAATGCATCACTATAGTCACAACTGATAGTCACACTTGCTCTTTCACCTATCTCTCCACTGGTCTCCACTGAAACTGCCATGCACTGTAGTTAAATGATGTATTCTTCAGTTGATTAATGAGTTATTATTTAGTGAATTAATTAACTAATTAATTCACACCACTCTCACTAGTGTATCAATCAATTAGACTAGATACAACTAGCTCAACTGAGTCTAACTGAGTTAAACTAAATATAGCTCCACCAACTACTTCTCCAACTCCACCAAACTCTGTCACATGAGTTCTAACTAAAGTCGTCCATGCAATAGCTCCAGTAAACCCTCAAGAATAGCGTAATTCCTTCTGTCAGCTTCTGTGCCACATCTGTGCACTTAACTGAAGTGCTCCAATAGAATAAGATAATGTTTAGAGTCCAAATATTATTAAGAGCTAATAATATTCGACATATCTATTTTTAAACTGGCAATCTAAAAATAGAGTCCGCCCAATATGTCTAAAAATAGAAGTCCATCTATTTTTCCAACTTGACCAACCATCCACAAATAGCATCTTGCAACTCATAGAATATGATCGACATGTCTAAAAATAGACTTTGCGCCAAAAATAGCCTGCAGGCCCACTTAGTGAAGGCGACTCTTTTCACTAAGCTCATCATCTTGTTGAATCTCAACACTCCCTCTCAACAAGATAGGGATTATCTGCTACCCCGATCCTGTCTCTATGGTATTCGAATTTGCTCCTGGTGAGTGCCTTCGTCAGAATATCTGCATCCTGATCCTTCGTAGGAATGTAAGAAAGCAACATGATCTTCTGCTGCACACAATCTCTGATATGATGGTACCGGATGTCAATAAATTTAGATCTATCATAAAATACTAGATTAACTGAGAGTTTAATGCAGCTCTGATTATCAAAATATATCACAGTAGGATCTAAGTGAGAACCGAACAAACCAACCAGGATCTTCCTCATCCATATAGTCTCGCATGCAGCCAAACTTGCTGCCATGTACTCGGCCTCCGCTGAACTGAGTGCCATGGATCTTTGTTTCCTACTATTCCAAGAAACTGTTGTAGACCCGATACTGAAAATCCCTCCAGATGTGCTCTTTTTGTCCGTTGGGCTTCCTGCCTAATCTACATCCGTGAAGCCATGCAGCTTCAACTCATCCGACTATCTGTACCACAATCCATATCCAGATGTGCCCCTGAGATACCTCAGGACGTGCTTGCCTGCCTTCCAAAAGAGCTTGGTAGGCTTCACCATCTCTTGTGAAAGTTGGTTCACAGCATAGCATATGTTCGGTCGTGTATTGACTAAATACATGAGCGAACCAACTAACTGTCAATAAAAAGTGGCATCCACTACCTCTGCCGATGTAGCATCCTCTTTCCTCCAACCACCAGGAAGAGGAGTGTCGATAGGCTTGCAACCTTGCATGTGAAACTTCTCCAGTATCTCCCGGGCATACTTGCCTTGAGACACAAACAGTCCACCCTTCCACTGCCAAATTTCCAATCCCAGGAAACAATGAAGGAGGCCCAAGTCCTTCTTCTCAAACTCCTCTGCAAGATCTGCCTTGCATGAGTGTATCAACATTTCATCATCAGTTAGTATTAAATAATCTACATAAAGCACAATGATCAAAATCTCACCCTCCACCACGATCTGGTATAGGTTAGGATCCGCCTCACTCTTGGCGAAACGAAGTCTGGTGAAATAACTATCTATCCATGTGTACCAAGCATGAGGTGCTTGTTTCAGCCCATACAACGTTCTTTTGAGCCTGCACACATGTGACTCGCTTCTGAAGATTTCGAATCCTTCAGGTTGCTCAATGTACACCTCCTCCTCAATGAATCCATTGAGGAATGCAGTCTTCACATCCATCTGATGAATGTGCCAACCCATCTGCACTGAGAGAGCAAGGATGGTCCATATGGAAGAATACCTTGCGACAAGTGCAAAGGTTTCTTCATAGTCGATCCCCTCGATCTGTGAGAAGCCCCGGGCAAAAAATCTTGCCTTATAATTCTCGACGCTCCCTTCAGCAGCTTGCTTCACTTTGTAGATTCATCTCGAACCTAACACTAATTTCCCTTCCGGCCTTGGGACAATCTCCCATGCACTATTTCTAACAATCGAATCATACTCTTCCACCATAGCATCTACCCATGTAGGATCCTCCACAGCTTCCTAGAAAGAGGATGGATCCGTCATGATACACTTGCTCATCAGAGCCAGGTATCCAGTAAATCGGTCAGGTGACTGTCTCTATCTGCGCTGTGATGTAGGAGCTCCTACATTCTGCGTTGCATCAAGATTCAGTCACTCAGCTTCTGTAGTGCGCTTCCGCCCTCTGATGTTTGGCATTGCATAAGTGGTTTCTTCCACTCCATGAACCTCCTCTTGTGGCTGATACACATCCTGAGGCTCATCTTTATGAACAAGTAGCTCCTCATCTACATGCAAGTGTAGCTCCCTCTCAAGCAATAACTTGATGGCTTTCTCCTGATGAAATTTGATATCCCATCGCACAACAGTCATCCAACTGTTTGGAAAATACACATGATAATTGTGGGGTGTTTCTATGTACCCCACAAATATCCCAACCTCTGCGATTGGCTCCAGCTTCTTCCTGGCATCCTTCGTCACATGAATGTAAACAGGTGAGCCAAAAATATTCAAATGAGAAATATCAGGCTTCTTACCAGAAAACGCCTCTTCGGGTGTACTCATGCCAAGTACTCTATGAGGACAACGGTTTTGCCAGGGACTCCGGATTTGTGCTACTTTTTCAAGGCCAAGACTCAAACCACTACCTAGAACTCCATGAAACTTTCAGAAATGAAAAATAACATTGGAAAAATGATACATATGTAAATACTTGAACAAGGACTTTACTAGACACCTACTATCCATGATAACCATTTCGTCAAACATGTCACAAATATGCAATCTACAGGTTTAAACAACATATCTGAGCATAGGATTCTCACACTTATCTGAGAATCACTAAGAAGCATTGATGCATCATCACAATAACTACATTACCATCTATTAATCCATAATTTCATTGTACATTCATTGTTTAACCATAACATGATGAGAGACATATATTATCATTGTCATAAAACTCAGTCATACCCAACATATAACTAACAGAAATATTAAGGATATAACAATCATATAAACCACATATAAACAATTATATTTACCCATAAAATACCAAGGAGAAAGATCTCTTATTGATGATTTCATAGGTCAACCAGGTATGGGACTTCCATGAACCACCCAACCATAGACTAGGATAAACCAAATATTTCTTTCAGCCATTCACCCCCATTCCCATATCCCAAGCATGACGGTGGGATCTCCTAAAACACATCAATCAAAACCAAACTAGGGCTTCCAGAGCTCAAACCATCTCAACCCTCAACCGATGATTCCATCCCACAGTCAAACATCACCAAACATCGCCATATTGGTCTCTAACCAAGCTGTCTGGGGTTCAAAATCATTTGTTACAACCAGGGCTTCCAGGACTAGCAACTCAACCCACAGTTGTCGTCAAGCTTATAGAGTGTTTCTCCAACTAGGGATTCCAGGAATAGTAACTCAACCCACCAAGGGCGTCAAGAGCATTTTTCCAACCAAGTCTTCTAGGAATAGTAACTCAACCCAAGTTGTTAAATGGCTTCAAAAGTGTTTTTCCAACTAAGGCTTCCATGAACTAATAACTCAACCCACAACCAAAGGCACAAGAAAACCAACCAAAAAACGAAATTAAAACCCACAACACCATGGCTATCTAGGAAATGGAAATGCTAGGGAAAACCATTGTTAATCCAAATAATCTTCCATGCCAATGACAGATCATAAACAAATAACCACATGCATATGTCATGCATGCTAAAACTAGTGATGAAATTATACATGCCACTCGGTACCTGCAAGAAAAACTCATTGTAGTTGTTGATCCTGATGTCCTCTTGCGCTTTCTTGCTTTTCATTTGCCTTATTTCTCCAAACCCCAAGTATGCCACACTCCTCCAAGAGTGCTCGAAGAAAACTCTAAGTATCCAAAAGTATGAGAGAGAGAGAGAGAATAGAATGAGAGTTCCAAAAATGAACTAAAAAAAGTTTGTGAATTGAACCTCGGAAGAATTTTTATTAATGAGGCCTCTAATTTCATTATTTTTCAATTATTTTCATTCATTTTACTCCTCAGATGCAACCTGTGACCTTTCACCTTCCTTTTCTCCTATTTTCCATTATTTTCATAAATAAATACCAATAATTACCACTTTTCCTTTCCAAAGCCTTCATCATTGCCTTTGTCAATTTCCATAGCCATAATAAACCATATGAACACCCACACTAGGATGTTTTCCCAACATTCAGCTTGGAATGTCTATCCCATGACCAAGGTATTATTTTACCTTTATTAACTTTTACATGGATTTTTTACCAGGGTTTTTATACTCTCACTGAAGGTTTCAAACCCCAAAGTTTCTAAACTAGGTCATGTTTATAAAAATGGTCACGTGAGTTGATTCCTCCATTTTTTCCACTCTAAAAGTATCGAGATTGATCTAAGTGGATATTGGTGGCCACCAGTCTATTCCACTTAGGGTCCCACCATTGTTTCTTTCAGTTTTTCAATTTCCTTAATTATAGCACAGTTTACTATTTTTGGCAAATTTTTAGGTCTTCAACTTCCGGAGCCGTTTTAAGGCCCTAAACGACATTTTTTGGGAAAATCATATTTTCTCAACTAGAAAAGTCATGAACTGAAAAATATCCTTCTAAGAGATTCAACCATCTGTCTACGACGTCTGCATATATTTGGATCTAAAATATGGGAATGTCAAAGTTAACTTGTACCTTAAAAGGAGTAGCACCTCTACAGTCGCTTCTGGATGAAGATGTATCGTCGGTGGGTAGCCGTTGAAGGATCTGGACAAAGTCATTCATACTCGAAATTTGTATTCCTTGGATAGATATTTCTAACGAGGCATTTTATGCATCAAACTGAGATTGTATGTCAAAGTTACGACCTCAGGAAGTCGATGTACCAATTTACCCAAATGGGGCCCATATTTTTGGTGCTTCATCTCCTAGGGTTAGGTTTTTGTATGCTTAGGGTTTTCCATTATTTCTCAATAATAAATAGGCCTTCGAGCCTCATTGTAACACAGTTCAAAGGCATGTAGCCACCACATCTCTTCTCAAAGATAAGCTACCATCGCCCGAGCTAGTTTATTTTCCATTCTTTTTGTAAGCTTATTTCAGTTATTTGATATTAATGAAATGAAGTATATTTTCTACTGCATCTCTACGTTTATGTTTATTTTTGTATTTCATTGTGTTCCTGCATAAATCTGGATCAATGGTATCAGAGTTGTATGCTCTTTCTCGATCTTTATTTGCATGTCCCGAATAATATCGGGGTATAAGGACTTAGGGCTTGATTTGGTTGAACCTTTGCAATATCAGCCTCGCAAACCCCGATGGCCTCCCATGGTGGACGAAAATAAAGATGATGGAGCAAGAGATCCTATCAAAAAAATTCTCGAGGAGGCCCTCGAGAAACAGAGGAATGTGATGATGGATGAATATTCCAAATACTGGTAACACATCTTCATCCAGAAGCCACTATAGAGGTGCTACTCCTTTTAAGGTGCAAGTTAACTTTTTCATTCCCATATTTGAGGGCCAAATATATGCAGACGTCATAGATAGATGGTTGAATCTATTAGAAGGATATTTTTTAGTTCATGACTTTTCCAATCAGGAAAATATTAATTTTTCACTCCTCAAAGCCACCCCCCATGTCAAGGACAAGTGGGAAACCTACTATGAGAAAAAGGATGAGGGGGAATCCTCCTTGTTCTCGGTCGCACCCACTTGGAATTCTTTCCAAGACACCATCAAGGAACAATGATACCCCACGGGGAGCTATGATGACAAGTACATACAATGGACTACGATGTAGCAACAAAGGGATCAAGATGTGCATGATTTGATGAATTTGTTCCATACCCTGCACAAAAATTTGGGTATCAATGATTCAGAAAAAAATTTGAGCTTAAGTACCGCAGTTTTCTACACAGATACATCCAGGATGAAATGGAGTTTCTCGACATCTCCACACCTGGTGCAACATACCAGTATGCTGCCAAGATTGAGCAGAAATTCAAACTGAAGAAATAAGACTTTGGATATGTGAATCAGAAGCAAGGGAAAGGCACCCCCAAACCGAATAACAAAGAAAAAAATCCAAGGCAGGGTGGCCCATGACAACCTATCATAGTCACAAGCGAAGAAAACACCATGAAGCAAAATAAGGACATGGGAAAGTGGTGTGACTTCCATAAGATCTCCACTCACAACAAAAGTGAGTGTTAGGCCAAGAAATCACTAGTGGCTGAGCTGAATACTTCCAAATCATATGCATGTTCTGACTCTGAGTCAGAACCTGACAAGCGGAATGACAAAGGGAATTAGATTAATGATGTGGAGCCCAGTGCCCCTGTTGCCACCACTAAGATCTAGAAGGAAGAATCTGAAGATCTAGAGGAGGCAGAGTGCATCTTCCATTCCCATATGTGGGTGAAGGGTCCCCTGTTGCAATTCATTTTCAACAGCGGGAGCCAAAAGAAAATAATTTCAGCAGAGGTCATGAAGCGGTTGGGCCCACCAATCATAGCAAACCCACAACCATACACCATCGGTTGGCTTCTCCAAGGATGAGATCTTTGTGTCAACCAGCAGTGTCACCTTCCGTACAATATCAAGCCCTTCACAGATGAGGTATTATTTGATGTTTCTCCTCTTGAAGTTTGTGATTTATTATTAGGCAAACCATACTTGTGGAAGCGACATGTTGTGTATGTGTCTCGGCCTCACGCTGTTATTGTTAATTTGGGTAATAATTTGTACAGAATACCGGAGGTAGCATCGCCTACCGCCATCTCTTTGATCACCGCGAAGCAATGCAATAAGCTCATTTCTAAAACCGAGATTTTTTTTTCCTTATGATACGCCCTCATGGAAAGAAGAAGATTGTGGCCATGACCTCTAGACAAGGCTCCTCTGCATGGAAACAATAGATGGACAAGGTCGTGGAGGAGTACGGGGACATCTTCACCTCACTTGCAAGGTTGCCTCTGCACTATTAGGTTAAGCACTCCATCAATCTCACCCTAGACATGTCGCTACTCAATGGACTAATCTATCAGCGCTCTTTTGTGTGGAACGACGAAATTAAGAAGTAGATTCAAGAGTTGTTGCAGAAAGGTCACATCTGGCCGAGTTCATCACCCTATGGGAGCTTGATTGTGTTGGTAAAAAGAAAGGATGGGACTTTGAGACTATGTATTGACTAACCGGTGCTGAAAAATATCATTTTCCATAATAGATATCAGATCCCACGGATTTATGACCTTCTGGACCAACTCAAGGGGTCCAAATATTTCAGCTAGATTGACTTGAAGTTCGGGTATCACCAGGAACCAATCAACCCCTCTGATATGTAGAAGGTTGCATTCAAACCAAGGAGGGAATTTTTGAATGGCTGGTCATACCTTTTAGGTTGATGTAATATTCCTTCTTAGGAAAATCAACAATATTGACAATAAAAATGCAGTTTTCAAAAAATTACACTATAATAATGAGAAAAAGCACTTGGATCCATTATTTTATGTATTATATCCCTCAAATATTTAAGGGGGTCAGAAACAAATCATTCTAGCTAAGTTAAATATATCTCCCCAACTTAATATAGTATAAAAACACCAAAACCCCATGACTACTACAACATAGAATTTCTGAAGCATATGACAGCGCAGTTTAATGAGGGTTTCTGCTACAACAAGATAGAAACAAATAGATCTGAAGATATATTACTCAAATATCTGAGAAAATGGAGATATAGTATATTTTATACAATCTTAAGATAACCCGGCAAGGGTTTCTTAAAAGCATGAGGTACAAAAAGTAGATCTACAGATCTATGAATGAAATCACACTGTCTAACTGCAAGTCTACATATATATGGCTGGAAAATACAAGAAATGGCTGAAACTTCTTCTTGCTAGCTTTCTGGGAGAAAGATTGATCCTTTCCCTAGGAAACTAGCTCACAAACAAGGGTTTTAAACCTCCCACTGTAACACCATGAAAAATAATGCAGTTTCTCCAATGGATTGCATTGTAGTTGTAGGTGACTGCTTGACCCAATGTTTGATGGTGGAAATATAGCCCAGAATACTCCTCTCAGATTCCTTCACCAAGTTCTCCAAGAAAGAGTGTGGAATTCCCACATGAGAATACCTTGCACTAAACAGTGTAGCAAACCCAACTAAATAGATGAAGCATGCAAGAAATCATAAGACTCAAACATAAACAATATTTTGAATGCTTCTCATGGCTGCCATCCCTTCCCTTTTATTCTTGGCGAGCCTCCTCATCTTTGGCCCCACTCATTTATGAGGTTACTTTCTTGCAAAGACTCCTCCTCCAAAACTGCATTGTTCCCACTAGCTCCACTCTCTCTTTTGGTAGCGTTGTTGATTTGATCAATCTGGATCTAGTCCACATGCATTGCTCCCTTTCACACCCAAGGTGACTTTATTTTGCCTACCTAAACTGATCCACATTCACATTGGAAGTGTTTTATTCACACTAAAGAGATTTAAGGGTTTCCCTACCCCAATTATTCTTCTAGACTAAAAATAGAGCAACATATAATATTCCAACTAGCAATAAGCTAATTGGGAATATTACAGTTGAAGAATGCTCCCGCAACCTTCATGATCCTATTGTAAAACATATTGCGACCATTCATTAACTCATTCATTGAGTTGTATTTGGATGACATTTTGATCTTCAGCCAGAGTTGGGAAGAGCACCTCCACCACATTCGACATGTCCTCCAAACACTGCGACAACACAAGTTTTGTGAAAATTTGGATAAATGCACTTTTGGCATAACCCAAGTTCAATATCTGGGTACATTATTGATGAGCGAGGGGTGAATGTGGACCCAGCCAAGATCCAGGTCATTCGGGTTTGTCCAAACCCAACCACTCTTAGAGAGATCTTCATTTTATGGGTCTTGCCAAATTCTACCGCAAGTTCGTGTTGAGGTTCTCTCATATCACTTGGCCTTTGAGTCAAGTCATCAAGGGAGGAGAAAAAGAAAATTTATTTTGGTCTTAATATCAACATAAGGCATTCGCATAATTGAAGCATCACCTATGTTATGCACCAATTCTCACATTACCAGACTTGTAGCAACCATTTAAGATTGAGACAAATGCCTCTGACTATGCTATTGGGGTAGTACTTACTCAGCAAGGGCATCAAGTGGCATATCACAATGAGACACTTTCAGACACAGACCTAAAGTATCCCACATATGGCAAAGAGTTGCATTCCATTGTGTAGGTCTGCCAACAATGGAAGCATTACATTTTGGGGAAGGAAATGGTCGTCCACACAGATCAAAAACCCTTGCACTTCATACAGACACAAGGGAATTTGCAGAACAATTTCCATCATAAATGGGCCACATACCTGCAAAAATTTCCATTTGAAAATCAAGTACAAGAAGGTCAACACCAGTAATGTTGTAGACTACCTCAGTCGATTGTCGATCGTAGTGTTAGCCACTATGCTCGACTCTTGTGGGAATGAGACATCGATTTGGTTGCATCTCTATAAAAGTGATCCAAAATTCGACAACACATACCAAACACTCCTGGAGGGTAAGAAAGTTCCAAATTTTCACCTCCAGGATACACTATTATGCCACTTGGGACACCTTTTTGTTCCTTCAAGCCAGCATGCCAAGAATATTTGGGAAGCACAATAGAGTCGGGTCGACGGACATTTCGAGGTCAAGAAAACAATGGCAGTACTGCAGAAGTATTTATATTAGTCAAACCTTTGACATGATGTAGGGAAGTACATCAGATCTTGCACTTCCTACACCATATTCAAAGAAAACACCAAGAAGCAAGGTCTATCTACTCCGTTGTCTACCCCTAGTCGTTCGTGGGAATCCATCTCCATGGATTACATGTCATGCCCTCCTTCTACCAAGCATGGAAACGACTGTGTTTTTGTAGTCATCGAAAGATTCTCTAAGATGACGATTATGGCGGCCTGTAAGAAGAATATCACAGTAGAATGCACTACTAAACTCTTGTTTGAGAAAGTGTGGGTACACTATGGGATCCCACAGTCCAGTATCTCAGATCGGGACTG
Organism: Pinus albicaulis; assembly: GCA_034641835.2. Lineage (NCBI taxonomy): Eukaryota > Viridiplantae > Streptophyta > Pinopsida > Pinales > Pinaceae > Pinus > Pinus albicaulis. Next base: position 1,486,137,162 of record CM076575.1, on the reverse strand, counting down.
TAGGTTCCTCAATACATTTTGGTCAAGTCTCTGGTCGATCCTGGACACCAAGCTCACTAAGTCCATAGCTCTTCACCCCCAAACTAATGGCTAAACAAAGGTCATCAATAGGATGATAGTACACATTCTGCACATGTACAACTCGAAGCATCCATGCACATGGGATGAAAGCCTCCCCATATCCAGCACAACTATAACCAGGATTTCCACATCTCAACTAGCCACAGCCCCTTTTAGGTGCGCTTGGGATTCCAACCACTATGTCCCATTGATGTGGCCTTACCATTTGCAATTACTCGGGAAGATTCGGCTCATGTCTAGTCTAAAGCCGACAAGGCGAACAACTTCATTAAATGCATTCGGCACATTCTCCACTTGGTCCATGACATATTTGACGGATCCAATGCTAAGTACAAGCAGTGACATGATCAGCATCGGGTGCCACACAAGTTCTGAGTGGGCGACAGAGTTTGGCTACATTTGAAGAAGAAGCGCCTCGTTGGACCCCGCCACAAGATTCTCCCGCTCTGATGTGGGCCATACACCATCACCAAGGTTGCAGGGACAATGCCTTCGAGTTAAGTATTCCACCATGAATTGGTCTGCATCTATTGTTCAATGTGGACTGCCTTTAGCCCTACTTTACACCATTATTGGACACATCAGACATGGCAGAATAACTCACACCAACATAGCTAAACCATGACTACATGGAATAGGCCACAACTGACCAGATCATGGAAAGGCAGATAAAGAAAACTCACACACAGAAGAGCCAGCTATATCAAGTTTTCAAATCTGGCCAACTCCTGCACTAAGGCAAGTGGCTCACTAGGGACCAAGTTCAGCAGAAGTTTCCTCATCTCATAGAAGAACTCAACGCAATGGGGACCATTGCTTCCTAAGGAGGGAGGAATGATACAGGTGGATATTGGTGGCCACCCGCCTATTCCACTTGGGGCCCCACCATTGTTTCTTTCATTTTTTCATTTTTTCGGGTCCTAAATTTCTGGAGTCATTTTGAGGCCCAAAACAACATTTTTTGGGAAAATTGAGACCAACTCTGGTTAATCACTTGAAAATTGTAGTCCTCGGATAGATATTTCTAATGAGGTATTTTGCGCGTCAAATGGAGATCGTATGCCAAAGTTACAACCCTAGGAAGTTGATGTACCAATTTACCCAAACGGGGCCCATAGTTTTGGCGCTTCATCTCCTAGGGTTAGGTTTTTGGATGTCTAGGGTTTTTCATTGTTTCTAAATAATAAATAGGCCTTTGAGCCTCATTTTAACACAGTTCAGAGTGATGTAGCCACCACATCTCTTCTCAGAGATAAGCTACCATCGTTTGAGCTAGTTTTTTTCCATTATGTTTGTAAGCTTATTTCAGTTATTTGATATTAATGAAATGAAGTTTATTTTTTGTTGCATATACGTGTTTACATTTATTTATGTATTTTTTTGTGTTCCTACATAAATCTGGATTAGAGGTATTAGATCGGTCTGCTCTTTCTCGATCTTTCTTTGCATGTCCCAATGAGATCGAGGTATAAGGAGTGAGGGCTCGATCTAGTTGAACCTTTACAAGATCATCCTCATAAAACCCGATAGCCTCCCATGGCGAATGAAAATAAATACGAGGGAGCAGGATATCATATCAAAATATTGCTCGAGGAGACCCTCTAGAAATAGAGGAACACGATGATGAATGACTTTTCCCAGATCCTTCAACGGCTACCCACTGGCAACACATCTTCATCTGGCAGCCACTCTGGAGGCGCCACTCCTTTAAGCTACAAGTTAACTTTGACATTCCCATATTTGAAGGCCAAATAGATGTGAAAGTCATAGATAGATGGTTGAATCGATTATTTTTGGTTCATTACTTTTCAAATCGGGAAAAGATTACTTTTTCACTCCTCAAATCCTCCCCCCATGTCAAGAACTAGTGGGAAACCTACTGTGAGAAAAAGGACGAGGGGGAATCCTCCCTATTCTGGATTGCACCCAATTGGAATTCTTTCTGAGATGCCATCAAGGAACAATACTACCCCATGTGGAGATATGACGAAAAGTACATACAATGGACTACGTTGTGGCAACAAAGGGATCAAGATGTGCATGAGCTGACGAATATGTTCCATACCCTGCGCACAAAGTTGGGTATCAAATATTTGGAGAAAAAATTGGTGCTTAAGTACCACATCTATCTACATAGATACATCCAGGAGGAAATGGAGTTCCTCGACATCTCCTCGCTTGATGCAACATACCAGTATACTGCCACGATTGAACAGAAATTCAAACAAAAGAAGCAAGACTTTAGATCAGTGAATCAGAAGCAAGGGAAAGGCGTCCCCAAACCGCATAACAAAGGACAATGCCAAGGTGGAGTGGCCTGGGACAACCCGTTGAAGTTGCAAGCGAAGAACAATAGCACGAAGCCAAAGATGGACATGGGAAAGTGGTGTGAGTTCCATAAGAGCTCCACTCACAACACAAGTGAGTGTCGAGCCAAGTTATCACTGGTGGTCGAGCTAAAGGCTTCTAAATCAGAAGGAACAATACTACCCCATAGGGAGCTATGAGTACAAGTACATACAATGGACTATGTTGTGGAAAAAAGGGGATCAATATGTTCTTAAGTTAATGAATCTATTCCATACTATGCACACAAAGTTAGGTATCAAATATTCGGAAAAAAATTTGGTGCTTAAGTATCGCAGTTGTCTGCACATATACATCTAGGAGGAAATGGAGTTCCTTGACATCTCCTCACTTGGTGCAGTATACCGGTATGTTTCCAAGATTGAGTATAAATTCAAAAAAGAAGCGAGACTTTGGATCTGAAAATTAGAAGCAAGGGAAAGGCCCCCCCAAACCGCAGAACAAACGACAAGGCCAAGGCGGGCCGTTCCAGGATAACCCATCAAATTCATAAGAAAATAACAATACTACGAAGTAAAATAAGGACATGGGAAAGTGGTGTGAGTTCCATAAGAGCTCCAATCACAACACAAGTGAGTTTCAGGCCAATCAGTCACTAGTGGCCGAGATGATGGCTTCTGAATCATATGCATGTTATGAATCTAAGTCAAAACCCGCCAAGGGGAATGAAAAAGGGAGGTAGATTATCGATGCATAGCCCAGTGCAACCGTTTCCACCACCAAGATCCAGAAGGAAGAACTCGAAGATCCAAAGGTGGGGGAGTGCCTCTTCCATTCCCAGATGTGGTTGAAGGGTTCCCCGTTGTAGTTCATTTTCAACAATAGGAGCCAAAAGAACCTCATTTCAAAATAATTCATGAAGCAACTTGGCTTGACGATCATAGCATACCCACAACCATACACCATCTAGTGGCTTCACTAAGTACGTGATCTCCGCGTCAGCCAGCAATGTCGCCTTCCCTACAACATCAATCCTTTCATGGATGAGGTATTATGTGATGTATTTTGAGGCCAACCATACTTGTGGAAGGGACATTTTTTGTCTAATTCTCATCCTCGTGATGTTATTTTTACTTTGGGTAATAAGTTGTATAGGATACTAGAGGTAGCCCCGCCTTCCTCCATCTATTTGATCACCGCGAAAAAATGTAGTAAGATCATTTCTGAAACCCAGAAATGTGTTTTCCTTATGATATTCCCTCAGGGAAAGAAGAATATTGTGGCCAAGACCTCCATATAGGGCTCCTCCACATAGAAAAAATAGATGTACAAGGTTGTGGAGGAGTATGGGGACATCTTCACCTCACCTGCAGGGGTGCCTCTACACTGTTAGGTCAATAAATCCATTAATCTAACCCCAAGTGTGCCCCTACCCAATGGACCAATCTATCAGCGCCATTTTCGGCAGAATGAAAAAATCAAGAGGCAAATTCAGGAGCTGCTGCAGAAAGGTCACATCTGGCCAAGTTCATCACCCTCTGGGCGCCCAATCGTGTTGGTGAAGAACAAGGATGGGACTTGGAGACTTTGTATTGACTATTAGGCGTTGAATAAGATAATTGTCCAGAATATGTTTTCGATCCCACAGATTGATGACCTTCTCAAACAACACAAGGGGCCCAAATATTTCACCAATATTGACTTGAAGTCCAGGTATCACAAGGTACCAATCGAACCCTCTGATGTGTGGAAGAATTCCTGCAAATCCAAAGAGGACCTTTTGAATGGCTGGTCATGCCTTTCGAGTTGAAAAATTCTCCTGCAACCTTCATGAGGTTGATGGATGACATCTTCAAACCATTCACTAACTCATTCATGGTGTTGTATTTGGATGACATCATGATCTTCAGCTAGTGTTGGGAAGAGAACCTCCACCACATTTGACAGGTCCACCAAACATTGCGGCAACACAACTTGTGTGCAAATTTGGAGAAATGCACTTTTGGCATGACTTAGGTTCAATATCTGGGGTACATTATTGATGAGCGGGAGGTGCATGTGGACCCAGCTAAAATCCAGTTCATTCAGGACTGGCCAACCCCAACCATTTTAACATAGATCTACAACTTTCTGGGTCTTGCCAAATTCTACTACAGGTTCATGTTGGGGTTCTCTCATATCACTTGGTTTTTTAGTCAAGTCACCAAGGGAGGAGTGAAAACAAATTTTTTGTGGTCCAAATCTCAATAGAAGGAGTTTGCAGAGTTGAATCATCGCCTCCGCTCTACACCAGTGCTCGCATTACCATACTTGCAGAAACCATTTGAGATAGATACAGATGCCTTTGACTATGCTATTGGGGTAGTACTTACTTAGTAGGGGCATTGAGTGGAATTTCACAGAATACTGTGAGAGACTTTCAGACACAGTCCAAAATTATCCCACCTATGACAAAGAGGTGTATTCCATTGTGCAGGCCTTTCGATAATGGAAGCATAACATTTTGGAGATGGAAAATATCATCCACACAGATCGCCAATCCCTTTAGTTTATACAGACACAAGGAAAGTTGCAGAACTATCGCCCTAAAAAATGGGCCACATACCTGCAATAGTTCCATTTGAGCATCAATTAAAAGAATGGAAATACCAATAATGTTGCCGACTGACTCAGCCAACCTTTGATCGTGGCGTTAACCACTGTGCTCAACTCTTGTGGGCACGAGACTGTGGGTTGGCCGCATCTCTACAAAAGTGAACCAGAATTCGGGAACACGTACCATATGCTCCTAGAGGGTAAGCAAGTTCGAAATTTTCACCTCCAGGATGCACTATTATGCCACCTGGGACACCTTTGTGTTCCTTCAAGAGAGCATGCCAAAATGATTTTGGAAGTGCACTACAGTCGGGTCACTCGACATTTTGAGCTCGAGAAAACAGTGGTAGTACTGAAGAAGTATTTCTATTGGTCGAACCTCGACATGATGTTGGGAAGTACATCAGATCTAGCACTACCTACACCATTTCCAAACTAACCATCAAGTAGCAAGGCCTATATACTCTATTGCCCACCCCTAATCAGTCATGGGAATCTATATCCATGGATTACATGTTGGGCCTTCCTTCTACCAAGCATGGCAATGACTACATTTTTGTGGTCGTCGAAATATTCTCTAAGATGACAATTATGGTGGTCTACAAGATGAATATCATAGCAGAAACCACTGCTAAAATCTTATTTGGAAGAGTGTGGGTACACTTCGGAGAACTGCTAAGAGGTGTATTCCCACCCAAGATTTTAGCAGTGGGTACACTTAGGGGTATCCCACCTATGAAAAAGAGGTGTATTCCATTATGGAGGATTGCCGATAATGGAAGCATTACATTTTGAGGAAGGAAACGTTCATCCACACATATCATTGACCCCTGTAGTTCATACAGATAGAAGGGAATTTGTAGAAATATTTCCATCAGAAATGGGGCACATACTTGTAATAGTTCCATTTGAACATCAAGTACAAAAATGGAAGCACCAATAATGATGCAGACTGCCTCAGTCGACCACCGATCGTGGCGTTAGCCACTGTGCTCGACTCTTGTGGGCATGAAACTTCGAGTTGGCCACATCTCCACAAAAGTGATCCAAAATTTGGAAACACATACCAAACGATCTTGGACGGTAATAAATTTCCAAATTTTCACCTCTAGGATGCAATATTATGCCACATAGGACACCCTATGTTCCTTCAAGCAAGTTTTCCAAGATGATTATGGAAGCGCACTACATTCTGGTCATTGGACATTTCAGGGTTTTGAAAATAGTGGCAATACTGCAGAGGTGTTTCTATTATCCGAACCTTCGACATGATGTTCGGAAGTACATCAGATCTTGCATTTCCTACGCCATTTCCAAACTTACCATAAAGAAGCAAGGCCTATATGCTTTGATGCCTACCCCCAGTTGGTCATGGGAATCCATCACTATGGTTTACATGTCATGCCTTCCTTCTACCAAGCATGGTAATGACTACGTTTTGTGGTCGTCAACAGATTCTCTAAGATGGGAATTATGGAGGCCTGCAAGAATAATATCACAGCAGAATCCACTGCTAAACTCCTATTTTATCGAGTTTGGGTACACTTTGGGATCCCACAGTCCATTATCTCATATCAAGATAGCAAGTTTCTCAACACATTTTTGTCAAGCCTCTAGTCAATGTTGGACACCAAGCTAACTAAGTCAATAGCTTTCCACCCCCAAACTGATGGCAAAACATAGGTCATCAACAGGATGATTGCACACATTCTGCGCATGTACAACTTGAAGCATCCCCGCACATGGAATGAAATCCTCCCCCATGTCCAACACAACTGTAACCAGTCTTTCCACAACTCAACTCACCACATCCTCTTTCAAGTAGTCCTTGGATTCTTTCGAATATGTCCCATTGATGTGCCCATACGATTTGCAACTACTCAGGCATATTCATCTCATGTCCAGTCTATAGCCAACAAGGTGAACAGCTTCATTGAGCGCATTCACCACATTCGCCAACAGGTCCATGCCATATTGGACAGATCCAATGCTAAGTACAAGCAACAACTTGATCAACATCAGGTTCCACGCAAATTCCAGGTGGGTGACAAAGTTTTGATACATTTGTAGAAGGAGTGCCTCGTTGGACCCCACCGCAAGCTTCACCTGCTCTGATATGGGTCATACACCATCACCAAGGTTTTCGGGGACAATGCCTTCGAGATTAGTATTCTAACATTCCTTGATATACACCCAGTGTTCAATGTGGACCACCTTTGGCCCTACTTTCCACCATTATTGGACACATTAGGCATGATAGAACAACTCACACCAACATAACTAAAGCTTGATTGCATGGAACAGTCCACAACTGATCAGATCATGGACAAGAAGATCAAGAACACTCACACGCAGAAGATTCGGCTATGTTGGGTTGTCAAAGCTTTCCAACTCCTACACCAAGGCAAGTGGCTCACCAAGGATCAATTTCAACAAAAGTTTCCTCATCTCATGGAGGAAATCAACGCAATGGGGACAATTTCTTCCTAAGGGGGGAGGAATGATCCAGGTGGATATTGGTGGCCACTTGCCTATTCCACTAGCAGCCCCACCACTGTTTCTTTAATTTTTTTAGTTTCCTTAATTGTAGCACAGTTTACTATTTTCTGCAATTTTTTGAGCCATGAACTTGCTGAGCTGTTTTGAGGACCTAAACGATGCTTTTTGGGAAATTGGGGATAAATAAGGGTCTTTGACCCATGTTCGTCACTCAAAAGTTGTAGTCCTCGGATATAATTTCTAACTAGCTATTGTGCATGTTAAACAGAAATCGTATGCCAAAATCACGACCCTCGAAAGTTGAGGTACCACATCTCTTCTCACAGATAAGCTACCATCACCCGAGCTAGTTTATTTCCATTATGTCCATAATATTATTTCATTTATTTGATATTAATGAAATGATGTATATTTTACGTTGCATATATGTGTTTGTGTTTATTTTTGTATTTTATAGCATTCTTGCGTAAATATGGATCATTGGTATCAGAGCGCTCTGTTCTTTCTCGATCTTTATTTGCATATCCCCAATGAGATCGAGGTGTAAGGAGTTAGGTCTCGATCTAGTTGAACCTTTGCAATATCAACCTCGCAAACCCCGAGGACCTTCCATGGCGGAGGAAAATGAAGATGAGGAAGTAGGAGATCCTATCAAAATATTGCTCGAGAAGGCCCTCGAGAAACAAAGGAACCTGATAATGGATGACTTTGCCCAAATCCTTCGACGGCTACCCACCAGCTATGAATCTTCATCTAGCATCCACTCTGGAGGTTCCACTCCTTTTAAGGTACAAGTTAACTTCGACATTCCCATATTTGAGGGCCAAATAGATGCATACATCATAGATAGTTAGTTGAATCTATTAGAAGGGTTTTTTTTATTCATGACTTTTCCAATCAGGAAAATATTACTTTTTCACTCCTCAAATTCACCCCCCATGTCAAGGAATGGTGTGAAACCTACTATGAGAAAAAGGAAGAGGGGGATTCCTCCATATTCTTGGTCATAACCACTTTGAATTCTTTCTGAGGTACCATCAAGGAACAACACTGCCTCGTGGGGATCTATGAGGACAAGTACATACAATGGAGTACATTGCGGCAACAAAGGGATCATTATGTGCATCAGGTGGTGAATATGTTCCATACCCTACGCACAAATTTGGGTGTCAAATATTTGGAGAAACATTTGGTGCTTAAGTAATGCATTTTTCTGCACATATACATCCAGGAGGAAATCAAGTTCCTCGAAATCTCCTTGCTTGGTGCATCATACCGGTATGTTGTCAATGTTGAGCAGAAATTAAAACAGAAGAAGCGAGATTTTGGATCTATGAATCAAAATGAAGGGAAAGGCACTCTCAAACCACAGAACAAAGGACAAGACCAAGATTGGGTGGACCAAGACAACCCATTGAATTCGCAAGTGAATAAAAACACCGCGAATCCAAAGAAGGACACGGGAAACTGGTGTAATTTCCATAAGAGCTCCACTCAAAACACAAGTAAGTGTCGATGGCAAGCAGTCATTAGTGGTCAAGCTGAAGGCTTCCAAATCCGATGCATGTTCTAAGTCAAAACCCGACAAGGGGAATGACAAAGGGAAACAGATTATTAATGTGGATCCCAGTGCCACCATTGCCACCACCAATATCCAGAAGGAATAACCCAAAGATCTAGAGGAGGAGGAGCACCCATTCCATTCCGAGATGTGGGTGAGGGGTTCCCCACTGTAGTTAATTGTCAAAATTGGGAGCCAAAAGAACCTCATCTCAACAGAGATCGTGAAGTTTTTGGGCATGTTGATCACAACACACCCACAACCATACATCATCGGGTGGCTTCACCATGGACATGATCTCCACATCAACTAGCAGTGTCTCCTACCCTACAACATCAAGCCCTTAACAGATGAGGTATTATGTGATGTCGCTCCTCTTGAAGTTTGTGATGTATTATTACGCCAACCATACTTATGGAAGTGACATACTATGTATGAGTCTCGACCTCGTGTTATTACTTTTACTTTAGGTAATAAGTTGTACAGGATACCGAAGGCAGCATCACCTACTGCCATCTCTTTGATCACCTTGAAGCAATGCAGTAAGCTCATTTCCCAAATCAGGAAAGTTATTTTCCTTATTATATACCCTTAGGGAAGGAACAATATTGTGGCCACGACCTCCAAATAGGGCTCCTTTGTATGGAAACAACAGATGGACAAGGTCGTAGAGGAGTACAAGGACATCTTCACCTCACCTACAAGGGTGCCTCTACACTGTCAGGTCAAGCACTCCGTCGATATGACCCGTGGTGCGCCACTACCCAATGGACCAATATATCGACGCTCTTTTTCTGAGATTAACAAAATCAAGAGGCAAATTCAAGAGCTCCTGCAGAAAGGTCACATCCGGCTGAGTTCATCGCATTGTGGGATCCCAATCGTGTTGGTGAAAAAGAAGGTTGGGGCTTGGAGAATCTGTATTGACTATCAGGTGCTGAACAAGATCAATGTCTGGAATATATCTGATCCCATGGGTTGATGACCTTCTAGACCATCTCAAGGGGGGAAAATATTTCAACGAGATTGAGTTGAAGTTCAAGTGTCACCAAGTACCAATGGAACCCTCTGATGTGTGGAATACTACCTTCAAATCCAAGGAGGTCCTTTTTGAATGGTTGTTCATGCCTTTCGGGTTAACGAATGCTCCCGCAACCTTCGTGAGGTTGATGGATGACATATTGTGACCATTCACTAACTCATTCGTGGTGTTGTATTTCGATGAAATCATGTTCTTCAGCCAGATTTGGGAAGAGCACCTCCAACACATTTGAAAGGTCCTCCAAACACTGTGAAAACACAAGTTGTGTGTTGATTTGGAGAAATGCACATTTGGCATGACCCAGGTTCAATATCTGGGGTACATTATTCATGATCTAGGGGTGCATGTGGACACAGCCAAGATCCAGATCATTCGGGATTGGCCAACACCAACCACTCTAACGGAGCTCTGCAACTTTATGTGTCTTGCCAAATTCTATCACAGGTTCACATTGGGGTTCTCTCATATCACTTGGCCTTTGAGTCAACTCACCAAGGGAGGAACGAAAGAAAAATTCTTTTGGTCTGAATCTCCATAGAAGGGTTTCACTGTGTTGAAGAATTGCCTCTTCTCTACACCAGTGCTCACATTACCAGACTAGAAGAAACCATTTGAGATCAAGACATATGCCTCTGACTTTGCTATTGGGGCAACACTTACTCAATAGGGGCATCTAGTGGCATATCACACTGAGACACTTTCAGACATAGTTCAAAAATATACCACCTATGGAAAAGAGGTTTATTCCATTGTGCAGGTCTACTGACAATGATAGAATTACATTTTGGGGAAGGAAACGGTCGTCCACACTGATCACTGACTTGTTTAGTTCATACAAACACAAGGGAAGTTGCATAACTATTTCCATAATAAATCAGCCACATACATGTAACAGTTCCATTTGAACATCAAGTACAAGAAGGGTAGCACCAATAATGTTGCACACTACCTCATCCAACTGTTGATCATGGCGTTAACCATTGTGCTTGACTCTTGTGGGCATGAGACTTTAGGTTGGTTGCATCTCTACAAAAGTGACCCATAATTCGGCAACACATACCAGATGCTCCTGGAGGGTAAGCAAGTACAAAATTTTCACCTCTAGGATGCACTGTTATGCCACTTGGGATACCTTTGTGTTCCTTCAAGCGAGCATGCCAAGATTATTTGGGAAGCGCACTACAATCGGGTCATTAGACATTTTGGTGTTGATAAAACAATGGTAATATTCCAGAATTATCTCTATTGGGTGAACCTTCGACATGATTTTGAGAAGTACATCAGATCTTGCACTGCCTGATCCATTTCCAAACTAAACATCAAGAAGAAAGGCATGTATACTTTATTTTATACCTTTAGATGGTCGTGGGAATCTATATCCATATATTATATGTCGGTCCTTCCTTCTACCAAGCACGGAAGCGACTGCATTTTTGTGGTCATCGACAGATTCTCTAAGATGGCCATTATGGTGGCCTGCAAGAAGAATATCACAATAGAAACCACTTATAAACTCTTCTTTAATCAAGTGTGGGTATACTTCGGGATCCCACAGTCCATTATCTCAAATTGGGATAGCAGGCTCCTCAGTACATTTTGGTCAAGTCTCTAGTCGATGTTGGACACCAAGCTCACTAAGCCCATAGCTTTCCACCCCCAAACTGATGGCCAAACAGAGGTCTTCAACCGGATGATCGTACACATTTTTCACATGTACAACTCGAAGCATCCACAAACACGGGATGAAAGCCTCTCCTATATCTAGCACAACTATAATCGGACTCTCCACAGCTCAACTGGCCACATCCATTTTTATGTGGGCTTGGGATTCCAACCACTACGTCCCATTGATTTTTCCATGCCATTTCCAACTACTCAAGAAAATTCGGCTCATGTGCAGTTCGAAGCCGACAAGGCGAACAGCTTCATTGAGCACATTTAGCACATTCACCAACAGGTCCATGAAATATTGGACAGAGCCAATGCTAAGTACAAGCAGCTACATTATCAGCATTGGGTGCCACACAAGTTCCGGGTGGGCAACAAAGTTTGGCTACATTTGAAGAAGGAGCACCTCACTGGATCAAGCCCACTCTACAATAATATTTTAAAATCCTAGGTGGGATACCCCTAAGTGTACCCACTGCTTGTATTCCCACCTATGAAAAGAGGTGTATTCCCACCTCCAAGAAAGATGCAGTAAATTCCCCCATTTATAGTCAAGAAACAAAATATCTTTCTTGTTTCATGCTACATGAAGATGCAGAATTTGTTGAAGACGCAGGGAGGAAGCTCTCTTCAGCAGTTGTAAATAATGAGTTGCACTCAAGGAACATTCGAAAATGCTACTTTGATGGTGCCTACTCCAAGGAAGGCGCAGGTGTTGGATTCTTGTTGATATCACTAGAAGGTAACCTTGTGCCTTTCTCTTTTAAACTAGAATTTGATTCAACAAACAATCTGGTTGAGTATGAGGCCTTAATCTCAAGCCTTCACGTTGCTAAACAGATGGGAGTTCAATGTATTTCAATTTTGGTGAGTCTGAATTGATAATGAGGCAGATTGAAAATCATTGTCAAACCAAGCATCTGAGATTAAGATCATATAGGAATGAAGCTTGGGATCTGATAGAAAACTATTTTGAAGGCTTCAATCTTCAGTTTATTCCGAGGGAGGAGAATAGAATGGTTGATTCTTTAGCAATTGTAGACAGCACCTTCAAACCTCTAATAAATCCAAGGCTCAGATATGAAATTGAAATTAGACATAGACCTTATATCCTTGACAATGTGAAACATTGGCAGGTGTTTGAAGATGATGAACAGATAAATCAGTTCCTGACAGTGATTGGAAACTTTGAAGATGTTGAGATAGACTGAGAGGAAGAAAAAAGAGATCACAAAGCATAAATAAAAAACCTTAAGCAGTCAATAGGTGAACAGAATATTATCCAATTCAAAGATAATGTGACTCCTAAAGGGTTGGTTCCCCTCGAAAGATTATTTGATTCTAATGATGTTGTTGTTGATTCGAAGAAAACACATCAACAAGAGGAGATGGAAGATTGTAATTTGGGAACTCAGTAGGAACCAAAAATAGTGAAATTGTTCAAAGGTGTTCCCAAAAACTACAAAGAAAGATACATTGATATTTTTAAGAAATATATGGATGTGTTTTCCTGGTCATATGAAGACCTGAAAACATATGACAAAAGAATAATTCCACATAAGATTCCATTTAAATAAGGAATCAAACCACACAGACAGAAGCTCAGACAGATCAATCCATTGTTGCTAGCTCCAATCGAAAAAGAAGTGAATAAATTGTTGCAGGCAAAAATGATAGCCCCTCATAGATATTCAGACTGGGTTTCCTGTAAAAATGAAGAATGGAGAGATAATATTGTGTGTAGACTTCAGGAATTTAAATAGAGCATCTCTAAAAGATAATTATCCTTTTCCAAAAATGGATTATGTCTTACAAAAGGTGACAGGAGCTTACAAGTTGTCTATGGTTGACATATTTTTTGGGTATAATCAGGTAGCAGTAGAAAAAGAAGATCGGAAGAAGATTTATTTCACGATGCCCTGGGGCACCTTCATGTATGCAAGGATGCCATTTGGCCTTACGAACACAGGTTCAACATTTCAGAGGGCCATGGACAAAGCCTTCGTTGGTGACAGGTTTGTAGTTATATATCTGGATGATGTAACCATTTTCTTAGGGTCAGATGATGAACACTTGGAGCATTTACAAAAAACTTTTCAAAAGTGCAGAAAGTCGGGTCTGTCATTAAATCCCAAGAAATATTTATTTACCTTAGAAGAAGGTAAATTACTGGGTCACATAGTTTCTAAACAATGAGTAAAGATTAACCCAGCAAGGGTGGAAACCATTCAGATTATTCCTTTACCCAGAAGCAAGAAAGATATCCAGAGATTCCTGGGAAAAATAAACTTTCTGAGGATATTTGTGCCCAATTATGTTGATATTGTGAGAATTATAACAGATATGTTGAAGAAAAATGCAGAAATGAAATGGGATAAGGGAGCAAGAGAATCATTTTCTAGAATAAAGGAAGCATTGCAGGAAGCTCCAGTTCTGATTAGTCCAGACTATCAAAAAGCCTTTTAGGTATTCTCATTTTCATGCCCCACTACTGTTTTTGTTGTGTTGTTGCAGAAAAATGAAGATAGTAAAGAGCAGGTAGTTGCATTTTTCAGTAAATTTCTCAGAGATGTTGAGCTCAAATACAATATTTTGGAGAAACAAGTATATGCCTTGGTCAAAGCACTAAAAGCCTTCAGGACTTATGTGTTACATTCCCAAATAACAGCTTATATTCCTCATTTTGTTGTGAAAGATGTGCTGGTCAAAAGTGACATTGAAGGAAAAAGGGGGAAGTGGATATCAAAAATACAAGAGTATGATTTGGATATCAAACCCACCAAGTTGGTCAAGGGACAAGGGTTAGTGAAGTTGTTGACAGAGGCAAATTTTCAAGCCTCTGGAATTAATCTATTGGCACCAGTGGATGGAGCTTTTAATGAAGAAGGTCAAAGCAATTCCAAAACAGGTATTCAATACAAATTTTTGTGCTCTGATTGGTATAAAGATATTGTGCATTACCTGTGTTTATTTTCTTTTCAAACTTCACTAAATAGAACAAAATATATAGCTCTCAAGCTCAAATCTCAGCCATATATTATAGTAGAAGCAAAGCTATACTAGAAATATCATGCTAGTATGTTGTTGTTATGTTTAACCGAAGGAGAATCTATTTGTAAAAATCTAGATTATCCACAGTATCATAAAACAATTGTTGACGTTTTGAATCCCAACGGGGATCCATCTTCAGGAGGAAATGAATGAAGAATGAAAGAAGGTCACAAGAGGTCAAGGTATAAATAGTGAAGGCTAATGATGATGAGAGGAGCCGACAAAAAATCATATTAAAAATAATTATTTTTTTATTATTGTAAAAAATTTTAAGTTTTTTTATTTTTAATTTAATTTAAATAATAAGGAGAATATATTGAAGTCACCAAAGAATATCATGAAATTCTGTGTGGAGGTCATTATAGCTGGAAGGTAACTACTCCTAAAACTCTCAAGTCAGGCTTCTATTGGCCAACCCTGTTTGCAGATGTTTATAGACTGGTCAGAAGTTGTCAGAAGTGTCATTTGTTTGCTGAAAAGAGAAAACTTGCTCCATTACCTCTCATCCCAATATTTATTGAAGAACCTTTCAGGCAATGGGGATTGGATTTTATTGGAGAGATCAATCCACCATCAAGTGGAAAGTGCAAGTGGATCCTAACTTCCACTGATTACTTTACAACATGGGTTGAAGAAATGCCCACTGAGAAGGTGAATGACCAAGTAGTGATGAAGTTTCTGGAGGAAGACATTTTCAGCAGATTCGAATGTCCAGTCAAAATTGTGACTAATAATGCTCAGGTATTCAACTCTTCTCGTTTCGTTAATTTTTGTTAAACATATAATGTAATTTTATCTCATTCCACAGCGTATCATCCCCAAGGGGATGGATTGGCAGAGTCTTCAAATAATACACTGGTCAGAATATTGAAGAAGACAATCACCGAGAATCAGAAGGATTGGGATATGAAGTTGAAGTTTTCCCTCTGGGAAGTTCGAGTCACTACCATGAGATCTACTGGAAAGTCTCCCTCTAAACTGGTTTATGGAACTCAAGCACTATTTCCTACTCAGTTGGCCAAACTAGTGATTTCTTTCCTCCAAGAAGCTTAGGAAGAACCTAATTCTCTGTTAAGAAGATTGAACAAAATAATTGAATCAAAAGAAAATAGAAACAAAGTCAGGGATAACTCGATTACTTATTAGGAAAATATGAAGTCTATATTTGACAGAAAATCAAAATAAATTCTCTTTCAAGTAGGAGATTTGGTACTGAGATGGGACACCAGATGAGAAGAAAAGGGGAGCATGGTAAATTTGACCCTCTTTGGTATGGTCCATACAGAATCTCTGAGGCAAGGTCAAATAACACATTCATTTGGAGGATCTAGATGGAGAGTTAGTACAACTGCTTATGAATGGGCAGTACCTGAAGCATTATTTCCAGCATTAAAAGTCATCATTCCAACATTGTAAATACCATATTTCTCATTGTTCATATGTCACCAAGAAATATTTGAATCCATGCCTAATGGATAAGGCACTAATCTGCAGTTCTTAGCGCTTCCGTGGAAAAAAAACTATCCCCAAGTGGAGCTAGATGTTGTGGCTCATTTGCATTTACCTTTGAAATTCAAAACACCAAAAAAGCATATATGTTAGAAAATGTAAAATTTTGTACGTCGAAAAATAATTTTTATATATTGGTACATTAACATTACGTGATGAGATGTGAAAGTGGGTCAAGTTGGGCTCATTCACAAGCTCAGGAGAGGCTAGCACGACAGAACACCGGATAAGATCAGGAGGGTTACACCATGGAGAAAAGAAGACTAATTTCCCTAAGGGGGAGAAATGGCACATTTTCCTTAAAAACTTAAGAATTTTGGAGGAGGTGCAAAGGGAAAAATAGACAGTCAGGATCTAAGCGCAGATCTAAAACAGAGAGATGGACGGTGGAGATCATATCACATATCACATTTGGTACAGGATACAAGTTTGAAATTTAGTTAAACTTGCAATATTGCGATGCGATGCGATTGCATATCGCACATTGCAAGGTCAAGAGGAAAGGAGCTAAAGGAATATGTTAGGATCACCGAAGTAAGAAGTGCGGTAAATTTTCATATTGCCGATTTTCGATTTGCGATTGGCCCCACCTCTGCTTCCCATGTCACCTTCTTCCCGTCGCACTTTGCACATCGCCATGTTTAACACTTACCTCCCATTTCTCGTAAAAAACTTTCCGATTT
Source organism: Pinus albicaulis (assembly GCA_034641835.2). NCBI lineage: Eukaryota > Viridiplantae > Streptophyta > Pinopsida > Pinales > Pinaceae > Pinus > Pinus albicaulis. The sequence continues at coordinate 1,486,120,166 of CM076575.1, read as the reverse complement.
GCGATTTTCGAATGGCCCCACCTCTACTTGTCTGTCACCTTCCACCCGCCACACTTCGCACATCGCACAATTTAACACTTACCTCTTGTATTTCATAATAAAATCCGCGATTTGCGATTTGTGGGCGTATGTGATGTGGTTTCAAAAGTGAACTCCAAAGGTTTTCAAATCCAGAAGTAAGGTGTTTCTTGTGTTAAATCGCATCAGAGGAAGAAATGGAGGATTATAACGTAAAGTCGGTGAAACGCTGCAATGTGATAGAAATCATAGGTGATGTGTTCTCCAAGGGTGAGTAGAATATAGTTTAAGTCCAAGCCTTGCAGTGGTTGAGGAAGAGAAGACGAAACAATGCAAGCACAAAAAGAGTCATACGAAGAGTCAGGAAAAAGAACATATAGTGGCACTAATTGTAAGCGTGACCACTGGGTCAAGTCGAGCACTGAAGCATTGTTACAGAACTATGCATCTATCACATCATAACTAGAAATGACACCTCAGCACGTCGGGGGGGGGGGGGACGCATCAGTAACAATCAGATTCAGCAAAACGAATGTTATTTCTAATTTCAATTTGTTTTCTTGGTATGATTGCATAAGTAATTTTAAAAGTTTAGGTAGTCAAATTAGTTTCAAGAAGTTCAGCAGTTACGAACTATTCGGATGTATTTAAGTAGATAGAAATAAAGAAAAGGGGTTCTGAGTTTTGGACCTCTCGATGACTATTAATTTGGTATTGAATTTTCTATGAAATTAATGAAAGAAGACTCAAGTTTCCTACACCTGTTAATGTTGATATGTCTTTCCACCTTCAATATGTGTTTATTCCTTATTGAATGTAGTGAAGTAATGTAGTTGAAGGTCTCTTTTTACATCTGTAAGTAAGAGTTAAACAATCCTTAATGTGCGCTCCTTCACTCCAACTCTTTCGTTCACATAAAATTCTCCTGAAATTTGAAGTGATAGATTATGTTCCTCAGCATATCATTTTTTAGTTTCCCTTACAATTCTTCTTTTCATTTCATTCAAATATCAGCAGTTTATGTCCTTCTGAAGGCTTTTATTATATCAGATTATTGAGGGTATTAAGTAATTAAATTCCAAAGGTGTTAAAATAAGGCCATTTGATATTTTAATTTAGACATAAATTTATAAAATGTCTTAAGAACTGATTCCTTACCACAGCTAAGGGATTATTTCTTGAGATACAACATTTTCTTTCTTCATTACCGAGGACGAAGAAACAAAGTTTATTTTCCCTAGGTTTTTCACATTATTTCCTCTGGTTTTTCAGTGAGGACGAAATATTTGGTTGTGTTTGTTATTTTCCAAATTATGGCTTTCAAAAGGCCTCACACGAGGTCAGATACCTCACAGTAGATAGTCCTTGATTTTCCAGATCCGGAAAGATTGGTTTCTAAAAAGACTCAGAAACCTGAAACTCCAACACCTAATCCTACATTGTCTGCTCCTAACAGTAGTTCTATTAATCCATTTTTCAAAGATATTTCTGAAATACTTCCTTCCTTGGAACAAGATTCACCTTTCATACCACTTTATTTTCAAGAACCTAAGGTGGAAGAACACTCCTTTGAGTCTGTTTCTTTTACTTTTACTCAAGATCAACAAAATCTAGTTGTTGGTCCCTCTTCTACTGTCCATCAGCCTATCCCCATATCAGTTTTTCCTCCACCTTTGTTCATTTTCACAGCAGGTCTATCGACTGCATCTAACCAAGGAACAATCAATCAAGGTGAAAACATGGCAGCACCAGCCTTTTTTTTTAACAGATATGCTCCACTTAACCTTCCTCAACCAATGAATGCAATGCCTCAAGAGTATCTTAAGTTAATCCCACGTTTTACTGGAGAAGATGAAATAACTGCAGAACAACACTTGCCTATGTTTTGTAATTTTTTTGTTTAATCTCGAGATAGAGAGGCTAGGAAGTGGTTTAAGGGATTTCCAGATAATTCTTTTAATACATGGGAAGAACTAGAAAATCGATTCACTCAAAAATGGGGTGAAAAAAGGGATCATGGATATTCACTGACGGAATTAAATGCAATCAAAAGAAAATTAGATGAAAATGTATCAAATTTAATCAAAATATTCAATAAGTTGTATAACAGTTTTCCTATAGAAATGAATCCCCCTTCATTCGGAGCAAAGGTGGTTTTTTTGGGGGCTTTTGAAGTTGATTTTAGTTTCACACTTAGAGAAAGGAGATCCCCTACTCTAGAAAAGATATAGGAAGATGCTTTAGAGATTGAGGTTGATATGGTTGTAGCTGGAAAGGAGAAAGGGAAACAGCCAATCCCAGAGATATGACAAAGGTGATAAAAAATTTGACAAATAAGCAAGCTAAGATGGAATTGGAAAATAAAAACTCCCAAGGACAAGTACAACAAAACCGAGGGGGGTTTAACCCTCAATTCAGAAGACATCCCCTACAAATTTTGTAGAGGGAAAGAAGAGATCAAGACCAGGTTCAAGCACCATTGTATATAGAAGCAACGCCCATAGAGCGAGTAGAATATGACCAAAGGGAGGTCGAGTATTAGGTATCTTCTATGTATACAATAGAAGAAGATGAAGAGGAAGATTGTGACAGAGAATATGTTGAAGCTGAAATATCTTTTGATCAAGATGAAATGGATGAGTATTGTAGGAAATTCACAGATTTCATGCAAGTTGAGTTACATAAAATGTATGATTTAAGGTCTATAAAGAGATCTAGAGTGCAGGATAATGAAGGTGAACAACAGGGTTCCATCCCTCCTCCAATGGTGACTCCACAACAAAAGGACCATGTGAAATAGGTCAGTAATGGGAAACGACCTGTAAATTCACTTAATAGAATGCAGCAGGGTGAATCTCCCCAGAACAAATCAATTGACACTAATATTTTGGAGAGATTTGTTCATGTGCCCGAACAAGTGGAAAATTCTAGAAAGAGTGAAGAAGAACCTGAAAATAACGTTAAGCAAACTCATGCTTTCACTTTGAAAAAAGAGTTGGAGAAGGTTAAAATTCAAGTACCTCTTCTAGAATTAGCTAAAATACCAGCTTACAAGAAAGAAATTTCAAAATTTATTAATCTCACACAGGTGGAAGATATAAGTGACACGGTGAACTTACAAAAAGAAAATCCAGTGGTCACCTTTGGTCCTCATGTAGAAGAAGTAGATCCTTATGTTCCACCCTTCTATATTTCTTTGTTGTTTCATGATTTTACTCTACATAATTGCATGCTGGACTCAAGAGCGTCCCATAATCTCATGTCATTATCTGTTATGAAGGAACTAAATTTGCAGATTACCAAACCTTATAGGGATTTGTATTCATTTGATTCCAAAAGGGTGAATTGTGTTGGGTTAATTTAAGATGTAGCAGTTTCGTTGGCACAAATTCCAGCAAAGAGTATAGCCATGGATGTAGTGGTTTTTGACATCCCAGCCAGGTTTGGAATGCTCCTTTCAAGATCTTAGGGAGCAAATTTGGGAGTTGTTCTAATATTATATTTGACTTGTGATATCATTCCAGATTTTAATGGGGAAGAAAGGATATTTTATAGGGAAACAATGTTTGTGAAGACCACCTCCAAGACAAATGCAGGAAATTCCCCCATTTATAGTCAAGAAACAGAAGATTTTTCTTGTTTCATGATGCATGAAGATGCAGAATTTTCTGAATACACAAGGAAGCAGCTCTCTTCAAGAGTTGTAAATAATGAGCCGCACTCAAGGAATATTTGGAAATGTTATTTTGATGGTGCCTACTCAAAGGAAGGCACAGGTGTTGGATTCTTGCTAATATCACCAAAAGGTAACCTCATGCCTTTCTCTTTTAAACTAGAATTTGATTCAAAAAACAATTTGGATGAGTATGAGGCCTTAATATCAAGCCTTCAAGTTTCTAAACAGATGGGAGTTCAATGTATTTCAATTTTCGGTGAGTCTGAATTGATGATAAGGAAGATTAAAAATCATTGTCAAACCAAGCATCTGAGATTAAGATCATATAGGAATGAAGTTTGGGATCTAATAGAAAACTATTTTGAAGGCTTCAATCTTCAGTTTATTCCGAGGGAGGAGAATATATTGGCCGATTCTTTAGCAGTTGCAGCCAACAACTTCAAACCTCGAATAAATCCAAGGTTAAGATATGAAATTGAAATTAGACATAGACCTTCTATCCCTGACAATGTGAAATATTGGCAGGTGTTTGAAGATGATGAACAGATAAATTAGTTCCTGAAAATGATTGGAAACATTGAAGATGTTGAGATAGACCTAGAGGAAGAAAAAACAGAGCAGAAAGCATAAATAAGAAACCTTAAGCAGTCATTAGGTGAACAGAAGATTATCCAATTCAAAGATAATGTGCTCCCTAAAGGGTTGGTTCCCCTCGAAATATTATTTGATTCTAATGATGTTATTTTCTATTCAAATAAAACACATCAAGAAGAAGAGATGGAAGATTGTAATTTGGGAACTCAGCAGGAACCAAAAATAGTGAAATTGTTCAAAGGTGTTCCCAAAAACTACAAAGAATGATACATTGATATTTTTAAGAAATATATGGATGTGTTTTCCTGGTCATATGAAGACCTGAAAACATATGAAAAAAGAATAATTCAGCATAATATTCCATTGAAAGAAGGAATCAAACCACACATACAAAAGCTCAAACATATCAATCCATTGGTTCTAGCTCCAATCGAAAAAGAAGTGAAGAAATTGTTGCAGGCGAAAATTATAGTCCCTCTCAGATATTCAGACTAGGTTTCTATTTTGATTCCTGTAAGAATGAAGAATGGAGAGATAATATTGTGTGTATACTTCAGGAATTTGAACAGAGCATCTCTAAAAGATAATTATCCTTTGTCTAAAATGGATTATGTATTAGAGAAGGTGACAGGGGCTTACAAGTTGTCTATGGTTGACGGATTTTCTAGGTATAATTAGGTAGCAGTAGAAAAAGAAAATCAGAAGAAGATTGCTTTCACGATGCCTTGGGGCACCTTCATGTATGAAAGGATTCCATTTGGCCTTACGAATTTAGGTGCAACATTTCAGAGGTCCATGGACATAGCCTTCGTTGGTGACAGGTTTTTAGTTATATATCTGGATGATGTAACCATTCTCTCAGGGTTAGATGATGAACACTTGGAGCATTTAAAAAAAACTTTTCAAAAGTGCAGAAGGTTTGGTTTGTCATTAAATCCCAAGAAATATTTATTTGCCTTGGAAGAAGGTAAATTATTGGATCACATATTTTTTAAGCAAGGAGTAAAGATTGACCCAACAAGGGTGGAAACCATTCAAACGAATTCTTTACCCAGAAGCAAGAAAGATATCCAGATATTCCTGGGAAAAATAAACTTTCTAAGGGTATTTGTGCCCAATTATGCTGATATTGTGAGAAGTATAATAGATATGTTGAAGAAAAAAGCATAAATTAAATGGGATAGGGGAGAAAGAGAAGCATTTTCTAGAATAAAGGAAGCATTGCAGGAAGCTCTAGTTCTAATTAGTCCAGACTATCAAAAATCCTTTCAGGTATTCTCATTTGCATCCCCCACTACTATTTTTGTTGTGTTGCAGAAAAATGAAGATAGTAAGGAGTAGCCAATTGCATTTTTCAGTAAAGTTCTCAGAGATGTTGAGCTCAAATACAATATTCTGGAGAAACAAGTATATGATTTGGTCAAAGCACTGAAATCCTTCAGTAATTATGTGTTACAGTCCCAAATAATAGCTTATTTTCCTAATTTTGTTGTGAAAGACATGTTGGTCCAAAGTGATGTTGAAGGAAAAAGGGGGAAGTGGATAGCAAAAATCCAAGAGTATGATTTGGATATCAAACCCACCAAGTTGTTCAAGGGACAAGGGTTAGCAAAGTTGTTTACAGAGACAAATTTTCAAGCCTTGGGAATTAATATGTTGGCACTAGTGGATGGATTTGTTAATGAAGAAGGTCAAATAAAGTCCAAAACAGGTATTCAATACAATTTTTTTTGCTTTGATTGGTATAAAGATATTCTGCATTACCTGTGTTTCTTTTCTTGTCGAACTTCACTAAATAGAAAAAATTACTGAGCTCTCAAACTCAAATCTCAGCCATATGTTATAGTAGAAGCAAAGCTATACTACAAGTATCATGCTGGTATGTTGTTGTTATGTTTGACCGAAGGATAATCTATTGAAGTCACCAAACAATATCATGAAAGTCTGTGTGAAGGTCATTATAGCTTGAAGGTCACTGCTCATAAAATTCCCAAGTATAGCTTCTATTGGCCAGCCCTATTTTCATATGTTTATAGACTGGTCAGAAGTTGTGAGAAGTGTCAGTTGTTTGTTGAAAAGAGAAAACTTGCTACATTACCTCTCATCCCAGTATTTATTGAAGAACCTTTCAGGCAATGGGGATTGGATTTTATTGGAGAGATCAGTCCACCATCAAGTGGACAGTGCAAGTGGATCCTAACTGCCATTGATTACTTTACAAGCCCACTAAGAAGGTGAATGACCAAGTAGTGATGAAGTTTCTGGAGGAAAACATTTTCAGCAGATTTGGATGTCTAGTAAAAATTGTGACTGATAATGCTCAGGTATTCAACTCTGCTTGTTTCATTAATTTATGTCAAACATATAATGTAATTTTACCTCATTCCACATCATATCATTCCCAAGGGAATGGATTGGCAGAATATTCAAATAATATATTGGTTAGAATCTTGAATAAGATAATCATCGAGAATCAGAAGGATTGGGATATGAAGTTGAAGTTTTCCCTATGGGCAGTTCAAGTCACTACTATGATATCTACTGGAAAGTCTCCCTATGAACTGGTTCATGGAACTCAAGCACTATTTCCGACTCAGCTGGCCAAACCAGTGATTTCTTTCCTCCAAGAATCTCAGGAAGAACCTAATTCTCTGCGAAGAAGATTGAACAAAATAATCCAATCAAGTGAAAACGAAAACAAAGTCGGGGATAACTTGATTACTTATCAGGAAAAGATGAAGTCTATATTGGACAGAAAAGAAAAAGAAGTTCTTTTTAAAGTAGGATATTTGGTATTGATATGGGACACCGAATGAGAATTAAAGGGGAAGCATGGTAAATTAATTGACCCTCTCTGGTATGTTCCATATAGAATCTCTGAGGCAAGGTCAAATAACACATTAATTTTGAAGGATCTAGTACATTTGCCTGTGAATGGGCAGTACCGCCAGCATTATTTCCAGCATTAAAAGTCAACATTCCACCATTGTAAATACCAGATTTTCGATTGTTCATATGTCACCAATCAATATTTGACTCCATGCCTAATGGATAAGGCACTAATCTGCGGTTCTTAGTGCTTCCGTGGAAAAAATAACTATCCCGAGGTGGAGCCAGATGTTGTGGCTCATTTTCATTTACCTTTGAAATATTTTTCAAAACACCAAAAAATCATATATGTTAGAAAATGTAAAATTTTGTATGTCGAATTTTGAGTTATATGTTGGTACATTAATGTTACGTGATGAGATGTGAAGGTGGGTCGAGTCAGGCTCATTCGCAAGCTCATGAGATAATAGCATGGCAGAACACCAGATAAGCTCAAGAGGGTTACACCATGGAGAAAAGAAAACTAATTTCCCGAAGGCAGAGAAATGGCGCATTTTCCTTAAAAACTTAAGAATTTTGGAGGAGGTGCAAAGGGAAAAATAGACAGTAAAGATCCAAGCGCAGATCTGAAACAGAGAGATGGACGCTGGAGATCGTATCACATATCGCATTCGGTAAAGGATACAAGTTTTAAATATGGTTAAACTTGCGATATTGCGATGCGATGCAATCACATATCGCACATCGCAAGGTCAGGAGGAAAGGCGCTAAAGGAATATGTTATGATCGCCAAAGTGCCAAGTGCGGTAAAGTTTCATATTGTCGATTTGCGATTTGCGATTGGCCCCACCTCTGCTTGCCACGTCACCTTCCGCCCGTCGCACATCGCCATGTTTAACGCTTACCTCCCATTTATGGTAACAAATCTTTCTATTTTTTATTTGCGATTGGCCCCACCTCTGCTTGCCATGTCACCTTCCACCCATCACACTTCGCACATCGCATAGTTTAACACTTCCCTCCCGTCTTTCATAATAAAATCCCCGATTTGCAATTTGCAAGTGGATGTGATGTGGTTTCAAAAGTGAACTCCATAGTTTTTCAAATCCGTAGGTAAGGTGTTTCTTATGTTAAATCGCATTGGAGGAAGAAATGGAGGATCATAACGTAAAGCTGGCGAAACGCCTAAATGCGATAGAAAGCAGAGGCGATGCGTTCTTCAAAGGTGAATAGAACATATTTTAAGTCCAAGCCTCATGGAAGTTGATGAAGAGAAGACGGAATGTTGCAGGCACACACAGAGGCATAGGCAGAGTCAAGCATAACAACATATAGTGGCACTGATTGTAAGTGCAACAACTAGGTAAAGTCAAGCACTAAGGTTTTGTTATAGAACTGTGCAATTATCACATCATAACCAGAAAGGACACCTCGGCACTTTGGGGGGATGCATCAACAACAATCAAATTTAGCAAAACAAATGTTATTTCCAATTTCAATTTGTTTTCTTGGTATGATTGCATAAGTAATTTTAACAATTTAGGTAGTCGAAGTAGTTTCAAGAAGTTCAGTAGTTATGAAATATTTGGATGTGTTTAAGTAGATAGAAATAAAGAAAAGCAGTTCCGAGTTTTGGACCTCTAGGTGACTTTTAATTTGGTACTGAATTTTCTGAGAAATTAATGAAAGAATATCAAGTTTCCTACACATGTTGATGTTGATATGTCTTTCCAGTTTGGCTTTGTGTTTATATTTCTTTGAATGTAATGAATTAATGTAGTTGTGGGTCTCTTTTTACATCTGTAAGTAAGATTTAAACAATCCTTAATGTGTAATCCTTCACTCCAACTCTTCCGTTCGCATAAAATACTTCTGAAATTTGAAGTGATAGATTTTGTTTCTTAGCATATCATTTTGAGTTTCCCTTACAGTTTTTCTTTTCATTTCATTCAAATATCAGTTTTTTATGGCATTTTGAAGGCTTTCATTATATCATATTATTGAGGGTATTAATTAATTAAATTCCAAATGTGTTAAAGAGAGGCCATTTGATCTTGTAATTTTGACATACATTTATAAAATGTCTTAAGCACTCATTCCTTACCACATCCAAGGGATTGCTTCTTGAGATACAACAAGAAGAGTGACCATGAAAGAAGAACCCTCAACTTCTTCTACTGATGTCAAAATAGATTTATTAGTGAGAACAATAGAAATAATGATGGAAAGGATTAATCTAACAGAAAGGGTTGCTCCTAGAGAAAACCAACATGCACCTCAAAATTATAATCATAATCTTAGAAGAAATCATCCCCAAATAAAACAAAGGGAACAAGGGGCCCAGATCAATAAATTAGACCTCCATTTCAGGAGAATTATGTTGATGATTTTGGGGAAATTGAAGAAGAGGTATAAGGTAACCAAATAAATTTAATGGGTATCAATAATGATGAAACAATTTTTCTCACTCAAGAAGAACAAGAGCTTTTTGAACTTTCCCAGACTGATCTTGATTCAGAAGAATCAGATGATTACAAATAGGGATTTGAAAATGATATTATGGAAGTCCATATGCAATATAACCTTAGGAGTAAGAAAACTTCAAACACCCCCAACAAAAATAATTCTGAGAGTTCTTCTAATAAAACCTTTGATACTATTGTTAAGAAAATCACAAACAATTCTGCCAAGAAAATTGTTGATAGTTCTGGAAAAAAGACAGTAGAAACTCCTGCCAAAATGATAGTTGAGAATTCTTCGAAAACTACCCAAACTGATATCCCAACCACCAGTCAGCTAAAGGAACCTCTATCAAAAAAAATTGTTGATAAATATGAATTTCCGAACTTGAGTAAGATTCAAACATAATTCAACATTTAGAATGAATTAGCAAAACTAAAAATTCCCATTCCTCTAACAGAGTTAATGAAAAAAAATTTATACAGACCTCAAGTGATGAAGGCACTAAACATAGGGGAAAAAACAGACACTATTAATTTGATGATGATCAGCCTGAACTCTTAATTGGGCCAGAACTTGATGGAAAACCACAAGAAGGAGGTGTTCCTCCATTCTATCTTAGCTTAAATGTTCATGATAAGATTATCCATAATGGTATGTTAGATTCAGGTGCTTCACACAATTTAATGCCCAAAGTTGTTATGGAAAACTTGGTCTTGAAATTACTAGACCCTATAAATATTTATATTCATTTGCTTCTGGCAAAGTAAGATGCCTAGGTCCCATCAAAGATCTTTGTGTTACTTTATCTCAAAACCCAGTTAAAATTATAGTAATGGATATAGTGGTTGCAGATATAATATGGCATGTTGTTGTCACGCTCATGGGGAGAAAATTAAAATGGACCCTACAAATGGACACGATCTTTGCTACCATACCAGTGTTTGGTCAGAAAAGAATATTATAAAGGGAAGCTTTGGTGAAATTCATGGTGAGTAGTTAGGATAAACCACATAACTATCCTCTTTATTATGTCCACTCGGATTTAGAGTCTTTCATTTTTATAATGATGGAGATATCAATACTCAGGTTACCAATGCAGAAAACGATATTTGTGAAATAGATGAAAACCAAACACAAATAGTGGAACAAAACACTCAGCTTGAACCTCTTTAGAACATGAGCTTTGATGGATCTTGTAGCATAGAGGGTTATGGAGCAGGAGCATGGATTTGAAACAAAGGAAACAATCATGTTGAAGGTCATTCATACAAGCTCAATTTTCAATGTACCAATAATATAGCCAAGTATGAAGCACTTCTATTAGGATTGCAATTGTTAGAAAAAATTGGGTGCCAAAAGAATTTCCATTCATGGAGATTCTGATTTAATCATAAAACAAATTAAAGGATAATACTGCAAAGCATCCTAGATTGAGAGCATACAGAAATGTTGTGCTTGATTTTATAGAAAGTTTTGTGGAATATGATCTTGCTGCAATTCCTAGAAATTAGAATACCCTTGCAAATGGTCTGGCTTTTTCAGCCAGCACTTGTAAAATGCCTCACCCCAATCGACAATATACAGTGGAAGTAAAACATCGACCAGTTGTGCTAGAATATAAGGCATTGGAAAGTGTTTGGAAATGACAAAAAAATTGAAATATTTCTACAATCTAAGGATGAATATGAAGAAGATAGTATAGATTTAGAGTGTGAATTAGAATATCAAATAGTTTTGTATTCTAATGTATAAAAATAGTTAGGTAACTCAGATGTAAATATTCATGTAGATAAAATTGTAAATAAATTAGAATTGCTTCAAATAGATCCAGAGAAAGAAGAGTTTGAAATACTTCAGTTAAAGGATAATGTTTTACCTATAGGTTTAGTTCCATTAGAAGAATTATTTGATTTCAATGATGTAGCTAAGAATCCTAAGATTGAGCCCACAGGGTCAGATGTAGAATAATGTAACATAGCTAGTGAAAAAATCCAAAAATGATAAAATTATCAAAATCACCACCAACTGCTGAAAAACAAAAATGCATTGCTTTATTCAAATAATTCATTGATGTCTTTACCTGGAGCTATAAACACCTCAAATCTTATGATACTAGTATTATACAACATAAAATCCCAATTAAAGAGGATAAGAAACCATTTAACCAAAAACTTCGAAGAATAAATCCAGTTTTGATGCCTCTGATTGAGAAAGAAATTAAAAATATGTATGATGCTAAAATCATAGTTCCTCTTAAGTACTCTAAATGGGTGTCCAACATAGTGCCAACTAGGAAGAAAACATGAGAAATCAAGTTATGCATAGATTTTAGAAATCTTAATAAGGTCTCCCTAAAATACAACTACCCTTTGCCAAAAATGGATCCCATATTACGGAAGGTAGTTGGATCTAGTATGATTTCTTTATTAGATGGTTTCTCAGACTACAACCAAGTCTTAGTTCATCCTGATGATCAGGATAAAACAACTTTCATTACTCCATGGGGTACCTTCATGTATGTGAAGATGCCCTTTTGATTAATGAATGATGGAGCCACATTTCAAAAAGAAATGGATATTTCCTTTGCTGATGAAATTGGCAGGTTTATTGTGATCTATCTAGATGATATGACTTTCTATTCAAAAATTGATGAGAAACATTTGTTACATCTGAGAAAAGTATTTGAAAAATGTAGAAGGTTTGGAATTTCATTAAATCCTAAGAAAACACTTTTTGGCCTTGAAGAAGGAAAACTTCTAGGTCATATCATCTCTAAAGGTGGTATTAGGATTGATCCCAATACAATTGAAGCTATTTTGAAAATTAGTCATTAGTAGAAACATTAAGGAGCTTCAATCATTTATTGGCAAGATAAATTTCCTAAGAATATTCATTGCCAACCTTGCAGAATTTCTCATAAATATAACAAATATGTTAAAAAGAGATTCAGAAATAAGATGGAACATTGAATCTAGGTAATAATTTGATCAATTTAAACAAGCATTGACAAAATAACCAGTCTTGATCAGTCCATATTTCACTAAAGATTTTATAATATTTTCTTTTGCATTTGAACACAATGTTGCAGTTTTTCTATTATAGAAAAACAATGAAGGATTTGAACAGCCCATTGCATTCTTTAGTAAGGCTTTAAGGGATGTTGCATTGAAATATAACATAATGGAAAAACAAGCCTTTTCATTAATAAAAGAAATCAAAGATTTCAAAGTATATATCCTACATTCCCATATAATTGCTTATGTACCAAATTTTGTGGTCAAGAATATTTTAACTCAAAATGGACTAGATGGTAAAAGAGGAAAATGGATTGCCATCATTCTTGAGTATGATATAGAAATCAAACCCACTAAGCTTATCAAAGGACAAGGACTAGCCAAATTGATGGTTGAGTCTAATTTTCATACATTGGATATCAACTTTGTTGATGCATTAGATGATCAAGAGGAGCAGGCGACTCCACAAATTGGTGAGGCTTTTCTGACCCCATCCTCGTATGCAGACCTCACTTTTGTTTTATTCAACTTAAATGCTCCTCCTGGTTTAATGAAGACAAAATCTAGATTTATAAAGTTAAAAGCATTAAAAAATTTCATCGTAGATAATATTTTATATTGGAAATATGTTAGTGTCTATTGAAACATGATGCAGAAAGAACCATGCAGGAATTCCATGAAGGTGATTGTGGTGGACATCTATACTGGAAAACCACTGCTAACAAGATCCTTAGAGCTGGTTTCTACTGGCCTACCATTTTCCCTGATGTCCATAAGAAAGTAACCTCTTGCCACAAATGCCAAATATTTGAGGGAAAAATAAAAGTATTGCCTTTGCCTTTAAAGCCTATATCTGTTGAAAGTCCTTTCCAACAACAGGGATTGGATTTCATTGGATAAATCCATCCACCATCATATGCCCAACATAAGTGGATTCTCACATCCACTGATTACTTTAATAAATGGATTGAAGCCACACCTTCCAAATTAGCCACTGATGTTGTTATCATTAATTTTTTGGAAACCAGTATCCTCTCTAGATTTGGCTATCCAAGCAATCTCATTACTGATAATGTTGCAGCATTTAAATCCAATAAAATGATAGATTTCTACAGTAAGTACCATATTACTTTGGGACATTAAAATTCTTATTACCCTCAAGGTAATGGGTTAGTTGAATCCTCAAATAAGAGTTTGGTCAACATCATAAAAAGGTTTTAAAAAGACAACAAAAAGTCATCGCACAATAAGTTAATTAATGCACTTTGGGCTGATAAACTTACTACAAAGAAGTCAATTGGCATGTCACCATACCCATTGGTTTATGGGATGGATGTTGTTTTTCCATCCTCTTTGGGAGTTCCAGTTATGAAGATAATTGAGGAAATGCAGGTTGATCCAAATGACACTCAGAGTAGGATTAATCAAACTATTCAATTGCAACAATCCAAGGAAGAAGTCTAAAATAAAACACAAGTTATCCAGGATAATGTCAAGAAGATTTTTGACAGAAGAACTAAAGCACATAATTTCAATTTGGGTGACATAGTTTGAAGTGGGATTCCAGAAGAGAGGACAAAGGAAAACATGGGAAATTTGAAAATCTTTGGAAAGGACCTTACATCATTTATGCTTTCAGAGGAGACAATGCATTCTTTCTTAAATACCTAGATGGAACAGAAATGCCTAGTGGACCTATGAATGGAAGAATGTTGAAGCATTATTTCTCTTAGCAATAGAGATTTTTCTTACATGAAATCATTGTAAATATCATTGTCTTTATTATTTTTATTGGGTAACCTATTGATAGAAGTTGAAGCCCGTAGAGAAGGCCCTAAGATTTTGATTGATATGCTACCATAATTACTCCAAAAACAAAATGAAATCAGATGAAGACATTACTGAAATGGAACACTCAATTCTATTGATCGAATGTTCTTGGCACCTCACAGGAGAAGTACCATCCCCAGCTGGGGCCACTATTAGGGTCCTATAATTTATAGGATCTCAATGTGATTGAGTATCTTATCTCAGTAATATTATATTGTAAATAATTTTAAATATGCAAATGATTACCAAAAATTAATATATAAAAGAAAATGAAAAGAAGGTATATCTAAAAAATATGAATAAAGATAAAAAGAAGAAAATAAAGAAACATTGAAAAGGAATAAAATGAAATTAGAACCCCACAAAAGAAAACAAAAGAAAATAACGTTGAAAGTGTTGCAAATTGATAGATAGTTTGCATTATGTTAAATGAAATAAGGTTGTGTGCAACTTGTTTAAAATGCCACAATGACTAGCTATTTGTTTAAACCATACAGCTTAGTCATGGTTAAACAATTTTTAATTTTTGTAAACTACGTTAGAGAATAAATATTTCCCAAACAGTCTAATCTTGATGAATCAATAGTTAGGAAGAAAATGATATTTATTCAATTGTTTAATCTGAATCAATAGGAGAAATAAGTGATAGGATAGAATAGTTTTTTTCATAAAAATATGGGTTTTCTAGTCTAAACGCACCCCTCGAAGAAATAATAATAATAATAATAATAATTAGTCTCGCAAAAATAATGTGAATTTGAAAGGGTAGGTAGAAGAGTTTTGGCTTTGAAAAGGATTAAAATGTTATATCTTAAGTTTTGAGGTTTATTAAGCATGGGGCACATAAAGGGATATATATGAGTTATTCATATTTTATCCTAAGTTTTTGATTCATTTCTTATCCTAAAGTTTTTGATCCATAGTTAAAAAGTGCAACCCGACAAAATTTATTTGTCGCATATGGTTAATTTTCTTGTAGTTATTCGCCTCACAATATGTCTGCTCCATGAATCAATGGCCCTTATTAACTTTCCGCCTGGTCCAACTACCACGTGGCCTCCCCTCCATGCTTCACACCACCACCCCCCCAACCTAAACCACTAACCGCCTACTACCCCCCCTCAAAAACCACTTCCCCGTCATTCTAGTTACCATTGTCCCTACCCGTCACCTCCACCATTACCATCGTGCCACGTTGCTAAACCATTGCCAATCAAATCGCTTCCTAGTTTGTTTTATCTATTTAACATTTAATTAAAATTGTATGACCATTAATCCAACGGACCCATGCCATTTACAAAGGAAAACTTGTATTTGCTATATAAACCCTGCAATCCATCTTTTTGACCTTTACTATTATAATGTCTCCACAAATCAAATTGTTTTACAGGTTTTACATTGTGCCTTTTCTTTATCATTTGATATTTCTGCAACCAAGTGACAACACCTTCCTTTTCTTTTTCAACCAATCACACAGCTGCTACGCGTTCCCGGCAACCCTATTCATCCTAATCCCAAATAAATTCTTCAGAATTAATTATTCCTCCTAAAAGGAAAAACCCTCCATACCCTTCCTCCATGTTCCCTGATCAAGATAAACATATAATAACAGTCATTTCATACATCCTTGGTTATTATTCTGATCAGTGGGTACATGAACCCATTTTAGGCTTCCTCTCTATTTTTTCCACATATAGCAAACCATCTATTATTTTCAATTTCAACTAATTCTTGGCTAACAACATTTATGAGCAGTTTCTTAAGTTTCAGACTGAAGAAGTGTTTAAATACTCTTCCATTTTGGTATATATGTTTTCATGGATAATAGGTTAAAATTTACCATGCAGAAGCTTGATGAAGAAGGCAACCAAAAATCAGTAATATTTTGGACATATTTAGTGATGAAAGAACAAAAGGAATTCTCTTACAGACAATTTATTGAATAGTTTGTTCACCCAACTATGAGTGTATTAAGCAGTGCAGTTGAACCTAGGATAACTGAGGACATTAAGAGGATACTTCATTTGACATATCTGGCTAATACAGGAGATAGGTTACACCGAGATCAAAGTCTATGGATGCGAGCTTGCATCTTATAAGCTCCCAAAATTCCTCCCAATGAGGTTTTTTTCTCTTGAATATATCAAACAAATGTTGAATGAAAATGAAATTCACTTTGTATTAATGAAAAATAAATCTCATTTCAGAATCAAGACACATATTGGGTCTTTTATTTGCAATAGTAGGTCAGTAGAGGAGGAGGCAGATAATATTTTGAAAGAGATGAAGTTCAGCTTGAGTTTCACATCGTCCTGTGACCCTCTGGGAATCATTTCTAAGTTGAGAGTAGAAAAAAAAACTACTCCCTACATTCATACCCAAAGGCCTGAGATAGAAATATATATGGACCAGTCAGCGTGGGCTGAAAATACATTGCAGGAAGTTGAGGAGCAGTCACAGACTCTTGTCCCACAGGAAAAAGCAGTCAAGAGGCAAAGAGAAGAAGAGTCACCTTCAATGACTGCAATGCAGGAAAATAATTTAAGATAATGTATAGGAAAATAACAAAGCTAAATCCCTAGGTTGACACAGATAAGAATTCAGAGCAAGAAGTTGCTATGGTGATTAAAGAAACACATTCCCACTCTCAAGTAGGTGGCCAATCTGCTGCTTCTCCCACAACTTCTTCAGTATCTCATGATAAGAAAGAAATTGTTCAAACAACTAAGGTTTTCCAAGGTGAGAAGGCGAAGATAGTAATTGACAGGTTCAGGGATATAAAGCTTAAGAATGAAATTATTAAGAACAGCACCTGTGCCCAATTCTGGAAGCAGACATCTAGCTCTCAAAGCAGGCTGCTATCATTGTTCAATTCAGAGAAGGGTAAGATCAGATGGCCTTTCTTGAGGCCCAAATTCCACAGCCAAAGTCAGCATCCAATTACAATAAGACAACATTTGAATTCGACATAAAGGACATTCATCCCATTGATAAAATGGAGATGCATAAGGAAACAGGTGAAATGATTTCTTCAACTCTGACTAATACTACCAGGAATATTTTTAAATCGTAGGCTTCCTTATCAAATATTCAGTCACAGTTGAAAATGGAGAAGATTTCTTCTCTTACTAAGGATACAAGGATTAAATCCTTAGAATATTTAGTGGTCAATATGGGATATGACCCTGCAAACATGAAGTTTTCTGAGAAATAATCAAGAAGAAGAATATTGACATAACAGCACTGAGAAAGTAGTTGAAACTTTCAGCCACTGAAGATTCCCTTACCAAGGATATTGAGGAGAGAGAGACCTAGAATACTAACATGATGAAGCTCATCATGGAACAAAATGCACAAATAAGGCAGATGGATACTGAGATGGAGAATATGATCAAAGAAAGATAGAAAAATGAAAAAAATTTATGATTCCATTAGATGTTGTACCTCTTACAGCCATTCCTACAACAACAGCTACAACTTCTACTCCACAGACTACACAGACAACAGATGGTGCTGAAAATTTAACTAAGGCAGTTGAAAATATGTTCATTCAGACAGAATAAATCAAGAAATTTCAAGACCAGGTCAAAATTTTACAGGACCATAAGACAAGGAGTGAGGCTTCTCACTCAGCAGAATCACAGAGAGCTCAGAAATTGATTGAAATATTGCAGAAGTCAAAAAGAGAGTTAGCAATAGGACAGACCTTGGCCCAAGCCAAGGAAATCATTTGGAAAGACATCATGAACCCAATTGATGAAATTTGGCCCTGCATTCAGATTATATTTGAGCATAATGAGTTGATCAAAAAAGAAACAGATGATATAACAGAGATCAAACAAGAGTTGGGATAAATGTCTACAACAACAACAAACATTATCAAGTTCCTAAACTCTAAAAACATATATGAACTTCATGATTTGGGAATTGATGACAGGACAGAAACCATTCTAGAGGTGAAGATGATTCTTACCAAAAAGAATCTAGTTGTTCAGCTAAGAAGAGAAGTGTCACATTTTGGAGATAGAAGTTAACATATTTTTCGCCATAATTGAGCCTTTAACTCAGAACGGTTTGCCTTCTTTATTTGTAATTAATGACAAGTTAATTACTTATGAGGACTATGTCAGAAAGTTGAAAGAGATAGCGAGGGAAAACTAAAAATTTTCAAGCATCAAAGGCAGCATGACAGGCAGATCAGCATTTTTGGAAGCTATGGGTAATGATTTCTTCATCCAGCATGAAGTAAATCATATATTTGTTGTAAAACCCACTTTTTCAAGATATATAGAGATTGATGAGATTTATTGGAAAGTAATTAAAATGACCATCCGAGATGAAGATAGGTGGGATAAACTCTGCAAGTTACAGGATTGAGCAGTAATTTGGAGGCAGTCAGTAGAGGTCAGCACATTAGTCAGCATAGCACAAGAATAGGCCTATTCAGTAACTGTTTCCTCCAAAACAGAGCCAAATTTCCAAATTATTGTACACCTTTCCTATTATTTTGTAAAACATCGATTTTATTATTTGAGATAATGCCAATAATACATTTTCGGTTGAGACAACGATTTTGTAAATAATTCTGTAATTTAGTATAAATACTTCACAGTTTGAAGTATTAAGGGTTGATTGTTAGTATAATTTCTGCTAAGCATTGTAATTTTCTGGTTATCGGAAACATCAATAATACAAGGACATTCTTCACATGATTCATGTGGTGTACCAATTGGTGATGTTTTTATTTTTTTAATGTGTTATTCATTTTTTTATTTCTTTGTAATTTATGAAAAGCTTAATTACATAATAGAAACTGTGGAAAATAGGGTATGTTATTAAGAGCACCCTATTATGGTTGTTTGTAATTTATATGTTTTCTACTGAAGTCAAATTGAGGAATACTTTATTGCTCCTTAATTTCTACTAAACTCTACATTTCTTCCATTTTCATAATTCATTTAAAATCATGAAAGATCCAGTTAGTGCAACCTAGCTTTCCCTGTGAAACTCCTTCAAATTTTGATGTAGATCCAGTTAATCTTTAGACTCCATAACCAAGTGGAATTATAACAATTTAAACAACCAAACAATCCAAATCAAATAAACAATCAGTACAGTAATAACTAGCATAAAATACACACAAAACATAGCTAAATTTTACAGAGGGATCCCTCTCTGAAGCTAGCAGGGCTAGATCCCAGCTTCCAAAGTGGTTTTGATGATGTCCTCTATGTTTATTCTCACAATCTCGTAAATTACAGAGCGATAACAAGTGGTTGCAGAACCAAATTTCTGCCGCCTTGAGGGACTGTGTGCGGTGGCTTTACTTAGCTTTTATATACTTAACCGATCTTCTAACATACAAGCAACTACTGGACAGTTCAACTTACTTAATTACTTCGCATCATTTAGATAAACATAAACACATTTCATCTTAAGATAAAATGCACTATCATTAGTGCACATAAACAATAGAAAGCAAACACAACACATAAAGACACAGAACATGCTCCAAGACTGCTTCTTATTTATTATGATAAGTTTCTTTAGCACATTCACTTCTCTAAATTGCGTACACAACTGCAGGTGGTATACGCACAGAGTTGCAAACTCTTCTAAGGTATTTTCACACTCAGCTGTGAATCCTTCCCTTAAGGCCCAAAAATAGACTTAAAGACAGAAATTACAAAAAAAAATCTTATCAACTATCACATTCCTTAGTTCAACAAATCCTTACATTGCTTTATATAGCTTTACATCAATACAAAACCATTTTCCATATACCATGGTCTAGAAAAAACAACCCAATACCCGTTACAAAATGAGGGGCTTCGACCCACCCTGAAGCCCCAAAACACCGCGTTGTAGATCTAAATTCTCGGTACCGCACACTCTGCCCCTCAAGATGAAGATTATTTGACCAAAAATAAACCAAGTTGGTTTGCGCCCAACAGGCTTGTTGGCTCATTTGGGCTTGACCCAAGTTCAGCTTACACTTTACACCAACAAAACCCTAGACATCGGCTCTTTCAGCAACGACCTGCAAGCATATCATAGTCTCACCCGAGGTGTCTATGGGTGGTTGCAGAACCAAGTTTCTGTAGCCTTGAGGGACTACGTGAGGTGGATTTACTTCACTTTTATATACTTAACCGATCTTATAACATACAAGAAACTAATATGTTGTTCAACATACTTAATTACTTTGCATAATTTAGATAAACATAAACACATTTCAGCATAATATAAGTTGTGTTGGCATTACTTCGCATAAACAAATAGAAAGAAAACACAACACATAAAGACACAAAACATGCTCCAAAACTTCTTCTTCTTTATTATGATAATTCTCTTCAGTAAATTCACTACTTTGACCTACACACACATCTATAGGCAGTCTATGCACAAATCTGCAGACTCTTCCAAGGTATTTTCCCACTTAGCTACAGAGCCTTCCCTTAAGGCCCAAAAACATACTTAAAGATAGAAATTACAATAATTTTTTCTCATCAACTCTCACATCCCTAACTTCAAAAAATCCTTACATCGCTTTATATAGCTTTACATCAATACAAAACCATGGTCCATATACCATGGGCTTAACAAAACAACCCAATACCTATTACAAAATGAGGGTCTTCGACCCACCCCAAAGCCTCAAAACACCACGCAATAGATCTAACTTCATGATATCGCGCACTTTGCTCCTCAAAATGTGAATTATTTGACCAAAAATAGACCAAGTTGGGTTGTGCCCAACAGGCTTATTGGCTCGTTTGACCCAGGTTCAGCTTGGACTTTGCACCAACAAAACCCAAGAGATCGTCCCTTTCAGAAATGACCTACAAGAATATTGCAGTCTCACCCAAGGTGTCTATGGGTGGTTGTTGAACCAAGTTTATGCAACCTTGATGGACTGCGCGAGGTGGCTTTACTTTTCTTTTCTATATGTAACTGGTATTCTAGCATACAAGAAACTATTGTGCAGTTTATCGTACTTAATTACTTCGCATCATTTAGATAAACATAAACAAATTTCAACATAAGATAAATTGCGCTATCATTACTTCACATATATAGATAGAAAGAAAACACAACACATAAAGACAAAGAACATGCTCAAAAACTGCTTCTTCTTTATTATGATAAGTCTCTTGAGTACATTCACTTCTCTTACCTATGCACAACTACAGGTTGTCTGCACACAAATTTGCAGACACTTCAAAGGTATCCACGCACTCATTTGTGGAGCCTTCCCTTAAGACCCAAAAATAGACTTAAAGACATAAATTACAATAATTCGTGTTCATAAATTATCACATCCCTGACTTCGACAAATACTTACATAGTTTTATATAGCTTTACATCAATACAAAACCATGGTCCATATACCATGGGCTAGACAAAAATACCCAATACTCGTTACAAAATGAGGGGCTTCGACCCACCCTGAAGCCCCAAAACACCACGCGGCAGATCTAACTTCATGGTACCATCCACTCCACTCCTCAATATGTGGAGTCTTTGACCAAAAATAGACCAAGTTGGGCTGCACCCAACAAGCTTGTTGGCTTGTTTGGGCTTGACCCAGATTTGTCTTGGACTTTGCACCAACAAAACCCTAGACAACAACCCTTTCGGCAATGACCTGCAAGCAAATCGCAGTCTCACCTGAGGTGGCTATGGGTGGTTGTAGAACCAGGTTTCTGCAGCCTTGAGGGATTGTGTGAGGTGGATTTACTTCGCTTTTCTATAATTAACCAATATTCTAACGTACAAGCAACTACTTCATGATTCAACTTACTTAATTACTTTGCATCATTTAGATAAACATAAACACATTTCAACATAAGTTACATTGCACTATCATTACTTCGCATAAAAATATAGAAAGCAAACACAACACATAAAGGCATAGAACATGCTCCAAAATTTCTTTGTCTTTATTATGATAAGTCTCTTCAGTACATTCACTTCTCTAACCTACACACACAGTTGCAGGTGGTCTGCACACTGTTGGGTCCCTATATTACCAGTATAGTCTCTTATTGTTATTAGTGTAACCCCTTTATTGTTATTATTGTACCCTTGTAACCCCCATTTTGTTATTATTGTGCCCTTAAATTATTATTGTTAGGTCGGCTAGGATTACATTGTGGCCCACTAGGATTACATTATGGCCACATGGACTCTTATATATAGAAACGAGGTTTTGTAAATTGTATCATCCAAGAATTGTTCATTCATGTAATGTATTGGAGGTTTCCCCCTCGAAGTGGCTTATTTCTAAGGCGTTGATATCTCTTTTCTTCTATTTTTGGAGCTAGTTACACAACATTTGGTATCAGAGCTTTGGATTCTAGGGTTTCGCTGCTCCAAACAGGTCATCGTGGAAATTTCGCTATAAATTTTTTTCTACGAAGTTTCAGAAGCTGAAATTTTTAGGGTGTGAATCCGAAATCCTGAGGAAGATCTTCTAAAAATTTCAGAGCTTGTTTCACAATATTTTCGGAGATATGATCTGTGGAAGTTAGGTATTTTTTCAGGCTCCTAAACAGGTCATCGTGGACTTTGCGCTATAAAAAAATTTCTACGAAGGTTCAAAATCTGAAATTTTTATGGTGCGAAGCTGAAATCCTGAGGAAACTCGCCAAAAAATTTCAGATCTTGATTCGCAATATTTTTCGAGATATGATCTGTGGAAGGTGGTGCTTTTTCAGGCTCCTTAATTTCATCTCAAAGAGGTGATCGTGGGAAAATTTCAATAACTCTCTCTCTGAGCATCCGATTGGAGTGCCATAAAAAGTGGTCGCAAGTACACAGATTTTAGTTTCTTGGCTATCAATTTCAGAATCTAAGGACGAAACAGTGACACGTGGAAAGTCGTACAAGTTCACTCTACTGAACCCATCCATAATTAGGTCATTGTGGGAGATTGGACATAGCTTTGTCTTGGAGAATCCAAATCAGGTCAGACCTGTGGCATTCAAAAGAGAATTCATAGGGCTACTTCAGTGCTGAATTTTAGATATTGAAGAGCCGCAATCATAGAGATAATCAAATTTCAATATCAAGCTCCTAAAAAGAAAGAAAAAGGTGTGCATTGTTTTCCGAATTGCATAAGTCTTGTTTGAAAAATCAATTTGAATTGATTCCAAGGGCATATTGTAGAAAATATATCAGTATTGGGTTCTAAAAAATGCCCCGTAAAAATAATTCAACACCCATTAAGCCTTCAGAAGGCTCTACTATGACTCATGAAGATGAAGAATTGCAACATGATCTATCAAAATTAATGAGCAAATGCACCAAATTTCGCTCTACAAAGAGCAGCAAAAAATGAAATGGAAGTTTTGAAGAAAGGCGTGGAAGCAAAGATGGATGGTGTGAAGAATAATATGGATGATTTGAATAAATACGTGGAATCTAAGATAGATGACATGGAAGCTGGTATGGAATCTAAAATGGAAAACATGAAGAATGATCTAAAAGCAGACATAGAAGGTTTGACAAAGTTGATACAAGAAATGTTTCTTAATGGTGAAAAGATAGTAGAGAAAACTCATGATGAGAACAAAATAAATGTTAATCATGATTTCATAAACTCTAATGTTGGTGGGAAGAAACACCATATTCCAAAAATGGATACGAGGAAGTTTGATGGAAAGGATCCTGTAACATGGATACTACAGATGGAGCAATATTTTGATCTCCATAATGTGAAAAACACACAAAAAGTACGCATTGCAACTTTACATTTAGAACAAAATGCATTTGTATGGTATCGATGGCTTTGCTCCCATAAAAAAATTGTCACTTGGTCAATTTTTATGGAGGAAATTATAGCACATTATGAGGATAAAAAGAGCAACACCTTCTTTAGCCAATTGATAAATCTAAAAAAAAGGGTTTAGTTGGGGAGCACATTGAGGACTTCCAAAAATTGAATATAAGGGTAACTGATATTCCATAGGAACACAGGATTGATCTCTTCATAGGAACTTTAAAGGATAACATCCAACATGAATTTCGCGTTTTGGAACCTAATTCATTGGAGAAGGCATTCAGGTTGGCAAGAAAAATTGAATGTAAAATTATGGCGACGAGGAAGCCTACCACTCACTTCTATAAAGAAGGAAGTGTTTCTACGCCTAGATTTCCACAACCTACAAGGTTGACACCATAGCAATTGGAAGAAAAAAGAGAAAAAGGGCTTTGCTATAGTTGTGATAACAAATACACTAAAGGTCATAAGTGTGCTGAGAAGAAATTATTTTACATAGATTGTGAAGAAGAAGAAGAAAATGAACAAGAAGAGGATATACACCAGGAACCAACCCTAGAAGAGGAAGAAATGAATCTGACCATATCGTGTAATGCACTGGCAGGCATTACCACTCCTCAAACTCTCAAGATATAAGGACATATCGAGAAGAAAAAGGTAATAGTGTTGATTGATTCAAGTAGCACCCATAATTTTATTCATTGCAAGGTAGCCAAAAAATTAAATTGTTTCCTATACCCAGCACCAGAATGTCAAGTGATGGTGGCAAATGGAGGAACTATAAATTGCTCTGGAAAATGCCATAATATCAAGCTAACCATGGGGGAATATGTATTGACTAGTCCAATGCTTTCCATTCCTATGGGAGGTGCCGATGTTGTACTAGGAGTACAATGGTTACAATCTTTGGGGACGGTAGCTTTTAATTTTCAAGAACTTTTCTTGAATTTTTTTTCAGAAGGAAAGGAAGTCGAATTACGGGGTATTGAAGGGAAGCCAGGAAGGATAATAAGCTCTAATGTCATGACAAAGCTTCTAAAGAAAGAACAACGAGGCGTAATTGCACAATTATGCTCTCTGGAAGTTCCGACATCAAAATCATCTATTTCTGCAGATCTCCAACAAGTCTTGGACAATCATTCCAAGGTGCTTGAAACTCCCAAAGGACTCCCACCTATTCGTGATCATGATCATGCTATTCATTTGATTCCAGGAAGTGTTCCTCCAAACATCAGGCCTTATAGATATCCTTACTTCCAAAAGAGCGAAATTGAACGTATGATTGCAGAAATGTTAGAGGCGTGTATAATTCAACCTAGTCAAAGTTCTTTCTCTGCTCCTGTAGTATTGGTACACAAGAAGGATGGATCATGGCGAATGTGTCCGGATTATAGGGATCTCAATAAGCTCACCATTAAAGACAAATTTCCCATTCCTGTGATTGATGAATTATTGGATGAATTACATGGAGCAATTTATTTTACCAAGTTGGATCTTCGTTCAGGATATCATCAAATTAGAATGAAGATCGAAGATATTCCAAAAACAACATTTCGAACTCATGAGGGTCATTATGAATTTTTGGTCATGCCTTTTGGCCTTACCAATGCACCTTCTACATTTCAAGGGTTGATGAATTCCATTTTCAAACCCTTCCTTAGAAAATTTGTGCTAGTATTTTTTTATGATATACTAATCTACAGTAGGTCTTGGAAGGATCATGTTGAACATGTTAACAGGGTGCTCAAACTATTGCAGGAGAAACAATTATATGCAAAAACATCCAAATGTTTCTTTGGAGTACAAGAGGTGGAATATCTGGGTCATATTATATCTCACGAGGGTGTTAAAGTAGACCCTAACAAAATTAAAGCCATTAATGAATGGAAAGTCCCCACGACCATAAAGCAGTTGCGAGGATTTCTCGGGTTAACAGGGTATTATCGCAAGTTTGTTAAGAATTATGGGAGAATAGCAGCACCTCTAACAACATTATTGAAGAAAGATGCATTTTCATGGACTCCCGAAGCAACTAAGGCCTTTGAACATCTTAAAGAGGCAATGTGCCTAGCACCGGTCTTAGCTACGCCAGACTTCACAAAAACCTTTATTGTGGAACGTGATGCCTCAGGAAATGGAATTGGTGCTGTTTTAATGCAGGAAGGAAGACCCATTGCTTTTCAAAGTCGTCCAATCAAAGGAAAGTATTTACAGAAACCTATTTATGAGAAGGAAATGTTAGCAATACTGCATGCACTAAAGAAATGGAGAACTTACCTAATGGGAAGACACTTCAAGGTAAAAACTGATCATGATAGTCTTAAACACTTTTTGGAAAAAATACTATCTTCCGAAGAGCAGCAAAAATGGGTCACAAAGATGTTGGGTTATTACTTTGAAATAATCTACAAAAAAGCAAAGCTTAATGTTGTTGCAGATGCACTCTCAAGAAAGAATGAAGAGGTGGAAGCATTGCTTTGTGTCATTTCTATTATCCAACCAGATTGGATAACCGAAGCAAGAGATGAATGGAAGAAGGACAAAGATGTATGGGCACTCATTCAAAAGTTGCAGCAAGATCCTAGTACATATAATACATTTAGTTGGAAAAATGATTCCTTATGGTACAAAGATCGCTTATATCTTTGTAAGAATTCCCAACTAAAACAAAATATTCTTCTGGAATTGCACACTTCTCCTTTAGGAGGACACTGAGGATTTTTAAAAACTTACCACAGGGTGAAGAAAGAATTTTTTTGGGATGGCCTTAAATCTGATATTCAAAAGTTTGTGGCGGAATGTTTGGTTTGCCAGCAGAATAAAGTGGAGACAATTAAGACCCCAAGACTTCTACAACCTTTATCCATTCCAAGTCAACGTTGGGAGGAGATTTCAATGGATTTTATCATAGGTTTACCTAAGTCCGAAGGAAAGAGTGTCATCATGGTGGTAGTTGATAGACTTACCAAGTATGCACACTTTTGTGCATTATCTCATCCATTTAAAGCAAGTGCAGTTGCTACTACATTTATGGACAGAATTCAAAAGCTACATGGAAGCCCAAGGGTTATTGTGAGCGACAGAGATCCCATTTTTACTATAAATTTTTGGACGGAGTTATTTTCTTGTTTGGGTACTCAATTAGCTCATAGCTCATCTTATCATCCTCAATCTGATGGTCAAACTGAGATAGTAAATAAATGTTTGGAAGGATATCTTCGTTGTTTTGTATCTCATAAACAAACACAATGGGTCAAGTGGTTACCTCTTGCTGAATGGTGGTATAACACTTCCTTCCATACTGCAGCAAAAATGACCCCATTTATGGCACTTTATGGATATCATCCACCATCTATCACATCATATTTAAGGGAAAATTCGAAGGTTCAAGCAGTGGAAGATCACATCGAGCATCAGCAAGAAGTTCTCCAACTCTTAAAGGATAACCTGAATTTGGCAAAAAATCGAATGAAACAACAAGCAGATCAACATCGCAGCGAGAGAAGTTTTGATGTAGGAGATTTGGTATTTTTATGGCTACAACCATACAAACAAATGTCCCTCAAGCAAGCTAAGAAGGATAATAAATTATCGCCAAAGTACTATGGTCCTTACAAGGTGTTGCAAAAGATTGGTACTATGGCATACAAATTAGAGCTTCCTTCTTCTTCGTGAGTGCATCCAGTTTTCCATGTTTCATGCTTAAAAAAGGTTATAGGTGAAAATATTCCAGTTCAAACAATAATGCCAGAACTTGATGAGGAAGGAAAAGTCATATTGGAACCTAAAGCGGTCACGGAAACAAGAACTCGACAGCTACGGAATCGATCAATTTCAGAGTATCTCATCAAGTGGAAGAACTTACCCACTGAAGATTATACATGGGAGGATGAGAAGTTTATACAGAAGCACCCAGAGCTACTCAAGCGTTGAGGACAACACTTTTTTTAAGGAGAGCGGCATGTTAGGTCCCTATATTACCAGTATAGTCCCTTATTGTTATTAGTATAACCCCTTTATTGTTATCATTGTACCCTTGTAACCCCCATTTTGTTATTATTGTGCCCTTAAATTATTATTGTTAGGTCGGCTAGGATTACATTGTGGCCCACTAGGATTACATTATGGCCACATGGACTCCTATATATAGAAAGGAGGTTTTGTAAATTGTATCATCCAAGAATTGTTCATTCATGTAATGTATTGGAGGTTGCACCTTCGAAGTGGCTTATTTCTAAGGCGTTGATATCTCTTTTCTTCTATTTTTGGAGCTGGTTACACAACACACACAAAGCTACAGACTCTTCCAAGGTCTCTATGCACTCAGCTGCGGAGCCTTCCCTTAAAGACAGAAATTATAGCAATTTGTGTTCATCAACTATCACATCCCTAACTTCGACAAAGCCCTACATTGCTTTATATATCTTTACATAAATACAAAAACATGGTCCATTTACCATGGGCTAGAAAAAAAAACCCAATAGTCGTTACAAAATGAGGGACTTCAACCCACCTCGAAGCCCTAAAACAAGGCGTGATAGATACAACTTCGCAGTATCATGCACTCTGCTCCTCAAGATGCAAATTCTTTGACCAAAAATAGACCAAGTTGGGTTGCGCCCAACATGGAGTGCACCAATGCACCCTTGATTTTTTCCTTCTCTTGCTTGAGCCCATGAATGCACTATAAAGCCTTGAATGACCCTTGACCCCCATTTTTGCTTTGTAAGCATGCCCTCCTTGTTTGCTTCCCTATTTTCTTATGCAAGAAAGTGATTATGTGTTTTCGTTGATAGATTTACTTTCTTAGTACATTTAATGGATCTTTGAATATCATTTGCTAACATATTGCTGCAATATTTAAGATAATTAATAGACTTAATCTCATCATCATGAGTGTGCTTCCACAAATAGGTGTTCGAGCTGCAAGTATTGTCACTCTTTCTTCATCTATTCAATCCATGCCTCCCACTACACGTAAAGTGGCCTCCAAATAAGTTTCAGAAGGAAGCACTAAGGAAGCAATTGAAGTAACAAATCCAACCATTCCCATATATGCAGACACACTTTGATTCATTGATAAGTCTATTGAGGTCACATGGAGCAACATTAAAGACACATTCATGCAAAAATATTTTCCTAAGAAGTTGGATGACTTAGAAGTATATATCAATATCTATCAATCTAGGATACACAGGATCACATGAAAATTCTTAGTCATCCCATGTGCAGAAGTGATTGAGTGGATCATTACACATGTGGATGACTCTCATCTTGTGATTTGTAGTGAGAGTGGTGCTCAGCTTGCCACCTGTTATTGAGAATACATGCATACTTACTACAAGAATCTTAATCCCACAAAATATGAAAATAATGACTTCTACATTAGATGGGTCGATCTCGACACAAGCGACATCATCAAATCTTGGTATCGAGAGCCTGCTAAGTTTTTTCACCACCCATATACAGTTTATCCAACCAGGATTCACATATATGTATATCATTATATTATTTCCATGTGTTGTCGATTGCATGGGTGGAAGAACGCTGAGGTGTTTGAGGAAAAATGGATATATATTCTCAAAGTGGTGGTTATCTATGGTAAATCTTTCAATTGGTAAGATATATTCTCATTTGATTTGTAGCGTCATGTGGGGAATGAAAAATTATCTTTGAGGGAAAATCCGGCACTGTAATTCTATATCTCTGCATTTATTTTAAATGGATTTTTTGCACAATATGCGTTCTCGGGAATTTATTGAAAATAGATGTATAAATTTGATAGAAATTGCAACTACTCAATATTTCAAACTAAAAAACAAGAGATACAATTCTAATATACTAATCTGTGGAATGGAAATCATAATTAGAACAACATTCATAGACATGCAACAAGAAAAACCACAAGTACACAGTGATTTCTAGGGAAACCCAACTGGGAAAAACCCAACAATATTTTTTTTATTAATCAGTTTAATAGAGAAACTATTACAATTTCTTGCTCCAGCTCTTAGCACAACCTGCAAAAGAATAATTATTCTCTCTATTGATTGAGGACCTTAGGCCAACACTTATCCACTTTATGCCTCTATCAGCCTAATATTTCCTACACAGCCTATTAGGACCCTATATTACTGGTGTAGTCCCTTATTTTTGTTATTGTATCCCCCTTACTATTATTGTTGTACCCATGTAGTCCCCATATTGTTATTATTGTGCCGCATAATAGCCCACTATTGTTATTTTTGTGCCCTTATATTATCATTTTTAGGTCGAATAGGATTATATTGTGACCCCATGGACTCATAAATATAAAAGGGAGGTTTATTCATTTGTGTCATCCAGGAATTGTTCATTTATGTAATGTAAAGGTGGTTTTCCCCCTCGAATTGGCTGATTTTTAAGGTGTTGATCTCTCTTTTCTTTCCTTTTGTGAGTTGGTTTCATAACATTTGGTATTAGATATTTGGATTCTAGGGTTTCGCTCCTTCAAACAGGTCAACGTGGAATTTTATCTACAACCTTTTTTCTACAAAGTTTCAGAGGCTAAAAAAAACAAATTTGCAAATAAATCTTGAGGAACTTTGTGTCAAAACATCAAATATTTTTTCGCAATATTTTCGGAGATATGATCTGTGGAAGTTAGGGTTTGTGAAGGCCACGGGGGCTTCACTGGGGGAGAAATACCACACCGCATGGGTTCATACTGCGAGATATAGATTGAGGAAAAAATGGCATAATATATTTGGGGATGTATAGGGGGTAAAGGGTTTTTATATTGGTAGGTATAAAAAATGGACTTCAAACTTAACGAAAAAATATTTTTTTTTATAAAATATGGATGCCTGAAATGTCTAGTGGAAGTAGGGGTTTTTTAAATTGTTAAGGTGTATTGGGTTCGTATTGGTAGGGGATTAAATAATGTGAATTTTAGGGGTATTTACCAATATGTGGTAAAATTAATGGTATTGTTTAATATGACACGAACACACGTGATAGGTTATAGGTTCATTGAGTGACGTCCCCGTGGTGAAGGCTCCCGAATTTCATCTCAAAGAGGAGACCTTGGTAAAATCACCATAACTCTCTCTCTAAGCATCGGTTTGGAATTTTGTAAAAATTGGTCGAACGTACACGTACTATAGTTTCTCTTGTATCGATTTCATAGCCAAAGGATGAAACAGTGACACATGGCACGCCATAGAAGCTCGATCTACTGAACCAATCCATAATTAGGGCATTGTGGGAGATTGGGCATAACTTTGTCTTAAAGAATCCAAATCAGGTCAGACTTATGGCAATGGAAAGAAGATTCATAGGGCTAATAAAGGAATGAAGATAAAATCTTTGGGATCCAAAATCACATAGATATATCAAATTCAATATTGAGCTCCTCAAATGCAAGAAAAAGGTGTGTATTGTTTTCTTTTTTAATTGTATAAGTATTGTTTGAAAAAAAAGTTTGAAGGGATTCCAAGGGCATATTGAAGCATAGATATTAGTATTGGGTTCTAAAATGACCCATAAAAATAATTCAACACCCATTAAGCCCTCAAAAAGCTCTATTGTGACTCATGAAGAGGAAGAAGTGAAACATGATATATCAAAATTACAAGAACAAGTGCAACAAATTTCGCTCTTACAAAGAGTAAAAAAAATGAAATGGAAGCTAAGATGGATGGTTTGAAAAAAGGTGTGGAAGATAATAGGATAGTTTTAAGAAAGTCATGGAAGCTAAGATGGATATTTTGAAGAATAACATGGAAGCTAAGATGGATGGTAGAGAAGGCAACATGGAAGCTAAGATGGATGGTTTGAAGAAAGTTGTCGAAGCTAAGATGGATGGTTTGAAGAAAGGCGTGGAAGCTAAGATGGATGGTTTGAAGAATGGAATGGAAGCTAAGATGGATGGTATAGAAGGAAACATGAAATATTTTAAGAAATACATGGAAGGTTTGAAGGAAGTTTTGGAAAAATTTCTACAAGAAAAGCTTCCTAATGGAGAAAAAGTAGTGGAGCAAACTCATGATGAGAACAAAAGAAATGTTAATCACGATTTCATAGACTCTAATGTTGGATTTGAGACCCGCCATATTCCAAATATATCTGTGAGTAATTTTTATGGTAAGGATCTGATAACTTGGATACTACAAATGGAGCAATACTTTGAGCTCCATAATACGCAAAACACACAGAAGGTACGCATTGAAACTTTATATTTAGAACAAAATTAGATTGTATGGTATTGATGGCTTTTTTCTCATAAACCACTGGTAACTTGGTTAATTTTTACAAAGGAAATGGTAGCACATTATGAGAATACAAATAGAAACACCTTCTTTCGCCAATTGATACATCTCAAACAAAAGGGTTCAATGATGGAGCACAATGAGGACTTCCAAAAATTGAATATAAGGGTAAATAATATTCCAGAGGAACATAGGATTGATGTATTCATAGGGACTCTAAAGGATAACATCCAACATGAGGTTCTCCTTTGGGAACCTGATACATTGGAGAAGGCATTCAAGTTGGCAAGAAAAATTTAAAGAAAAATTATGGCGACAAGGAAGCCTACAACTCACAACTATAAAGATGCAAGTGTTGCTACTCCTAGACTTCCACAACCTACAAGGTTGACACCACAAAAATTGGAAGAAAAAAGAGCAAAATGGATTTGTTATTGTTGTGATAACAAATACACTAAAAGTCATAAGTGTGCTAAAAATAAATTATTTTGCATAGAATGTGAAGAGGAAGAAGAAAAGGAACAAGAAACTTAAAAAGAAGAGGATATGCACTAGGAACCAACCCTTGAGGAAGAAGAAATGAATCTGACCATATCTTGTAATGCATTGGCAGGAATTACCACTTCTAAGACTCTCAATATAGAAGGACATATCAAGAAAAAAATGTAATAGTGCTTATTGATTCGGGTAGTACCCATAATTGTATTCATTGTAAGGAAGACAAGGAATTGAATTTCTTCCTATACCCAGCATCAGAGTGTCAATTGATAGTGGAAAATGGAGGAACTATAAATTGCTCTAGAAAGTGCCATAATATTAAGCTAACCATGGGGTAATATGTATTGAATAGTCCAATGCTTTCCATTCAAATGGTTGATGTTGATGTTGTACTAGGAGTACAATGGTTACAATCTTTGGGGACGGTAGATTTTAATTTTCAAGAAATTTTCTTGAAATTTTTTTCAGAAGGAAAGGAAGTTGAATTACAAGTATCACAGGGAATTCAGGAAAGATAATAAACTCTAATGTCATGGCAAAGCTTCTAAATAAATAACAACAAGGTTTCTTTGCACAATTATGCTCATTAGAAGTTCCAACATCAAAATCATCTATTTCTCCATATCTCCAAAAAGTCTTGGACAATCATTCCAAGGTGTTTGAAATTCCCAAAGGACTCCCACCTATTCATGATCATGATCATGATATTCATTTGATTCCAAGAAGTGTTTCTCCAAACATAAGGCCTTACATATATCCTTATGTATAAAAAAGCAAAATTGAACGTATGATTGCAAAAATGCTAGAGGCTAGTATAATTACACCTAGTCAAAGTTATCTTTCTACTCCAGTAGTATTGGTGCACAAGAAGGATTGTTCATAGCGCATGTGTCTAGATTATAGGGAGCTCAATAAGCTCACTATTAAAAACAAATTTCCCATTCCTGTGCTTGATTAATTATTATATGAACTACATGGAGAAATTTATTTCACCAAGTTGGATCTTCATTCAGGAGATCATCAAATTAGAATGAAGACTGAAGACATTTCGAAAATGTAAATTCGAACATGAGGGTTTTTATCCTTAATTTCAAATAGGTTGGTCTAGGTGTGTCTTTTAAGTTAGGATAGGTTATGAGGGTGAAATAAAGTCATGAAATTTATTAAATTTCATGTTTTGTATATAGTTTCAAAAGGTATAAATGGTCATTGGTCATGTGATTAAGATCTTGTCAAAGTAAAATTCAAAATAAAATTGACTTCATGGTTTAATAGAGACATTTTATGACACTTGGCACCTTTTTCCTAAGTCTGCAACATTTTTTGTAAACCAACATGTTTTCACAAAGGAATCACCTGACAGTTCCATACCGAATCTGCCCTCCCACTAACTGAAATTGCTATGAACTCTAGTTTTTCTGCTAACGGTGGGGTGATCAATATTCTTTCATCATTTCAGTGGTCAGAGATCCTTTTGTCATCATGGTACATTACAGTTATGAGTCGTCATTTTTCATATTGCATGTGTGGTAATCAACACACCTTACATCATTATGTTTTCCCTCTCATATTTATTTCCTAATTTAGCATTACCTCATTCGAACAGCATCCTTTACCTTTCATTTTTGTAAGCTCTTTGATCTTCTTGCCAGCAGTCTTCACTTTTGGTTCTTCTCTACTTGTTGTCATAGGTTAGCCCTTGCCTCTGTCAAGCAAGATGATTTTTATCTTAGATAATTTTGCAAGTGTCAAAGCTCGAAGCTAGTCAGCATTGTATTAGAGGGCATGGCTTCACATAAAAATTCCAACAAATCTGGTTCTGTAGTCAGATATGAGCCCATGGACATGAATCTGGTTGTGGAAGTTCCTAGCTTTTCTCAAGCTTTCACAAATGTTGGTTGTTTTAGGTTTTGCCAAAAACTTTAGGGATATAATGCACAGGTGTCCAAGGATTTCGTTGTCAACTTCATTGGCACAAATTCAAAGGATTTGACATGACCTCAGGCATACCCAGGAGTTGTCTCAAGCATAACTATTCAAAGCTCCTTATGGTGATCCAAAAATATTTTACTTGTGAAGGTAGATTTCACATGATCTACCAATATCATTTCAGACTGTTACTTCATTTCACAGGTAAACAAATTCTTGGTCTTCCATTCTTTCTATTCATAATTTTAGGCAAGATGGCTGACAACGTACAAGCCAAACCTGAGAGCAGTGATACATCCAATTTTCATCATGGTTTAACCAAATTTTTAGTTATGTACGAGTTGAAGAAATTGAACAGGAATTGGGCTACTTTTCTGTTTTTGAGTGGATATGATGTAGATCTTCTCACTCCAAGAAATACAACCAAGTCGAAGACAAACACTCCTAATAAGGACAAAGAACCAAGAGTTGAAACAGAGTTGGAACCTGAGGTAGAGGTATAGCCCATGATGGAGCCAATGGAGGTAGAGATTGATCAGTTACAGAAGACAGTGGTACCACAGTAAACCCCTACCAGCAACAAACTAAAAATTGATACAAGGGTTCATAGAAGAATCACCAAAAGCCAAATAGAGGGGAAGGGAAAACTTGAGCACCTCTTGCAAGAAATTGATATTGAAGAAACCCTTGTTGTAAAGACTATAGAGGTTAAAGGAACAAAAATCAAGAAGAAGGGTCTTATAGAAAAGAAGCTTGATTTTTCTATTGAAGATTCAGAATTTGTATTTAAACCTAGGAAACCAATCACTAAATCACAACTATCAAAGGGAGGAAATTCTGATAAATTTCATAAAGAAACATAAAAGAAGAATCCTCCAATAAGGGAATAGATCATAGATCTATCCCCAGCTGAAGCAGAAGTTATCAAGAAAAAGAAAGGAAAAGAAAAGGCTCAAGAAAAGTTTGAAGTGGATCTCCTAAGATAACAACTTAAGGAAGCCAGAGAAGAAGTTTTAGAAGCTAAACTGGAGTTAGATGAATTTAAACAAGAAAGGAAGGAGCTCCTTAATTTCAAAAAGGAAGTGAGAAAACAAATTTAATTTTATGATGAAGTTGCAGAAAGTTCAAGGAATATGTTGAAAATAACATTACCACTACACAAGATGATGAAACATGCCTTGAGTAGAAAAAATTGGTTGCAATGAGAGAGGAGGAAGCTACAAGCCCAAGTCAAAGAGTTAGAAATCCAACTAGAAATGGTTTAGGAAGAATTGAAGAAAAATGGTTTGAAGATGGTTGTAGTGGATGACTTAGGATACTCCATCTAATCAGTTAGCATATCTCTAGACAATTTTTTGTAGGTAAAGAGTGAAAATTTCAAATTATGGAAAAGTCAGGCAAGTTCGTAGCATACTCCAGGCTTAAAGATGCTTTTCGCATTAGGGGAATTTTGAGGTATAAAATGGGCCTCCTTAGGAAATTATAAAATAATAGTGGAAATAATAAAATAATATTAGATTACATCATTGAATTTTGGAGGGAAAAATGAAAAAACTATTTTTCAACTCGTATTTTCAACTTATCTCCTTGTGGGTTTACTCAAATTTTGAGCGGGAACACTCGTTGGATGCATAATTTGATTCTTAATCCAAATAGTACCCATGTTGCATACTTTTGATGGACCTTCCTGTTAGGGTCCTATAATAACAGGATTCATAATTTTTGAATTGATTTTGATTAGTCTTGTAATATGTACATACTTTTCTTTCTGCAAATTGTTTTTCCATATCAGAAAAATAAAATAAAAAATGTAAAGAGGGTAAAAGTCCTAAAAGAAAAATCAAAGGAATTGAAAGAAAAAAGATCAAAAAGAATAGAAAAATGGACCCCAAACAAAAAAGAAATAAAAATAAAACATGAAAGTGATGAAAATCCAAATGCCACTACTATTTACTTTATACTGCAAAATAAAGATTGTGTGCAGCTTGTTACAATGTCACAATCCATGAAGGTTAAATAGCTTAATCTTAACCTCTCATGCTTTAAATTTCATGTTATTAGATAGGGGATAAAAATCTAGCCAAATAGTTTAATCTTGGCATATCAGTAATTAGATAGAGAATAAAAATATAGCCAAACAATTTAATCTTGGCAGATCAATAGTTAGGTAGAGAAAAATGAGCTCAACAACGTAATCTGAGCCCTTGGAAGAAATAAGGATATAATTAGTTAGTTTGTTTTTTTAAAAGAAAAATAAACAAGGGTTTACAAGCTCAAATGCACCCAAGTAAATGAAGAAAAAATGTTAGGGTAGCAAATGGGTAAGTAGAAGCAGTTTTTACAAATCATGGATAAGCAGAAATTTGGCATTCAGTCACTAAATCCCTTCAAAATCATCCCCTTGTAATATTACTTCATCCCCTCCATTTTATTATTTCCCTTTCATTTTTCCTTTTCCCATCATCATTCAATTTAACTTGCAAAAAATCCCTTTTTTCTAAGTGTAAAATTCATTATACTTAAGAAAAGTAAAACCCTTTAACTAATTCCCTTTTTACCCCAAAAATACCCAAAAATATATTTATCCTAAGTGTAAATACAAAATTATTATGTTGGGACCCTCAAGAATGAAATTCGTCCCAATATGATGTTTTACACTAAGGTATAATGTATTTCATCTCCCTCATCTCATTCATTATTAACACATTAACTTTATATATTAAATCCTATATTTCATCTTTAAACCGTATTAGATTAATTCCTTTATATAATATATCCCAAACCCATATTTTTAATTTTAAACCTATGTATTTTTCCCCATGTGATATATATTCCCGCTCCCATAGGTTAAAACTATTCCTATTATATATTAACCCCGCCAATGTTAATATTACACTTATATCCATTTCATTCGTTAAATAAAATATTAACCCGCATATTATATTCCATATCCAAACTATATATTAGTATGTTTTAATATATAATCCATATCCCGCCGCACAGAAATCTTGGGCCCCACGCCTTTCAACCCCGCAGCTTCATCGTAAGATCTAGACCATTCGCTCCTATCCGCCAGATCTAACGGTGCAGATCCCCTATCACATATTTCATTGCGCGATTGATAAATAAACTCAAACCTTACGATAAAAGTTGTTTTAAGCTTTTCTCCCACTTCCACGTGTCATATTTCTGTTGAATCGCATCGATCCTTCCAATTCCACTTACCACCTTTCGACCGTGGGAAAACCACCTGATGGATTTTCCTTCCCCGCACCTAAACCACCTTCCTATTTTGAATTGACTCACGTTTAATGCGTTAATTGTTCATTAAGATTGCTTATAAATGCCTGAATGCATTCATTTAATCCTTTATGTTACCTTTTCTGCGCATAAGACCATTCCAGACTGAGAAATATCATTGCCGACTCTATTTTAGTCCAAAAAAAAACAGAAATCATCGAAATCGACTGCTACAATATCGCAGAATCCATAAGAGTGCATATAAAGATCAGAAAAATCTTATGAAAGCTTTCCAAACCTCAGACACTCTTATTCACAGCAAAATTCATAATTTTACAGGTATTCTTCAGAGAAAGAAAACTCATCCATCATTCTAAAAGAGTTTTACATTTCATTGAATCCTTTAGAATCATTTATGCCTAAAGAATACCCCTTTGCTTCATAAATCCTTCAGATATACAAACCCTGAGCTTTACTTACAGTTTCTAAATCCTTGACCTATTTTAGAGAAAATTTTGATTGAGTTTAGCCATCTGCAGAATTAAAAAGCCCTCTGAGACCTCCAAAACCTCTTCTACAGTACTCAGGAGCCCTTCTACACAAAATTTGATGTTCTAAGATTTTTTTATCACAGAAAAGTCCACTTTAAACCCTTGATATCTTTGGTTAAGACTATAAGTTCAAGAAAATTACTCTTTTGATACAGAAAATATAGTTTGAGTCAAAGTGATCATAATTATACCTTTTGTAGACAAAGATAGAACCCCTGTCATATCTAAAATCCTTCTGTAAATTGTTTAAACTTACAGAAAGTGTTTCACAGGCCTAAATCAGTGTTTTAAAGGTTACTATTATTGAAATTTATTAATTAAACCTATCAATGGCTTCTAAAGACACTATTGTGATCAACCCTCTATAACCTCCTATTGTAGATGTATAGCATATTCCCCTACCAGATGTAGATTTCAAAATTATAGATCCTATGACAGATTTTAACCTTCTTGAGCTCCACTGTTGGAGCCAAGAGAAATACTTAGATCAAGCAAACAAGGTGTTTATTTGGGAATCAAATTTTCCTAAATATGTTGTCCCTCACACTTACCAATGCCCACAAGCTATCAGATTATGCCAATCTTGTTATTCTCCAAATCAAAGAGCCATTGTGAATTCTGAAAAAGAAGTTTTGTTTACCATTACAGTTGAATCTATCAACGAGATGCTTAAATTACAGCCTGAGCCTAATGAATTTCATTTATCAATTGAAGCCCTCACTAATTTCTATTTGGATTTGGATTTTCCCAAGAGATTTCAAATTTTTCAAACCTTCATGCCATCCTATGTGGAAATTCCTAAACTCAATCCTCCATACTCCTCTTCTAAATTCTCAGAAAAGAACTAGACACATCATTCCCATGTTGTCTTTTATCCTTGGATATTTCACAGATGAACATGTTGATGCATCAGTACTTGGTTTCTTGTCCATTTTTGTACCTGGCCAGCCCCCTACAGTTATCTTTAATTTTTCCCAATATATTGTTGATATCATTCATGAACAGCTAGTTAAACTGTCTACTGAAGGTGTATTTAGGTATTCTTCATTTCTTTTCCACATGTTCCTTTATTTCCAGTCTGAAAAGTTTCCTATAACTCTTCAAAAGCTTGATGTGGAAGGAAGTCCCCAATCTGTCATATTCTGGACTTCCTTGATAAGGAAGGAATCAAATGAATTTACCTATTCTGATTTCACAGATTCTTTCATCCACCCATTGGTTAATTTGCTAAACAACAGTGTGCAGCCTAGGATTAGTAATGAAATCAAGAAATTTTTGCAACTATCTGAGCAAAGCAGGACAGGTGATTGGTATTTATACCAAAATCACACTGAAATGAGAGTCTATGGGTCAAGCCTTATTCCTTACAAATTGCCAAAATACCTCCCCATGAGGTTATTTTCTTTAGAGTATATAAGGAAGATTTTGAATTCAGATGTTGTAAATTTCTTGGCTGCAAAGAAGAAGACACAATTCAAACTGAAAAATCAAGTTGGTCCATTCATATGTAATAACAGAGAAGTAGGTCCAGAGGCAGAAAAGCAGTTACAAGAGTTCAAGTTCAGCACTAGTTTTATTTGGTATTATGATCCCTTTGGTATAATCAGAAAAATGAGAGTTAAGTGCAAATTGACTCCATACATTCATGAAAAGAAGCCTAATATTGAGAAATTATCAAACCAATCAGAATGGTTAGAGAATACACTGGTAGAGGTTGATAAGCAAAGTGATACTAGTCACATTTTTCATACTCCAGCCCAAGAAGATGGAAGTATGAAAAGAAATAGGGAAGAAGGGTCTTACACAGTTGAGACCACTACAGAGACCAAATTTAAACTAAGATACAACAAAAAGCCAAAGATTAATCCTACAAGCAAAGAAAAAGAGACAATTAAGGTCATTGACATAGAGATTCCATAGAAATATATTGTACCTCCTACAGTGGTTGAAAATAAACAGCAGCCTACCACTTATAATACATATTTGATTCAAAAATAGCATAGTATAGAAGTGTCATCATCAAAGAAAACAAAAGAAAAGGATATGGACATCAAGGAAAGGTAGAAGGAGATTAAAGCTAAAAATGAATAAATAAAAAATGATATATATTCTCAGTACTTAAATCAGACTCCCAGCATACAAAACAGGTTGCTTTCGGCCTTTGATTACAAGAACAAAAATATGTTGACGAAAATGCTTCAACCCACAATACCAACTCCTAAATCATCATCTGATTATAAAAAGGTTGATTTTGAAGTCCCAGTCCAGGATATTCATCCTCTGGACCAAATTGAATTCCATAAACAAGCAGGAAAGATGCTTTATTCCACAATGACTACTAAGGTAATGAGTGCACAAAAGCTTCAAAATACTTTGATAAATGTAAGAGATCGGCTCAAACTAGAAAAATCTTCTTCATATTCAAAGGATATCATAATCAAATCCTTGAAGGAACTAGTGATTGAGGTAGGTTATGATCCTCAAAACATAAAAGTTGCAGAGGAATTGATTAAAAATAAGAATTTTGATATTGCTGCACTTAAAAAACAGTTGAAACTACCTCCTACAGAGCATCCTCAGGCAAAGGAGGTTTTACAAGAGTCCAATCAAAAACATGAGATGATGAGTATCATTTTGCAGCTGACTACCCAGATTAAAGAAACGGAGATTGAGATGGACAAATTGATCCAAGAAAAAGAAGCCACCAAAACACAGGAACTTCCTACCACTGTGATTCTTGTGGTTACAACAGCACTGCCATATACTCTGGTAGAAATATTGGCTCTTAATGTTCCAATGGCCACAGCGGTCCCAGTAACTTCATCAACAACTTCTACTATTGAATCTTCAGCAACAACAGCACAGCAATTATATGAGGCAAGTAAATTGGTAAAGGCAATGAAATACATGTCCATCCAAACCAATGAGATAAACAGGTTAAAAGAACATATTAAAAATCTTGAAGATGCCAAAAAACTTGCACAAATAAATGCCAAGAATGAAAAGCAAAAGGCCAATAGGTTGAATGAAAAACTCAAGGAATTGGAAAAAGAATTAACTTTGAAAGAACCTATGGCACATGTCAAGAACCAATTATGGTCCAATATCATTGAAGCATTCAATGATACTTGGCCATCTATACATGTAATATATGAGCAGAAAGATCTATTGAAAGCAACAAAAGAAGCAATAAATAAGACAAAAGAAGAGATAGGTAAAAAACCTGAAGAGGCCTTAGAAATTATTAAATTCCTCAATTCCAAAAATAAACAAGAACTGGATGAAATTGGAATTACAAATAGAACAGAGACCGTACTTGAAGTAAGGAAGGTAATATCCAAGAAGAACTTGATGAACCAATTAGAGGAAAAGTGCCAAAACATGGAAATGGCAATTACAAGATTTATGATCAAATTTGATATTTTAAGACAAAAAGGCCTTCCCAATCCACTAGTAATCAATGAAAAATTGATGAAATAGGAGGACTCTGACAAAAATATGAGAGAATGTGCTAAAGAATAGGTAAATAAATCAGCTTTGCGGGAAATCCCAACAGGGAAATTTTTGTATAAGAATTTTGAAAATCCGTTTTACTTGCATCATGAAGTAAAACACCTTTTTGTGAACAAACCAACATTTTCAAAATACACTGAAGCTGATGAAAACTTCATAAGGCTTATGAAGATAAAATTTCCAGAATCTGAGTTCTGGGAGAAGTTAATTGATCTACTGTAAGATCAGATTACAGTGAAAACAGAGCAGGAAAGGTAAAAAACAAATTTTGTTGTTTTTACATCAGCAATAACACTTTTTCTGCAGTCAAAGAGTATCAGGATGAAAGTGTATCAGATGAAAGGATGAATAT
The DNA here is from genome assembly GCA_034641835.2 of Pinus albicaulis. Classification (NCBI taxonomy): domain Eukaryota; kingdom Viridiplantae; phylum Streptophyta; class Pinopsida; order Pinales; family Pinaceae; genus Pinus; species Pinus albicaulis. The sequence continues at coordinate 1,486,077,626 of CM076575.1, read as the reverse complement.
CAAATTAGATTAAATATGAAACTGCGAGCATGAAAGACACCTCAATGTACAGTTGTTTCCTTCATCAAAACAACAAGCTATTCTATTTCAATAAATAGGACAGATAGAAATTAGTTAGGCAGTTGTCACTATCTTCTTGCATGAAAATATTTATTTTCCATAAAAATTCCTAAGTTTATTCTAGGATATTTTGTACTATTTTTTGTATAAATACTTCAAATTAATTTGAAGTATTGAGTGTGGATTAATTGTTGAACATTTATGTAGTTATACTATTCTGAACCTAAGGGTTTTTGTATCAATTTCAAGTCAGCAGACTGGATCACGGGAAATAAAGCATATATTACAGGATTCATGTGTTGGGCCACTGCAGTGAATTATTTCACTTGTTATCTTGTCAATTTTATTATGTTTTCCATCTATTCATGAATGTGTTCTTAATCTTAATGATAAATCAGAAATTGTTATTTCATAATTTGTTAAAAGCACTCTGTTTTGACTGATTATCATTTAAATATTTTCTACTAATATCCAGACTAGGGAACCCTTAATTTCTCTCTGATTTCGATTGGCCTCTACCTTTTCATTCCTAATCCGGATTTAAGAACCCTTAATTTCTCTTTTATCCCGATAAAAACCATTTCATCATCAGCCTTGAAGATCTGTAATGACTCTGTTATCTTGCCCTATAAACATTTACCTGTATACCTTGATCCCAATCTGACTTCTTGAAACATTGACTCCATTTTCCCAATGGGATACATATCTATAGCTATCCATCTAAGTGATTTCCCCACCAAACCAAATCAAAACCCCAAAACCAATTTGCTCCATATAACTAGCCTAAAATCAAATATATCAAAAAAGTTAAATCATATAGAGAGAGCCCTCTTTGAGCATTAGGAAGGCTAGATCCTAAGGCTTAAAAGTAGTTTTGTGGTTACCTCTGATATTATTCAAACTAAAAATCTCACAACTTTAAGAATTATTAGAGTGATAACACCTCCTACATGAAAAATTAGAAATACATGAAAAACGTGATTACAATCACGTTTTTCATGTATTTCTCATTTTTCCTGTAGCAAGGTCCATCGAAAGTATGCAACATGGGTACTCCTTGGATGAGAAATTAAATTTTTCATCCAACAAGTACTCTCGCTCAAAATTTGAGTAAAACCTTAGGGAGATAAGTTGAAAAAATAGTTTTATTATTTTATTATTTTTAATCTTTTTACTTTTTTACCCCAAAAATGGTGAATCATCCCCCATGTTTGAAATCATCATCTTCAATCCAACTGGTTCTTATAAATTTTATTTTGGTTGTACATTTTTCTTAGGAGGCCCATTTTAGACCTCAAAAGTTCTCTAATACTACGAACTTACTGAAGAATATTTTGAGGTGAAATTTCCAAAATATGTCATAACAGGGGTGAGTAACAACATGTATCTACCTCATTTTTCCTAATGAAGGTGAAAAAAGGGATAAATGGAAAATGCTACAAAAACTACGTTGTGAACTTGCCTTAAAAATGCTCTGTTTTTACAACGAGGTGAAATTTTGATATTTTTGTAGCATTTAATGTTTTTAGGGGGGCAGATGAGTCATTAGAAGAGGTTAATGAGTACCAGTGAAGGCACTTGTTGATAAAGGCCACTCAACAAGAAGGTGACATGCCTTCTAGCTCACCATTTGTGCCACCTCATCAACACATAGCACATCCTGAAATTCCGATCATCAGAGCCTAGATTCTAGTATGGAAATTTATCACTTTATCATGGTCATTGCCACCTCAGGAAAAGTTGTTTGATTCGATAAGCATCACTATGTAAGGTTTATTTAAAGTTTGTTAATGAAGTTAATAATGATAGAGTCCTTTTAGGTTACAAACTCCTTCTAAACAGAATTATCTTTATTTTCTCTCCATGCAATGAATTCCTTTTTAGAATATATCCCTTCAGCAGTTTCAAGGGTCTAGCCCATGTGGAAGACTTCATGTAAAAGGAGTTTCACTCTATATATAGGGGGATTTCGGAGTTAGATAGGGTTTATCGATGTTATGACCTATGATACTATTGTAATATTTTCTCTAGTCAGTTAAAATACAGTTGCAGAAAACATTTTTCAGACCTGAGATTCTTTATGTGTTCTTGTGTGTTTGTCTCATTTACCTATTCAATGTCAATTCAAATCACTTCATGCATAATTACTTGGAATTATTAAATTATTATGCTCCAACTTCCTTTATGCATTTAGTTTGTTGTCAAAGTTATTTTTGTAAGAGTTCATATGCCTCAGCTTCCATGAATGATGTTTTATGTAATTGAGTTTCATACTAATCCCATGCCCAATGGTAGCTATCACACATCTTTCACCTGCAAAAAACCATCCAAAAAGATATATGAAAGTTAGCCATCTTATTGTTTAAGCTTCATTATTGAATATCATATATTTTCTCGAGAGATAACTCTCTGGTTGGAAGGGCTAACTTCCAACCCTAAGTGGTTTGAAATAGTTGAGCAGATTGATTGTTGAGCAGCCCAATTGGTATCAGTTTGGTGATAAAATTTTGGTGCGTCTGTCGGGAGACTGAAAGTCATATCATCCTGGGTGATTCTTGTCAAAGGAACTAAGCTCTTCAAGGTAGAAGGAGATCATACAATTCGAAGGTTGTACTTCTACCTTGGCGACTCCATTCTTGAAGAATTCAGAAATTCATAGCTTCATGGTAGCACTACTGGGAAATGAGAGACTTAGATGCAACTACTGTTTCTTCAAGGTATGCATGTGTGGACTTTTCAAAAAATTATGGGCATATCTTTTAAGTATTGGCCCTAAGTTTGATGGAGAATATTTAAGCTTGACTTTAGAGCATGTATTAAAGTTTCATGACTTTATTGAGCTCCTTAGAGTCAAACAAGAAGATGTATTCATTAGGCTTTTATACGATTCATTACAAAGAAAATGTAAAAGTTGGGTGGAAAGGTTACATGTTAGATATATTAAATAATTTTCAGTTTTTTGGCTTATTTTCTTGGAAACATGGATGGAAAAGACAGAGTTTCTGGCAGACTCTTTTTCCATTCAAGAGTTCATGGGATGATGCTCTGATGTAGAAGTTGATGAGAAATTTTATTCATCACTTTATTTTTATTTAAATTCCCTGAAAATAAGAAAATATTTTTAGATGAATTGGATCGTGAGCTTGAAAAAGATATTGAAGATGTTGAAGCTTAAATTTAGTCTCATCATTTTCAAGATCATATGTAGCCTGTTGAAAGTTTTTTCCAGCCAAAACAAGCTCATGAGCTATTGTGTTTTGACATCAATATGGAGAAATGTTTTGTTTTAAAAAATAGATCTAATGACACACAGCTGAAAGTATATGATGACATGGAAAATAAGTGTGAATTGTTCAGCTATAAGGATTAATTTGCTCAAGATTTCGAAAATATTCATCAAAAACATCATATCTTTATTGATCCTGTAGCAGACTATATGGAGAATTTTTTCAGCTTGAGTTTTCAGCCATGTCTTCACTGCGAGAAACATATCCATTTTCATTTGTCATTATATTTTCAAGTTTCGATTTTGTTGGTGCATAGTCAAACAGGCCTTTTATTTCAGCAACTACTTGATTGACTTCACTGCCATTTTTGTGTCATTTGATTCAGTAGTTTCTTATTAGTATAGGGTAGGTAGGTCTATGTGTGAATAAGCTCAAGTATTCTAAGCATATTTTCATCATGGATTGTAGTTTTCAACAAGTTTGAGCCCGAAGAGAAGGTCATAAAATATTGAAGAAGATTTCATCAAATTCATAATTTTCAGTTTTTTTCATGTGAGGCACTGGAGTTGTTGTTTCTTTGCTACACCACAGGGGCGAAGCATCCCCAGTGGAGCCATCGTTACCCTTAACAACAAATAGGTTGGTCTAGGTGTGTATTATGAGTTAGGTTAGGTTATTAGGGTGAAATAAAGTCATGAAATTTATTAAATTTCATGTTTTGTATATAGTTTCAAAAGGTCTAAATGGTCATTGATCATGTAATTAAGGTCTTATCAAAGAAAAATTCAAAAAAAAATTGACTGCATGGGTTCATAAAGTCATTTTATGACACTTGGCACATTTTTCCTAAGTTTGCAACGTTTTCTGTGTAAAACAACTTGTTTTTGCTACGGACTCACCTGACAGTTATGCAGCGAATCTACCCTCCCACTAACTGAAATCGCTACGAACTTTGGTTTTTCTGCTAACGGTGGGGTGATCAATATTCTATCATCATTTTAGTGGTCAAATCTTCTTTTTTCATCATGGTACATTACAGTTATGATTCATCACTTGTCATATTACATGCATGGTAATCATCACACCTTACATCATTATGTTTTCCCTCTCATATTTATTTCCTAATTTAGCCTTACCACATTCGAACGGTAGAATTTACCTTTCATCCTTGTAAGTTGTTTCATCTTCTTGCTAGAAGTCTTCACTTTTGGTTCTTGTCTACTTGTTGTCTTAGGTTAGCTCTTACCTCTGTCAAGAAGGCTGCTTGTTGTCTTAGATAATTTTGCAGGTGTCAAAGCTTGAAGTTGGTCAACGTTGTATTGAAGGGAATGGCTTCACATAAAAATCCCAACCAAGGTGGCTCTGTAGTCAGATACAACCCCATGGACATGAATCTGTTTGTGGAAGACCCTAGATTTTCTCAAGCTTTCACAAATGCTGGTTGTTTGAGGTTTTTCCAAAAACTTCAGGGATATCATGCACAGGTGTCCAAGGATTTCATTTTCAACTTCATTGGCACAGCTTCAAAGGTGGGCATCTTAATTTTTATTGTTTCTCCTGAGACCATTGCACAGGAAACTAAAATTCTGAGCTCTAGAGAAGAGTGGTTCAAGGCAAAAAAATTCAACCTTCAAAACTGTGATGAATTTCTGAAGCAGGAGCATATAGGAGTTTACATGACCTCAGGCATACCCAGGAGTTGTCTCAAGGATAACTATTCAAATCTTCTTATGGTGATCAAAAAATATTTAACTTGTGAAGGTAGATTTCACATGATCTACCAATATCATTTCAGATTGTTACTTCATTTCACAGGTAAACAGCTTCTTGATATTCCATTATTTATGTTCAGAAGTTTAGGCAAGATGGCTGACAAGGTACAAGCCAAACCTGAGAGCAGTGATACATCCATTTTTCATCATGGTTTAATAAAAAAATTAGTTATGGAAGATTTAAAGAAATTGAACGGGGATTGGGCTACTTTTCTATTTTTGAGTGGATATGATGTATATCTTCTTAGTCCAAGAAAGACACCCAATTCGAAGACAAACACTCCTAAGAAGGACAAAGAACCAAGAGCTGAAACAGATTTGGAACCTGAGGTAGAGGTACAACTCATGATGGAGCCAGTGGAGGTGGAGATTGATCAGTTGCAGGAGATAGTGGTACCATAGCAAACCCCTACTAGGAGAAAACTCAAAATTGATACAAGGGCTCATAGAAGAATCACCAGAATCCAAACAAAGGGGAAGGGAAGACTTTAGCACATCTTGCAAGAAATTTATATTGAAGAAACCCCTGTTGTAAATCATGTTTAGGTTAAAGGAACAAAAATCAAGAAGAAGGGTCTTACAACAAAGAAGCTTGATTTTTCCAGTGTAGATTCAGGATTTGTCTTTAAGCCTAGGAAACCAATCACTAGGTGAAAACTATCAAATGGAGGCAAGTCTGATTAATTGCATAAAGAAATAGAAAATAAGGAGCAGCCAATAGGGGAAGAGATCATAGAGCTATCCCTAGTTGAAGCAGTAGTCATCAAGACAAAGAAAGGAAAAGAAAAGATTCAAGAAAAGTCTGAAGTGGAGCTCTTAAGAGAACAACTTAAGGAATCCATAGAATAAGCTTTAGAAGATAAATTGGAGTTATATGACTTTAAACAAGAAAAGAAGGAGCTCATAGATTTCAAAAAGGAAGTGAGCAAACAAATTGATTTTTATGATGAAGTTGCATAAATGTCAAGGAAGATTTTGAGAATACCATTACCACTGAGAAGGATGGTGAAACATACCTTGAGGAGAAATAGGTGGTTTCAGTTAGAGAGGAGGAATCTACAAGCCCAAGTCAAAGAGTTAGAAATCTAAATGGAGATGGTGTAGGCAGAATTGAAGAAAAAGGGTTTGAAGATGGTTGTAGTGGATGACCTTGCTACTCCTTGAAATAGGGTAAGACACATTTTTGGCACATTTTGTCTTACGATACTCCATATAATCAGTTAACATAGCTATGGATAGGTTTTTGGAGGTAAAGAGTGAAAATTTCAAATTCTAGAAAAGTCAGGCAAGTTTGTAGTGTACTCCAGGCTTAAAGCCGAGTTTTCACTACGAACTCGCTGAAGAATATTTTGAGATGAAATTTCAAGAATATTTTATAATAGGGGTGAGTAACAGCATTTACTTACCTAATTTTTCCTAATGAATACCCTCCAAAATGCAGAAAATTCAGAAAAGGTGCAGAAATGGCTAAATGGAAAATGCTAAGAACTTGCCTTAAAAATGCTCTATTTTTACAGCAAGGTGAAATTTTTATATTTTTGTAGCATTTAATGTTTTTAGGGGTGCGGATGAGTCATCAGAACCATTTAATGAGTATCAATGAAGGCACCTGTTGATAAAGGCCACTCAATAAGAAGGTGACATGCCTGCTAGCTCACCATTTGTGCCACCTCATCAACAAACAGCACATCTTGAAATTCCGAGCATCATAGCCTAGATTCTAGTATGGAAGTTTATCACTTAGTCATGGTCATTTCCACCTCAGGAAAATTTTTTTTATTCGATAAGCATCACTATGTAAGGGTTATTTAAAGTTTTTTAATGAAGTTAATAGTGATAGAGTCATTTTAGGTTACAAAATCCTTCTAAATAGAAATATCTCTATTTTTTGTCCATGCAATGAATTCCTTTTTAGAGTATATCCCTTCAGCAGTTTCGAGGGTCTAGCCCAGGTGGTAGACTTCATGTAAAAGGAGTTTCACTCTATAAATAGGGTGATTTCAAAGTTAGAGAGGGTTGATCGATATTATGACTTACGCTACTATTGTAAATTTTCTCTGCTCAGTTAATATACAGTTGCAGAAAATATTTTTCAGACCTAAGATTCTTTATGTGCTCTTATGTGTTTCTCTAATTTACCTATTCAATGTCAATTCATCTCACTTCATGCATAATTACTTGGAATTCTTAAATTATTATGCTCCAACTTACTTTATTCATCTAATTTGTCGTCAAAGTTATTTTTGTAAGAGTTCATATGCCTCATCTTCCATGAATGATGTTTGTATGTAATTGAGTTTCATACTCAATCCATGCCCAAGGTAGCTATCACACATATTTCACCTCCAAAAAACCATCCAAAATGATATATGAGAGTTAGCCATCTTAGTTTTTAATATTCATCATTGAATATCATATATTTTCTTAAGAGAGCCCTCTTTGACTAGAAGGGCCAACTTCCAACCCTAATTGGTTTGAAATAGTTACATTAGATTGACTGTTGAGCAACCCAATTAGTCTCAATTTGGTGATAAAAGGGTCATTATGAATTTTTGGTCATGCCTTTTGGCCTTACGAATGCACCTTCTACATTTCAAGGGTTGATGAATTCCATTTTCAAACCCACCCTTAGAAAATGTGTGTTAGTATTTTTTAATGATATACTAATCTACAACGGGTCTTGGAAGGATCTTGTTCAACATGTTGACAAGGTGCTCAAACTATTGAAGGAGAAACAATTATATGAAAAAACCTCCAAATGTTTCTTCAAAGTACAAGAGGTGGAATGTCTGGGTCATATTGTATCTCAAGATGGTGTTAAGTTAGACCCTAAAAAATTAAAGCCATTAAGGAATGGAAAGACCCCATAACCATAAAGCAGTTGTGAGGATTTCTCGGGTTAACAGGGTATTATCACAAGTTTGTTAATAATTATGGGAGAATAATACAGCACCTCTAACAACATTTTTGAAGAAAGATGCATTTTCATGGACTCCTGAAGCAACTAAGGCCTTTGAAAATATTAAAGAGGAAATGTGCCAAGCACCAGTCTTATTTACACCAGACTTCATAAAACCCTTTATTATGGAATGTGATGCCTTGGGAAATGGAACTGGTGTTGTTTTAATGCAAGAAGGAAGACCCATTGATTTTTAAATCCATCCAATCAAAGGAAAATATTTACAGAAAGTTGTTTATGAGAAGGAAATGTTGGCAATACTACATGCACTAAATAAATAGTGACCTTACCTAATGGGAAGACACTTCAAGGTAAAAATGGATCATGATAGTCTTAAATACATTTTGGAACAAATACTGTATTTCGAAGAGCAGAAAAAATGGGTCACAAAAATGTTGGGTTACGACTTTGAAATCATCTACAAAAAAGGGAAGCTAAATGTTGTTGCAGATGCACTCTCAAGAAAGGACGAGGATGTGGAAGCACTGCTTTGTGCCATTTCTATTATCCAACCCGATTGGATAATCGAAGCAAGGGAGGAATGGAAGAATTACGAAGAAGCATGGACACTCATTCAAAATTTCCAACAAGACCCCAGTACATCTGATACGTTTAGTTGGAAAAATGATTCCCTATGGTACAAAGATCACTTATATATTTTTTAGAATTCCCAACTAAAACAAAATATTCTTTTGGAATTGCACATAGCTCCCTTAGGAGGACACTTTGGATTTTTAAAACTTACCATAGGGTGAAGAAATAATTTTTTTGGGATGGCCTTAAATTTGATATTCAAAATTTTGTGGCGAAATGCTTGGTTTGCCAACAAAATAAAGTTGAGACAATTAAGACCCCAAGTCTGCTACAGCTTTTATACATTCCAAATCATTTTTGGGAGGAGGTTTCAATGGATTTTATCACAGGTTTACCTAAGTCTGAAGGAAAGAGTGTCATCATGGTGGTAGTCGATAAACTTACCAAGTATGCACACTTTTTTGCATTATCTCGTCCATTTAAAGCAAGTACAGTTGCTACTGCATTTATGGAAATAATTCAAAAGCTACATGTAAACCCAAATATTATTATAAGCGATAGAGATCCCATTTTCACTAGAAATTTTTGGACAGAATTATTTTCTTGTTTGGGTACTCAACTAGTTCATATCTCATATTATCATCCTCAATCTGATGGGAAAACTGAGATAGCAAACAAATGTTTGGAAGGATATCTTCGTTTATTTTTATCTGGTAAAAAAACACAATGGTTCAATTAGTTACCTCTGGTTGAATGGTGGTAAACACTTCCTTCCACACTGCAACAAAAATGACCCCATTTATGGCACTTCATGTATATCATTCGTCGTCCATCACGTCATATTTAAGAGAAAAATCTAAGGTTCAAGCAGTGGAATATCACATCGAGCATCAACAACAAGTTCTCTAACTCTTAAAGGATAAGCTAAATTTGGCACAGAAATGAATGAAACAACAGACAGATCAACATCACAACAAGAGAATTTTTTATGTAGGCGACTGGGTATTTTTATGACTACAACCATACAAACAAATGTCCCTCAAGCAAGTTAAGAAGGATAATAAATTATCACCAAAGTACTATGGTCCTTACAAGGTGTTGCAAAAGATTAGTACTATGGCATACAAATTGGAGCTTCTTGCATCTTCCCGAGTGCACCTAGTTTTCCATGTTTCATGCTTAAAGAAGGTTATTGGTCACAAACTTATGGTTCAAACAATATTGCCAGAACTTGATGAGGAAGGAAAAATCATATTGGAACCTGAAGTAGTCACGAAAATAAGAACTTGATAGCTATGAAATCAATCAATTTCAGAGTACCTCATCAATTGGAAGAACTTACCCACTAAAGATCCCACGTGGGAGGATGAGAATTTTATAAAAAAGCATCCAAAACTATTCAAGCGTTGAGGACAACATTTATTTGAAGGAGAGGGGCATGTTATGGCCCTATATTACTTTTGTAGTCCCTTATTGTTGTTAGTGTAGCCCCCTTACTGTTATTGTTGTACCCATGTATTCCCCATATTGTTATTAGTGTGCCCCATAATAGCAGTTAGAAAAACACATCCAGGTGTTATCACTCAGGTTTTCCTTGAAGTTGTGGAAAATGAAAGTATACCCGAGGTAACCACAAACCAACCTTCAGATGCAGAATCTAGCCAATCTGCATCCAGAGAGGGCTCTCTCTTTATAATTTATCTTTGTTCTTAGAAGGTTTTAGGCTAGTTATAGATCCAAGAGTTTGTTTTGAAAAATGGTGGAATCCACAAACTAAGGGCAAGGTTGAAAGTTTTCAGTCCATTGGGCTATGGAGTCAAAGGATGGATTTACTGGATTTCTATTCTACGCACAAGATGGCTTTACAGGGCAAGATAGCTAGACAGAGAACAATCCTTAAAATTTAAAGTGGATGGGATGATCTTGAAGGGATGAAAGGCGGCTAAGAATCTTTCACCATGTTCAAAAGAAAGAAAATGAGATGACTACAAACAAAGAGCAATGAAGAATTCTTTATTATAGTAATCAACAATATTTAAATTAGTAAAGCAAGAGCATTTAAGAATTCATGCTTATAACCAATTTAGAGGAAAACATTAAGAACAATCACATCTGAAATCAGAGTACAATTAAGTAAATTCTGATTCAATCCTTTATGTAAATTATTCAAAAATGGACATAATGATATTATAAACTGATATAAAACTTAAGACAAAGGGTAGAAAGACTTATTGAACTGCAGTCCAACACATGAATCCTGCAAAAAGTCCCGAGCTTCAAATCGTCATCCAGTAAGCCACGAATAAATTTCTCCAAAATGCTTTTATTCCGAAAATCTCAATGTTACAGCAGAGTAATAGAATCCACCCTCAATACTCTCTTTGAGGGTTTATTTATACAAAAAATAATTGAAAAAATCTCACACTAACCTAGCCAATAATCTAGGGTGACTAAAGAGTAATTTACAAATAAACAGGAGACAAATGGTCTCGTAGATAGAATAATAAGTAACTGTTGATGTGATGTTTCCTCATTTTTCTGATGTGCTGGAGGTAAGTGCTGAAATAGGGCTCGGTGCTGTCCCTTGGAGTAATTTCTTTGCTTGTTTGATACTCTTTGTCTTTACGGATACTCTTTAACCTGTTCAACTGATACTCTTTAACCTGTACTCATTTTTATCTTTCACATAATAGTAAAAAGATAAAATTCTCATCCTGAAGATAATTTTCATAGAATTTCCAATAGGTCATTCCACCATTGATTTTCTGGTATTTCGGTTCTTTTAAGTTTCCTCAACGTTTCATCAGCCTCTGTGAGTTTGTAAAAATTAGGCTGATCAGGGAACAAATACCTTATTTCATGTTCAAGATAAAATAAATTCTTCAACCTGTCATATAGATTTCTCCCTGTTGGCAACGTTGCTTCTGGCAAACTGATGGAACAAGCAGTTACGTTCTGAGCATGTATATTTATTTTCTTGACATAGGTTTCTAGTTCCATTATTTGGTCTTCTGAGAGCATTGGACTGGGTAACCCACTGTCCAACAAAATCTGAAATTTTCCTCTGAAAGTATTAATATCAGCCAAAATATCTGAACACTTCCTTTCTAAATTCTGCATAAAATTTCTTTTGATGAAAACTCTTTTTATCATCAAAATAGTGCCGGTTCTGTCTTCAATTCCTAGTACTGCAAGCTGTTGCTTCGTTCGGGTATTCAAAAATTGAATAAGTTGATTGGCCTGCTCAGGTCTAGCTCTTAATTCATCTCTTGTTCTATTTATTTCTTCCTGAGCTACTTTAATCAAGTCATTTTGTTCAAAAATTGCTTGAATAGAGGGCCAAATACTTTTTATTAGCTCAATTATATTACCCCAAAGAATTTCATTTATTTCCTTCAAAGGCTTTTCTAATGAAAGATCTTTTTCTAAAGCCTTAACTAATCTGTCTAACCTTTTAATTTCCCTGGTATTATCAGCAACTGTCTTCTTAGATGTATCATACTTCTGCTCCAAGTTTTCTAACTGCAATTTTGTGGTTTGAAGTTCTGTGACTTTTAATTGTAAACTTTCCATTTGTTTTGTCAACTCATCAGAACTTAAACCAGAAGTGTTTACCTGCGCTGGCTCTGTTTGTTGCTTTGTTGTTGTGGTACCTGTAGTTGTAGTAGCTTCTGTGATGGATGCCTGCTTGGTAGCTTCCTTTTCCTGTAAAGCTTGTTCCAATCCTTTCTCTGTTTCACCTAGTCGCTCAGTCATCTTTAAGAGCAACTCCATTATCTCTTCTTGTGAATTCCCCTTCAAAACTTCTTGGGTCTGGGGGTGCCTTGAGGCTGGCAATTTCAACTGCTTTCTCAGTGCAGCTATGTCATCATCTTTCTTCTTAATTAATGCCTCAATTCTTTTAATATCTTTGGGGTTGTGACCCAAGTTGATGATTATGTCTTCCAGAGACTTTATTTTGTTATCTTTGGCCTGAGAAGAGGCCTTCTCAATTTGCAATTGGGCGCTTGTGTTATTTAAAGAATCTTGCAGCGTTAGGGCTGCCATGGCCTTATTAGTAAGAGTGGAATACACCATTTCCCCAGTTTGTTTATGCATCTCTATCTGGTCTAAAGGATGAATGTCCTTTGCCAGGACCTCAAAATTTGTTCTAATATAATCAGCTGTTGTCATGGGTTTTGGCAACTTTGACTTGAAGTGGCTCATCATCATTTTGCCTTGTGAAATGTCAAATGCTGACATTAACCTTTCCTGATTATGTGGAGCCATTTTCAAATATTGATCATATACCTTCATTCTTAATGGATCATTATTTGCCTTTATATTAATGAAAGTTCTTTTTATATCCCCTGTATCTGTTTTTGGTGGCCTAAAGGAGGATACTTCAGTACTCAACTAATTTTGCAAAGATTTTCCTTTCTGCTCTGTATGGGTCACACTAACAGAACCAGTTAGTTGACTGTCTTCTCTTCCATCATCAAACATCTCATCTATGATTTCCACATCTGGAAGTGGATCTGGTTTATGTTTTTTGGCTTGATGTATTCCCGAGGACTCTTTAGGAGGAGTAGTATCTGGAACCTGCCTTTTCTTTCCTATTTCCATGTTGGATGGAGTTTGTAATTCTGAAACTTCAGGATGTTTTACCTGAGTGGGAGAAACTTGTGTTTGATCAGGCGCTCTAGAGGTTTGAGGTTTCTCTGCCATGACTAAAGTTTCAATGACCTGTATTTCAGGTTCCTTTCCTTTGCCTTTTGACTCTGCTGCAACTGGTGAACTGCCTTCCTGTAAACTCTGCTGTAGATTTGCTGCTGAAGAAGTGCCAATGTGAGGTACCTGCACTTGACCACAAGATTCTAGGTCATACTTCTTCTCAAGATCTTTCATCATTCTGTTCATTTTTTCTTCTTCACTTTCTTCTTCAACTAGTGTTTCTGCCACCCATTCATCTTGATTGGCATATTGTTCTATTTCAGGAATCTTGTGGTGTATGTAAGGGGATGATTTGTTCTTTATTCTCTTTTCACAGATAAAACCAAATGGGTCATAAGGAACCCATCGGAAAGTTCTTTGGAACTTGCAATGGCTTTGTAGTATATTTTATGCTTCTCGCTCGGCCTCCCTAGAGTTGCAGATGAAAGGACCTAATTGACTTTTGATCCTTAGTTGGGCTTTCTTCTTCACACTACAAAAATGGATCACATCTAAATTATTCATTTGCCTGAAATATTCCAAGGCAAAAATTCTCATGGGCACGTATCTTGGCAACTTGAATGGATGTAATTCACATCCATAGATTCTGATGACTGAATGGTTTTGATATAAATACCAATCTCCAACTTTATAAGTCCTTGAAAGTTGCAAGGTTTTCTTGATTTCATTACTGAGCCTTGGAGGAGGGATTCCTGTCAACAAGGTAGTTGCAGGATATACAAAAAGATCAATGAACTCAGTATAGGAATATGGAGAATTATAGGAAGAATGAATTATGGGAGACCAAAATATAACTGACCTAGGGTTTCCCTTGGCATCAAGCTTTTTAACAGGGAAATGGAACTTTTCTGATTGATAAAAGATAATGAGATGATAAATAACTGAGGAATATTTAAAAACTTTCTCATCATCTAGCCTCATGAACTGATCATGGATCTTATTGGCTATGAAGGAGGCAAAGTCATATTTAACTTCAGGAGGTTGCCCAGGAGTAAAGATAGACAGCAAAACCAGGGTTATCTCATCAACATATTCACTGGTGTTGAAACCCAAGACAAAAGATATCATATTTAGGATGAGTCTTCCCAACTTATTGAAATAATAAAAACCATAGGGAGGGGCCCCTTAGGTTGATGTTCAGGCAACATGAAATTCTGGCACATGGACTCCAATTTTTCTGGGGTCAATTTATTAGATTTTTCAATCAATTCTTCCATAGACAAAGGTGCTAGTTCTTGGTCTGGTTCAAAATGTAGCATTGCATTGATAGCCTGGGGAGTAATGGGGAAAAGAACACTCTGGTCAGGGGATATAACAGCTCTCTGAGTGGGATCATAGTTAGAATGGCAATAGTGGATAATTTCTGGGAAATTAATGACTGAGGGGATGAGATATCTCGGGAGATTGGATTCCCACAACCCAATGACATCTTGCCCCTTCGAATAATCATCTCTGCAGCGACAATAACTCAGAAGGGGGCTTTCATCAAAATGCAAGTCTTTAATCTGAAAATCTTTATCTACTAAAGGCAAATATTCTAACTCTCTGTGGGGGGCATTCAATGGAGTCACATTCAGGGCTGCCGGGGCTTCCATTTTGGTTCTTGTGGATTCAAAATGGAAGTTTCTGGGTTTTCTTCACAGGCCGGGCGCGATTTCAATTTTAATGAGGGAAATTGGCACAATTGCAGGTTCGGGGGAACAATTCACAGTTTTAAACCTCAGAGAATGATCTCAGTGATAAGATTTAATCACTAATCCAGTGGAAAACATGTAAAACAGACTTTCTTTTGAAGTTCGAAGCGCTATAGGATAAATACCTGTTCTTGGAGGAAAGCTGGCTTTTAACAGGTATCAGGCGGTAGCACGAGGATGCTTGAACACTGGTTCGGCGGAATTCTGGAGCGAAATTGGATAGAACAGTGAATTCCAGTGAAAATTTGAATTTCGCAGCGGAAAGCACAGTCGTTTTCAAATAATGAAAATAACACAAAAACACGCAAATTTATTTTATTTCCAAAGTCAAAAAAAGGGTTTTTAGTTTTTCGAGGAATGACGTCATTTCAGTACAAGCTAACATGGGGCAGGGGTTGGGTGGTAAGCGGTTAGTCCCCGCACCGCTTATGGACAAGAGTGGTATTAAACGCGGAGGGAGCGATTCCATTGGGCGAGTGACACGTGGCTGGAGTATTATTCCAATACCACCATCCCCCCGCGCGTTAAAGTGCTGACAAGGGACGACTAGCGGGATGAATGTTAGCCATTGATCTGTGGAGGGGTGATCCAAAGGTGGAAGGGACGGGGAGATGGTGGGGCGTTATTGTGCGGGCCCGGCGGGGTTTTAAACGTGATTAACGTTATTAAACATCCCAGGGGGCGTCTAATAGGCGGAAAAGGTTGGTTATTAACTAATTCTGATAATTAATTAATCCCACTGTATAATGGAAATAGGGGTCGCGGTGGGGTTTCGATTGTGGTTGAAGCGTCGGGTGGGATGCCAGGTGGATGGGCCACGGTGGCATAGGAGCTTTTCCGAAGTTTTTTAGTTTGAATTAAAACTTTGGTTTTATTTATATTTTTGTGTTAAACATACATATCATATGTTTAAAGTTTTTCTCATATATGTTTTTATTATATGATAAATTAACCGATATAATTAATTTACCATAGGGGCGGGAGTATTATATAACGATATATTTTAACCAAAGGGGTTGTATAGTGGGTTTTTATTTGAATGCACGGGGAAATAAATACTTTGGCTAAACTTTATAATAGAGGGGTTTTTGGATATTTATATAAAAGGAGTTATATACTTAGGATAAGGCACTTTCACTAGGGATTTAATAACTAGAGTTAAACATTAATATGACAAAGGGACAAGGGAACTCAAAATACTTTGCACATCTAAGAAAGTGACAATTTCTGAAGTAAATTGCAATATCTCATCTTCAACACTTAAACTTAGAATAGTAAGTTATTTTGAGGGATTTTTGTGGAATTTTGCATAATTTTCCTAAGCAAAATGGGATTTTACTTAGGAAAAAGGTTAAAGGTGAATGATTATAATGATGAATTATCTCAAGTACTTAGGTCTTTTTGATCATTAGGTCGAGGGTCCGGTCCCTCCAAAAGTCAAGGAAATGCCTTGAGCCCCTTTGATCTCCAAATACCTTAGTACTTTGGGGGAAATTAGTAAAACTTTTAAGGGGAAAGTGATGAGGGAAGTTAATGATTTTGACTTTGCTTGCTGTGATTTTCCAGTGTATTTCCTGCTTCAGTATTTGTGATGAAAGTAAAGGATCAAAAACATTTAGCAGCATCATTCATCAGATAAAACTTCGCAACACCATCTACCTACCCTATCTACTACTACCATTTTCTCTTCTTTATTAGGGTGCATTTAGACTTGCAAACCCTTTTCAACCTTTTCTTTTTACATGATAAATCTATCTATTTCTACCCTTATTATATCCAAGGGCTCAGATTAAACTGTTGAACACCTTTTATTAACTCTACCTATCTACTTATCTGCCAAGATTAAACTGTTTGGTCAGATATTTATTCTCTAATCTACAACATGAAATTGAAAAATGAATGAGTCAAGTTTAAACAGTTTGACCCTTCATAAATTGTGGCAAAAGTTTGACAAGCTGCACACAATTGCTTTATTACAAAAATGAAATAGTAGTGGCATTTGGATTTGCACACTTTTCTTGGTGTATTTTTTGCTTGGGGTTCATTTCTTTCTCTTTTTTGACCATTTTATTCTTTTTACCCTTTGATTTTTCTTTTAGGGTATACCCTCTTTACATTTTTTAAATTTTTTGATTTTTTGGTTTTTTTCAAGAATATGGAACACCTTTGCTCAAGAAAAAGGTTTGAACATATTCCATAGTTCAATAAGTCAATCATGAAAAATGACACCTATTGGTATAGGAGACTAACACCAGGGATGGATACCAGTTCACCCCAAGATCCACCAGCTCAATACATGCAGGTGTAGGAGGAAAAATAGATAACCCCTTGAGCAAGGAGTGTAGCTCCTAGGAATAGGATCAGGTGTGATTCGACAGGTGAAAGAAGCAGGAAGTGGAAAGATGATCCTTTAAGCACAATAGCTATTAAAGATGAGCAAGATAGGAGAGAAGTAGAAGAAGAGGAGAAGAGAAAGCAAGGTGAGTTGCTTAGGAAGAAATAGGAAGAGGAAGAGGAAAGGAGTAGAATAGAAGGAAAAGCAAAGGAAGACGGGGTATTGGTTCTGTGGGTGGTGGTCCAGGCTCAAGGGAAGGTGGTTGGTTCATAAATTCTATCACATATGCTTTCTGTACACATTCATTTCAAATCATTCTACAGCCCACATTCAATAGTCAATTCTTCAGCTAAACGCACCTTGCCCTCCTACCTCAGTCTCGTCACGACTCCGTACCTTGATCTCCTGATGGTCGGTCAAGTCACTTAATGTGCCTCAACCTTCTTTCGATATAGCCCAACCCATAGTTGACTTACTATTATGATTGTTTAAGGTGGAATAATTGATTTTTTTTGTATTGTCACCAAAGTCATCTACTCTATTAATCCATCTAACATCGATAACTCGACCCTTTCCACCTATAGTTACTCTGAGACTATTTTCGCTTTCAGTCGATACCTCAATAACAAATATGGTTTGTAATAATCTTCCTTCTGGGGTACATAATGATAGCAAAAATACTGGAAGAAGAACAGTTGACTCAAGAGATAGAAGAAGAGTAGGAGGAATAGAATACCATCCAGCCCATGGATCATGATTCAGGTTCTCCAGAATAACCCCCACTCACAAGTTTCCATCTTCCATTTGGATAAATGGGAATCACACTTCCACCTGAGGTTAGAGTCATGGATGTGTGAAATTTCATGTTTGATCAACACAAGAACAGTATTGTGCAGCAGAGCTGAAGATACTTCTCAAATGATCCTCAGAACCCAATCTGTAATGTCCCAAATTTTTGCAAATAAATTGGAACATTAATTTTTGCTCATATTATCTAGGAGATAAATAAAATGGGTAAGGAGACCCATTTGCATAAATAAAATTCCACGTGAAGTGGGAATGGATCCATGGAGTAGCCATTTTTGCACCTCCTAGTATGAAAAGGGGGCAAACACATGAGGATGAAATCATGTTGACCAAGTCAACAGCACAGCACGAGGGTGTAGCTTACTTGGGAAGCCAGTGCAGTTAGAAAGGGAGGAAACTTCTAGAGAAAGGAAACCCTAATAGGGTGGAGTCCATGGCATAGAGACATCATTTGCATATAAGGAGGATGAGGCGGCCATAGAGAGCATCATTGAAGATTTGGACTTAGAGTCTATTTGCAATCTCCAGCTGTTCAGCTGAATTGCAGTGCCTTTGGCACAAGGGATTCTTATTTAGGAGTTCCTCTCCTCTCTTGAGTATCTCAAGGAGGATTGCTCTTCATTTCTCCATATTCAGGCATTTGGCCATAGCCACTTCTTCATCTACAGTGCAGTAACTGGGTTGTGTTGCAGGTGTAGCTGTGGAGGAGATTCCACAACACCATTCCTTGGATCATTTCTCATAGGAAGGCGTTCCTATTCTTTGGGAGGATCGGCAAGAAGGGTTTCTAGAGATGATTTTCATATTTTGGCAGAAGGCCAAGCTTCTCCCACCTTCATCAACGCAGTCCCTTCTATAGACCGCGTTATCTCATAGTTTGTCTACAGTGGGGGTTTGCTCCACCATTTTGGAGGAAGAGATTTCTTGTGTCGGGATCAGCCTTGCACTCAAGGAATCCATTGGAGGAGTTTGTTTCAGTTTGTAGGTCATATTCATTCTCCTCCCGCTATTGTATATTTTGAGTTGCTGCAACTACCCAGCAACTCCGACATTATTGTATTTTCATATTTTGTACATGTATTGCAGCCAATCCTTCTAAGGATTTTGTATCAGTGTTTTAGTAGTGTTTTCAGGGGTTGAGAGCATACTCCCCCTCATTTCTTCAGCTATTATTGTAATATCATTTTATTATCAGTTTACATGTTGCAGTGTCTCCATATGACTGCGCAGTCATAGCTAGGGTTCACATGTGTAGCAGTGTTCTCTTGTAATTTTTCCTTGAGGATTGGTATTGTTTATCTTGAGCATCATTCCCCTCAAGATTTTGTATACATTTGCAGCTGCTATTATTATAATGAGATGGCTATGAGTTCTCCGGCATTTTCAGAAGTTTGAGCAAGTCACTCTTCATGCTTATGTTTTGTATATTGTTGTAGCTCATTCCCTTGAGCAAGATCTTCCTGAAGGAAGAAATATTTACATAGCTTTAGGCAGAGTCTGAATAAGGGCCAGGAAGCCTCCGATTCTCATCCTCTCTTTAGAGGTGAAATAATTAGTAAAATCCCTCTCAGTCCATCTCTGACATAGCCTTGTTAATATTTCCAATAAAGGAACATTTTAGTGGTGCAAAATTTTGTTGATTTCCATTTCGGGACATTACAGTGGTATCAGAGCATCTTTCTTGGCTCAGCCTGTGGCCTTCAAGCCCAAGAAAGAAGAAATCAAGATGATGAAGAGGATGAGCTTGTTCTCATTAGTTTTTAGATTCGGAAAAAACCTCTCCAAAGGGGTTGAGGAGAAAGAAGAAAGAGAGGAGGAAGGACCCTGGACTTCCTATTCTCATCAAGAAAGAGAAAAATTTTGAGCAGGAAGAAGACTCCATTTTCTGATGGAGGAAAGGGGGATAAGCTTACAATGCTTCTTCCTAAATATGCACCAAGCATTCATGGAGATCTCAAGGAGATTAGGAGGGAGACAGATGAAGAATCCCCAAGAGGGTTTGATCCAGAAGCAGAATCTAGATTTGTACATAGTGGGTGTGAGCATTCAGCCACACACTATGAGGGTTAGCGCAGTCATAGTCCCAGCAATCCCATGAGGGAGGTGGAAGAAGAAGAAGTGACCAAGGAAATAAGGCAACATGGTAGATCTTATCCATCACATTTTGATGGTTCACTTGTCAGTTCAGCCAAAGCTTGGGTAGAGCAATTAGACACCTTTTTGCAGTAGCACCAAATTCCGAAAAGTCAAGCTACCAGAGTTGCAGCGCTGCATATGAGAGGTAAGGCCTATGATTGGTGGATCTTTGAATCCTTTCCTTTGAAGAATAATGGCATTACATCTTATGCAAATTTCACTAAGGCATTAGTGAAGAGATTTGATGGGAGTATTCTTGAGACACACATAATGGGTTTTCACAAAGAAGACCAAAAAAAACCCTTGCATGAAAACGCAATGCCTCTTCAGAAAACAATAGAGGAGGCCAAAAATCTAAACCAAAACTTGCTAAAGAAGGAAATTTCATCTCACATCTTGGAGCAAGGGAGCATGGGGTTCTCTTTTCCAAAGGAGGATCCAATCATTGAGAGGTTGCCCACTCATGTTGCAAATATTGAGGTCAACAGCCTGTTAGATCTGGAGTTGATCTAGCACCTCAAGCAGAGGGAAGAGGAGCTCTTGCTCCACCTAGAGAGATGCTTGCATCTTTGCAAGGAAGTCCCCAAGGTATCATGTATGGAGATCAAGGCACATCTCATGTTTTACCTGTGCCATTGTTGAGGAGGTTCGGAACCTTGGAGACACGAGGAGGAAGTA
The DNA here is from genome assembly GCA_034641835.2 of Pinus albicaulis. NCBI lineage: Eukaryota > Viridiplantae > Streptophyta > Pinopsida > Pinales > Pinaceae > Pinus > Pinus albicaulis. The sequence goes on along the minus strand of CM076575.1, from coordinate 1,486,056,711 downwards.
TGGAGAAGGCCTAGCATCATGAGATGAGGAGTACACATCCCTATTCAGATATGGAGGTTGATGCACCTGAGGAGGTGATTGGATTGCACAGTGGAAACATCGAGGGTTATCTCCATTCATCTATTTAGTCATCTCTTGATAATGATGTCTCATTGCATGGAGACATTTTGCAAGAAGTTCCTCAAGATCTCATGTGGGGAGATCAAGGCACAATTCATGTGCCACTATTGGAGAGGTGTGAATCCATGGAGTCACAAGGAGGAGATGGGGAGAAGAACCAGCAGCATGGGTTGGGGAGTACTCACCCATATCCATTTTTGGAGGTTATTACACCAAGGAGGGAGGCTGGATTGCGTAGTCAGGGCATGGACATTAGTGTTCATCCATATGTTCAGTCTTCTCTTGATGGAGATGTCTCACCACATGGAGACATTTCACCCAGGGAGCCACTAGTTCAGCAGAGGAAGATGGTTGCTTCACATTTGGAGGCACCACTCTTTGATTCTATAGAGTTGGGAGCCTTGGGAGAGCTTGAGACAGCAGTGGGAGTTTTGGATGACTCATGATGGAGGGATACATTTCCTCAACCTCATATACACCTACTCTCATTGCAAATTTTGCGTTGTGGCAGAAGCAGCATAGGAAGGACAGCAACCTTCCAATTTGTGACTTGGGTATAGAAGATGTCAAGGAGGAGGACAGCCATATGACAGATGATCTTCATGAGGAGCTACTTGCGCTGTCATTATGGAGGATAGATCCACATTGGAACTCTCGACTATTGGTTGGATGTTCCTATGATTCTTTCACCTACAGGACATCTGGTGATCAGCATGGGAGGAGATGCACCAGCCATATGGATATGGGGGAATCAGCACAGCCACCCCTTTCCCCTTTATGGATGAGAGGAGATTCATCTATGAGTCCCTCAAATGATATGAGCAGAGAACATGGTAAGGGTGTACATTGTTTTCCACATGATCATTTGTATGATATATGTATGCATCCCTTAACCATACATATGCAGGAGAATGCTCCAAGGAGGAGAATACATTTTGCTAGACCTCATGGTTTAGTAAGGGCCATAAGCATGGCTAATGGCCATTATCTTGGAAGACTTGGGGAGGACAGAGATCATGGAGGACATGCTCAACTTTCAGCAGATATCATTTACCTTCCCCAAACTTGTGAGGAGATTGATGCAACACACCGGTGGTTGAGCAGCCACAATTTTTATTAGTCTCTATGGCAGTGGAGCACTAAGTTGCGCTGGTTACACTTGAGGGACCATTTTCCTTCTCATTTGTTACACATGGCAGCAAGCATGATGCTCTTATTTTCTTCCTATGATTCTACTGTTCATGCCTTTATGAGGAGCAGGATTGAGGAGGAGACACATAGAATGGATGTGTCCATTGAGGGAGGAGTCCCTCACATCTTTTGCATTGCATGTTCTAATGGGAACATGAGGAATGGTATGACCACTACAGAAGCAACAATGTTTTATTATGAGGTGAGCCATATGATGGGTATGAAACCATATGAGGATGATTCTGACTCATCACATATGGAGATGTTTGGGCCAGCATGTCTTGCAGCGTTGGGGGAGAGACCTTGAGAGGTCCAGCCTTCTTCTTGCCACTTGATGACAACATTATTGCAGCCCAGGATTATAAGGCACTCTACACTTATCTTAAGTGGAGAGAGGGATAGCGTGGGGTAGACTATATGGTCTACCATGTGCAGATTTTCAGCCCACCTTCTTTGCCAGAGCCAAAGGTGGATGACAGTTTTTCTGAGTTGCCTAGTTGGGAGGTGACTCAATTTGTATGGCACATAGCTTGGGAATGGATGGATCATATGGGGGAGAAAATTTCCATTATATTTCAGACTCCATTCCTCAAGGAGGGACCTATAGACACCACTTGCTATCTTCTTGAGCATTATACCTTACATGATGATGGCTTGACAGCTACTTGCATGCTAAGGAGGAGCATTGTGGAGGATTGGATTGATGAGATATCATCACTTCATTTGGAGGAGATCATAATACAAGGATGATACAGGCAGAGGAGGAGAAGACAAAATCTATCCTTTCACTTGCTTGAGTGCAAGCAATCTTTGGGAGGGGAGGACTGTAATGTCCCAAATTTTTGCAAATAAATTGGAACATTAATTTTTGCTCATATTATCTAGGATATAAATAAAATGGGTAACGAGACCCATTTTCATAAATAAAATTCCACATGAAGTGGGAAGGGATCCATGGAGTAGCCATTTTTGCACCTCCTAGTATGAAAAGGGGGCAAACACATGAGGATGAAATCATGTTGACCAAGTCAACAGCGCAGCACAAGAGGGTGTAGCTTACTTGGGAAGCCAGCGCAGTTAGAAAGGGAGGAAACTTCTAGAGAAAGGAAACCCTAATAGGGTGGGTCCATGGCATAGAGACATCATTTGCATATAAGGAGGATGAGGCAGCCATAGAGAGCATCACTGAAGATTTGGACTTAGAGTCTATTTGCAATCTCCAGTTGTTCAGCTGAATTGCATTGCCCTTGGCACGAGGGATTCCTATTTAGGAGTTCCTCTCCTCTCTTGAGTAGCTCAAGGAGGATTGCTCTTCATTTCTCCATATTCAGGCATTTTGCCATAGCCACTTCTTCATCTACAGTGCAGTCACTCGGTTGTGTTGCAGGTGTAGTTGTGGAGGAGATTCCACAACACCATTCCTTGGATCATTTCTCATAGGAAGGAGTTCCTATTCTTTGGGAGGATCGGCAAGGAGGGTTTCTAGAGCTGATTTGCATATTTTGGCAGAAGGCCAAGCTTCTCCCACCTTAATCGGCGCATTCCCTTCCATAGACTACATTATCTCAAATTTTTTCTGCAGTGGGGGTTTTCTCCGCCATTTTGGAGGAAGAGATTTTTTGTGCCGGGATCAGCCTTGCACTCAAGGAATCCATTGGAGGAGGTTGTTTCAGTTTGCAGTCCATAGTCATTCTCCTCCCTCTATTGTATATTTTTAGTTGCTACAACTACCCAGCAACTCCGGCATTATTGTATTTTCATATTTTGTACATGTATTGCAGCCAATCCTTCTAAGGATTGTGTATCAATGTTTTAGTAGTGTTTTCAGGGGTTGAGAGCATACTCCCCCTCACTTCTTCAGCTATTATTGTAATATAATTTTATTATCAGTTTACATGTTGTAGTGTCTCCATATGACTGCGCAGACATAGCTAGGTTTCACATGTGTAGCATTGTTCTCTTATACTTTTTCCTTGAGGATTGGTATTGTTTATCTTGAGCATCATTCCCCTCAAGATTTTGTATACATTTGCAGCTGCTATTATTGTAATGATATGGCTATGAGTTCTCCAGCATTTTCAGAAGTTTGAGCAAGTCACTCTTCATGCTTATGTTTTGTATATTGCTGTAGCTCATTCCCTTGAGCAAGATCTTCTTGAAGGAATAAATATTTACATAGCTACAGGTAGAGTCTGAGTAAGAGCCAGGAAGCCTCCGGTTCTCATCCTCTCTTTAGAGGTGAAATAAATGGTAAAAGCCCTCTCAGTCCATCTCTAACATAGCCTTGTTGATATTTCCAATAAAGGAACATTTCAGTGGTGAAAAATTCTGTTGATTTCCATTTCGGGACATCACACAGTCTTAGTATCTACAGAGAAGGTGATAATTGCTAATACCAGAAGGAATCCTATGGAAATCATGGCAGAAAGTGTTTCTTTTACTTCAGCAGCGTAATACAACTTTGAATATCTATTGAGTGAGAATGTTATATTGAGGAAAGAACTTGTTGCAGTGAAGAAATAGGAGGAACACCTTGCAGCAGAAAATCAACGGTTATATTTAGACAATTACAACACCAGAAAATGGCAGTCATCCAGGCAAGAGGAATTGGGTCCAATGGAGGACATCATTGCATGATTATATGATGGGATGATACTTCTACAACAAGTGGTGGCTCCTCTCGTTGGCACTGAGAATAAAGCACAAGAGGTAAAAATCCTGAAAGTGGAAAAGAGAGCAGTTGACCAACTTCAGGAATGGGTTGTCAAGTATTTGGATGCTCTGCAACATTTGGAAAGGAAAGAGAGGATTTTCATTGAGATAGATAGAGTTCAATTGAGACTCCACCATCATAACTACATGCGCCTTAGAGAACAATCGATTAGTGCTAATATGGCTTATAATCCATTGCACAACGGTTTCAAGTCTCTAACACATAAACATGGGAGTCCCTCAATAGGATCACTTGAAGAAATCAGAAGCAGGGAAATCATCTTCCAGGAGATCAGGAAATACATAGAACAGATCAAGCAAGCATCAGAACAAGAAATCTTGGATATTACCAAAGACATTATTATGCAATATGCCATTCACCATTCAAAGCTAATATGAAACTCTCATGGCTATGGAATAATTCACAGTCAAGATCCAAGACCATATAGATGAAGGCACTAGAGGTGAAGATGTGTTATGTAGGGTAATTTCCAGTTGATGTCAAAGTCACCTCAAAAAATTTCAAAGCATAGCACACATACATCACAAATGAGCTCTGTGAAGAAGCAAAAAATTTGTCAATTTGATAATACTTTGTCCTATTATCAGTTTTGTCTTATATAGTCATTGTCTTATATGTAATCTGTCTTTTGTAATAAATGGTATGTAATGAAGTCCAAGAGATACATGAATGTAAAAAGACATTTATAGAATATGAATAGTCATAAAAGTTAAATAGTCATGACTAAGATCAAATTCCATTGTCATTAGTTATAAATAGATGCTCATAACTCAAGCTAAGGGCTTGGATTCTTGGAGTCTTGCCTTGGCTTCTCTTGTAATGCATAGGAGATAGATCATTCTTTGGAGAAGAAATTTGTGGCTTCATGTTCCACTAATGGATCTAGTTTATCATTTATGCAACTATGTACTTTGGATATTTCATTCATAATCAGAAGCTCTATGAGCCAATATCTCTCCATATATGTATCTTGGATGCAGTAGGACTATTCTTGTTAGGTTTACACTATATGTTGGTTTAATTACATACTAATACTAATGAACTATTTCGTTACTTAGGTATGATTATTAATGAATAAATGTTGTTATGTTTTCACAATTGTTGTTTATTATGTAGACAAATATGCATGTAATCAACAAGCCTTTCTCTTTGCTACCAGGTCCCCATTTAGGATAGTACTATTACTTTTATAACTAGACACTCGTTCTCCTTTACGAGTTGTGGAATTTCCCGAGTGCACCTTACATTGGGTGCCTCACAAATCTTACATAATTTCTTCCCAAAGAGGTGTTGTGATCTATTGTGTGTGATTGTAACCAAGGCATATCTTTGAAACCTTTCCAACGGTGGTCGGATTGTATATTCAGATGGGACTCCTACACCAAATAGTTCGAGGTTTGATTAGAACTTCACATCGGGAATATCCCTTTACATGTTGATGACATCCAACACCATGAACACTTCCTATATGAAATATCTAAAGGTGAAGGTGCCAAATATTAAAAACATGTTTCACATGGGAATTACCAGTAGAAGTGTGGACATCTTTATTATAAGAGTGTTGTATACATACCATATTTTCATCTGAGACATATAGATGCTTTTGATTGTAACCCCTCAAAAGTTACACCAAAGTATTCTTGAATATTATATTTGTCTTCACATCTATCTGAGGATGGAATGTTGTAAAATTCTTTAATTTTGTGTCCATATTCTCCCACAATCTAGTCCAAAATGCACTAATAAATATTAGGTCCCTATCTAAAACAATGCTCCTTGGTATCCAAAAGTAAACCCAAAACTATACAAACAACAACTTCCCTACTTATTCCCCACATATGGTCCTTTTACGTGGCATCGAAACACACATATTGTTGAACATGTCAACTACCACAAACAAGTAGTTATGTCCCTTCCTGTTGTTGGTAAACCTCCCACAAATTCATGGAAAAATATTTCCCAGGGACAAGTGGATACATATAAGGTACAATATGGACCTTGTCTCCTGTTACTAGGCTTGTTGGTACATCAAAGCACGCACCCTCTTATGAACCTAGCTACGTGTTCTTGCATCTTGGGCCAATATGTGTACCTCTACAAGTTGGCTAATGTCTTCTCTAGACCAACGTTCCCTACAACCTTGGAGGTGTGATTCTCTCCAATCAGTTGCAATCGTTCATCTTTAGGAACACATAACTTACCCATCCTATAGAGAAACACATCCTGTATATGGTAGTCAACTATGTTGTCACCATCGCATGAATTTGGCATTGTAACTGCTAAAACACCTCCTTGAAATATGCATCCTCTTAATGTGCCTCTTTGTATGCATTATGGGTGAATGGATCCATGTGCATTAGAGTTCCCAAAGTTGTGATATTTGATGTGGGTGGAATTAAAGCATGTCAGTCAACTTGTTTATGTTTCCCTTCTTATACTTGATCACTAAATGAAACTATTATAAAAAACCCATCCACTTGTAATGCCAGGTCAACTATAGCTTGCTTTGGGCTTGCAAGTACCGTAGATCCTGGTGATTTGTGTGAATTATTGTCTCCTTTCCCATTAGATAGTGCTTCCACTTCCTTAAAAATTGCACCAAGGAATAGATCTCTTTGTCTTAGGTAGGGTAGTTAATAATTTCCCCATGAAATACTTTAAAATGATAGAATATATGCCTTCCTTCCTGCATCAAAACTACTCCCATAACATACCCACGCACATCTTTCTCCACTTCGAAGGGTTGTTGCAAGTTTGGTAATTCCATAATTGGTGCTTGAATGATATTCTTATTTAGCATCTCAAAGGCCCTTTGTAAACCCTTTCCCCACTAGCAACTCTTACCACTTGATTTTATGGTGTGGAGTGGTACTTGTACCGTTGAAAACGAAGCTATGAATTTCCTTAGGTACCGTGTTGCCCCGAAAAATCTCCTAACCTTAGAAAAATTAGTAGGCATTGGTCATTTCATGATGGCCTCCATCTTGGTAGGATATATATGCAGTTCTCCTCCACCTATCACGTACCCCAGATACACTAAAGACTATTGTGCAAACTCACACTTCTTGATATTTGTGAGCAATCGGTGCTTCTTTAATGTCTCCAACACCTGTGTCAAATGTGAGATGTGCTCCTCCTAGGTAGCAGTATATACTAGTGTATCATCCAAATAGACAATATAAAATGAATCTATAAAAGGGTGCATTATATCATTCATTAACCTCATAAATGTAGATGTTACATTACATAGGCTAAATGGAATGACTAACCACTCATTCAAAACTTACCCAGTTTTTAAAGTGAACTTCCAGGTATCTTCTTCTCTAACTCGAACCTGGTGATATCCAGACTTTAAGTCCAACTTGGTGTAGTATTTCACTTGGTGCAATTAATCCAGCAGATCATCTATCTTTGGCAGGGGGTATCTATTCTTGAGCGTGTTTTTTTTCAACACTTTGTAATCAATATACATCTGCCAAGACCAATCCTTTTTTGGCACTATGAGGATGGGTGACCCACAAGTTGATGTACTCGGTCAAATGATAACATGTTCCAGTAGTTGTTGTAATTGCTTCTTCACCTCACTTGCTTCTATAATAGACTCCCTATACAACCCAATGTTTTGTAATAGTGCGACAACAGTTGTATCTCGTGCTTGACTTTCCTCTTGGGTAGTAACCCTTTAGGCTCTCAGAACACACCTGTGTATGCATGTAGAAGCTTTTCCAGTTGTTTATATTTCTTAGTACACCCCTCCAAAGATGCCTTACTTCTTACCGACTCTTCTATAGAATTATTTTCACATAAAAATAGTAAAACATACTTCTTACTGGAACTAATTAGTTTCTTGTCTTGGTTGGAACTTACGAGGGAAATTTTTACTTGCCTTTGTGTGTGTTGATGGTGAACGATTTTATGTCATTGATGAGCTGGTATTAAGTGGATATCTACATGAATATTGCATACCCCATGTACATGTAAGTACTTTTAAATGTCACTTCACATATGTCAAGGGGAACTACATCTATTTATACTTCACTAATAAAATCAACACTGATAGAAAATCTAATTTTGCATTTTTTTGTTACCTTCCACTTTGCATCATTATTTACCCATCCCAATGGATATGGACTTGGATGATCACAAACTTCCAATCCCAATTCATTGACCATTTTTTATATAATGAGATTCACCTATGATCTTGAGTCAAACAGAGCATCAATGTTTGTCTTCTTAACCTATATCTTTATGTGGCAAAGTTTGGTCATTTGTTTCTCTTCCTATTGTTGAAGGGTATTGATATTCACCTCCTTCTACACTAATATACAGATGATATTCTCATCCACATCAGTGCTTCTTTCAAAATGATTGATCGAATCAATGGTCATGAGATTCTTCATCTTATTATCTTTTTTTTTTGCCTTCAAGTTAAGCTCTAAATGAAACTTCCATCATTTCTCATATATATGACTATCAATATTACAGTGATTGCAATGGTTATTGGGTTATTTACACTGGTTTGTTGTCACTATTATATTTGTATCTTTTCACCCTTACCACTTCTTCTTCCCCTCATTATAAGTGTCTTGGTGCTCCTACTTCGATCCACTTCATTTCCCTTTCTTATGGCCTATGTTATTGAAGTATTGTGCCTGCACGCAAGCCTTTTTCATCAATATGAGCTAAAAAACATCACTTGATTCCACATATGGTTGTGTAGACCCCCCAGATACTTTAGAAGTACATTTGGGTTCTTTAGAGAGATTCCCAGCATTGGGGTCATCTTTCTAAATTTCGTGGTGTATTCCTATACACTCTACCCATGTTTCTGCTTGAAGTAGTGCCACCAGATCCACTAGTCCTCTACATACCTAATAGGGTAAAATTTTGACTTTATGAGGGTTTTAAATTCCTCCCACTTAGTCACTAGAGGATCTCTTTCCAACCTCAATCTCTTTGTGTGGCTTTCCCACCAAGTCAGGGCATGGCCCTCCAATTTCAGTCGCAAAAATTAAATCTTATGATCTTCCTTTATATGATGAACACTAAAATAAACTTCCAATTGTTGAAACAAGTGATATAGCTTCAGAGGATCGATTTAACCATGGTAAAACTTAATATTCACCTTTGCTTCCGTTTTTAATAGGTACTGTGAATGATTCATGGCACTCGAATTGGGTTGATCTCTTTCATATTCGTTCTTTGCCCCTTCTCTATTTCTTCCTATCTCCTGATCTCTCCTTTGATTTTTCATCTACGTTAAAACCCCAGTCTTCTCTAAGTAGCCCAAGCTTATTTCTCAGTGCTAACATGAGGAGATTCACATATCTACAACTTGTGCTTCCAACCATGAAAACCTTTCATCTACAGGATCACGAGGGTTATTCATAGATTTTTTTACCATGAATATGTTTTATATACTCAAAGAAACTTGCTATCATACCAATATTATCCGTTCACTGCCATGGATCTTCTATTGGATAGTTCGCCATAACAAATCTCATAAATTATACTTAAAAATATAAAATCTACAATATGATGGTTTATTTCCCTTTAGATTTCTAGATCTGTAAATCATTATTTATTGCATATGAATGAAAATTATAGTTATGTAGAAAATAGAGTACAACTAAATAAAATATCACAAACCACGCTTTGACATAAGATATAACCTAGGAAACCCTTTCGAGAGAAAATCTAGCTAGAAGGTGAGACCGCTTTGCTCGCTTTCTCTTAATAGAAAATGGATGTGAGTACATAGAAGTAATGCCTATGGATCATGGGCTACTACAGTGCACAAATACTCTTTGTATGATTTTATCTATCCCTCTCAGCTACTCTTCTCGTCTATGGAACAAGAAACACTAGAAAATAACTGAACCCATTTTCATCCTAGTGGCATGATTATAACACAACCCAATAGCCTACTAGTAGTTAGTTTTGACTCCCTCAAATCTTAACCAAAATTAAAATATGGACCCTTCTATATTATTCTTCATAATAGTCACATGGTTGACCCTTATTTCGTGATTTATGGTATTTGACGTGACATCCTCTCAAATTATGGTTGTGTTGAAAACGGGAAGGTCAACTTCCAAGTGGCATAACTTTTGTGAACTCTGATTAAGGTTATTCTTGTGCCTAGAAAGGTCTTTGTTGAGAATATCAAAATAAGGTGTTGCACTAAAGAGGAAAAATTTTACCCCCAAAAAGTGTCATTTCATGCCTCAAAATTATCTTAGAGGTTTTCAAACCCCAATTTTCCAAACTAGAACATGCTGATAAAAATAACCTTGTGAGTTTATTCCTCCATTTTTTCCACTCTGAAAGCATCAAGATGAATGAAAAATAATAAAATGCTCCAATCCAGATAAAAAATGATATACACACTCATTGAAATGACATGTAAAAACTATTTCTGAATTTAACATCAATTTTAATTCATCTTATTATCAAAAATGTATTTAATTTACTAAAATTTTCATTATAATTTAGTCTATACTACCTATATAACTTATTCTTACAATATTGGTATATAAAAAAAATTGTAATTAATTCCCCATTCCTCCTTAAATATCATGTTAGGTCCCTATATTACTAGTTTAGTCCCTTATTGTTGTTAGTATAGCCCCCTTATTGTTATTTTTGTACCCCTGTAACCCCCATACTGTTATTATTGTGCCCTTAGTTTATTATTGTTAGGTCGGCTAGGATTATATTGTGGCCCCATGGACTCCTATATATAGAAGGATCATTTGTATCATTCAGTAATTGTTCATTTATGTAATTTAAAGGAGGTTTCCCCCCTCAAAGTGGCTTATTTCTAAGGCATTGATCTCTCTTTTCTTCTATTTTGGGATCTGGTTTCATAACATTTAGTATCAGAGATTTGGATTCTATGGTTTCACCGCTCCAAACAAGTCATCGTGGTATTTTCGCTATAACGTTTTTTATAAAAAGATTCAGGAGCTCAAATATTTACCACGAGAAGCTGAAACCCTGAGAAAGTTCATGTAAAAATTTCATATTGTGGTTTGCAATATTTTCGGAGATATGATATGTGGAAGTTAGGGTTTTTGCAGGCTCTCGAATTTCATCTAAAAGAGGTGACCTTGGGAAAATCGTCATAAATATCTCTCTTGACATCGGATTGGAATTATGTAAAAATTGGCTGAAATCACACGGACTTCAATTTCCGGTGTATCAATTTCAGATTCGAAGGAGGAAACAGTGACACGTAGCACATCGTACAAGTTTTCTCTACTAAACCTGTCCATAATTAGGTCATTATGGGAGATTGGGCATAACTTTGTCTTGAAGCATCCAAATTAGGTCAGTTCTGTGGCATTCGAAATATGATTCAGAGGGCTAATACAGGACTGCATTTCAGATATTGAAGATCCGAAATCATAAATATAATTCAATTTCAATATCGAGCTCCTAAAAAGCAAGAAAAAAGTGTGTATTTTTTTTCAAATTGCATAAGTCTTGTTTGAAGAACCAGTTTGAAGTGATTCTAAGGGCATATTGAAGCATAGATATCAGTATTGGGTTCTAAAATTCCCCCCGAAAATAATTCAACACCCATTAATCCCTCATAATACTCTACTATGACTCATGAAGATGAAGAAGTGCAACATGATATATCAAAATTACAAGAGCAAGTGCACCAAATTTCACTCTCGCAAAGAGGATCAAAAAATGAAATGGAAGTTTTGAAGAAAGGCGTGGAAGCTAAGATGGATGGTTTGAAGAATGGAATGGAAGATAATATGGATGGTTTGAAGTAAGGCATGGAAGCTAATATGGATGGTTTGAAGAAAGGCGTGGAAGCTAAGATCGATGGTATAGAAGAAAAAATGAAAGAAAACATGGAAGACATGAAGAGTGATCTAATGGAAGGTTTGAAGGAAGGTTTGAAAATTTTGATACAAGAAATGATTCCTATTGCAGAAAATATAGTAGAGGAAACTCATGATGAGAACAAAATAAATTTTAATCTTGATTTCATAAACTTGAACTTTGGATGGAAGACCCACCATATTACAAAGATTGATATGAGGAAATTTCATGGCAAGGATCCCGTAACATGGATACTACATATGGAGAAATATTTTGATCTCAATAATGTGAAGAGATCATAGAGCTATCCCTAGTTGAAGCAGAAGTCATCAAGACAAAGAAAGACAAAGAAAAGGTTCAAGAAAAGTCTAAAGTGGAGCTCCTAAGAGAACAACTTAAGGAAGCCATAGAATAAGCTTGAGAAGATAAACTGGAGTTAGATGACTTTAAACAAGAAAAGAAGGACCTCATAGATTTGAAAAAGGAAGTGAGAAAACAAATTGATTTTTATGATGAAGTTGCAGAAAGTCAAGGAATATGTTGAGAATAACATTACCACTGAGAAGGATGGTGAAACATACCTTGAGGAGAAATAGGTGGTTTTAGTCAGAGAGGAGGAATCTACAAGCCCAAGTCAAAGAGTTAGAAATCCAAATGGAGATGGTGTAGGCAGAATTGAAGAAAAAGGGTTTGAATATGGTTGTAGTGGATGACCCTGCTACTCCTTGAAAGAGGTTAAGACACATTTTTGGCACATTTTGTCTTACGATACTCCATATAATCAGTTAAAATAGCTATGGATAGGTTTTTGGAGGTAAAGAGTGAAAATTTCAAATGCTAGAAAAGTTAGGCAAGTTTGTAGCGTACTCCAGGCTTAAAGCCGATTTTTCACTACGAACTCGCTGAAGAAAATTTTGAGGTGAAATTTCAAGAATATGTTATACCAGGGGTGAGTAACAGCATTTACTTACCTAATTTTTCCTAATGAATACCCTCCAAAATGCAGCAAAGTCAGAAAAGGTGCAAAAATAGCTAAATGGAAAACGCTAAGAAATTGCCTTAAAATGCTCTATTTTTACAGCGAAGTGAAATTTTTATATTTTTGTATCATTTAATGTTTTTAGAGGTATAGATGAGTCATCAAAAGAATTTAATGAGTATCAGTGAAGGCACCTATTTATAAAGGCCACTCAACAAGAAGGTGACATGCCTGCTAGCTCACCATTTGTGCCACCTCATCAACACACAGCACATCTTGAAATTTCGAGCATCATAGCCTGGCAGTTTATCACTAAATAATGGTCATTTCCACCTCAGGAAAATTTGTTTTATTCGATAAGCATCACTATGTAAGGGTTATTTAAAGTTTTTTAATGAAGTTAATAGTGATAGAGTCATTTTAGGTTACAAAATCCTTCTAAATAGAAATATCTCTATTTTTTTTCCATGTAATGAATTCCTTTTTAGAATATATATCTTCAGTAGTTTCGAGGGTCTAGCCTAGGTGGCAGACTTCATGTAAAAGGATTTTAACTCTATAAATAGGGGGATTTCAATGTTAGAGAGGGTTGATCGATATTATGACCTATGCTACTATTGTAAATTTTTTCTGCTCAGTTAATATACAGTTGCAGAAAATATTTTTCAGACCTGAGATTCTTTATGTGCTCTTATGTGTTTCTCTAATTTACCTATTCAATGTCAATTCATCTCACTTCATGCATAATTACTTGGAGTTCTTAAATTATTATGCTCCAACTTACTTTATTCATCTAATTTGTTGTCAAAGTTATTTTTGTAAGAGTTCATATGCCTCAGCTTCCATGAATGATGTTTCTATGTAATTGAATTTCATACTGAATCCATGCCCAATGGTCTCTATCACACATATTTCACCTCCAAAAAACCATCCAAAAATATATATGAGATTTAGCCATCTTAGTTTTTAATATTCATCATTGAATATCATATATTTTCTTAAGAGGGCCCTCTCTGACTAGAAGGGCCAACTTCCCACCCTAAGTGGTTTGAAATAGTTACATCAGATTGACTGTTGAGCAACCCAATTAGTCTCAGTTTGGTGATAAAAGGATCATTATGAATTTTTGTTCATGGCTTTTGGCCTTACGAATGAACTCTATTTTCAAACCCTTCCTTAGCAAAATGTGTGTTAGTATTTTTTAATGATATACTAATCTACAACAGGTCTTGAAAGGATCTTGTTCAACATGTTAACAGGGTGCTCAAACTATTGAAGGAGAAACAATTATATGAAAAAACCTCTAAATTTTTCTTCAAAGTACAAGAGGTGGAATATCTGGGTCATATTGTATCTCAGGATGGTGTTAAGTTAGATCCTAAAAAAATTAAAGCCATTAAGGAATGGAAAAACCCCATAACCATAAAGCAGTTGTGAGGATTTCTCGGGTTAACAGGGTATTATCACAAGTTTGTTAAGAATTATGGGAGAATACTATAGCACCTCTAACAACATTATTGAAGAAAGATGCATTTTCATGGACTCCTGAAGCAACTAAGGCCTTTAAACATCTTAAAGAGGAAATGCGCCAAGCACCGGTCTTATTTGCGCCAGACTTCACAAAAACCTTTATTATGGAATGTGATGCCTCAGGAAATGGAATTGGTGTTGTTTTAATGCAAGAAGGAAGACCCATTGATTTTTAAATCCATCCAATCAAAGGAAAATATTTACAGAAAGTTATTTATGAGAAGGAAATGTTGGCAATACTACATGCACTAAATAAATGGCAACCTTACCTAATGGGAAGACACTTCAAGGTAAAAATTGATCATGATAGTCTTAAATACTTTTTGGAACAAATACTATATTTAGAAGAGCAGAAAAAATGGGTCACAAAAATGTTGGGTTACGACTTTGAAATCATCTACAAAAAAGGGAAGCTAAATGTTGTTGCAGATGCACTGTCAAGAAAGGACGAGGATGTGGAAGCACTGCTTTGTGCCATTTCTATTATCCAACCCGATTGGATAATCGAAGCAAGGGAGGAATGGAAGAATTATGAAGAAGTATGGACACTCATTCAAAAGTTGCAACAAGACCCCAGTACATCTGATACGTTTAGTTGGAAAAATGATTCCTTATGGTACAAAGATCGCTTATATATTTGTCAGAATTCCCAACTAAAACAAAAGATTCTTTTGGAATTGCACACCTCTCCCTTAGGAGGACACTTGGGATTTTTAAAACTTACCACAGGGTGAAGAAATATTTTTTTTGGGATGGCCTTAAATCTGATATTCAAAATTTTATGGCGGAATTTTTGGTTTGCCAGCAAAATAAAGTTGAGACAATTAAGACCTCGAGTCTGCTACAGCCTTTATACATTCCAAATCATTTTTGGGAGGAGGTTTCAATGGATTTTATCACAGGTTTACCTAATTCTGAAGGAAAGAGTGTCATCATGGTGGTAGTCGATAAACTTACCAAGTATGCACACTTTTTTGCATTATCTCGTCCATTTAAAGCGAGTACAGTTGCTACTGCATTTATGGAAATAATTCAAAACCTACATGTAAACCCAAATATTATTATAAGCGATAGAGATCCCATTTTCACTAGAAATTTTTGGACGGAATTATTTTCTTGTTTGGGTACTCAACTAGTTCATATCTCATATTATCATCCTCAATCTGATGGGAAAAATGAGATAGCAAACAAATTTTTGGAAGGATTTCTTCGTTTATTTGTATCTGGTAAAAAAACATAATGGTTCAATTAGTTACCTCTGGCTGAATGGTGGTAAACACTTCCTTCCACACTAGAACAAAAATGACCCCATTTATGGCACTTCATGGATATCATCTGTCATCCATCACATCATATTTAAGAGAAAAATATAAGGTTCAAGCAGTGGAAGATCACATCGAGCATCAACAACAAGTTCTCTAACTCTTAAAGGATAAGCTAAATTTGGCACAGAAATGAATGAAACAACAGACAGATCAACATCACAACAAGAGAATTTTTTATGTAGGCGACTGGGTATTTCTATGACTACATCCATACAAACAAATTTCCCTCGAGCAAGTTAAGAAGGATAATAAATTGTCACCAAAGTACTATGGTCCTTACAAGGTGTTGCAAAATATTGGTACTATGGCATACAAATTGGAGCTTCTTGCATCTTCCCGAGTGCACCTAGTTTTCCATGTTTCATGCTTAAAGAAGGTTATTGGCCACAAACTTATGGTTCAAACAATATTGCGAGAACTTGATGAGGAAGGAAAAATCATATTGGAACCTGAATTAGTCACGAAAATAAGAACTTCAAAGCTATGAAATCGATCAATTTCATAGTACCTCATCAATTGGAAGAACTTACCCACTAAAGATCCCACGTGGGAGGATGATAATTTTATACAAAAGCATCTAGAACTACTCAAGTGTTGAGGACAACATTTTTTTGAAGGAGAGGGGCATGTTATGGCCCTATATTACTTGTGTAGTCCCTTATCGTTGTTAGTGTAGCCCCATTATTGTTATTTTTGTACCCATGTAGTCCCCATATTGTTATTAGTGTGCCCCATAATAGACCACTATTGTTATTATTGTGTTCTTACATTATTATATTTAGGTCATCTAGGATCATATTGTGACCCCATCGACTCCTATATATATAAAGTACCTTTTATCATTTGTGTCATCCAATATTGTTCATTTATGTAATTTAAAGGAGGTTTCCCCCTCGAAGTGGCTGATTTTTAAGTTGTTGATCTCTCTTTTCTTCTATTTTGTGAGTTGTTTTCATAAGAAAGTCCTTGATGAAATTGGCTCCTAAAAGATAGGAATTTCCTCCTATTTTCTTGTGCAATACCCAAGGATGGATCTCTTGAATTCATGCAACCGTTTTACACTCAGCTAGTATACAACTCATGTTACAATGGCCTTGTCATCTCCACTTCAACTCAGGAATTTTAATTCCATGTATGTATTAGCTATTTTGGGTTAATTGATTAGTTAGCTGACAGATATTTGAGCTAGACTATTGTCCCACTACTCAACTAACCTTCAACTAACTCTATGAATAGTTAGAGGTTAGTTAACTTAATACAATAGAAAATGACTAAACTAGATTGCTAAAATTTAGCAATCACGCATGCATAAATGAAATCGAAGCCCCTAACTCAAATTTACTAAGTTAAATGAGTGACAAGAGCCATGTCACACTAGTTAACTGCCTCCGAGTTTTCCTACTGATGTGGAATTTTGATTTACTCAATTTGACCAAGGCTAAAGTCAAATTTATCCTTTCTTGCTACATTTTCTAACACTCCCTCTTAGCAAGAAAGGGATTTTTCACCAACCCTATACTACACCTCTGGAATGTACTGTAGCACTACCTCTCACTATTTTAGTTGCTACTACAACAACCGGAACTAAGAAGAATACAAAAACATTGAATCAACTCTGTCTTTGCAACTATCTACTAGGAAATATGCACTGATGTTGATTTTGCACAGTGCCTCTTACACTTCTATCAACACTCCTTTTTTATCCTCAACATCTGAATTCACCAACTCACACCAATCCTTCTGCTACTGAATAATGTGGGCCCATGTGGTAAGGGTAATGATACATTAGGAGGACAACTCCAGTACTAACACTCCACATCACCCCACCTCACTCCTAGAGGTATAATTGCATGCATAGAAAAATATACCTCTAGCTTGAAGGGATTTTTCACTCTAACTCCAATCTATTTCACTTTCCTAGTAGCTACATGTTTTATAAAGGCTTTCCCCTCAGTGAAAATAGCATCATAGCCTCAATCCTCCAATAATGGTACGAAGATAAGTTCTTCCTTAGCCCAGGTACAAACATAACATCTTTGAGATGAAGAGGGGAGACAAAGGGTCCCTCTTAAAGGTTAGAGTACCAATTCTTGTAGAATTGTACCTCTCATCATCCCCTAATTCAATATGCATCTGGATATTCTTCTCCTCCTGGGTACCAAAAAAATCATTCTTTGTTGTTATATGGTAAGAGGCACCAGAATCTAGGTACCAATCACTCCCTCTTGTTGTGTTGGCCAAGCAAGCAAGGAGGGTGAAATCTAGCTCAAATTGAGAATCCAAGGCATCTCCTCCTACTCTTTATGTTGGCTCCTTGCTAGATTTCCTTTGTGAACACTTTGTTGCATAGTGTCTGAATTCATGGTAGTGAAAAAAAATTATCTTGCTTAGATCCTTATTTTTTCCATTTTTCTGGCTAGACTCAGCCTCACCTTGGGACTTCTTTCCCTTTTCATTCATCCCTTTTCCAACTACAAAAAATTCATCTTCCTCTTATTTGGATGTTACTCCATCTCTTGTATTACTCCTGAATTCTTATTTAACCAAATCAGACAACAACCTTGCCCGATTTGCTAATTTTTCCCTTCCATTCACAAATTCATGGTATTTATGCCAGGATTTTGGAAGGCCTAGTAGAGTTAGGCTCACTGGATCATATTCTACAACATTCACCCCAACCCCTCCAAGCTCATCTCAAACTTGAGTGAATTTAGAGAGACACCATGGAATGGTGTCATTTTTATGCATCCTAATATTTCAAAGTTTGTCTTCAAGGGCCAATTTTTTATGGTCACTGCTATTTTCGAATAGCTTTGTTAGTTCCCTCCACATGGCATATGGAGTTTATTTTTAATGGATATTTGATACCACATGGTCCTTCACACCTTCCAAAAGAATTATCTTGGCCTTTGCAACATCATTATTACACTAGGTTAACTATTGTGCATCCGACTATGGAGGTTTTTCAATATTAGTTTTAACATATTCTAACACACCATTATCAACAAGCACTAATTCCATTTGATCCTTCCAGGATATGAAATTCGAGCTACCCTCCAGGGCATACTCCAATCTCAGTTTGTTGAAAGCCATTCTCCCAATCCTGAAGAAAAATTGTTGCATTGAAGCTGCTAATTCGAAATTCCTGAGGGACAAGTTCAAAATCCTGGTTCTAAATGATTTTTCAGGGCTCTCATACCATGTAGAAATTTGATAGAAATTTAAAATACTCAATATTTCAAACTGAAAAATAAGAGATTTAATTCTACTCTACTTATTTGCGGAATGGAAATCATAATTTAGAACATAGACATGCAACAAGAAAAACCACAAGTACAAATTGATTTCCAAGGGAACCCAACTGGGAAAACCCCCTCAAGCCTCTTTGAATTAATCAGTTGAATAGAGAAACTATTACAATTACTTTCTCTAGCTCTAAGCACCACCTGCAAAAGAATAATTGTTCTCTCCACTAATTGAGGACCTCTGGCTAACACTTAGCCACTTTATGCCTCTATCAGCCTCTTATTTCCTTGCACAATTCTTGAAGAAATTAGCTCCTAAAGATAGGAATTTCCTCATATTCTATTGCGCAATCCATGAGGAAATTAGCTCCTAAAAGATAGTAATTTCCTCTTATTTTCTTGTGCAATTCCCAAGGATGGATCTTCTGACTACATGCAACAAATATACACTTAACTAGTATACAACTCATGTTACACTAGCCTTTTCATCTCCACTTTAGATGAGTAATTCAAATTTCATGCATGCCTTAGCTATTTTGGTTATATTGATCAGTTAACTGAAATATCTTTGAGTTAGATTGTTGTCACTACAATGACCAATGACCAATCTAGTGAAGGAGTCACTACAGGATATCGTGGATCGGTTTGCAGTGCCTAAGGGAACATGCATTCATTGTTTTGGATGTCAGATATCCCCTCATATCATGTCATGGTATGTGACCAATAAGGTGGTCATACAGGAAGCAGCATATCAGTTGGACAAGGGTTTGTCAAGAGTTCTTCACAGGAGGAATAAAAACCCTTGGCCCACCTTCCCTTTGGGGATCAGACTATATGAGTTTAAGAAATACAAGGCAGCAACAGAGGAAATACAAGAGCTAGATCGCTTGCACTTCACAACTAATTATTTTCATAGATGTGACCCCAAGAGAGTGTGAAAGCAACATTTTGAATATTCATCAATGTACACAACATAAGATAAGAAGGTGAAGGACTGATATAATGCAGTTAGAAAAACACATCCAGGGATGGATACCAGTTCACCCCAAGATCCACCAGCTCAATACATGTAGGTGTAGGAGGAAAAATAGGTAACCCCTTGAGCAAGGAGTGTAGCTCCTAGGAATAGGATCAGGTGTGATTCGACAGGTGAAAGAATCAGGAAGTGGAAAGATGATCCTTTAAACACAATAGCTATTAAAGATGAGCAAGATAGGAGAGAAGTAGAAGAAGAGGAGAAGAGAAAGCAAGGTGATTTTCGTAGGAAGAAACAGGAAGAGGAAGAGGAAAGGAGTAGAATAGAAGGAAAAGCAAAGGAAGATGGGGTATTGGTTCTGTGGGTGGTGGTCCAAGCTCAAGGGAAGGTGGTTGGTTCATGCCTTCTATCACATACGCTTTCTATACACATTATTTTCAAATCATTCTACAGCCCACATTCAATAGTCAATTATTTAGCTAAACGCACCTTGCCCTCCTACCTCGGTCTCGTCACGACTCCATACCTTGATCTCCTTATGGTCGGTCAAGTCACTTAACATGCCTCAACATTCTTTCGATGTAGCCCAACCCATATTTGACTTACTATTATGATTGTTTAAGGTGGAATAATTGATTTTTTCTGCATTATCACTGGAATAATCTACTCTATTGATCCATCTCACATTGATAACTCAACCCTTTCCACCTATAGTTACTCTGAGACCATTTTCTCTTTCAGTCGATACCTCAATACCAAATATGGTTTGTAATAATATTCCTTCTGGGGTACATAATGACAGCACAAATACTATAAGAATAACAGTTGACTCAAAAGATAGAAGAAGAGTAGGAGGAATAGAATACCATCCAGCCCATGGATGATGATTCAGGTTCTCCAGAATAACCCCCACTCACAAGTGGCCATCTTCCATTTGGATAAATGGGAATCACACCTCCACCTGAGGTTAGAGTCATGGATGTGTGCAATGTCATGTTTTATCAACAAAAGAAGAGGATTGTGCAGCAGAGCTGAAGATACTTCTCAAATGATCCTCAGAACCCAGTCCTAGTATCTACAGAGAAGGTGATAATTACTAAAACCAGAAGGAATCCTATGGAAATCATGGCAGAAAATTTTGCTTTTACTACAGCAGCACAATACAACTTTGAATATCTATTGATTGCGAATGTTAGATTTAGGAAAGAACTTGTTGCAGTGAATAAATAGGAGGAACACCTTGCAGCAGAAAATCAACAGTTATATTTAGACAATTACAACACCAGAAAATGGCAGTCATCCAGGCAAGAGGAATTGGGTCCAATGGAGGACATCATTGCATGATTATATGATGGGATGATACTTCTACAACAAGTGGTGGCTCATCTCGTTGGCATTGAGAAGAAAGCACAAGAGGTAAAAATCCTGAAAGTGGAAAATAGAGCAGTTGACCAACTTCAGGAATGGGTTGTCAAGTATTTATATGCTCTACAACATTTGGAAAGGAAAGAAAGGATTGTCACCGAGATATATAGAGTTCAATTGAGACTCCACCATCAAAACTACATGCGCCTTAGAGAACAATCGATTAGTAATAATGTTGCTTATAATCCATTGCACAATGGTTTCAAGTCTCTAACACATAAACATGGGAGTCCCGCAATAGGATCACTTGAAGAAATCAGAAGCAGGGAAATCATCTTCCAGGAGATCAGGAAATGCATAGAACAGATCAAGCAAGCATCAGAACAAGAAATCTTGGATATCACCAAAGACACTATTATGCAATATGCCATTCACCATTCAAAGCTAATATGAAACTCTCATGGCTATGGAATAATGCACAGTCAAGATCCAAGACCATATTGATGAAGGCACTAGAGGTGAAGATGTGTTATGTAGGGGAATTTCCAGTTCATGTCAAATTCATCTCAAATAAGTTCAAAGCATAGCACACATACATCACAAATGAGCTCTATGAGGAAGCAAAAAAATTGTCAATTTGATAAGACTTTGTCCTATTATTAGTTTTGTCTTATATAGCCATTGTCTCATATGTAATTGGTCTTTTGTAATAAATGGTATGTAATGAAGTCCAAGAGATACATGAATGTAAAGAGACATTTATATAATATGAATAGTCATAAAAGTTAAATAGTCATGAGGAAGATCAAATTCCATTGTCATTAGTTATAAATAGATGTTCATAACTCAAGCTAAGGGCTTGGATTCTTGGAGTCTTTCCTTGGCTTCTCTTGTAATGAATAGGAGATAGATCATTATTTGGAGAAGCAAGTTGTGGCTTCATGTTCCACTACTGGATCTAGTTTATCATTTATGCAACTATGTAGTTAGGATATTTGATTCATAATCAGAAGCTCTATGAGCCAATATCTCTCCATATATATATCGTGGATGCAATAGGACTATTCGTGTTAGGTTTACACTATATGTTGGTTTAATTACATACTAAGACTAATGAACTATTTTTTTACTTAGGTATGATTATTATTGAATAAATGTTGTTATGTTTTCACAATTGTTGTTTATTATGTAGAATAATATGCATGTAATCAATGAGACTTTCTCTTTGTAACCAGCTCCCCATTTAGGATAGTACTATTACTTTTATAACCAGACGCTCGTTCTCCTTTACCAGTTATGGAATTTCCCCGGTGCACCTTATATTGGGTGCCTCACAAATCTTACATAATTTCTTCCCAAATAGGTGTTGTGATATGTTGTGTGTGATTGTAACCAAGGCATATCTTTGAAACCTTTCTAACGGTGGTCAGATTGTATATTCAGATGGGGCTGCTACACCAAATAGTTCGAGGTCTAATTAGGACTTCACATCGGCAAGATCCCCTTACATGTTGATGACATCCAAAACCATGAACACTTCCTGTATGAAATATCTAAAGGTGAAGGTGCCAAATATTAAAAACATGTTTCACATGGGACTTACCAGTAGAAGTGTGGACATATTTATTATAAGAGTGTTGTATACATACCATATTTTCATCTGAGACATTTAGATGCTTTTTATTGTAACCCCTCAAAAATTACACCAAAGTATTCTTGAATATTATTGTCCTCACATCTATCTGAAGATGAAATGTTGTAAAATTCTTTAATTTTGTGTCCATCTTCTCCCACAATCTAGTCCAAAATGCACTAATAAATATTAGGTCCCTATCTAAAACAATTCTCCTTGGTATCCAAAAGTAAACCCAAAACTATACAAACAACAAGTTCCCTACTTATTCCCCACATATGGTCCTTTTACGTGGCATCGGAACACACATCTTGTTGAACATGTCAACTACCACAAACAAGTAGTTATGTCCCTTCCTGGTTGTTGGTAAACCTCCCACAAAGTCATGGAAAAATATTTCCCAAGGACAAGTGGATACAGATAAGGTACAATATGGACCTTGTCTCCTGTTACTAGGCTTGTTGGTACATCAAATCACGCACCCTCTTATGAACCTAGCTACATGTTCTTGCATCCTGGGCCATTATGTGTACCTCTACAAGTTGGTTATTGTCTTCTCTAGACCAACGTTCCCTGCAACCTTGGAGGTGTGATTCTCTCTAATCAGTTGCAATCGTTCATCTTTAGGAACACATAACTTACCCATGCTATAGAGAAACACATCTTGTATATGGTATTCAACTATGTTGTCACCATCGCATGAATTTGGAATTGTAACTGCTGAAACACCTCCTTGAAATATGCATACTCTTAATGTGACTCTTTGTATGCATCATGGGTGAATGGATCCATGTGCATTAGAGTTCCCAAAGTTGTGATATTTGATGTGGGTGGAACTAAAGCATGTCAGTCAACTTGTTTATGTTTCCCTTCTTATACTTGATCACTAAATGAAACTATTATAAAAAACCCATTCACTTGTAATGCCAAGTCAAATAAAGCTTGCTTTGGGCTTGCAAGTACTGTAGATCTTGGTGATTTGTGTGGATTATTGTCTCCTTTCCCATTAGATAGTGCTTCCACTTCTTTAAAAATTGCACCAAGGCATAGATCTCTTTGTCTTAGGTAGGGTAGTTAATAATTTCCCAATGAAATACTTTAAAATGATAGAATATATGCCTTCCTCCCTGCATCAAAAATACTCCCATAACATACCCACACACATCTTTCTCCACTTCGAAGGGTTGTTGCAAGTTTGGTAATTCCATAATTGGTGCTTGAATGATATTCTTATTTAGCATCTCAAAGGCCCTTTGTAAACCCTTTCCCCACTATAAACTCTTACCACTTGATTTTATGGTGTGGAGTGGTATTTCTACCGTTGAAAATGAAGCTATGAATTTCCTTAGGTTCTGTGTTGCCCCGAAAAATCTCTTAACCTTAGAAACATTAGTAGGCATTGGTCATTTCATGATGGCCTCCATCTTGGTAGGATATATATTCAGTTCTCCTCCACCTATCACGTACCCCAAATACACTAAATACTATTGTGCAAACTCACTCTTCTTGATATTTGTGAGCAATAGGTGCTTCTTTAATGTCTCCAACACCTGTGTCAAATGTGAGATGTGCTCCTCCTAGGTAGCACTATATACAAGTGTATCATCCGAATAGACAATATAAAATGAATCTATAAAAGGGTGCATTATATCATTCATTAACCTAATAAATGTAGATGTTACAATACATAGGCTAAATGGAATGACTAACCACTCATTCAAAACTTACCCGGTTTTTAAAGTGAACTTCCAGGTATCTTCTTCTCTAAATCGAACCTGGTGATATCCAGACTTTAAGTCCAACTTGGTGAAGTATTTCACTTGGTGCAACTAATCCAGAAGATCATCTATCTTGGGCAGGGGTTACCTATTCTTGAGCATGTTTTTTCAACACTTTGTAATCAATATACATCTGCCAAGACCAATCCTTTTTTGACACTATGAGGATGGGTGACCCACAAGTTGTTGTACTTGGTCAAATGACACCATGTTCTAGTAGTTGTTGTAATTTCTTCTTCACCTCACTTGCTTCTATAATAGACTCCCTATACAACCCAATGTTTTGTAATAGTGCGACAATAGTTGTATCTCGTGCTTGACTATCCTCTTGGGTAGTAACCCTTTAGGCTCTCGGAACACATCTGTGTATGCATGTAGAAGCTTTTCCAGTTGTTTCTATTTCTTAGTACACCCCTCCAAAGACACCTTACTTCTTGCCGACTCTTCTATAGAATGATTTTCCCATAAAAATAGTAAAACATACTTCTTACTGGAACTAATTAGTTTCTTGCCTTGGTTGGAACTTACAAGGGAAATTTTTACTTGCCTTTATGTGTGTTGATGGTGAACGATTTTATGTTGTTGATGAGCTGGTATTAAGTGGATCTCTACATGAATATTTCATACCCCATGTACATGTAAGTACTTTTAAATTTCACTTCACATACGTCAAGGGGAACTACATCTATTTATACTTCACCAATAAAATCAGCACTAATAGAAAATCTAATTTTGCATTTTTTTGTTACCTTTCACTTTGCATCATTATTTACCCATCCCAATGGATATGGGCTTGGATGATCACGAACTTCCAATTCCAATTCATTGACCATATTTTATATAATGATATTTTCCTATGATCCTGAGTCAAACAGAGCATCAATGTTTGTCTTCTTAACCTATATCTTTATGTGGCAAAGTTTGGTCATTTGTTTCTCTTCCTATTGTTGAAGGGTATTGATATTCACCTCCTTCTACACTGATGTACAGATGATATTCTCATCCACATTAGAGCTTCTTTCAAACTGATTGATTGAATCAATGGTCATGAGATTCTTCATCTTATTATCTTTCTTTTTTGCCTTCAAGTTAAGCTCTAAATGCAACTTCCATCATTTCTCATATATATGCCTATCAATATTACAGTGATTGTCATGGTTATTGGGTTATTTACATTAGTGTCTTGTGGCTATTATATTTGTATCTTTTCACCCTTACCACTTCTTCTTCCCCTCATTAGAAGTGTCTTGGTGCTCCTACTTCGATCCACTTCATTTCCCTTTTCTTATGACCTATGTTATCGAAGTATTGTGCCTGCACGCAAGCCTTTTTCATCAATATGAGCTAAAAAACATCACTTGCTTCCACATATGGTTGTGTAGACCCCCCAGATAATTTAGAAGTACATTTGGGTTCTTTGGAGAGATACCCAACATTATGGTCATCTTTCTAAATTTTGTGGTGTATTCCTATACACTCTACCCCTATTTCTTCTTGAAGTAGTGCCACCAGATCCACTAGTCCTCTACATACCTAATAGGGTAAAATTTTAACTTTATGAGGGTTAATCCAGATAAAAAATAATATACACACTCATTGAAATAACATGTAAAAACTATTTCTGAATTTAACATCAATTTTAATTCATCTTATTATGAAAAATGTATTTACTTTACTAAAATTTTCATTATAATTTAGTCTATACTACCTATACAACTTATTCTTACAATATTGGTATATAAAAAAATTTGTAATTAATTCCCCATTCCTCCTTAAATATCATGTTAGGTCCCTATATTACTAGTGTAGTCCCTTATTGTTGTTAGTATAGCCCCCTTATTGTTATTGTTGTACCCCTGTAACCCCCATATCGTTATTATTGTGCCCTTAGTTTATTATTGTTAGGTCGGCTAGGATTATATTGTGACCCCATGGACTCCTATATATAGAAGGATCATTTGTATCATCCAAAAATTGTTCATTTATGTAATTTAAAGGAGGTTTCCCCCCTCGAAGTGGCTTATTTCTAAGGCACTGATCTCTCTTTTCTTCTATTTTGGGATCTAGTTTCATAACATTTGGTATCAGAGATTTGGATTTTAGGGTTTCGTCGCTCCAAACAGGTCATCCTGGTATTTTCGCTATAACGTTTTTTATACAAAGATTCAGGAGCTCAAATATTTTCCACACGAAGCTAAAATCCTGAGAAATTTCATTTAAAAATTTCATATCGTGGTTTGCAATATTTTCGAAGATATGATCTGTGGAAGTTAGGGTTTTTGCAGGCTCTCGAATTTCATCTAAAAGAGGTGACCTTGGGAAAATCGTCATAAATATCTATCTGAACATCGGATTGGAATTATGTAAAAATTGGCTGAAATCAATCAGATTTTAGTTTTCGGTGTATCAATTTTAGAGTCGAAGGAGGAAACATTGACACATAGCACGTCGTACAAGTTTTCTCTACTGAACCTGTCCATAATTAGGTCATTGTGGGAGATTGGGCATAACTTTGTCTTGAAGCATCCAAATTAGGTTAGTCCTATGGCATTCGAAATATGATTCAGAGGGCTACTACAGGACTGCATTTCAGATATTGAAGATCCGAAATTATAAAGATAATTTAGTTTCAATATCGAGCTCCTAAAAAGCAAGAAAAAAGTGTGTATTTTTTTTTCAAATTGCATAAGTCTTGTTTGAAGAATCAGTTTGAAGTGATTCCAAGTGCATTTTGAAGCATAGATATCAGTTTTGGGTTCTAAAATACCCCTTGAAAATAATTCAACACGCATTAATCCCTCATAATACTCTACTATGACTCATGAATATGAAGAATTGCAACATGATATATCAAAATTACAAGAGCAAGTGCACCAAATTTCGCTCTCGCAAAGAGGATAAAAAAATGAAACGGAAGTTTTGAAGAAAGGGGTGGAAGCTAAGATGGATGGTTAGAAGAAGGGAATGGAAGCTAATATGGATGGTTTGAAGAAAGGAATGGAAGCTAATATGGATGGTTTGAAGAAAGGCGTGGAAGCTAAGATCGATGGTATAGAAGAAAAAATAAAAGACAACATGGAAGACATGAAGAGTGATCTAATGGAAGGTTTGAAGGAAGGTTTGAAAAGGTTGATACAAGAAATGATTCCTAATGGAGAAAATATGGTAGAGGAAACTCATGATGAGAACAAAATAAATGTTAATCATGATTTCATAAACTCGAACTTTGGATGGAAGACCCACCATATTCGAAAGATTGATATGCGGAAGTTTTATGGCAAGGATCCCGTAACATGGATACTACATATCGAGAAATATTTTGATCTCAATAATGTGAAAAACACACAAAAGTTACATATTGAAACTTTATATTTAGAACAAAATACATTTGTATGGTATCGATGGCTTTTTTCTCGTAAAAAAATTGTCACTTGGTCAACTTTTACAGAGGAAATGATAACACATTATGAGGATACAAAGAGCAACACCTTCTTTATCCAATTGATAAATCTAATACAAAAGGGTTCAGTGGTGGAGCACATTGAAGACTTCGAAAAATTTAATATAAGGGTAACTGATATTCCAAAGGAACACGGGATTGATGTCTTCATAGGCACTTTAAAGGATAACATCCAACATGAGGTTCGTCTTTGTTAACCTGATTCATTGGAGAAGGCATTCAGGTTGGCAAGAAAAATTGAATGTAAAATTATGGCGACAAGGAAGCCTACCACTAACATATATATATATATATATGGAATTTTTTCTACTCCTAGACTTCCACAACCTACAAGGTTAACACCACAACAATTGAAAGAAAAAAGAGAAAAAGGGCTTTGTTACAGTTGTGATAGCAAATACACTAAAGGTCATAAGTGTGTTGAGAAGAAATTATTTTACATAGATTATGAAGAGGAGGAGGAAAATTAACAAGAAACCTCAAAAGAAGAGGATATACACCAGGAACCAACCCTAGAGAAAGAAGAAATGAATATGACCATATCGTGTAATGCATTGGTAGGAATTACCACTCCTCAAACTCTCAATATAGAAGGACATATCAAGAAGAAAAAGGTAATAGTGTTGATTGATTCGGGTAGTACCCATAATTTTATTCATTGTAAGGTAGCCAAGGAATTGAATTGTTTCCTATACCCAACACCAGAATGTCAAGTGATGGTTGCAAATGGAGGAACTATAAATTTCTCTGGAAAATTCTATAATATCAAGCTAACCATGGGGGAATATGTATTGAATAGTCCAATGCTTTCCATTCCAATGGGAGGTGTTGATGTTGTACTAGTATTAAAATGGTTACAATCTTTGGGGATGGTAGCTTTTAATTTTCAAGAACTTTTCCTGAATTTTTTTTTCAAAAGGAAAGGAAGTCAAATTACAGGGTATCGCAGAGAAGTCAGGAAAGATAATAAGCTATAATTTCATGACAAAGCTTATAAAGAAATAACAAGGTGTAATTTCACAATTATGCTCACTAGAATTTCCAATATCAAAATCATCTATTTCTCCATATCTCCAAAAAATCTTGGACAATCATTCCAAGGTGTTTGAAACTCCCAAAGGACTCCCACCTATTTGTGATCATTATCATGTTATTCATTTGATTTCAAGAAGTGTTCCTCCAAACATCAACCCTTACAGATATCCTTATGTCCAAAAGAGTGAAATTGAACGTATGATTGCAGAAATGTTAGAGGTTGGTATAATTCAACCTAGTTAAAGTTCTTTCTTTTCTCCAGTAGTATTGGTGCACAAGAAGGATGGATCATGGCACATGTGCTCGGATTATAGGAAGCTCAATAAGCTCGCTATTAGAGAAAAATTTCCCATTCTTGTGATTGATAAATTAATGGATGAATTACATTGCGAAATTTATTTTACCAAGTTGGATCTTCGTTCTGGATATCATCAAATTAGAATGAAGACTGAATATATTCCGAAAATAGCATTTCGAACTCATGAGGGTCATTATGAATTTTTGGCCATGCCTTTTGGCCTTACCAATGCACCTTATACATTTCAAGGGTTGATGAATTCCAATTTCAAACCCTTTCTTAGAAAAATTGTGTTAGTATTTTTTGATGATATATTAATCTATAGTAGGTCTTGGAAGGGTCATGTTCAACATGTTGACAGGGTGCTCAAACTATTGGAGGAGAAACAATTATATGCAAAAACCTCCAAATGTTTCTTTGGAGTACAAGAGGTGGAATATCTGGATCATATTGTATCTCACGAGGGTTTTAAGGTAGACCCTAACAAAATTTAATCCATTAAGGAATGGAAAGTTCCCATAACCATAAATAATTTGCGAGGATTTCTCAGGTTAACAGGGTATTATCACAAATTTGTTAAGAATTATGGGAGAATAGTAGCACCTCTAACAACTTAATTGAAGAAAGATTCATTTTCATGGACTCCTAAAGCAACTAAGGCCTTTAAAAATCTTAAAGAGGCAATATGCCTAGCACTGGTCTTAGCTATGCCAAACTTCATAAAAACCTTTATTGTGGAATGTGATTCCTCAAGAAATAGAATTGGTGTTGTTTTAATGCAAGAAGGAAGACCTATTACTTTTAAAGTTGTCCAATCAAAGGAAATTATTTACATAGATCTACTTATGAGAAGGAAATTTTGGCAATACTACATGCACTAAAGAAATGGCGACCTTACCTAATGGGAAGAAACTTCAAGGTAAAAACTAATCATGATAGTCTTAAACACTTTTTGGAACAAAGGCTATCTTCAAAAGAGCAGCAAAAATGGGTCACAAAGATGTTGGGTTATGACTTTGAAATCATCTACAAAAAAGGGAAGCTAAATATTGTTGCAAATGCACTCTCAAGAAAGGATGAAGAGGTGGAAGCGCTACTTTGTGTCATTTCTATTATCCAACCAGATTGGATAACCGAAGCAAGGGATGAATGGAAGAAGGACGAAGAAGTGTGGACACTCATTGAAAATTCATAACAAGATCCTAGTACGTCTGATACATTTAGTTAGAAAAAGTATTCATTATGGTACATAGATCACTTATATCTTTTTAAGAATTACCAACTAAAAAAAATATTCTTTTGGAATTGCACACTTCTCCTTTAGGAGGACACTTAGAATTTTTAAAAACTTACCACAGGGTGAAGAAAGAATTTTTTTAGGATGGCCTTAAATCTCATATTCAAAATTTGGTGGTGGAATGTTTGGTTTTCCAGCAAAATAGAGTTGAGACAATTAAGACCTCGGGTCTTTTACAACCTTTATCCATTCCAAGTCAATGTTGGGAGGAGATTTCAATGGATTTTATCACAGATTTACAGTCCGAAGGAAAGAGTGTCATCATGGTGGTAGTTGATAGACTTACTAAGTATGCTCACTTTTGTGCATTATCTCATCCATTTAAAGCAAGTATAGTTGCTACTACATTTATGGAAACAATTGAAAAGCTACATGGAAACCCAAAGATTACTGTAAGCAACAGAGATCCCATTTTTACTTGAAATTTTTGGATGGAATTATTTTCTTGTTTGGGTACTCTACTAGCTCATAGCTCATCTTATCATCCACAATTTGATGGTCAAACTGGGATAGTGACAAATTTTTGGAAGGATATCTTCGTTGTTTTTTATCTGATAAACAAACACAATGGGTCAAGTGGTTACCTTTGGCTGAATGGTGGTATAACACTCCCTTCCGTAATGCAGCAAAAAAGACCTCATTTATGGCACTTTATGGGTATCATCCACCGTCCATCACATCGTCTTTAAGAGAAAAATATAAGGTTAAAACAGTGGAATATCACATCGAGCATCAACAACAAGTTCTCCAACTATTAAAGGATAACCTAAATTTGGCACAAAATCAAATGAAACAATAGTAAGATCAACATCGCAGCAAGAGAAGTTTTGATGTAGGAGACTGGGTATTTTTATGGCTACAACCATACAAACAAATGTCCCTCAAGCAAGCTAAGAAGGATAATAAATTATCACCAAAGTAATATGGTCCTTACAAGGTGTTGCAAAATATTGGTACTATGACATACAAATTATAGCTTATTGCATCTTCACGAGTGCATCCAGTTTTCCATGTTTCATGCTTAAAGAAGGTTATAGATGACAAACTTCCTATTCAAACAATATTGCCAGAACTTGATGAGGAAGGAAAAATCATATTGGAACCTGAAGCAGTCACGGAAACAAGAACTCGATATTTACGAAATCGATCAATTTCAGAGTATCTCGTCAAGTGGAAGAACTTGCCCACTGAATATTCTACATGGGAGGATGGCAATTTTATATAGAAGCATCCAGAGCTACTCAAGCGTTGAGGACAACACTTTTTTGAAGGAGAGGGGAATGTTAAGTCCCTATATTACTAGTGTATTCCATTATTGTTGTTAGTGTAGCCCTCTTATTGTTATTGTTGTACCCATTGTTATTGTTGTACCCTTGTAACCCCCATATTGTTATTATTGTGCCCTTACATTACTATAGTTATGTCAGCTAGGATTATATTGTGACCCATCGTACTCCTATATATAGAAGGAGGTTTTGTCCTTTGTATCATCCAAGAATTGTTCATTTATGTAATATAAAGGAGGTTGCCCCCCTCAAAGTGATTTATTTCTAAGGCGTTGATCTCCCTTTTCTTCTATTTAAGGAGTTGGTTTCATAACATCTCACCTTTTATATTTAATAACATTTTATAATATTAATTATCTCATAACATTTTATTTTAATGATTATAAATTAAAGAAAAATATTTATTTATATACAAAAAAAATCTAATAAACTTGAAACAAATGGGTGTGAAAGATAATTACTCTCTCATTCACATAATCAGTTATCATCAATTATGTAACATACATATATGTGTAACATATAAAAAAGGTAATTCTCAACCAAATTTAATAGGAAATTATTAAAAAAAAAATGTCCAACCATATTTAACATTTAAGACAAACTTTAAAGAAAAATTTAAAGATAATATCATGGAAATAATAAAAAAATATTCCTAGTAACTTTAAAATTGTATTTTCCTTTTTAAGATTTAATAATTTGATTTTCAAATTTTCTAACTGCATTTTCCTTTTCTCATCTTTTGTTTTGAGGGTCTGGTCAAAAAACTAATTTTGAATGTTTTACATGTTATATGTCCCTAACTTATTTTTTTAATTTCGGATTTATTTAATAATTTAATTTTGAAAATTTTACATATTTTATATTTATAAATTATAATGAAAAAAAAAACTTTAATTGTTAATTTATATAATTTATTTAGTATTTTATTTTAATTAATTTTTCTTAAAATTTAAAAAAAAAAAGAGTTTGATGGCTACTATTGAATGTATTTGAGAAACTTTTAGAGTATCTATAAAATCTTGATATATAGAATCTTGAAATATAGAGAAGAAAAAATACAATGCTAAAAGGATTAGAAAGTTAAAACTTGTTAAAATATTGGAGAATTCTTAACAAAAATATTTTCTTCTAACTTTAAAGAAATGTCTTCTTATCACTCATATTACATTACATTTTTCACGCACTTATAGTTGTCAAGTGTTGCATTGCCTACGGATTCGTGACCTTGGCCTCCTGTTGAGGGCTCCTTCCCCGTTCTCTCTTCTTTCTCCCCTGTGTCCCCTTTTCTCTTACTCTCCAGCTTGTCTCCTTTCCATTGTCTAGACGGACAGCCTTATGGTTGCGTCGGCCCTTGTTAGTTACTTAGATGTTGATATTGCAGCCTTCAATTCTCTGGTTTTAGTTGCACCTAAGTTTCAGAAGCAGGGTCTTTCTCGCTTTGTTAAAAAAGCAGATGAAATCCCTAAGATCACCATCAGTACCCTGACTTTCTCTATAGATCTACAGCTCGCAGACAGGGGCCTTATTGGCCAGTTCAGTTATTAGACAGCCTTATGGCATTTATTGTACAGCCTTATGGTCGTGTCAGCCTTCATCTTGCTCAGTTCGTGCCTGGAAATAAAATAATTGGAAACCGCTTATTCAAGGAGAGGTTATGTCGACATTCTATGGGAAGGAATTCTTCACCTTCTTTTTCAAAAACAGGTTGGAAAAATATTTGGTTTTCAGGAGTGTCCCATACTTCATGGGAACACAGGGGTTGTATTTTGATAGGTGGAGTCCTAACTTCAATCTGGACTGCGATGTTCCCTCTTTGGTACTAGTATGGGTAAAGCTCCCATATCTCTTGCTCCATTTTTGGAATGATGCAACCTTCCGCCTGATAGGGAACTCTCTAGGAAATATATCGATTTTGTTAGGTCAAAGGATGGTTTATTCTCTTGTGCAAGTATTTGCATGGAGGCAGACCTTGAAAAGGGGCTTTCGGTTGTTGTTAATCTTTGTATGTACACTTGGGCTCATGTCCAAGAGGTGAACAGTTTCCATTTAAATGCAAGTTGTCATGAATATGGGCACTTTGCTAAAAGTTTCCCATAGCATCAGGACTCTTCTGACCAGCCAAGGGAAGCAAATGAATAATGGAAGCAAACCAAGAGGGAAAAAATGAATAACAAACAAAATAATGGGTCAGTCAAAACCTCCAACTCAGCGCCTCAGAAAGAAGTCCCAAACCAAAGTGAACCTATTCCCACTCACGAGGTGGAAACCCAGGAAAATGAAGTTGGAATAGATAAGAAGGAGTTCGATGCATTGGCCTCTGTCCAAGAAGAGGGGGGGTCTACTACGGGAATTAGTTGTGTAGATGCTACTCTTCTTTCCTCGAATTCAAAACTACAAAAATAATTTCCCACAAGCCTAGAAGTAATTAGTGATGCATAAGACAAAACAGATGAAGAGGAATAAGAAGAAGGGTTCTTATCCTCCAAATAAATAACGGTAACAACATAATCTGCAAGCTCAGCCGACAAAAAATCATAGGGCGCAATACTCAGGGACATGGATAGAAAGATAAGAAGATCAGGACAAAAAACAAACAAATAAAAAGGAAAGAAAAAAAAAAAGAGAATGACAAGGAGTTTGGTTTTCAACGCACTATTCCTCACCAGTTAGTCGATTTGGGGAACAAAGGAGGAAAAAAGGGAAGTGCATCAGGCCCTGGAAAAGGGACACCAAATATAAAAAGTAATTAATGAATATTATCTCTTGGAATTGTAGGAGTCCTAGTTCTATAAAACAAATAATGGAAGTAAAATATCTAATAAAAAAGGAAAGACCAGTAGTCACCCTACTCCAAGAGACGAAGTTGAACGAGACTGAAATCTCCTCTATTCATTCCTCTCTTTGGGGTGTTATCAACATGGAAGCAAATATTTTGACAGGTGCTTCGAGAATCCTCTTCACATTGCAGAAACCTATAAAATTACAACTTGTAAGTTCTTTAAAAAACATTCATTGAATTGCAACTTCTTTTAAGATTTTAGAGTTGCAACAAACTTTCTTTGTGATCAATATATATATATATATATATATACACATACTTTAGAGAGAAAGAATAATTTTGGAAGTATTTAATGGAGTTAAAACACTATGAATATGGGCGTAACTATATTCTGGGAGGAGATTTCAATACCACCATGGGACAAAACGAGAAGAGGGGAGGCTCTACTCTTAGGGATGCTTCCCAATAAAATATGGAGAACTTGATACTCAACCTCAACCTCTTTGATGTTAAGCCTCTTAAATTCCCCTATACCTGGAATAAAAAACGCTTTTGGCTGGGATAAATTGAAACTCGTCTTCACTACTTCCTTGCCTCTAACTGCCTGCTAATGATGAATCCTTTCCTGAAATCCCATATTCTTCCTTGGTGTGGCTCGTATCATCGCCCAATCATCCTTCTTGTCTTAACTTAACTCAATCTCGGGAATATCCCCTTTCGGTTCTTCCCTCTTTGATTTGGATCGCCTGGTTTCTCTGATATGGTTTCTCTTTCTTGGTCAGTTTGGGTTAAGGGCAGACCAATCTCTATTTGGGAATTCAAAATAAAAAAGTATAAAAGGAGATATTAAAAAGTGGTTAAAATAAAACAAATCAGAAAGGAAATATGCAATAAAGGATATGGAAAACCACCTTGCCACAATCCAAGGTCAAATGGAGACGGCCACGATCAATTTGACGGACTTCCAAAAAGAAGTTGAGACCTTCAAGGCTCTTCACGACTACCTCAGAAGAGAAGAAGAGTACTAGAGACTAAAGTCTAGAAACAATTGGCTAAAATCTGCGAGAACGAAACACAAAGGTCTTTCATAAGAATGTGAAGTTTAGAGAAAGCAAGAACAATATATCTCAAATCCATCATGAGGGACAGACTCTATTAAATCTATAATAAATTAAGGGAGTTGCGTTGGACCATTTCAATATCATCTACCAAAAATACCCTCAAAGAGATCTAGACTATGAGGAATTTTTCTTGGAGAACGTCCTTGCTTTGGTTTCTCTTGAAATGATTGAGTTGTTGGCCTCCCCTACGACAACAGACGAGATCCAATCAATTTTTTTCTCCGATTCACCTGAAAAAATATCCAGGCCTGAATGGCTTCTCTACCAATTTCTACCAAAACTTCTAGGAATTAATCTGCAAATACATGTGTTGTATAATAGGATACTCCTTCAAAAAAATTATAATGGGGGGAGGAATCAATTCTTCCTTTTTAGCCTTAATCCCTAAGGAATCTTTCCCCTCCACCTTTGTTATAATTCATCTCATTTATCTTTGTAATGTCTCGTATAAAGTCATCTCGAAGTTGTTGTCCTCCAAACTCGAAAATATTCTTCCTATTTTGATCTCTATCAATCAGGGGGGAATTTGTGCCTGGACATCAAATTTTTGATAATATAATTTTGCTCCAGGAGGCTATTGATTCTAGATGGAAAAGAGGAGACCAAGGAATGGTAATAAATTTGGATATGGAGAATTCTTTTGATAGGGTCTGACATGGCTTCCTACTGAAAGTCATGAGGAGGATGGGTTTTGATGCTACCTTTATAAAATGGGTGCTATGTGCATCTCTTCTCCTTGGATAGCTCCCCTAGTCAATTGTAGGATTGAGGAATTCTTCAAATCCTCCAAGGGGTTGCGTCAGGGGTGCCCTCTCTCCCCTTTCCTCTATATTATTATGGTAGACTTGCTAATCAAATCATTGGAAGTTGATCACCAATATCAACATCTTCCGGGGATCAGATATAAAGAAGGGATCAGGAGTATAAACCATGGTCAATTTGTATATGACATCATCTTACTAGGAGGGGCCTCTTCTATGATTGAAAGACGCTTCAAAATTAATCTGGATAAGTTTCACAAATCCTCAGGAGGGGCCACAAATGACATCAAAATCCATGATTATACGTGGAATATCTCCCCCCTAAAAAGCAAAAAAGATAGAAGAAATTATGGGATGCAAAACAGTCATGGATTGGAAATATTTTAACTACCATGGAGTCCCAATATTCTTAAGAAGAGTGTCTCCTCATGCGTGAAAAAGGGTTCTAGACAAAATTAATTTGAAAATAGTGAATTGGGGAGGCATATTGCTAAATAATGTGGGGAGGCAAATCCTGGCGAAATTCGTGTTGTCTTCCATCCCACTCTATGTAATATTCCAAATTTTCCATCAGCTAATTGGAATATTAGAGTTCTTAATTTTCTTATTTAGTTAAGTAAATAAAAGGGTGGAGGGACCCATAAACCCAGTAGGTGAATAAAATCCACTTCTATAATGTGAATGTGGGTTAGTTGAGTAGTGGAGTAGTGGAGCAGCATAATAATGAAGAAAGAGTGGAGGTCATGGAGCAATAATGAGGAAGATGATGGAGATAGTGAAGGAAAAAATGCAAGATGATGGAGATAGTGGAGGAGTGATTGCAGAGATGATGGAGATAGTGGAGAAATAAATGCACACATGATGGAGGAAGTGGAGAGTAATTGCAGCAGTGATGGAGATCATGGAGAACAACATAGTCTTTATGGAGGCTAGTGGCTACATGTGCAATGCAGTTATGAGGTGGGCCAAGGCTAGGGGAGGCTCACAACCATAAAATGAAGATGAGGGCAGCAAAGGAAGGGATTCTGGATTTTTATTATTGAGTGGCGTAATACATTTCTTTGCACGCTTCAGCTGTTTAGATAAGTTTGATGTGTTGTTTAGCACCAGGTGTTCCCAAGTGGAAATCCCACCCTTACCCATGGGGGACTTTGAGTGCCTACTCTGGGAAGGTTTTATTGGGCAGCATTCATCATCCGGCAATCAATGCCACTTTCAACCACTCTCATCTACACTTCCAGCTACAGGAATTACGCATTCCTGAACTTGGGTTTGAGATTTGGAAGGTTGTTCTCAGTACTTCAACTGAGAAACCTGTGGAGGGATCATCCCTTCACACTGTGGATCCATTGCACTCTTCCAGGAGCTTCATTGTCATATCTGGCATCAGGCCATCCATCTATTCTCCTATGCGGTAATTCTGCAGTGAGGGTTTCAGGAGAAGAGGAAGTTCCAAGCAACTCAGCTTGGAATCTTGTGAGGGATTAATCCTTCACTCTGGGGATTACTTCAACATCCTGGGATCAGCATTGTATTATCTATCATTAGGTTGCATCATCATCCCTCCTAGACAATGCAATGTTTCCTAGCAGTTGTGCATGCAGCAACTGCATATTCAGTGGAGGAGCTAGATCTCAAGTTTTGATCTTGGGAATCAGGAGAAGGGACCAGCCCTTCAGTTACTAAGCTAATTGGGTGTGATTGCAGCTGATAGATCATTTTGTTAGCCCCATATCAATAGTTTTCTCCAGAGAGTGCGTAACTCAGCCAGCAAGGGTACAGTTTGCAACCCAAAAAGGGTCGAAATTCCAAACTCAAAATATGGCCAAACCATTTCTGGGTTTTTATAGGTTTTTCGAGTAAAGCCCGTGGTTAAAATCTCGGATCTTTGTTAGTACTCTAGCAGCCTAACACATATAGATCTTATTCCCAGCAACAGTATTTTCTAGCAACAATAGTTTATATCTTCCAGTGCTAAGTTTCATTAGTGTATTTCAGCCATATTGTGGCTTGAGTGCATTCCTTTTGGAGCATTGTGTACTTACATTGTTGTTGATACATAATGATATGGCTCAGTTGTTTTTGCTAATATTTTAATGTCTTGATATTATATTCTGGAATTTCCAGCATTTTACAGTTTTGTGCTTACATTTTGGTTATTGCCTTGAATGAAATGTTATAAATGTTCTAAATTCCTGTCATTCCCATTTTTGGATATTACAGTTGTATCAAAGCATGATCTTTGGCTCAGCTTGTGGCCATTTCATGACATTAGAAGAATAAAAAGAAGAATTAGAAAGAGAAGACGTCTAAAATGGCAGAAGGATTGAGTTTTTCCACACTTCTCTTCAGATCTATTCAGGATCTCACCTTGGAGATCAAAGAAATGAGAAGGAAAAGGCAAAAGGAAACCTCAAGAGGGTTTTAGAATGGAGAAGGTTCGAGCACTTCCTATCATCAGTATAAGCAACCAGCGGTGCAAAAACTTCCACAATGCCCTACTATGCCCACTTTCCTTGCAGAAGGAAATGAATGGCATGGAGATGGAGGATATTTGGAGCATGAGACTCTGATTGATTATCTTGCAGAGTAAAAATCTCAATCTAGAGCATTCAAAGAGTATCTGACTTTCCAACAGTTTTTCCAGATTAAAGAGAGTCGGAGACCCCGCAGCAACAATAGAAGAAGAAGGCATATGCAGAATAGATTCTTTCTGCCTACATTTGATGGGTCATCCAAAATCACGGAAAAGGCTCAGATGGATAAGTTAAATGATTTCTTCCAGCTACACACAGTAGCGGAAAAGGAATTCATTGATATTGCAACACTTCACCTCGAGGGTGAAGCAAATGATTGGTGGTTCGGCAGATTGAAACATGTAAGAGTGACTGTTTATGCAGAGTTCACTCAAAGGTTGGTAAAGAGGTTTGACAGAAGAAAACCAGAGGCACTTTCCATTGAGACATTTTCTAACATTGGTGAGGAAGTATATGAGGATAAAAAGGAAGATGTCAGTGATGATAATCCGAGAGAAGAGCAACTACCACCACCACCAGCTGTAGTAGAGGTACTTGCTTCAGTGAGAGGAGCACTTGCATTTTGGCAAGATGTTCCCAAGACTTCAACATTGAGAGTCCAAGGCATGATTCAGGAGGTGCATGAGGAAGAGTAAGTAGATACCTGCATTGGTGCAGTAGTAGAGGAGCAGCCACCACCATCACCATCAGTTGGAGAAGCAATTGCACCAGTTGGAGGAACTCTTGTAGCTTTGCAAGATGTTCCCAATCATCAGCTGATCCAAGGTATGCAAACATTTCCACCCCAGATTTTTTTAGCGCATCATCTTGATATTTATGGGTTCATGCCATCAGGGAAATTGCATGACTGAGGGTTACAGCACATTGTTGATTTGGAGCAGCGGACTATCACTGTGCAAAGGACCCTTGACTGGTTCAAGGAGAATATGTATAGTTATCCCAGTTTGACATTGTTGAGCTACACACAACACTTTGTGTTGGAGTGTGGAGATTCTGAGAATGGGATCATCACAATCCTAATGCAAGGAAGCTATACAATAGCTTTCAAGAACCAGAAGTTACTATCGCATGAGTTGTCGTATTTTATTTACAACAAAGAGATATTGGCCATTATGCATGCATTTGTCAAACGGTGGATCAGTACAATGCAGGACTATGAGTTCAGAATTGTGTATGGAGAGGGCTATGAGACAGAAGATGCACTATCATGGAGATCAGCAGCATTATCACTGAGGAGAAATGATGATTTGAGGGCCCATTTATTATTTGAGCATTCTGATGACCGCTTCACTTATGAAGCATTGTTTGGGAAGATGGTAGATGGTAGACATCATTTAATGGATAACATCTTCCATTATCAGGACAGAGCCTTCTTGATGAGTACCTCACATATCAAAGAGAAGTTTCTGCATGCAACATATTCAGAACCTCATATGTTCTACCAGGCCATCGATGAGAGGTTCTCATGGAGAGACCTCAAGTGATCCGGATTTATGCAGGAACGCAACAGAATAAATACATAACCATAAAGATAGAGATGCAGCGGAAATAACACTTCATTTCATTAATATCAAAGAACTGAAACTTGCTTACAGACAGAATGGAAATAAAACTAGCTAGGGCACTGGTAGCTATCTCTGAGAAGAGATGTGGCGGCTACAGGCCTCTGAACTGCTTTACAATGAGGCGCGAGGGCCTATTTATTATTGAGAAACAATGGAGAACCCTAAACATCCCAAAAACCTAACCCTAGGAGATGAAGCGCCAAAATATGGGCCCCGTTTGGGTAAATTGGTGTTTCAACTTCCCAGGGACGTAACTTTGGCATACTATCTCCGTTTGACGCATATGATACATCATTAGAAAGCTCTATCTGAGGACTACAGCTGTCGAGACAAATTTTATCAGAAAATTTGCTGGCGCTTTCATACCCAAAAAACGTCGTTTAGGGCCTCAAAACGGCTCAGGAAGTTCAGGACCCGAAAAACTGCTAAAAATAGTAAGTTATGCCGAAACTGAAAAACTGAAAGAGACAATGGTGGGGGTCCAAGTGGAATAGGTGGGTGGCCACCAATATCCACCTGGATCATCAAGGAGGATGCACTTTGACATATCATGGAGTGCAAATATTTTCATCATATTATGGAGGATGGTATTGTCGATATTGATCCGTTTTCGAGGTATGCACATTGCTTCGACATTTTCACACAGTACAGCTCTTCACCCATGACCGGATTATCTTTCCGGGTTGTCTTCATGCTTCATGGTCTTCCCAAGGCCATAGATAGTGATGGGGATAGATATTGTATGAAAAATTTTTGGTGGGATCTTCTCCATTGGGTGGATACCGAGGTGGTGCATGATATGAGTCATCACCCACAGTTGGATGGATGGATGGAATTAATGAGCAAATGGTTGGAAAGCTACTTGCAAATCTATGACATAGGGCAGCAAGAAGCATGGTTGTGTTGGCTGCTCCTGGGTGAGTATGGTTACCACCCAACATTTTAGATTGGTATGTTCCATGCCTTGCATAGTACTGAGGTGATGCGGAAACAGGAGGCATGGTTGTGCTCACTACTCTTGGTAGAGTATAGCCAAGGCATTGAATTTTATATGTCCATTGGTATATCATTGTTTCCTACCTTGCAGAGTAGTGATGAGATGCAGCAGTTGTAGGCATGGTTGTGATGGTTACTCTTGGGAGAGTATGGCCACCATATGACATTCCACATGTCAATTGGGATTTCATTGTTTTATACTTGGTATGATGATGATGTGATGTGGCGGCAAGGGGCATTGTTGCAGTGGCTTCTATTGAGAGAGTATGACTACCATACTTGGTATGATGATGATGTGGTATGGAAGTAAGAGGCATTGTTGCATTGGCTGCTATTGGGAGAGTATGGTTCGACATTTCACATGTCAATCCATATGTCTCTATTTCCTACTTTTCACAGTGTTGAGATGATTCTCAGAGCAAGCAAGGCAACCAAGGCCAAGGATTGGAGCATGGAGAGACACAACCTACTCCATGTAGCATGGGTTGGAGAGACAGTTTATGAGTTGGTACTTTCCACTTGGTGAAGGAACCACTACACTTCACATATCTCATGCAGGGAAGAGGCTCTTGGACAGCAGATGGTTGCCACTTGGGGACTCATTGATGAGGAGAGGCATCTAGATACATAGTTGGAGGCCATTTTAGACATTCTAGAGAGGCAGCTATGGAGCTGGGAATTCATAACACATTGGAGCATATGGGGAAACCTCATATGAGGATTCCACTTGGGAGGGAGATGGATTTCTGCAGCATCCATTTTTAAAGTTACTTGAGGACAAGCAACATTTTGGAAGGGAGGATTGTAATATTCCAAATGTTCCATCAGCTAATTGGAATATTAGAGTTCTTACTTTTCTTATTTAGTTAAGTAAATAAAAGGGTGGAGAGACCCATAAACCTAGTAGATGAATAAAATCCACTTCTATATTGTGAATGTGGGTTAGTTGAGTAGTGGAGTAGCATTATGGAGTAGTGGAGTAGCATAATAATGAAGAAAGAGTTGAGGTCATGGAGCAATAATGAGGAAGATGATGGAGATAGTGAAGGAATATATACAAGATGATGGAGATAGTGGAGGAGTGATTGCAGATATGATGGAGATAGTGGAGAAATAAATGCACACATGATGGAGGAAGTGGAGAGTAATTGCAGCAGTGATGGAGATCATGGAGGATAGCACAGTCCTTATGGAGGCTAGTGGCCACATGTTCAACGCAATTATGAGGTGGGCCAAGACTAGGGAAGGCTCACAACCATAAAAGGAAGATGAGGGCAGTAAAGGAATGGAGTCTGGATTTTTATTATTAATGTTGTAAGACATTTCTAGTTTGCACGCTTCATCTGTTTAGCTAAGTTTGTTGTGTTGTTTAGCACCAAGTGTTCCCGAGCGGGAATCCCACCCTTACCCGCGGGGGACTTCGAGTACTTACTCTGGGAAGGTTTTATTGGGCATCATTCATCATCCGGAAATCAATGCCACTTTCAACCACTCTCTTCTACACTTCTAGCTACAGGAATTACGCATTCCCGAACCTAGGTTTGAGAGTTGGAAGGTTGTTCTCAGTGCTTCAGCTGAGAAACCTGTGGAGGGATCATCCCTTCACACTGTGGATCCATTTCACTCTTCTAGGAGTTTCATTGTCATATCAAACATCACGTCATCCATCTATTCTCCTATGCAACAACATTTCCTGCAGGAATTACATAATTCTGCAGTGAGGGTTTGAGGAGAAGAGGAAGTTCCAAGAAACTCAGCTTGGAATCCTTTGAGGGATTAATCCTTCACTCTGAGGATCACTTCAGCAGCCTGGGATCAAAATTTTATTATCTATCAGCAGGCTACATCATCATCCCTCCTGGACAGCGCAATGTATCCCAGCAGTTGTGCATGCAGCAGTTGCATATTCAGTGGAGGAGCTAGATCTCAAGTTTTGAGATTGGGAATCGGGAGAAGGGACCAACCCCTCATTTATTGAGATGAGTGGGTGTTATTTAAGCTGATATATCATTATTTCAGTCCCAGATCATAAATTGTCTCCAGGGAGTGCGTAACTCATCCAACAGAGGTGCAGTGTGCAACCCAAAAAGGACCGAAATTCCAAACTCAAAATTTGGCCAAACAATTTCTGGGTTTTTCGAGTAGAGTTCGTGGTTTAAATCCCGGATCTTTCTGAGCACTCTAGTAGCCTCTCACACATATATCTTCTTCCCAGCCGTAGGAGTTTCTAGTAGCAGCAGTTTATACCTTCCATTGGTAAGTTTCATTAGTGTATTTCAGCCATCTTTTGGCTTGAGTGCATTCCTTTTGGAGCACTGTGTACTTACATTGTTGTTGATACATAATGATACGGCTCAGCCGTTTTTGCTAATATTTTAATGTCTTGATGTTATATTCCTGCATTTCCAAATTTTTACAGTTTTGTGCTTACATTTTGGTTATTTCCTTGATTGAAATTTTATAAATGTTCTATATTCTTGTGTTTCCCATTTTGGGATATTACACTATCAATTATCAGCTCTCCATACCCCTAAATATGTTTTACATCAGCTTGGAATCTATATTGGGAATTTCCTTTGGGAGTGATAAAATTAAGAAAATAAAAAATTAAACCTGGTAAATTGGAAAGCTATCAGAACCCCAAAGCAGCACGGGGGGCTTGGAATCTGTGATCCAACCTTGGTAAATATAGCAATGGGTTCCAAACTATGTTGGATCCTAAAAACGAGTCTAGATCGTTGGTGCATTAAACTTATAAGAGAAAATTATTTAAATCAGTATAATAACAGAGAGAAATACTCGGAGTTATCTCAAGTTTCTTCTATATGGAAGCTATTACACTCTTCATCGAAACTCATTGAGATTGACCTCTGTAAAATCCGAGATAATGGTGCTTCGATCAACATCTAGATGGACTTGATTCTAGGGCTTTCCCCTTTGGGACTAGATCCCTCTATCTCTCCTCTTCGGGACCTCTTGTTGTAGCATGGGGTGGATCACTTGGAACACATCTCTTCTTGGGATGCCCAGGGTCATTGGACTAGGTGGA
Organism: Pinus albicaulis; assembly: GCA_034641835.2. Lineage (NCBI taxonomy): Eukaryota > Viridiplantae > Streptophyta > Pinopsida > Pinales > Pinaceae > Pinus > Pinus albicaulis. Next base: position 1,486,011,809 of record CM076575.1, on the reverse strand, counting down.
AAATAGAAAATATCCCAGCAAATCTGACCCCACTCAAATATATTCTAGTTGATAAGTTAATGGGTTGCACTCCTCTGGCGCAAACGAAAAAGAACAGGTGGGGGTGGAATAACTCCTCATACACAGTCAAAAAATGTTATAGCCATCTACTGTTTAATGCTCAAATCCCCCCGAAGTTCACAATCTAGAACAAGATTTGGAAAACAAATGTTATCCTTAAAGTGAATTTATTTTGTTGGCTATTAGCTCATAAAATAATCCTCACTGTAGGAAACCTTTAGAAAAGAGGCTTTAATGGCCCCTCTAGATGTCCATTATGTGAAATCTCTGAGGAAAGCATCCCTCGTCTCTTCTTCCATTTCTAGTATTTCAAACTAGATTGGTTCGTGGCTCTTGGTCCTCTATTCCTGCATGCCAGGTGGTCGATTTACCTCCTCAGCTTCTTTGATTCTTGTCCCAAGTTCTACATGGGCTACCTTCAGTCCAAAAGAAACCTCAAAGACCTATGGATAGTCATTCCTAAATATGTTTACTGGAAAGTATGGTTATCAATAAATAAGGTGATATTCACCTCTTCCTGCCCTCCAGCCAAGAACACCGCTCTAAAATACCTCTCTTCTTGTTTTGAATTCCATAGATTAGTTTTGGATCCCTCTCTAGACCCTTATGAATCATCTTGGCTCGCTCCTTGGGCCTGTTCCAAGCCCTCCTCTCCCTCAAGAAAAATGAATCTTGCTCGGCCTCCTTGGCTTCTTCGTATGTTTCAAGATGGTCTAGTTGATTGGATTCGAAATTCGAATTCTTGGACACTTAAATTTGATGGTGCTTCAAAAATAAATTCTCGGGTGGCAGGAGGGGGAGGGGTTCTCATTAATCCCGATGGAATATTTTTGGATCGGTATGCTTAGGGTTTGGGCAAGAAAAAAAATAATCAAGCAGAAGCTTATGGGTTATTTTATGGCCTCACTTTAGCGCAACAAAAAGGAATCAAGGATATGAACATATTGGGAGAATCTCTCATAATTAGTAAACATATGAACACAAGCACGGCAACCCAGAACAACAAGTTGAATCAAGTTCTAAAAATAAGCTAGGGTTTATGTCATCTCTTTGATAACCTTCAATTCTTTCACATATTAAGGATTCTAAATCATGAGGTGGACTTGTAGGCAAATATAGCTTTCCAAATGAAATAAATTTGTAGTCAAGTAAATGAAATTGAAGGATACCTCCCCATCCCGTAATCTTGATCATGAGTAGAATGCATCTGCAGAAAAATATTTTAAGTATAGAAATAATTTGATTTGGAGCTTGGAACTTAAGGGTGTAAACTCTTTCACTAACCCGTACTCTGTCTGGGTTCATGTTTGTATATCTCCTTATGTTTCCCCTAGTCTTCCCCTTCATCTCCTCCTCCTCTCCTCCCTTCACATTTCCCCCTCTCTGCTCTGCTGGCATCCACCTCCCCCTCTCACTCATCTCTCCTCATCTCCTATACTTCCCCTTCATCTCCCCCTCCTCTCCTCCCTTCACCTTTCCCCCACCCCGCACTTTTGGAATCCACCTCCCTCGTCCTCCCATCTCACCACCCCCTTCAGCTTTGTTTACAATCGCTTCAAACATCACATCAGGAATATGAGGTGGTGGCCTCTCGTCCTTAACACTTGGAATAATTCATGCAATTTAATCACCTCGACGTGTGGCTGCATTATTTTGTTGTCTTAGACACTTGGTGACGGAATTGGCATAAGTGTGGGAGATCAGTTGATTATGCTTGGTAATCAAGTTCGTCGCATGAACCACCAAACTAGAGCCTCATTTAATTCTCTGCGGTAAGATATAATGGCTCACGCGAGGGACAGTTAATAGGCATCAGGAAAACATCGTTTCAGGCTATAAGACATTCATGGATGGTAATTGGGACCCTGGAGGTATGTTTTCATTCTCGTGGTTCATGGATTTCTATAAATTTGGAAACAATGATCAAAACTTTTGTAGTAGAGAGGTCTATGTTCAGAAGACCAAGTGGGGTAGGTTGCATAGACACAATCGGGACTCTCTGGGGGAATTTGGGAAGTTGAATTCTGCCTATGGGTCGATCTTAGTGTTGGAGAGTCTCTACATGAGATCTTTGCAGAATAACGTTTGTGAGCTTCTGAGAGTAGGGTATCTGTCATTTGAGCCTTTATTTAGGTCCCTGTGTCAAATTAGGTCCCTATGGGATTATTTGGGTAATAATTCCTCGAAGGTTGATTTGGGGCCTCTGTCTCCTAGAATATTTTTGTCTGGTGTGGAGAATTGGATAGATCTCAAGAGATTGTTTGGAATTCAGTTTATGGTAGAATCTAGAGTGCTTTGGAGTCTCCTGGGTTTGTAATTTGGGTAATTTGGTCTTGTTCTCTCCTTAAGGACTCATGAATGTTGTGGAATTTTTGCTTCTCCTTAGTGAATTTGGGGTTACGGACTCTGTCTCTTAGCCAAATATCATGGATGCTTGGGGATATCATCGTCAATGTTTGGGCAGGGCGGCGAGTCGTATGGACCGAAATTTGGAGAAGTGCCCCTCTCTGGCTACTTTCTCCCCTCATGTTTGTACCCCCTGCGAGCGAGAGCATTTCAAATTAAGGGAAATTTTGGTTGAACTCTAGAATTGATTCTAGAAACAAAAGAGAAGCATATAAAAGAACAAGAATACGAGGTGTTTTCATTTCACAACCAAATTGAAGAATTGCAGATTCAGCTACCTTAGAAGAATTCACATTCTAAGGAGGAATCGACAGGGATTGATCTCAACAGGTCGGCCGATCCAAATGACTTAGTCTTATCTAGTATTTTATGCTAAACTATAAATGTATTTTTCTACTTGGTCAGTTTTGCAAGGCATATCTGAATGCTTTAGTAATAGCTCAGTCGAATTTTGAATTTTTTCATAGTATTTGGGCTCAGCTTGATAACTTGCAAACAATGTTTCCCAAGCATGGCACTAATTTCAAATTGCAATCTCCCATTTTTTGTCGCGATTAGACGCGGATTAATATAATACTACTACTCTTTACTGTAAAAATAAAATTACATTACACTACAATTGATTAATAAAAAGTTGAAACTTCTTAAACAATTTGAAAATCTTTAACAAAGATATTTTCTTCTAACAATATTTCACAAGCACACCTTCTTACCATTCACTAAACTACATTACACTATAATTGATCAAATTGCAAATGGAAAGGGAATATTTTCCTTAATATTTTTCTATACATAAGTGTTAGTATAATGTACTTAATATTTGTCCATTTTTTAAAATTCATCTCGTCATTTCCCCCACAACGGGTGACAACTCTCGATCCTCCACCTAAAAAACATGCAGTGCCACCTGGATTTTCATGCGACCCTGTACAACACAAGGTGCAAGCCATTAAATACTCACCCGGAGTGAGATATATCATCTGTTCGGATTGTGTACGCCCCTCTGCAAGTCATAATGGTCAACAATCATACTGATGTACTCCGCCATTAAAACACGCATAATCCAGCTTTTAATCAGCCCTGCAACCTGATTATTGGCATGTTTAGTCCCCTCATCACTCTGGGGTCAAGTTTACCTGTGATCCATGATGTTCTTCTTCTCGTCATTCATGCATGTATTGATTGGCTCCATTGTGGGAGTCTACTAGATCTTGAGGCATCGGCGGGTGGCCATTTCCCTCCACTTGGTACAGAGCTCTCTAATCCCAGAGGAATTTTCTCAGTTCAACTGGGGTTCGCACAATCTGACATTTGTAATTCCCTGGTTATATTTTTCCTCTAGATGCTCATGCCTGATAACAATACGCAGGATCCTATGAGAGCCCAAGACCCCCTGGTGACTGAGCATGTTCATCTAATTCCCAATGGTCGCAATTGTAACCTTGCCAAACTTCACCTTTAGCCAAAGCACCATGATTAATCAAAGGATCACCCCGATGGCTTGAATTCTTGATCGAATAAGGGCTTCGACACACATCTAGCCAGGAATAGTGAGTTTCTAATCCTTGTCACTCCTCTCTAGCACAGTAATGGCCTGAATTCTCATTAAGGCTCAGGGTGGTGGAATCAAATGGTCTCCCAGCAATGACATCGAGCCACCCGTTACCTCAATTGGCACCAGGAAAAGTGGAACTTCATACAATTTAGCACACAACCTCTCATGGGGAGTTCTACTAATAGGGTGCTCTGCTCACAAGTCTCTCAGAAGCTCAACGAGGAACACTGAATGACAACAGAGCATGGGCATCTTGGTTAGAGTTTGAGAAATCGCCAAGTCACTCGTTGGGCCAGGTCTGTGACAAGGCTCCAAGTTAACAACACCAAGCACATTTTTCCTCCAATTATCTCAACATGTTTCCACTCTCAACTGGCCTAAGCCGACCTCATCACAAATTCCAGGTCTGAATGACACTGCCGAATGATTTTTGTAATACAATACCACCCAAATTTTGTTCAAAGCCAGGTTTGTATGCCTGCAGGTGATCTAAATTTATGCAGGAAAAAAAAAAGAATAAAAATATAAACATGGACACATATAAGTAACAGAAATATAACTTCATTTCATTAATATCGAAGACTGAAATACGCTTACATACCATATGGAAATAAACTAGCTCGGGCGATGGTAGCTTATCTCTGAGAAGATATGTGGTGGCTACATGCCTCTTAATTGTGTAAAAATGAGGCTCAAAGTCCTATTTATTATGAGAAACAATGGAAAACCCTAAAAATCCAAAAACCTAACCCTAGGAGATGAAGCGCCAAAATTATGGGCCCTGTTTGGGTAAATTGGTACATCAACTTCCCAAAGATGTAAATTTGGCATACAATCTCCATTGGACGTGCACAATATCTTGTTAGAAATATCTATCTTAGGAATACAACTTTCGAGTGTTCAACATTTTCCCAAAAAAACATCGTTTAGGGCCTCAAAACAACTCCAGAAGTTCAAGACCCAAAAAACTGCCAAAATTTTTAAATTGTGCTACAAATAAGGAAATTGAAAAATTGAAAGAAACAATGGTGGAGGTCTAAGTGGAATAGGTGGGTGGCCACCAATATCCACCTAGATCATTCCTCCCCCTTAGGAAGAAATAGTCCCCATTGCATTGAGTTCCTCCATGAGATTAAGAAACTTTTGTTGAACTTGGTCCCTGGTGAGCCACTTGCCTTGGTGCAGGAATTGGATAGCTTTGATAACCCAATACAGATGGATATTCTATTGGCGAGTGTTCTTGATCTGTGTGTCCATGATTTGATCAGTTGTGGCATGTTCCATAAATTTGGGGTTTAGCTCTGTTGGTGTGAGTTGTTCTACAATGTCTGATGTGTCCAATAAAGGTGGAAATTATGGTCGAAGGCGGTCCACATTGAACATTAGGTGCGGGACAAGGAATGGGGGAATGTTGTGCTCAAAATCAGTGTCTCTCACAGCCTTTATAATGGTGTAAGGCCCATATCGGAGTGGTTTGAGCTTTTGATGAGCTCTAATTAGGTATTCTTTCTGAAAATTCAACCAAAAATTTTCGTCCACCTAAAACTTGTGTGGCACCCGATATTAATCATGTCACTTCTTGTACTTAGCATTGGACTTCCCTAGGTTTTCATGAACCTGCTGGTGGTTGTGTTGGATACATTCAATAAATATGGTTGCTTTATCAGCCTCAGAGAGTACATGTGTTTATTATGTCTGTGTAGTCGCATGAAGTATGGAAACATAAATCGGAGACAATGGTTGAAATCCTAAACCCACTTGAAAGGAACTGCAACTAGTTGAGCTATGGAGAGATGTGTTATAATTGTGTTGCACATAGGGGAGGCTCACATCCCAATTTCGTGGATGTTTGGAGTTGTACATGCAGATTATGTGCATTATCATCCTGTTGACGACCTCTGTCTAGCCATCAATATGGGGATGGAATGCAGTCGACTTGATGAGCTTGGTGTCCTATAATGTCCAGAGTCTTTACCATAATGTGCTCAGGAACTTACTATCCCAATCCGATATAATAGTCTGTGGGATCCCAAAATGTACCCACACTCATTCAAAGAAGAGTTTGGCAGTGTCTTCTGTTGTGATACTCTTCTTGCAGACCGCCAATATATCCATCTTAGAAAATATGTCCACAGCCACAAATACACAGTCATTACCATGATTGGTAGAAGGGATGCCATACATATAGTCCATAGAGATGGATTCCCACGGTTGGCTAGGAGTACGCAAAGGAGTGTACATGCCTTGCTTCTTGATGGTTGGCTTGGCGATGACACAGGCAGTGCAGGATATGATATATTTGTCGAAATCCAGTCAGATTTTTGGCCAATAAAAGTACTTTTGTAGTATAGCCATAGTTTTCTCCACACCAAAGTGTCATTCGACCCGACTATAGTGCACCTCCCAAATTAGGTTGGCACGCTTGCTCGAAGGAACACAAAGGTGGCCCAGGTAGCATAACAATTTGTCCTGGAGGTGGAAATAAAGAACTTGATTTCCCTATACTAGCATATGGTATGTGGAGGTGAAATCTAGACCATTTTTGTATAGTTTTGGCCATCCAGAGGTCTCGTGGCCACAAGAGTTGAGAACATTACTTAATGCTGCAACTGGGGGTTAGTTGAAGTAGTCTGCAACATTATTGGTTATGCCCTTTTTGTATCAATGTGCAAGTGGAATTTTTTCAAATATGTATATCACTTCTGATGGTGATCGTTCTACAATTTCCCTTGTATTTGTATAAATTGAAGAGGTCGGTGATCGGTGTGGATGACCATCTCCTTCCCCAAAATGTAATGTTTACATTGCCAGAAAGCCTGCACGATGGAATACATATATTTACCATAGGTGGGGTACTTTTGAATTGTATCAGAAAGTGTTTCACTATGATAAGCCAATGGATGCATATGTTGGGTGAGGACTACACCAATAGCATAGTCAGAGGAATTTGTCTCAATTTCAAATGGTTGCTGCAGGTCTAGTAGTGTGAGTACTGGTGCAGAGCAGAGGCGGTGCTTCAACTCAACGAATGCCTTCTGTAGGGATTTGGACCAGGAAAACTTTTCTTTAGCCTCGCCCTTAGTAATTTAACTCAAAGACCAAGTGATATGGGATAATCCCAACACAAACCTCCGATAAAAATTTGCAAGGCCCAAAAAGTTGCGAAGCTCTATTAGAGTAGTCAGAGCTAACCAATCTCGAATGACTTGGATCTTAGTCAGATCCACATGCACACCACGCTCATCTATGTTGTAACCCAAATATTGGACCTGCCTCGTGCCAAAGGTGCATTTCTCCAAGTTGGCACACGGTTTGTGTTGCTAAAGGGTTTGAAGGACCTATTGAATGTGTTGGAAGTGTTCTTCCCAACTCTTGTTGAATATGAGGATGTCGTCTAGATAAACAACCATGAACGAGTTGGTGAAGGGTTGCAAGATGTCATCCATTAGCCTCATAAAAGTAGCAGGGGAATTTTTCAACTCGAAGGGCATAACCAACCATTCAAAAAGGCCTTACTTGGATTTGAAAGCGGTCTTCCATACATTTGTGGGTTCTATTGGAACCTAGTGATAACCAGACTTCTAATAGATCTTGTTGAAATACTTTTCCCCCTTGAGTTGGTCAAAAAGGTCATCAATCTGTAGGATTGGATACATGTTCCTAATAGTGATTTTGTTTAGTCTCTGATAATCAATGGAGAGCCCCTAGGTCCCATCCTTCTTCTGTACAATTATGATCAACCTCCCACAAGGCAAGGAACTTGGTCAGATGTGCACTTCATTAGGGGATTTTTGAGGTTTAAAATGGGCCTCCTAAGGAAATTATAAAATAATAGTGGAAATAATAAAATAAGATTAGATTACATCCTCAAATTTTAGAGGGTAAAAGGGAAAACTATTTTTTTAACTCGTATTTTCAACTTATCTCCCTCTGGGTTTACTCGAATTTTGAGTAGAAACACTCGTTGGATGTAGAATTTGATTCATCATATAAGGAGTACCCAGGTTTCATATTTTCGATGGACCCAACTACATGAAAAATGAGAAAGACATGAAAAACATGATTGCAATCATGTTTTTTCATGAATTTCTCATTTTTCGTGTAGTGGGGTCCATCGAAATTATGCAACATGGGTACTCCTTAGATGAGGAATTAAATTTTGCATCTAATGAGTACTCCTGCTCGAAATTTGAGTAAAACCTTAGGGAGATAAGTTGAAAATACGAGTTGAAAAAATAGTTTTATTATTTTATTATTTTTTAATATTTTTACTTTTTTACTCCAAAAATGGTGAATCATCTGCCATGGTTGACATCATCACCTTTAATCCTATTGGTTCTTATAATGTTTACTTTGGTTGTACATTTTTCTTAGGAGGCCCATTTTAAACCTCAAAATTCCCTTAATGTTTGCAGCAATCCTATATTTTCCGCTTGATCTCTTAATTTTCTAGAATGTAGTGGCGATATATCGATTTGTTGGGTAGAGATGCTCTGGGATTCAGATCGATCAAATGCTTGACTTGACAGTGCAAGTGTACCCCTGCGGGTGAGGAGAAGATGTCCCTATATGATGTGGAAGTTCAAGACCCAAAAAACTGCCAAAAATATTAAATTGTGTTACAAATAAACAAATTGAAAAACTAAAAGAAACAATGATGGAGGTCCAAGTGGAATAAGCGGGTGGCCATCAATATCCACCTAGATCATTCCTCCCCCTTAGGAAGAAATCGTCCCCATTTCATTGAGTTCCTCCATGAGATTAAGAAACTTTTATTGAACTTGGTCCATGATGAGCCACTTGCCTTGGTGCAGGAATTGGCCAGCTTTGATAACCTGATACAGATGGATCTTCTGTTAGCGAGTGTTCTTGATCTGCATGTCCATGATCCGATCATTTGTGGTATGTTCCATGAATTTTGGGTTTAGCTCTATTGGTGTGAGTTGTTCTACAAAGTCTGATGTGTCTAGTAAAGGTGGAAAGTATGGTCGAAGGTGGTCCACATTGAACATTAGGTGCGGGCCAAGGAATGGGGGAATGTTGCACTCAAAAGAATTGTCTCTCATAACCTTTATAATGGTGTAAGGCCCATATCAGAGTGGTTTGAGCTTCTTATGAGCTTCGATTAGGTATTCTTTGTACAAATTCAACCAAACTTTGTCGTCCACTTAAAACTTCTGTGGCACCCGATATTAATCATGTCACTGCTTGTACTTGGCATTGGACTTCCCCAGGATGTCATGAACCTGTTGGTGGATGTGTTGGATATGTTCAATAAATATGGTTGCTTTATCAGCCTCAGATAGTACATGTGTGTATTATGTCTATGTACTCGCATGAAGTATGGAAACATCAATCGGAGACAATGGTTGAAATCCTAGACCCACTTGAAAGGAATTGTGACTAGTTGAGCTATGGAGAGTTGTGTTATAACTGTGTTGCACATAGGGGAGGCTCTCACCCCAATTTCGTGGATGTTTGGAGTTGTACATGCGGAGTATGTGCACTATCATCCTGTTAACAACCTCTATCTGGCCATCAGTATGGGGATGGAATGCAGTTGACTTGATGAGCTTGGTGTGCAATAGTGTCCAGAGTATTTACCATATTGTGCTCAGGAACTTTCTATCCCAATCTGATATAATGGTCTGCAGGATCCAAAAATGTACCCACACTCGTTCAAAGAAGAGTTTGGCAGTGTCCTCTATTGTGATACTCTTCTTATAGGCCGCCAATATAGCCATCTTAGAAGATATGTCCATGGCCACAAATACACAATCATTACCGTGCTTGGTAGAAGGGAGGCCATACATAGATTCCATGGAGATGGATTCCCATAGTTGCTTGGGAGTACGTAGAGGAGTGTACATGCCTTGCTTCTTGATGGTTGGCTTGGAGATGGCGCAGACAATGCAGGATACAATATATTTGTCAACTTCCAGTTAGAGTTTTGGCCAATAAAAGTACTTTTGTAGTACAGCCACAGTTTTCTCCACAGCAAAGTGTCATGCGACCCGACTTTAGTGCACCTCCCAAATTAGGTTGGCACGCTCACTCGAAGGAACACAAAGGTGGCCCAGGTAGCATAATAATGTGTCCTGGAGGTGGAAATCAAGAAATTTATTTCCCTATACTAGCATATGTTATGTGGAGGTGAACTCTGGACCATTTTTGTATAGATTAGGCCATCTAGAGGTCTCGTGGCCACAAGAGTTGAGAACAGTATTTAGTGCTACAACTAGGGGCCAGTTGAAGCAATCTGCAACATGATTGGTGATGCCCTTTTTGTATCAATGTGCAAGTGGAATTGTTGCAAATATGTAGACCACTTCTGATGGTGATCGTTCTGCAACTTCCTTTTTATTTGTATAAATTGAAGAGGTCGATGATTAGTGTGGATGACTGTCTCCTTCCCCAGAATGTAATGTTTACATTTCCAGAAAGCCTGCACTAAGGAATACATCTATTTATCATAGGTGGGGTACTTCTGAATTGTATTGGAAAGTGTCTCACTATGATAAGCTAATGGATGCATGTGTTGGGTGAGGACTGCACCAATAACATAGTCGGAGGCATTTGTCTCAATTTAAAATGGTTGCTACAGGTCTGGCAGTGTGAGTACCGGTGCAGAGCAGAGGAGGTGCTTCAACTCAACGAACACCTTTTGTAGGGATTTGGACCAGGAAAACTTTTCTTTCGCCTTGCCCTTAGTAATTTAGCTCAAAGACCAAGTGATGTGGGAGAATCCCAACACAAACCTCCGATAAAAATTTGCAAGGCCTAAAAATTTGCGAAGCTCTATTAGGGTGGTCAAAGCTAACCAATCCCGAATGACTTGGATCTTAGTCGAATCCACATGCACGCCACGTTCATCTATGATGTAACCCAGATATTGGACCTGCCTCATGCCATAGGTGCATTTCTCCAAGTTGGCACATAGTTTGTGTTGCTAAAGGGTTTGAAGGACCTACCAAATGTGTTGCAAGTGTTCTTCCCAACTCTTTTTGAAGATGAGGATGTCGTCCAAATAAACAACCACGAACAAGTTGGTGAAGGGTCACAATATGTCATCCATTAGCCTCATAAAAGTAGTAGGGGCATTTGTCACTCGAAGGGCATAACCAACCATTCAAAAAGGTCTTCCTTGGATTTGAAGGCAGTATTTCATACATTTTTGGGCTCTATTGGAACCTAGTGATAGCCAGACTTCAGATCGATCTTGCTGAAATACTTTGCCCCTTGAGTTGGTCCAAAAATTCATCAATCTATAGGATTGGATACCTGTTCCTGACAGTGATTTTGTTTAGTGTCCGGTAATCAATGTTGAGCCTCTAGGTCCCATCCTTCTTCTGTACAAGTATGATCGGGCTCCCACAAGGCAAGGAACTTGGTCGGATGTGCCCTTCATTAGGGGATTTTTGAGGTTTAAAATGGGCCTCTTAAGGAAATTATAAAATAGTAGTGGAAATAATAAAAGAATATGAGATTACATCATCAAAGTTTAGAGGGTAAAAGGGAAAACTTTTTTTTTAACTCGTATTTTCAACTTATATCCCTATGGTTTTACTCAAATTTCGAGCAAAAACACTCATTAGATGTAGAATTTGATTCATCATATAAGAAGTACCTAGGTTGCATATTTTCGATGGACCCCTCTACATGAAAAATGAGAAATACATGAAAAACATTATTGCAATCATGTTTTTCATGAATTTCTCATTTTCTGTGTAGCAGGGTCCATCGAAAGTATGCAACATGGATACTCCTCAAATGAGGAATTAAATTTTGCATCTAATGAGTGCTCATGCTCAAAATTTGAGTAAAACCTTAGGCAAATAAGTTGAAAATACGAGTTGAAAAAGTAGTTTTATTATTTTATTATTTTTTAATATTTTTAATTTTTTACTCCAAAAATGGTGAATCATTCGCCATGGTTGACATCATCACCTTGAATCCTATTGGTTCTTATAATGTTTACTTTGGATGTACGTTTTTCTTAGGAGGCCCATTTTATACCTCAAAATTCCCTTAATGTTTGTCCCAATCCTAGATTTTCCACTTGATCTCTTAATTTTCTAGAATGGAGCGGCGATATATAGATCTGTTGGGTAGAAATGATCTGGGAGTCAGATTGATCGAATGCTTGACTTGATAGTGCAAGTGTACCCCTGCTAGTAAGGAGAAGATGTCCCTATATGCTTCCACAACCGTATCCACTTGTTTTTGCTGCATGGAGAAACCCTTCCGAGGGACCATGGATGTGGCTACAATCTTCCCCTTTGAGAGTGAATAAAAAATAAAACAAGTTTCCTGGTCTGGGAGAATATCTTACTACATTTCTTAGCAAAGATCAAAGAGATGTCGATAGACATGGCTACCTTTGTTAGAAAATTATATATTACAGAGCAATGGAACACAAAAAAATGTGGAATACAAGCACATAAAACATATAAAACAAGAGAGACATAGATATATGTTGTTCACCCAACTTGGGCTACATTCATGGAGAAACAGCGAATCCTTCCTTTATATTATCTAGCAAAATGAAGAGACACGGCCTATAGCAGATCCATTGTAATATCCTCTACTCTCTCACATAGTCCCCCTTTCTCTTTATCGCTTAGAATACACACCACCCATAGTCGCAATACAATTCCCTCATATGAACGGAGGGGTTGCCTTCTAGGGAAAATAACTCTAAATTAAACATAACTTCTATTGTCAGATCATCCGCCTAATGATTGGCCCAGATTGACTACGAAAGTAAGCAACTCCACTGTTGCTTCATTTGTTGGAGAATGACTCCACTTTGGACCTGGTTGTTTCTCATCTTCATCGTCATACTTGAAGACCAATTGAAATTGAGCATAATCTCAGTTTCTCCCTGGTTACAACTTTTGTTAACATATCTACAGGATTCTAGCTAGTGTGTATCTTTTCTAGCTTCAACTGTCCATCTTCCAACACTGACCGTATGAAATGGCACTTGAGATGTATGTGTTTAGTCTTGGAATGAAATTTTGAGTTCTTTGCAATATGAATGGCACTCTGGATTTCATTGTATAACCTACCCATCTCATGCTTCTTACCCAATTCATCCATAAACCTTTGTAACCAAATTGTTTCATTACTAACCTCTGAAGAAGCAACATATTTTGCTTCCGTTGTTGAAAGTGCAACAACGCTTTGAATTTTCGAAACCCAAATGACAGTTCTTCCACCTATAGTAAATACATACCCTGCAGTGCTCCTCTTGTTATCTCTATCACCTGCCATATCTGCATCAACATATCCCTGTAGAGAAATGTTTGAACCACAAAAGCATAATGCTTGAGTTGTGGTACCTCTTAAATACCTGAGAATCCATTTCACTGTCCTCCAATGTTCTTTTCCTGAATTGTTCATGCAAATGCTTACAACTCCCACTGCATGTGCAATATTAGGCCTTGTGCAGACCATTGCATACATTAAGCTTCCAATTGTTGATGCATATGGAACTTTAGACATATAATCCATTTCTTCTTAGGTCTTGGGGCACATCTCCTTACCAAGTTTGAAATGGCTAGCCAAAGGTGTAATCACTGGTTTTTCATTCTGCATATTAAATCTTTCCAATACCTTTTGTATGTACTCATTCTAAGACAATGTTAATTTGTGATTTTTCTTGTCTCTAGTTATTCTCATATCAAGGATTTGTTTTGTAGCTCCCAAATCCTTCTTTGCAAATGAATTTGCCAATTTTCCTCTGAGTACATTTATTTCCTGTATGTTAGACCCTGCAACAAGCATGTCATCTACATACAATAACAATATAATATAGTTGCCATCATTTTTTTTTCAGATAAACACAGTGATCAGAGTGACATCTAGTATAACCTTATTCAGACATAAACCTGTCAAATTTTAGATACTATTTGCCTCGGAGCCTGTTTTAAGGCGTACAAGCTATTCTTCAGCTTGCACACTAATTTTTCCTTCCCTTTGACCTCATATCCTTGTGTTTGTTTCATATAGATCTCTTCCTCTAAATCTCCATAGAGAAAGGTTGTTTTACATCTAATTGTTCAAGATGAAAATCTTTCGCTGCTACAAGACTTAAAATAATTCTGATTGAAGTCATTTTAACAATGGAAGAAAATATTTCATCAAAGTAAATATCTTTCTTCTGTGCAAACCCCTTCACCACAAGTCTAGTTTTGTACCTATGTTTTCCTCCATCTTCTTCCTTCAACATGTAAACCTATTTATTCTGCAATGTTGTTTTACTTGCAGGAAACCTGACTAAGTCCCATGTCTGTTATGTACCAAGGAGTCTGTCTCTTATTTCATGGCTAGCTCCTACTTCTTCCTAGTTTCTACCTGTATTGATTCTTCATAATATTCTGGTTCACCAGAATCAGTCAACAATACATAATATAATGAAGGAGAGTATCGTTCAGGGGGTCTACATATCCTAGTAGATCTTCTTGGCACCACTTTCTGGTGTTTGAGGTGCATGTTGTTGTTGTGGTAGTTGTTTTTGTTGTGGCTTTTGATTATTATTATTTTCAGGCACCTTTAGTTTTTATGTGATCTCATCAAACACTATGTATTCTTTGTTTTCTTTATCCTATTTCCTTTCTTGCATTTGATCCTTATACAAGACCTTTTCATTGAATATGACATCTCTAATCCTAATTATTTTGTGATTTTCATAATCATATAAGCGATAACCAAAATTATTAACACAATATCCAATAAAGGTACATTTTTTTATTTTGTCTCAAGATTTGTTCTATTTTCTTTATTAATATGGACATAGGTCTCACAACCAAAAGGCTATAAAAAAGAGTAGTTTACATTTTTATCTGTCCATGCCTCCTCTGGAATACCACCATCCAAGGAACTTAAAGGCCCTCTATTTATTAGATAGACAGCAGTGTCTACAGCATCTACCCAAAATTAAGGAAATCAGGCATGCAATCTCATGCACCTTGCACGATCCATGATTGTCATGTTCATCCTTTCTAACACACCATTTTCCTGTGTTTTTCTTGAAACTGTCTTCTCTTTACGAGTTCCATGCTCTGAACAATACCTATCAAACTCTTTGCTGCAATATTCACCTCCATTATTTGATTTGAGACACTTCAACTTATTTCTCATCTAAATCTCAACCAAAGCTTTCCATTTCTTGAAAGTATCAAAACATCAAATTTATTCCGAATACAATAAATCCAAGTTTTTCTAGGTGCATCATCAATAAAAGTAACATAATAACTAGAGCCACCAAGAAATAATACCTGAGCAGGTCCCCATACATCTGTATGCACAAGCTCTAATTTTTCGCTCTTATTTTCTTTCCCAACTCTAAGAAATTTGACTCTCTTATCTTTTCCATAAACAAAATTCTCACAGAAATCCAAATAAATATTCTTCAAACCTGACAACAAATTTCTTGAGTGAAGAATCTTCATCTCCTTCTCACTCATGTGTTCAAGCCTATGATACCATAATGTTGCATTTGTTCTTGTGGATTTTAAAGCATTAACACAATTAGAAATACCATTGCATAAATACAATGTACCAACCTTTTCTCCTTTTGCTATTACGAGGGCTCCTTTAATGACATTCCAGGTTTTATCTGTAAAAATTTTCACACAACCTTCACCGCCTAACTACCCTGTTGAAATCAGAATTTTCTTCAGATCTGGAACATGTCTTACCTCCTTTAATAACCATTGGTTTCCATTATGTTGTTTTACAAGAACTTTACCCATTCCAACGATTTTACAGGGTTTATCATCACCCAGATAAACATGTCCAAAATCTCCTTGAACATACTCATGAAAATGATTCTTATCGGGTGTGGCATAGAATGAAGCCCCTGAATCTACCACCCATACATCAATAAATTTTTCTAAAGAAATAATCATAGCATATTGCAACACATCCCCTGTCACATTCACTTCGTGATTGTATGATTCTTATCTCGTGTGGCATGGAATGAAGCCCCTGAATCTACCACCCATGCATCAATAACATTTTCTAAAAAAAGAATCAAAGCATATTGCAACACATCACCTGTCACATTCGCTTCGTGATTGTTTCCTTATTGCACGTCTCCTTATTTTCCCTTTCGAGACTTACAGTCTTTCTTTAGGTACCCTTTCTTCCTGCATTTCCAACACACTATCCTCAATCTGGACTTAGATCTGCCTTTCCTTGACTTACTGCAATATCCTAGGCTCTTTCATCTTTTCATTTTTCTTCCCCTAGTCTCTGCACTCAAAGCATTGTTTGATGTCTCCCCGGAGCTTTTTTGTCGTATTTCCTCGCTAAGGATGGCACTGACAACACCATCAAACTTTGAAGTATTAGATCTAGAGACAGAGTTACTAATGGCTATAACTAAACCATTACAAATTTCTAGCAATGAGCATAGAAATAACAGAGCCATAACTTCATCATCAAATTCTACCCCTACAGAACTTAACTAACTCGTAATTGTATTAAATTTATTTAAATGGTCATCAACATATCCACCTTCCGACATTTTCATACTAAATAAACGCTTCATAAGAAATACCTTATTTGAGATGGATGGTTTTTCATGTAGTCTGGCCAATGTCGTCATTAAACCCTTTGTTGTCATTTCCTTTGAAATATTAAAGGCTACTGATGCCGCAAGACACATATTTATTGTTCCAAGTGCCTTTCTATCGAGAATCCCTCATTCTTCGTCTGTCATAATCGACGGCTTCTTTGTTTTTCCGCTCAATGGTAGGTACAGATATTTTTGACATAGATAATATTCCATATGCATCTTCCATAGCTAGTAGTTTTAGTCGTTAAATTTCTCGACCCTAAACCTGCCATCTTCCACCATTTCTCCCACTCGAACCAGGAACCATTCTTTCCTACAAGTTTATCAACCAAATATACCTTCGGCTCTGATACCATTTGTTAGAAAAATTATATATTACAGAGCAATGGAACACATAAAAATATGTGGAAATACAAACAGAGAAAACATATAAAACAAGAGAAACACAGATATATGTGGCTCACCTAACTTGGGCTACGTCCATAGAGAAACAGCCATTCCTTCATTTTTATTATCCAGCAAAAATGAAGAGACAGCATTCAGCAGATCCGTTGTAATATCCTCTACTCTCTCACACAATCCCTCTTTGTATTTCTCGCTTAGAATACATGCCACCCACAGCCACAATACAATTCTCTCATATGAACCAAGGGTTTTCCTTCTAGGGTAAAAAACTCTAAATTAAACATAACTTCTATTGTTAGATCATCTGCCTAATGAACGGCCCAGATTGACTACGAAATTACAATACTTTAGAAGGCAATAGGGACAGCCCCCCGCCTTGCGTGGAGGGGTGTACAGTCTTCCTGGAGTATACATGTGGTTGAAAGAAAGACTCTAAATCAAGATGATAATCAGGTTCCACATTGAACAACCTCTAGTATCATGTATAACTAATTACCCAAAGAAATAATAACAATGTGAGGCCTAGACTCAGACATGGCGTGACGCTTCCACAAGTCTAGTTGGCCTCATAATACATCAGAAACTTCAAGATGAGTTATATCACACAATACCTCATTCGTGAAGGGCTTAATGTTATAGGGAAGGTGGCATTGTTGGCTAATGCGAAGATTTCATCCTTAGTGAAGCCACCCAATGATGTACGACTACGGGTGTGGTGTGGTCAGTAGGCCCAACTGCTTCACAGCCTCTTCTGAGATTCCTTTGGCTCCCTCTATCAACAATGAATTGTAGTGGTGAGCCCTTCACCCACATATGTGAGTGAAAAAGGTGCTCCCCCTCCTTTCGATCTTCGGGTTCCACCTTTTGGATTTTGGTGGTGGCTATTGTCGCAATGGGTTCTACGTCAATGACCTGCGTACCCTTGTCGGGTTCCAACTCAGAATCAGAACATGCATCAGCCTCTGGGTCTCTCAGCTCGGCCACTAGTGTCTGATGTTGGGTGTGGAGCCTGATTATCTTGTTTATTTTGTATCACAGCGTTGGACCCCTGTACCGGAAATGCCGCGTGTAACTAGACGCTGGCTGGGGGTCCAAGGCCCCCCTAGCAGGGGGTTTTGGGGGCAGCACCCCCGAAGCTAAAAACAGAGGTAAAATTGCCTTGTAAAAGTATAGTAATTTCTAGTCAATATGGGTCGTTCATTAGACGGATGATCTGATTGTAGAAGTTATGTTTAGTTTAGGGTTTTTTTGCCCTAGAAAGCAACCCCTCTTTTGTATGAGGGTATTGTATTGCGGCTGTGGATTGTATGTGTATTCTCAGAGCAAGAAATAGATAGGGAAACTGTGAGAGAGAACAAAGGATATTACAACGGATCTGTTGTAGGTTGTGTCTCTTCATTTTTCTGGATAATAGAAACGAAAGACTGGTTGTTCGGGGTGGACATAGCCCACACTGGGTGAACCAGGTATATCTGTCTCTCTGGTTTTATTTGTTTCTTCTGTTTCTGTTTCCGCATATATTTTATTTGTTCCATTGCTCTATAATATATAATTTTCTAACACTTGTTTTGTGCAACATTCATTTGTGTTGTGAATGGGTCTATTATGGAACTCACACCACTTGTCGGTGTCCTTCTTTGCCTTCCCATCACCCTTGGCTATCAGCTTCGAGGAGTTTCCCTGGGGGGTATTGGCCGGGCTCTGTCCTTTTTTGTGGCTTGGAGGTGCCTTTGTTCTATTTGGGTTGCATATCTAAAGTCTCGCTTCTTATTCTTGAATTTCTGCTTAATTTTGGCAGCATATCAATAAGTTGCACCAAGCGAGGAGATGTCTAGGAACTCCATTTCCTCTTGAATGTATTTGTGCAAACAACTATTGTACTTGAGAACCATATGTTTCTCAGAATCTTTGATACCCAGCTTTTTGTGCAAGGCATGGAAAATATTTGTCATTTCACACACATCGTAATCCCTTTGTTGCTGCAACGTAGTCCATTGTATGCATGTCTTCATAGCTCCTGACGGGATAGTATTGTTCCTTGATGGCGTCTTGGAAAGAATTCCAAGTGGGTGCGACCAAGAATAGTGAGGGTTCCCCCTTGTCCTTCTACTCATAGTAAGTTTCCCACCAGTCCTTGACATGGGGGGTGGCTTTCAAGAGTGCAAAAGTAATCTTTTCCCTATTCGAAAAATCATGAACAGAAAAATATCCTCCAAACAGATCTAACCATTTATCTACGACATGTGCATCTATTTGGCCTTCAAATGTGGGAATGTCAAAGTTGACTTGTACCTTAAAGGGAGTGGTGCCTCTAGAGTGGTTTTCGGATGAAGATGCATCGTGTGTGGGCATCCGCCAAAGGATCTAGGCAAAGTTATCCAGGAAAATTTATCCATCATTGCGTTCCTCTATTTCTCGAGAGCATCCTCGGGAAATATTTTGATAGAATCTCCTGCTCCCTCATCTTTATTTTCATCTGTCATGAGAGGTCGTTGAGGTTTGTGAGGCTGATCTTGCAAGAGTTCAACTATATCGATCCCTAAATCCTTATACCCTGACCTCGTTGGGGACATGCAAAGAAAAACAAAGAAAGGGCAAACCGCTCTTATACCACTAATCTGAATTTATATAAGAATGCAACAAAATAAAAATATAAACATGGAAAAAGAGATGCAGCAGAAATATAACTTCATTTCATTAATATCAAATACTAAAATATGCTTACATATAAAATGGAAATAGACTGGCTCGGGCGATGGTAGCTTATCTCTTAGAAGAGATGTGGTGGCTGCATGTCTCTGAATTGTGTTAAAATGAGGCTCGAAAGCCTATTTATTGTTGAGAAACGATGGAAAACCCTAAACATCCAAAAACCTAACCCTTGGAGATGAAGCGCCAAAATTATGGGCCCCATTTGGATAAATTGGTACATCAATTTAAACATCCAAAAACTTAACCCTAGAAAATGAAACGCCAAAATTATGGGCCTCGTTTGGATAAATTGGCACATCAACTTCTCATGGATGTAACTTTGGCATACGATCTTCGTTTGACATGCACATTACCTTGTTAGAAATATCTATCCAAAGAATACAACTTTCGAGTGGCCAACATTGATCAAAGACCCATGTTGGACCTAGTTTTTCCAAAAAATGTTGTTTAGAGCTTCAAAACGACATCGAGAGTTTAGAACTCGAAAACCTGCCAAAAATAGTAAATTGTGTTACAATTAAGAAATTGAAAAACTAAAAGAAACCATGGTGGAGGTCCAAGTAGAATAGGAAAATGGCTACCAATATCCACCTAGGTCAACAAGAAAGCTTAGTTTTGCACCAATATTTTTATAACTTTGTCTACTGCTCAAATGAGAAGCAAATAATGTAATATCAAAGTCTTATATCTATGTTATTGGTATGGTATTCCTTCCAGAAGACCAATAGCACTCAATCAATACTCATAATCTTTTCTTTTTGAAGTAATAGAAGGCGAGCCATTACACACAAAAAATCACCCTGTCATTGAAACCCTGAAAGCTTATTACTCCTCTTATGGTTTAAATGCATCTCATCATCCAAAATCCAAAAAAAATTATTACTCCCTCTACAATTTAAATTCATCTACTCCCTTTTCTTTCTCCCATTGTTGTTTAAATTCATCTTGCCATCAAGGAAGCTTTGAAATGTTTTATTTGGAAAATTTAAAAAGAGTTGAAGACATTACCCAATTACTATGTTTGGCTCTTAAAAAATCATAACGAAATGTGCATTTTTGTAACCAATTTATTTATTTTCTTTAAAAAAATTACAATAAAATATTTAATATTCTTTAATAAAAATTAATAATTAATATGTTCTAAGAGTTTGTTTAATTGGTCGAGTCCCCATGTTAAATCATATTTATTATTGAGTATCGTCAACTCGTAGGGGCCCTGATGTTCTTAGTGAACACCCATCCGGACGTATGTTTTGCAGTGAACACTTTGAGTCAACATATGGTTGAACCTCATCACATTCACTGGGTTGGTGTCAAGAATCTGTTGAGATATCTTCGGGGCATAATAAACCATGGGCTGAGATACACTGCTGGGATGACACTCCATGGATATACTGATGTCGATTGGGCCAGTAGTGTGGTGGATCATAAGAGCACATTTGGATGTTGCTTCACACTTGGGTCTGTTTCGATATCATGGATGAGCAGGAAGCAGAAGTCGGTGGCTTTGAGCACTGCGAAGGCCGAATACATTGCAGCGAGTATGGCCTGTTGTGAAGCATTTTGGTTGCGAAAGCTCTTTAGTGAGTTGTTTGGACATGTGCTAGATACCACCGTGATACTCTATAATAACCAGAGTGGGATTCGGTTGTCCGAGAATCCTGTGCTCCACGATCAATCCAAGCATATTGATATCAGGTGCCACTTTATCTGGGATATGGTACAACAAGGCGTCGTAAGGTTCAATCATATAGGAACTCATGAGCAGGTCGCGGATATTCTCACAAATCCCCTGGTGAAGGTCAAGTTCCTAACCTTCCGTGAGAATATTGGATTCATGGAACGACCCTATGCTGAGGGTCTTATTGGACGATGAGCTCTGGGAGCTCTGGGGGGCTTTGAGGATAGCTTCTCGGAGCTATAAGCACACATGGGGCTAGGCTTGCCAAACCTTGTGGTGCTTCTGCCCCACCGTTATGATGTTGAGTTGGTTCACCTCTCATGATCTGTGCCCCGTATGCATCGTACCCCTTGAAACCCGGACTCATGGGAAGTACCTCTCATTTGGCCAGTGAAGTGAGAAAAGCAAAGACCAGTAACAAAGACTGACGGACGCATCAGAGATTGTCGTACTCTCTATGTCTAGGATGGCATGTGTCCAACCACTTGATCTGGGATCAAGTCTAATGAGGTTTTGGACCTCCAACTGACTTCGGGTCAGGTAAACCAACTTCGGGTTGGTATGTGACTTTTTGAGTCCTATAGAGGTTTTGGAACTCTTGGCTGAATTTGTCAGCAGGGGATGATGTCTTTGTGACTGACCCACTTTTGTTCTGAAATAAAGAAGCCAGCAAAGCAAGTTATGGCAGGATGATGCACGATGTTTGGATGGCACATGTGGATGGAGTTCTCCCTAGTTGAGAGGGAGCGTTAATTTTGGACAACTAGGTCCAAACTCTATGTTGTGATACTCAGATGAAGATGCCAATATTTTTATTGGATTCCTCTTTCAAAGAGGTACAAGATCGATCTAAAGATCATCTTGATCTAATGAGCAGAACATTTATTTTGAATTTATTCAAAATATGTGCAGGTCAGCTTGAAATGAAAAGTAGGCTTGAAACCCCAACAGTTGTGTCACACATCCCCATTGATGGATATAAATAGGTCAACGTTGGAGTTCATTTTCACTCATCCATCCTCACAGATTCTCTCTCATCATCTGAGTCGTTCGATCACTTAGAGGCTCTTCTTCATCCACATGTGAGAAAACGCAGCAAGAAGAAATTTCTGTTTTCGATCAGCGTAGATTTGACCAGCGTTTACTTTGGTCAACTCATGGTCAAATTGGCCCCAAATTTTGTCAAAATTCTGATTTTTTTAGTCTGCATTTTCTAGCACAGAATTCAAGGTTGCCTGTTGACTTTTGACTAGGTTGTGTTGACTTTTTGTTATTGTTGTTTGCATTGACTATTGACTGTGACAGCGTTGACTTTGGGTTGACTAATATTTTTGTCCTAGATGGTTGTGTGACACTTCTGGTTGGCTGACCGTATTGAGACTTTGCTGGTGAAAGCATCCTATTGACCGCCGTAACGCACCAACACACTTCTATATTTTTGGTTTGTCTTCTGTCGATCTACTGGTATGTTCTATTAGCATTTTACTTTCTTATTTATGTGATTGCTGGTTGATATTGGGGATAAAAATTAAAGTTTCATCAAGCATAGAACATCTACAAAAATTTACATGGTACCTCTCAAATGCCTAAGAATCCATTTCACTGCCATCCAATGTTCTTTTCTTGGATTTTTCATGTACATTCTTGCAACTCCCACTGCATGTGCAATATCAGGCCTTGTGCAGACCATTGCATACATTAAGCTTCCAATCACTGATGTATATGGAACTTTAGACATGATCCATTTCTTCTTAGGTCTTGGGGCACATCTCCTTACTAAGTTTGAAATGGCTAGCCAAAGGTGTACTAACTGGTTTTTCATTCTGCATATTAAATCTTTCCAATACCTTTTGTACGTACTCATTCTGAGACAATGTTAATTTGTGATTTTTCTTGTCTCTAGTTATTCTCATATCAAGGATTTTTTTTGCAGCTCCCAAATCCTTCATTGCAACTGAATTTGCCAATTTTCCTTTGAGTACATTTATTTCCTGCATGTTAGACCCTGCAACAAGCATTTCATCTACATACAATAACAATATAATATAACTGCCATCATTTTGCTTTTTTCAGATAAACACAATGATTAGAGTGACATCTAGTATAACCTTGTTCAGACATAAACCTGTCAAATTTTAGATACTACTACCTCGAAGCCTATTTTAAGTCGTACAAGCTCCTCTTCAACTTGCACGCTAATTTTTCCTTCTCTTTGACCTCATATCCTTGTGGTTGCTGCATATAGATCTCTTCCTCCAAATCTCCATGGAAAAAGGTTGTCTTTACATCTAATTGTTCAAGATGCAAATCTTTCGCTACTACAAGACTTCAAATAGTTCTGATTGAAGTCATTTTAACAACAGGGGAAAATATTTCATCAAAGTCAATATCTTTCTTCTATGCAAACCCCTTAACCACAAGTCTAGCTTTGTACCTGTGTTTTCCTCCATCTTCTTCCTTCAACCTATAAATCTATTTATTCTTCAGTGTTGTTTTACCCACAGGCAACCTGACTATGTCTCAATTCTGGTTATGTACCAAAGATTCCATCTCTTCTTTCATGGCTAGCTCCTACTTCCTAGTTTCTACTTGTATTACTTCTTCATAATATTGTGGTTCACCAAAATCAGTCAACAATACATAATATAATGAACGAGAGTATCGTTCAGGGGGTCTACTTATCCTGGTAGATCTTCTGACACCACTTTCTGGTGTTTGAGGTGCCTGTTGTTGTTGTGGTTGTTGATTATTATTATTTTCAGGGACCTTTACTTTTTATGTGATCTCATCAAGCACTATGTATTCTTTGTTTTCTTTCTCATGTTTCATTTCTTACATTTGATCTTTATACAAGAGCTTTTCATTATATATCACATCTATGCTCCTAATTATTTTGTGATTTTCAAAATCATATAATTGATAACCAAAATTATTAACACAAAATCCAATAAGGTACATTTCTTTGATTTTGTCTCAAGCTTTGTTGTTATATGGACAAAGGTCTCACAACCAAAAGGCTTTAAAAAATAGTATTTTACCTTTTATTTGTCCATGCCTCTTCTAAAATACCACCATCCAAGGAACTTGAAGGCCCTTTGTTTATTAGATAAACAGCAGTATCTACAGCATCTGCCCAAAATTATAAATGAAATATTGCATGCAATCTCATGCACCTTACACGCTCCATGATTGTCATGTTCATCCTTTCTGACACACCATTTTCCTGTAGTTTTCTTGGAATTGTCTTCTCTCTATGAATTCCATGCTTTGAAAAGTACCTATCAAACTCTTTGTTGCAATATTCACCTCCATTACCTTATTTGAGACACTTCAACTTCTTTCTCATCTCAATATCAACCAAAGTTTTCCATTTCTTGAAAGTATCAAATACAACAAATTTATTCTGAATACAATAAATCCAAGTTTTTATAGTTGCATCATTAATAAAAGTAACATAATAACAAAAACCACCGAGAGATGATACCTGAGCAGGTCTCCATACATATGTATGCATAAGCTCTAATTTTTCGCTCTTCTTTTATTTCCCAACTCTAAGAAATTGGACTCTCTTTTGTTTTCCATAAACACAATTCTCACAGAAATCCAAATTAATATTTTTCAAACCTGGCAACAAATTTCTTGAGCGAAGAATCTTCAACACCTTCTCACTCATGTGTCTAAGCCTATTATGCCATAATGTTGCATCTGCGCCTGTGGAGTTTAAAGCATTAACACAATTAGAAATATCATTGCATAAATACAATGTACCAACATTTTCTCCTTTTGTAATTACCAAGGCTCCTTTAGTGAACTTCCAGGTTTTATTTGTAAAAGTTGTCACACAACCTTCACTTCCTAACTGCCATGTTGAAATCAGAGTTTTATTCATATTTGAAACATGTCTTACCTCCTTTCATAGCCATTGGTCTCCATTCTACTGTTTTACAAGAACTTTACCCATTCCAACAATTTTACAAGGTTTATCATCACCCAGATAAACCTTTCCAAAATCTCCTTGAACATTGTCATGAAAATTATTATTATCAGGTGTGGCATGGAATGAAGCCCCTGAATCTACCACCCATGCATCAGTAATATTTTCTAAAGAAATAATCAAAACATATTGCAACACATCACTTGTCACATTCGTTTCGTGATTGTATGATTCTTTTATCATACATAATAAGATTTAGTTTTATCGATGTATTTAATTTATTTTATGAAATTAGTCAAACTAGATGTTATATTACTAACGGCTAGTTGGAGCATTCATGTCTATTTAATCTGGTTTTTTGGTTCAGATTTCTCATCTTGTCCTAATGATGAGCCACACTAGCTGGTTCGAAACGCGTCGTCAAAAATTCCCTCCATGTGATTTTCACCGAAAGAATTTCTTACACAATGTATGATTCTTATCAGGTGTGGCATAGAATGAAGCCCCTGAATCTACCACCCATGCATCAATAACATTTTCTAAAAAAAGAATCAAAGCATATTGCAACACATCACCTGTCACATTCGCTTCGTGATTATATGATTCTTATCAGGTGTGGCATGGAATGAAGCCCCTGAATGTACCACCCATGCATCAATAACATTTTCTAAAGAAAGAATCAAAGCATATTGCAACACATCACCTATCACATTCGCTTCGTGATTGTTTTATTGTTGTGCGTCTCCTTTTCCCTTCCGAGACTTACAGTCTTTCTTTAGGTGTCATTTCTTCGCGCATTTCTAACACACTATCCCTGATCTAAACTTAAATCTATCTTTCTTTGACTTACTACGATATCCTAGGCTCTTTCATCTTTTCATTTTTGTTCCCCTAGTCTCTGCACTCAAAGCATTACTTGATATCTCACCGGAGCTTTTCCATCGCATTTCCTCACTAAGGATGGCACTGACAACATCATAAAACTTCCATCGCATTTCATCGCTAAGGATGGCATTGACAACATCATAAAACTTTAAAGTATTAGATCTAGAGACAGAGTTACTAATGGCTATAGCTAAACCATTCCGACTTTTTGATAATAAGCATAAAAATAACAAAGCCCTAACTTCATCATCAAAGTTTACCCCTACATAACTCAACTAACTCGTAATTGTATTAAATTCATTTAAATGGTCGGCAATAGATCCACCTTCCGACATTTTCATACTAAATAAACACTTCATAAGAAATACCTTATTTGTTTTTCATATAATCTAGCCAATGTCATCATTAAACCCTCTATTGTCGTTTCCTTTGAAATATTAAAGGCTACTAATGCAGCCAAACACAATCGTATTGTTCCAAGTGCCTTTCTGTCGAGAATCCCTCATTCTTTGTCTGTCATACTTGACAGCTTCTTTGTTTTTCTGCTCAAGGGTAGGTACAGATCTTTCCAACACAGATAATCTTCCATCTGCATCTTTCACAACTAGTAGTTTTGGTCGTTAAATTTCTCGACCCTAAACCTACCATCTTCCACCATTGCTCCCACTCACCAGGAACCCTTCTTTCCTACGAGTTTACAACCAAATATACCTTCGACTCTGATACTAGTTGCTAGAAAAAGTATATATTACAAAACAATGGAACACATAAAAATATGTGGAAATACAAACAGAGAAAACATATAAAACAAGAGAAACACAAATATATGTGGTTCACCTAACTTGGGCTACATCCACAAAGAAACATTTAGTCCTTCATTTTTATTATCCAGCAAAAATGAAGAAACGGCGTACAGCAGATCCACTGGAATATCCTCTACTCACTCACACATTCCTCCTTTCTCTTTATCACTTAGAACACACCCCACCCAAAGCCACAATACAATTCCCTAATATGAACCAAGGGGTTGTCTTCTAGGGAAAAAAACTCTAAATTAAACATAACTTCTACTGTCGGAACATACATGTAATGAACGACCCAGATTAACTACAAAATTATAATATTTTACAAAGCAATTTTACATTTATTTTTAGTCTCAGGGGCGCTGCCCCAAAACCCCCCCAAAAGGAACACCCCGCACCCTTCCCACGCCTCCCCTCACCCGCCCTTCACATGGAGGGGTGTACAGTGTTCATGGAGTATACATCCAATTGAAACAAAGACCTCTAAATCAGACTCCACGCTGAATAATCTCTGGTATCCTATATAACTTATTACCCAAAGAAATAATAATAGTGTGAGGCCTAGACTCATACACGGCGTCACGTTTCCACAAATATGGTTGGCCTAATAATACATCAGAAACTTCAAGATGTGCTATATCACACAATACCTCATTCGTGAAAGGCTTAATGCTATAGGGAAGGCAGCACTACTGGCTAATGCGGAGATTTCGCCTTGGTGAAGCCACCTAATGATGTACGACTACGAGTGTGGTGTGGTCAGTAGGCCCAACTGCTTCACGACCTCTTCTGAAATAAGGTTCCTTTAGCTCCCATTGTCGACAATGAATTGTAGTGGTGAGCCCTTCACCCACATATGTGAGTGAAAAAAGCACTCCCCCTCCTCTAGATCTTCGAGTTCTACCTTATGAGCTTGGTGGTGGCTATTGTCATAGGGTTCTGCGTCAATGCCTGCTTACCCTTAACGGGGTCCAACTCAAAATCAGAACATGCATCGGCCTCTGAGTCTCTCAGCTCGACCACTAGTGCCTGCTTTTAGCAACATTCATGTGTGTTGTGAATGGGGCTTTTATGGAACTGACACCACTTGTCGGTTTCCTTTGCCTTCCCATCACCCTTGGCTTGCAACGTGGAGGAGTTTCCCTAGGGGGTCTCGATCGGGTTCTGTCCTTTGTTGTGACTTGGGGGCGTCTTTGTTCTATTTTGGGTTCACATATCCAAAGTCTCGCTTCTTATGCTTGAATTTCTGCTCAATTTTGACAGCATATCAATATGTTGCACCAAGCGAGGAGATGTCGAGGAACTCCATTTCCTCTTGAATGTATTTGTGCAAACAACTACTGTACTTGAGAACCAGATGTTTCTCAGAATCTTTAATACCCAGCTTTGTGTGCAGGGAATGGAAAATATTTGTGAACTCATGCACATCTTGATCCCTCTGTTGCCGCAACGTAGTCCATTGTATCCATGTCTTCATAGCTCTTGACGAGGTAGTATTGTTCTTTGATGGCACCTTGGAAAGAATTCCAAGTGGGTGCGACCGTGCAACCGAGAATAGTGAGGGTTCCCCCTCGTCCTTCTGCTCACAATAAGTTTCCCACCAGTGCTTGACATGGAGGGCGGCTTTCAAGAGTGCAAAATTAATATTTTTCCAATTGGAAAAATCATGAACAGAAAAATATCGTCCAAACATATCTAACCATTTATCTACGACATCTGCATCTATCTAGCCTTCAAATTTGGGTATGTCAAAGTTGACTTGTACCTTAAAGGGAGTGGTGCCTCCAAATTGTTTGTCAGATGAAGATACGTCGCCTGTGGGCATCCGCTAAAGGATCTAAGCAAAGTTATCCATCGTCGCATTCCTCTATTTCTCGAGGGCATCCTCGAGCAATATTTTGATAAGATCTCTTGCTCCCTCGTCTTTCTTTTCATCTGCCATGAGAAGTCGTCGAGGTTTGTGAGGCTGATTTTGCAAGAGTTCAACCATATGGAGCCCTAACTCCTTATACCCTGCCCTCTTTGGGGACATGCAAAAAAAAACAAAGAAAGGGCAGACCGCTCTGATATCACTGATCCGAATTTATGCAAGAATGCAACATAATACAAATATAAACATGGACACAGAGATGCAACGGAAATATAACTTCATTTCATTAATATTAAACACTGAAATATGCTTGCATACAAAATGGAAATAAACTAGCTCGAGCGATGGTAGCTTATCTCCGAGAAGAGATGTGACAGCTACATGTCTTTGAACTGTGTTACAATGAAGCTCGAAAGCCTCTTTATTATTGACAAACAATGGAAAACCCTAAACATCCAAAAACCTAACCCTAGGAGATGAAGCGCCAAAATTATGAGCCCTGTTTGGATAAATTGATACATCAACTTAAACATCCAAAAACCTAACCCTAGAAGATGAAGCGTCAAAATTATGGGCCTCGTTTGGATAAATCGGTACATCAACTTCTCAAGGATGTAAATTTCGCATATGATCTTCGTTTGACGTGCACAATACCTCGTTAGAAAGATCTATCCAAAGTATAAAACTTTCAAGTGGCCAACATCGATCGAAGACCCATGTTGGCCCTGGTTTTCCCTAAAAAATGTCATTTAGAGCTTCAAAACGATTTCAGAAGTTCAGGACCCAAAAAACTGCCAAAATAATAAATTGTGCTACAATTAAGAAAATTGAAAAACTGAAGAGAAAAAAAACAATGGTGGGAGTGCAAGTAGAATAGGAAAATGGCTATCAATATCCACCTGGATCAACAAAAAAGCTTAATTTTGCACCTATATTTTTATAACTTTGTCTACTGCTCAATGAGAAGCAAACAATGTAATATCAAAGTCTTATATCTATGTTATTGGTATGGTATTCATTCCAAAAGACCAATAACACTCAATCAATACTCGTAATCTTTTCTTTTTGAAGTAATAGAAGGTGAGCCATCACACACAAAAAATCATCCTATCATTGAAACCCAGAAAGCTTATCATTGCTCTTAGCGTTTAAATGCATCTCATCATCCAAAATCCAAAAAAATTATTACTCCCTCTACAATTTAAATTCATCTATTCCCTTTGCTTTCTCCCATTGTTATTTAAATTCATATTGCCATCTAAAATCTAAGAAGCTTTGAAATGTCCTTTGCTTTCTCCCATTGTTATTTAAATTCATATTGCCATCTAAAATCTAAGAAGCTTTTTGAAATGTCCTTTGCTTTCTCCCATTGTTATTTAAATTCATATTGCCATCTAAAATCTAAGAAGCTTTGAAATGTTTTATTTGGTACATTTAAAAAGACGCCCACCCAATTAGTATGTTTGACTCTCAAAAAATCATAATGAAATGTGCATTTTTTAAATCAATTTATTTATTTTCTTTAAAAAAATTACAATAAAATATTTAAGATTCTTTAATAAAAATTAATAATTAAAATGTTCTAAGAGTTTGAAAAAAATTACAATAAAATATTTAAGATTCTTTAATAAAAATTAATAATTAATATGTTCTAAGAGTTTGTCTAATTGGTTGAGTCTCCATGTTAAATCATATTTATTATTGATTTAATATTTATTATTGAAATTGATTTAACATTTATTATTGAGATATTTGAGATATAGAATTCAAATTTTATGGTTGATATCTTTACGTAGATTTTTTTTTTACAAATATTCTATAAATATAACAATCAACAATCACTCAAATCCATAAATCACACAAGGAAAAAAAACAATAAATTAATATCATTACACTATTAAAACCCAATATTCCAAAAATATAATTTTATTTTTTTTACAATTTCTCAATTTCTCTTCTAATAATAATAAATATGTGACAAACAAATTTCTTATCCATCAACCTTTCTCCTTTCCCTCCTTTATATATAAATAATAAAACATTTCAACTTCACATAACTTTATATAAATAACAAAACATTTAAACTTCAAATAAAAATTTATATGAAAAAGACAACCAATTAATGTCAAATCAAATACAATTCACCAAGAAAAAGTTGTCAATCATTTTTCTTTAAAAATAATAAACGAAATTGTCTCCACTTTATTTCACATCTATTAAATTTTATTTCTTTCATTTATTACATATATTCAATATACAATTATTAATATTAAAGAAATTATCTGAAGCCCTTTATTTCACATCCATTAAATTTTATTTCTTTCCTTTTATTACATATATTCAATATACAATTATTAAAAGTAGTTATCTACAGCCCTTTATTTCACATCCATTAAATTGTATTTCTTTCCTTTATTACATATATTCAATATACAATTATTCACATTTTACTACTTTTAATTTCTCAAATCAAAGTACAATTCTCCCTCTATATATATTTCACATCCATCCATCTCTAATTTCACTTCACATGTATCATGCCCATTCATATTGAATAAAATTTGCTTCTTCCATTCACAACCATCTATCCTTGCTTTCACAACTATCACAAATTTTTGCAATTTACTTTCACATGTATCATACCCCTTTATTTTGCTTTCACATCTATCACAAATTTTTGCGATTTACTTTCACATGTATCATACCCCTTTATTTCACATCATTAAATTTTAGTTTTCATTCATCTTTACTTTCACATCTATCGCAATTTTTTCACATTCATGAATAACAGTTTTGGTAAATCCGTTAACATATACATTTTAGTTTAAAAAATCCCAACAAAACACTTATAAAATTAAATTGATCAATACGCAACTCGGTAGTGGAAGGCTTTTTACAACTGCTAGAATCTATGTTAATTTCTATTAGAAAATCCCCATCTTAATACCATTTCCCAAATTTTACTAATTTAGATGGGATCTTCACTTTGACCGCCCTTATTGTAAAGTTTTATTAATTTAGATGGGATCTTCACTTTGACTACTTTTATATTGTAAAGTTGGAAGTCATACACAAGCCAAAGATAATTTGATAAAAGGATGTTAAAATATATAATTTGATAAAAGAGGGATGTTAAAATAAACAGGGCTGTTATAAAGACGAGGACCAGAGAGAAAAGGAATCCCAAGGGGCCTCTCAAAATTAGTGGAATCTGTTGCAAAAAAACTGAGCTCTCTCAAAAGACAGAGAGACTGAAAAGTGGTGAAAACAGAATAAAAATTTACAGGTGTATACAAAACAATGACCATAATGAATGAATTATTCCAACAATCAATAATCAATCCAATAAGCTTGATAAAAAAAACAAGCAAAAGCCTCACTAATATATGCAAAACATTTCACTACATTTATGTTTAAATAAAAAGCCATCCAAGTATACTACAATTATAGTACAATAATGTGCAAAAGCCTCACACTAATATATGCAAAACATTTCACTACATTTATGTTTAAATAAAAAGCCATTCAGGTATACTACAATTTTAGTACAATAATGTTAAATAAAATGGTACCATTTATCACTAACCCACCTATAAATAGCCACACAGGTTTCACTAAGATTAATGCAATTAAAAAGAAAATTCAGGACCTGCTGGTGTCTGCAAGATTTGAAGTTTAAGCATTGCTAACTGAAATTGCAATCCAGATTCTGGAGTTCGGCTCACCTTCTAAATAGAATGGTAGTATTTATCACTAACCCACCTATAAATAGCCACACAGGTTTCACTGAGATTGATGCAATTAAAATGAAAATTCAGACCTCTGCTAGTGTCTGCAAGATTTGAAGTTTAAGCATTGCTAACTGAAATTGCAATCCAGATTCTGGAGTTCGGATCACCTTCTAACTTTTAATAGAGATTGTAAAAAATACAATGAACTCAAATTTAAAGATTTTAAAAAATACAATGAACTCATATTAAGACGTGCAGTGGGGAATCTGGGCGTTACTAACGACTCGTTTTGGAGATTCTGGGTGTTAATGAATTTATCGACCATCCTAATTTCATTGGGTAGTTTGTCACGCTAGATGTTAATTCACCACCTCATTTTTCTGTTTTTTTTTTTGGATTCACCTTTATGCATGGATGAAAAATGCTGACACGCTTTATCTAGTTTTAGATTTGTGTCCAACCTTATAAAGATCAACCTGTGATACAATCTTTTCATGTCAAATGACTGCCCCTTAACTTTGATGGAAAGATAACCGCATTGGACACTTCGAACACAGTTTTGTAAAAAAAAAGAATTTTAAGAAATCCAAACATATGCTTAACACATGCAAATCGCTAACCATTCATAACTACAGAGAAGACAACCTTGTCCATTTCTCACATTTGCATTCCTTTAATCTGATACTTACACATATAATCTGGTAAACATGTTCTCTCATACACTAGCATCCACGAAATACAGTGGCCTAGCACAAGGAACAGCATTGACCATGCCCACATGGAACATCAAACTCAGCTGAAAACACACCACAGGGAGCAATTGCTCTGTTCAAGATTACATATATGCCTCCCTCAAACTTATGAATTACAGTGAATGCCCATCTGTTCCTTTACAACTGAAGAACTCAAGTTCAACACTACTTTCATATTCAATTCAAGGCAAATAGAGATGGATAATAAATTTAGATGGACCTGACCAGATGACATGGTGAGGGTTATGTACATGAAATACCAGCCGATAAAACTCTCAAACTATGTTACAGAAAACTAGACGTTAGGAAACCCTTTCCTATTCTTTTACATAGTGGATGTGGACCTCATTTCCTGTTCTTTTACATATAATACTCAAAAACTGGCTTGGAAAAATGGGTAAAACAGCATTTTCTATTCTGTTCTTTCACATGCAAAAGCATCATCATCACCAGGCCTTCCACATTACTGTTTTTAAATACTTTGTTTCAAATACTTGCATTTACCTAAACTAGCTTGCTCCACTGTTATTCTCAACAATTTATGAACGATTGTAGAAGCATGCGTGCCCCTTGACAAAAATATTACCATTCCACAATTTCTTCATATATTTCCCATATATATTTACATGCCAATCCACATTGCCGATAGAAAAGTGACAAAGTAAAGCTAAATGTAAAGGACATGCAAAAATATATCTTGCTAGCTGATAGTGTTTAATGATTAATCATATTTTAGCACTTCGTTAGAAAAAAAAATTACTATATTTATAATGGGCTAGCATATTTTATTAATAAGAAAACTAAAGGAAATTTATATAGATTGATAAAACAAAAGAAAAGGCGAATATGACATTCAGGCATGAAAAGACATTTATAGTTTCTGCCTTCCAGTTCAATAGCAATCACCCTTGGTACAAGAAACTTCAAAAACAGTTCAGCAGTAGTAACACAAGTCGTTCGAATGTATATAAACAACTAAGCTACTAAAGGTAATACACAACCTTAGTCTCCATTACAGAGTTCCACTTTAACCTCAAATAACAGAGAAAAAGAACGAAAAAAAATAGAAAAAAAAAAGGAAATCATGTACAAAAATAGGCTGTAGTTCAGCCCTAGGTTAAGAGGACCAACAGGATGCCATGGAAAATGAGAAGCCATCGAACCTTGACGAAAAGACGGAAATCTGAAGAGAGAGATTGCTTGAAACTTAAAACCATCCTGCTAGAAAAACCCTCCCATCAAAAAGTGCGTCACCTTTCAGGCTCACAACTGTTTATGTATTAATCCTTCTAGAAGTCCAACCTAACCTTGCATTTTTGAAATGTTTATGTTAACAACTAACTGCGAGCTTCTTCTTCTTCTTTTTTTTAATTTCAGTCTTAAGGAGAGAACTATTTAAAAACAGGAAACGTTAACAAATCTCAGCGAAAAAGCAAAAGGAATCCAAAGGCCAAGTGCAAGGTTCAGCAAGACAGTCATCCCATGCTGGGACACAAGATCATGGGGAAGCTGGCCAATCTGTAGGCCAATCACTGCTGTCATCAGTATTTGTACCATCATATACTCTCAACTGTACTCCATCAAGGTCTTCATCCCATCCAACATCACTTACACAATCGTAATCAAAATCATCAAACTCCCACATGTTGTCATAATCATCATCTAACATGTTGCAACTGGAATCAGAATAATAATCATCGTATGAGTTGTAACCGTCATCATAATAGTCGTTCACCACCGGGCCCTTGAGAGTCTTTAGTTTACGACATTGCTTGACCAGGACCAGGGAGTCATCCATAGAGACATTCCAACAGCCTCGGATATCCAGGTGTTCCAACTCCTTGCACATGCTTAGAATAGCCTCCATGCCTGCATTCGTAAGCAGTCCATAAGCCAATTCCAAATTCTTCAAGTGAGACATATGTTCAGCAATAGCAAAGGCCTCGTCATCCGTTGGAGATTGACCGAGAGTGCCCTGTGGGTGCATATTCCTACTCAAATGTGTGAGGGCCTTGCAGTGTTTTCCCAGAGCCTCTAGTGAAGAGGAAGTCATCTTCTTACAACAGCTGATATCCAGGTGGGTTATGGTTGCCAGTTTTGGAGCCACTTGGATAGTTACTGTATCTGTCACATCACTCATAGGTATGCGCAGAATCTGAAGACTGTGGGCACTGCAGAAACAGAAACAAATTAACGTTCTAGCAGAAAAGTGTAGAAAGAAGGCAAGCAAAAAAATCCCCGCAGTGCAGCCGGAATGACCATATAGGTTTGGCATATATGTGAAATGGACGGCCTCATAAGGCACATAAAACCCATCCTATAACTCATAAAGCACTATATATAACCATTAATGCTGCACTGCGGTATGCTTATTGCTTGTAGTGCAAGGAAAGGGACCAGCAATCTTTTATTATCTGTATTTCTCAATGGAACTACAGAAATCAGCAAAAACCCAAACTTAAAAGCAATCAGACTACACTGTTGTGACAGAGATGTACCCTCTTGACATTCATTCGGCCTTTACAGAAATGCTCACTGTTTGGATGCAAATCAGAGAGTTACAAGTTTCACTATAAACTGTCACTACCTAGGATAACCAGATCTTCCCTATTCATTACTCGCTAAAGTCCATTCTCACAATCCAGCAAGCTACTTGCAGTCAGATAAGCCAATCCTTCATTCTTCAATCCAGTTTCATTTTACTTTTAAGTTTTCCATGGACAACATTACAATTAGCAACTCGTCCATTGCAATTATTTGCTCTTACCACCATTAATTTATAGGAACAATTTTAACAAGCAAGTATAATAAATAAATTCGAAGACCAGAAAGGTTAAACCTAACCAACTGAAACCGAATAAAAACAGATCTCTAAATCCATGATCTTCATGACAACGAGTTGCCAAATTATAAAAAACGAACTTTAGATAGCTAGAAGATTGTAAAGAAACACTTACTGTCTAGCAATGAAGGCGAATATCGTGTCGTTTCTCAATCCAGACACCTCTAATTTGCGCATTGAACCTCGGCTCCTGGACACGAGCATGCGAACCATTCTATCCGTGTTCTCCGGCTTGCAACGGCGGCACCAGTCTTCAATATTAATCTCTTGCCAGCAATCCGGCTGGATGGCCACCTTCCTCCACGATTTACAAACCCTGGGAATGACGGTCAGAATCTCCTGGAACGGAATTTTCTTGAAAATGAGGGTAAGAGCATCCGGGATAAGCTCTTCCCATGGACGATTGCCTCCTGCCATAATGTCCTGCATCCTCAAATATTCCTCCTTGAGATAATCACAGACAAAAAGCGCCACCTTCTTAGCTACTTCAAGTCAACTGAGCCCGCCCGTTATCCCTTATATCCTCCTGATCTCCAGCAAATCCTTCCTAAATTTACGCCTTATGTGCCACAAGTATGTTTTCCACCACGCATTGGGGCATTACTTTGCACATCTTGATTCGTTAAATCCAATATTATGAGCTTCGCGGCACATTCTCTACCTCGGAAGAACAAAAAACAGTCGTCTGAAGCCAGAAACCCTCATCTACTGCTCCAGAACCAGACCATTCATTTCGCAGACGCGCCACTTCTTTTCTTCCACTTTCAGAGACCAAAGTCTATTTAAGACCCTGAAATACCTCCCTTGACTCCGAGCCCCTACTGAAACCTTCCAAAACAAGCAAGAAATACCTCGTTTTTGCAACCTTCAAGTTGATTTCAAACACAGAAACTGCATTCTTCCCTCACAATACCAGAATCCACTATAAACTCCAAAACAAACCCCAACACAATTCATTCCTGAGATATTACAACCTAACGTTAACCAGAAATAAAGCATTCGAGCTCTCGAATTCACCGCGTCCCGCCATCAAACCCTAGAAGTTCTTTTAAGGGTTCAAAAACCATAAAGATCATTCAAACCATATCTGATGCCGAGATTTAGGCAAGAAACGCCATCAGGCCTTAAATTTCCCACCCTGCGGAACGAAGAACAATCAATGTGAAAAAGCATCATTCATATCCTCCATATTTTGCTTGGTGGTCAGTGTTGGATTTGAAGTACCGGACGTTCTCTCTCTCTCTCCACAGGCCTCCAACGAGGGGAGCTAGCCTTAAACCACGGGCCCTGTTCCACCTCTGCCCAGGGATTCCTGCATTCCGGACACGTGTCCAGCACGGTACAAAACAATCGGTATTGTTTATGTGAAGTCCTAATTTATTTAAAATGGATAAAGGAATGTCTATTTTCTTTTATTAAATTGAAAAATGGAAACAAGATATTTTGTGAATATTTCAAAATCATTGCTAAATGTATTTCAAATATTTGTAAGGTGCTCTTTTTTCTGTTTTTTCAAAGTAATTTCTCCCACATTCATGCCCACGGACAATCCTGGTGAAAGAGAGAGAATAAACGCCACAGTAACTGTCAGACCGATTTTCTAGATGCCAATGCTGCTTACGCTCACAGAGCATCAAGCAGAGTTATACGTGGTGAACGCTGCTACATGCATTTCTACTGTAAGCTTTTTTCCCAATGGTTTTAAATTTTTTATGTTTTCCATTTAAGTAAAACGTTTTAAAAAGCAGATGGTTAAAGTGAGATTTTTTTTATTAAATTTTTAAATTAATAGTAATACTGAAAGGTATTGTCTAATTTCCGGATAAAGCTCCATCACCAAATTGGTGTATGAGATCTTTTTATTTGTCATGAAATCTTTTTGTTTGTCTATAAAGATAGCAATTTTACTACTAAGTTACATACTCTAGTTGAGCCAAACAAAAATTAAATAACTACATAAAAAACAACTAAAAAACTATTAACAAAACAATTAAGTCACTGGTTGATATTTCACTTTCACTCTTCAAATAATAAATACAATATTTCTTTGTCTATCTTAAATAATATAATTTTAGATAAAACATTAAATGTGAGTTATGAATAAAATATTTTAACATGAATTAATATAAAAAGGCTCAATACACATGTTATGTAATCTTTATAATATTCAAAAATGTAATTTAAACAGTAAAAAATTACACATTGTTTTTTGCACTCTAAAATAAGTTTGCAACAAAAGAAACTTGATCCCTGTCGGCTCATGTTAGATCTGTGCTTTAGATGGAGCTTTAGATGGATTTATGTTGGTTTTAAGGTTGTGACCTCTTTAGAGGAAACACATACTCTTAACCAATACTCCACACCCCTTTGGTTTTGAACGTGTGACCTCTTAGGAGGAAATACATATTCTTGACCTCTTTGAAGGAAACACATACTCTTAACCTTTATACCCACTCAAGTTGTATGCTTAACAACTCCACATACTCTTAACCTTTACACCCACTCAAGTTGTATGCCTAACAAAAGAGATTATATTATACGTGACAAGGGATTATATTGTAGTTAGTTTGGGTCAAAAGGTTTTTTATTCTTAATTAACTTGCAGATTTTTAAAAATTATTTACAAAGTTTATTAAAATTTTGGTAAAATTAAAAATTAAATTTATTTTCTAGAAATTGAATATTAATTTTTGAATTTTTTGTTTTTGATTAATGATGACTAAGTCTATGTAATTCAAAATCAATTTGTCAAAATTAAAAATTGTTTAAAAAAAAAAAACTTTCTAGATTTGTTTTCTTTCCATGTTTCTCATACTTGTTTTTACCAATAAATATTTATTAATCTATAATCATTTTTTGCTTGTTTTTTATTAATGCTTTCTTGCTTGTTTTCTATTAATTGTTGTTTGCCTGAACAAATTTGCGCAGTTTATTATCACAAATTCGAACACTTGCTCCATTGCCCCACAGAACTAAGAAGCAGTGATAAATGTTCCTCCTATTAACATGACCAGTGCAATTTTTTTGTCAAATCGTCCGGTGATCATATTGGATGATTAATTCACTGTCGGTTCTCATCATGCAAGCTACTTTCACGGTTTATAGTTTCGTAGTTGTTAGTTGTATTGTGTTTTTGCTTGGTCTTTGTTATCTATGTATGGTAAATGTAACTAGTGACCAAACTATTTTGGTTCATTTCTTTAGTCTCTTTTTCTTTGGGTAAGGTCCACAACCACCACCAAAACAGATGTTCAACGCATCAGCTCTGTTGGTTGTAACATTTTGGTCTGTTGACCAGTCTAGCATTGTGATGATCCTGTATTGGTTGCTAAATCGACCCATGGATTGTAGATGCACCTATATGTACTTGAGAAATTTTGTAAAGCAGTGGGGATGCAAGTCAATACCAGTAAGACCAAAATAATGATTTTGTCTAATAATTGGAAGCAAAGCCAACATATGTTCTTCTTTAAAGGCAATATTCTTGAAGAAGTAAATGAATACAAGTACCTCGGGATAGATTTCAACAACAAGCTTAATTGGGAGGATTGCAAAAAGAAGAGAATTTTAGGAGGGTGGAAAGCATTATATCCACTTCAAAACAGATGTGGAGCGGCGGATTTATGGGATTGGAAAACGATTAAAGTGTTTTTTGGACTCCTAGTTTGTCCAGTGATATTATATGGGTGTGAATTGTGGGCTAGCAACATCCCCATTTCAAAATGGAAACAAATTGAGAAAATCCAAAAACGCTTGATCATAAGCAAGTTAAAAATAAAAAGTTTGGTTCCTTACAAGATAGTGTTGAGTGATACAGGAGTAGCTTCCATCAAAGCAATTGCTATGGTGTGTCTTATAAGGTATCTAAAAAGAATTGAGCAAATGGGAGGAGGTAGATGGTCGAAAGTGAACTTCAATGAAGGCACGAGGGAAAGAAAGAAATCATGGATGAGAAAAAACAACAAATGGATGCAAAAGTGGAAAATTTATCTCAATGCATGTCCCACAAATGGCAAGGAGTTAAATAATTTTTTTATGGAGAAGTTCCGTAAGCGTATATGGGGAAAAGAGTTGGGTAGAAAGAAGAATAACTATGTTAAAAAATTCAACCTCACTTGTGATCTCCAACAAAAACAGTATATTGGCACTAGCATTCCATGGAGAGCAAAGATTCTTATTGCTCAATTAAGAACTAACTCACATCAACTTCGGTGTGAAACAAGACGGTGGAAGAGACATAAAGAAGCTTGGGAAGAACGATGTATACTTTTTGCATTTCTGGGGCAGTGGAATCAGAAAAGCATTTCATTTTGGAATGTGATGCTTTTAGAGACATCAAGGATAATTATGACAGTATGTTAGCATCAATTTTGTGGCAT
Organism: Pinus albicaulis; assembly: GCA_034641835.2. Lineage (NCBI taxonomy): Eukaryota > Viridiplantae > Streptophyta > Pinopsida > Pinales > Pinaceae > Pinus > Pinus albicaulis. The sequence continues at coordinate 1,485,971,208 of CM076575.1, read as the reverse complement.
TGTCTTTTCAATGAGGGGACTGTTAGAAGGTTGGGTCAGCTCATCATCAATTTGAGCAAGAAAATGATTGAATTGCAAAAGGAAAAAAAACAAGGAGGTTAGTAGTCCCATAGACTATTTTTAGTCTCGTGGACATTAAAATATCACTCACTCATTCATTCGCTCATTTTTGGAAATTAATAAAAATCGGAATATCAATTGTATTTTTGTTCTTTTTGGAAATTCGTAGAAATCGAGGATCAGATATATATATATATATATATATATATATATATATATATATATATATATATATATATTCTTTTTAATAACATTTTTTTTATAATAACAATCTAATCACTGAGTGTCTTCATAAATTAATTATCAATATATATAAGGATTTTCCCATAATTAGTATTCTTTTCATTCATTATCATATTTATTTTCAACCAAAAAATATGTATTAAGATATAATCATTCATTGTTTGTTTTATATTAATTGTTGTATTCTTTTTAATAACAACATTTTTTTTCTAAAAACAATTTAATCGGCAAGTTTAACACCCCCTTCCCACATCTACCCAAGCAACCGCCCAGCCGAGGTAAATATGCAACGAGAGGATGCTATAATGAGATTCAACCTCCTAGGTTACCTTAAGGAAGTGGAATCGACAGAAACATAACATACAAACCTTGTACAGCAACAACAACACCCCCATGAGGTAACCCAACCATTCGGGCCTCTTACCCTAGGTCACACTGAAATTTTGACCTATTTGAGCCATAGTCGCAAACATAACATTGCACGCCAGCGCCCAGGAGGCTATATCCGCAAGGATAACACTATGATGCCAGCAACTAGGGCCCCAAATACTTAGTTCTGTGCCAGCATCCCCAGGATTTGAGCCACCTTTTCAGAGCCTGAACCTAGTGCTCTACCGAGAACTTCATGAAAAGTTTTGAGATGATAAATAACAACAGGACAATGATACGGAAGCAATCACATCAATAAGAACTCATTTGGACCCCTCCTAGCCATGACAAACATTTTTTCAAACATGTCACAAACATGAAAGATAGAGGTATAAACAACAAAAATGAGCATAGGGGTCTCATACTTATTTGAGAATCGCTAATAAGCATTGCTCTCCTACATCATAAGCTACAATATAATCTATTTGACCATAGACACATTATGCATTCATTTACAAGTAAAAACATGAAGAGAGTCATACATCATCACTGATAAAATACATGCTTATAACCATCATAATAACAATTGAAATAGAGTGGATAAAACAGCAATAGAATCCACATAATAACCAGTACATTTGCATACCAAATACCAAAGGAATGAGCTCTTCATTATTGAATGTAAAAACCAACCGGAGATGGGACTTCCACGTTCCACCTGACCATAGATTGGCTGATCCAAATTTCTCTTTATCCAATCACCCCTGTGCCATATTCCAATCATGAATGTGGGTCTCATAACCAACCAAAAATAACCAAACAAGCATGAATGCTATCGGAGTTCTCTGCCTACACCGTGAGGAATTTTCCTTTCTCCTAGTCTCTTAGGCTTTACCATAACCCACAGTCTGAATCAGGGATCACTAGGCCCTAAATCGAGACATACTCTCTAGGCTTTACTGTACATCCCATCCCAGGACTACTAAGCCAAAATGGAGAGCACCCACCTCTCAGGATTTACCATAATCAATCCTGGATCACTAGGCCCTAAATCGAGGCAAACCACCTCTAAGATTTACCGTACAACATGCCATTCACAGGCAAGAATTCCTGGGTCCACCGAGGCATCACACTATCTGGATTTACCACAACCCACAGTCTGGTTCAAGGGTTACTAGGCCATGTGTTTTATCAATTCGTAGATCCACCTCACTAAGCTTCGAATCCAATCCAACAATCCAGCTCAACCGAAGTATGAGAACCCATCTCATCAAGGCTATCAAGAAATGGAAAGACCAGTCTGAAAACATTGTCACATCTGGAAAAAACCCATGCCAAGACAGAAAAGAACCTCATGAAATACCATGCATGCCATATCTAGCAAGGAAAATACACATGCAAATTGATACCTTCCGAGAATCCTGTTGCAGCCGCTTGATTCCTACTCCTCCTTGCTTGCTTCCTCCTTCTTCCTGATTTCTTTCCTTTCTTGCTCCGATGCCAATGTGCTCCAAGAAACTAAAGTGTACAAGAGAGTGTGTGTGTGTGTGTGTGTGTGTGTGTGAGAGAGAGAGAGAGCTCCAAATGCACTGAAAAAATATTGAACCAACAAAACCTTACCAACTTATCCTCATAATCCTTTTTATCAATGAGTACTCTATTTTCTTCATTTTCCATTATTTCCTTCATTTTCCTCCTCACATGTAACATGTGACCTTTCACCTCCCTTTTCTCTTATTTTCCATTATTTTCATAAATAAAATGTCAATTAATGTCTCATGCCTTTCAAAATCCTTTGGCATTGCCTTTTCCAATTTCCTTAGCCATAATAAATCGAAATGAACACCCACTAGGATGTTTTTGCCCAACATTCAGCTTGGAACACGTGTCCGATCAATCGTGGTTATTATTTTTAACTTTATTACATGGAATTTTCATGATGGTTGTTACGTAACCCTCCCCCTTGGGGGAACATCGTCCTCGGTGTTCAATGACACCTACAAACTAGCAAACCACTGAAAATAAAACATACTACCTGTGGAGCTTTATAACACAACTCATTGTAGTATTTACAATGAATAACTTGCTCAAAAGAAAAAATCATCATGACAATCATACCGTGCACTGGAGCTTTATAACATAGTTCATTATGGTATTTACAATAGTATACACATATAGACATTTGTTCCACCACCAAATAAAAGGATATGATGCTCGTATCAGCAACAAGGGAATCCAGAGGCTCACACCTCCACCCTCAAAGTAATACCAACATTCACCTCCTTCTCAGGAAGTCTGGAATCCACTATCATAGTCAAAGTCAAAGATGCATCCAATCTCCAATGCTACAATCTTGCACCACTTGTCCTCTCAGTGAACAATTATCGGCTCATTGTTCCAGGGCACATTCCCAATGTGCATCTGATTCCATCTGGTAATGTTATTGACCAAAATAAATCCATCCCCACCATTCATTTCGTACACAATCCCTCGGGCAATCCAATCACCCCTTTCGTGCAGCCACACGCCTTCCAAGTTTAGCTGGCACCCCCATCCCAGGCATTCCATCCCTTGGAAAGGCTTCCTCACATCAGAAGGTACAAAAACCAAGGCATATCCATGCCTCAAAACCATCATATCAGTCATAGCATGCTCATGGAAATCAATGGACACTATTAGGTACCAATGTCCCACAATGGCCCTGTTCCTGAAGTGCTTTACCAACATACTGTTGCATGTCCCGATTTTTAATGTTGTCGCTGTTAATTCTTGCAGTCAGTTCCAATCATCCAAAACCAGACATGTTCATGCATTCTTGTACCAAGTACATAATTTCGATTAGCTTCAAAATAAATTCAAATCATACCTCAATGGTAGCTCGTCAATAAGGTACACTTGCACTTATGTTTACTTCTTGACACACAATTCAAACTAGTTGTTTGATCAAATCATCATGTATAAACATATCACATTTGGTTAGCTCAAAACACAACCATCATAGGTCAAAATCGTGAATTGCATGCAATGATCATAAACCTAATCATAAATCACATGTAACCATCATAAGTCAGGATCGTAGTTCACAGGCATAATATATCTTAAATAAACTATTGATACTTATCCTTCATCAGTCCTTAATTCTACATTTTTTATTTATTTACACACATCAGATCGATTGCCACACTCGAAAAGCATCCAATGCATTTGCTTCTCTTCATTCGCGTACACATACACACAGTGTATATCAAAGCACAGTGTTCCACACACGACTTACAACACCACACAATATGTATACCCACACCGTCGTTGATCCAGGTGGCTCCAGACACCCTTAGGAGATCAAGAGGGCTCAAAAATGGTAAAAATTCAAAGTGGTCGGATTGCTCTCGAACCAAGTTTAGGTTGAATTACTCGTTGCCCTGATTCAAATGGTGTGAATGGATCTCCAATCCGAGCTCGTATGGAGAACTTAGAGCGAGTCAAATATTTGGTCAAAGTTGGGCAGTGGGCCAGGTTTAAGTGTCCCACCAATTCACCATCAACTGGCAGGGAACTTAGCCCCCAAAAATGGGTAAAATTGTGGGCTCTTTGATTTTCTCAATAACCCTGATTTTCAAAAATACAAAAACGACCATCATTGTTTTAAGAATAAAAAATATAAAAAATGGGGGTGGCGAGCCACCACCCCCGCCACCCCACGACTTGTCACATTATTAAATTGTTGGGGGGCGGGCTGTCAACCCCGCCACCCCCAGAACCCACACCACACATATAAAAATGGCACCATATATATGGGTGGGCGAGCCACCTCCAGTGGACCCGACCCAGTAGAACTCTGTATACGAAGGTCAAAGCCCGACGGAACCGGTGGGAGTTGAACCCACCATCGGCCCCGCCCCTGCTACAGTCCCACATTAAAACCAAACAACGCATACAACAAAAAAAAACAATGTGCCACATTAATATATACATGTATTACATTCCGCTGGAGTTTTCATATAACACAGGATCGACGGGAGTTGAACCCGCCTGGCCCATGTGGGTCGGCCTCATAAACGGAGGCAAGCGCACCAACCAAAACCTATCAACACCAACCAACATGTAACTTTATACATACCACCAACTTAACCGTATCACAAACAGTCCAAAAATGTGTATGCACATAATTTGGGGGGGAAGATGGGATTTGATCCCCCGACTTCCCCTTGACAAAGTACTATGTTTACCATTGCACCAGGTGGGTGCGCTTTGTAAAAGCCACCCACCAAAACATATAAAAAACCAAAAACTCATTTTCACAGAGGAGGTAGACCAGCATAACCGACCAACGCACAGTTCGAGTGATATTATTCTTTTTTTTTTGTAGGTGTGGAACCACGAGCCATGGAGACAGTGGAACCATGCCCCAGGGAATCTCGAGGGTACCAAAAAGATTCCTTGAGGTCCTGAAGTTGCAGGAGTCAAAATTCAACAAAATTTATGTTGATTTTACACCTCTCAGTGACAGGAATCCGATGGCAATGTTCATTTCAGCAGCAGAGCTTCTCATTTTTCAACCATTTTCCAGATTGGAGTGACGATGTCAAATTTTCAAGTCAAATTCGATGGTGTAGCCAGATTCAGTAGCTGAGCATCCGCTTCTTCATACAAATACAGGGGTTGAGGTATATGTAGTTTGATCATGTGCCTCTTTTTGTTGTAAGATGTATTATGATCTCTAGATCCTTGCTTGATGCATGTTGCGGGATCTTGTTTTGCTTCATGTGAGATTATGTCATGCTGATAGGAGGTCCATTGTGAGTGAGAGTTCCTGTAGCAGAACGTCTCGTGGAGAGGAAAGCCACTCATTTTGAGGGCACATCTCCTTGTATGGCATAGAACATCATCCATGTACATCTCACCTTTTCCAACACTATATGAAGCGGCCTACCCCATTTTGACACCAGGCCCGGAGACGTAGCCCACACTGGGTGAACTCCGTTATCAACATCTCATGTTCTTATGTTGATGATGGTTGTCTTGTTTCCTCTTTCTTAAGCATGCATATGTGTTCTTTTATGCTATTTTAAAATGAAATTCTAACATCATCACATAAGTAAATGATCATGGGTAAATCCGGTAGCTAACGAACCCGGATCAAGTGGTATCAGAACGGTCTTCTTGCTGATGTGAATTGCGAGCATGAAAAATGATTGAACGTGCATAAATGGAGGATGGAAAATACATGTACGATGCCATGCTCAGGATGTCCAAGATAATAGACATGATGTATGAAGCTCATGAAAGATGAGAGAAAGAAGAAGCAGAAAGTGATGCTTCATCCACATCTTCTAGTGAATATTCATTGCCCTCACCACTTCTCATCATTCGAATGAGGAGATCAACCATAGCCTTCAAGCAAATAATGATGAATTGAAATTACTTCTACGAGAGGAGAAAGAGGATAAGAAGAGAGTGCAGCTTTAGTTGCAAGTCGTAGAGGCAACCTTGGAAGAAGCGAAGTGCAACGACCAGAGCCTTCAAGCAAAGGATGTTGAATTAAGGAAGCTTCTACAAGAAGAAAAAGAGGAGAAATAAAGATTGTAGCTCTAGTTGCGAGTCGCGAAAGAGGCCTTGGAGAAGTTGAAGCGTAGCGAAGGTTTGAAGAATCCATCATCACATGTTTTTGAATTGACATCTGAGGTAAACAATGTTGATTTTTATTCAGTTTCATCTTCACATGCTATCATTTTTGTGGGAAATGTGGAGATACCCATTACAGGAACTGGCATGAGACTCCTCACCAAGATGGGATACAAAGGAGGAGGAATTGGCGTTAATGGCCAAGGCATGATTCAGCGATTGGAGGTCGCGTAAAGACCTCGATTAACAGGTTTGGGATACACTGAAGGACAATGCTTGAAGGTGTCAGAAGCTTCCAATGCATAATTGAAACCATTGGGAAAAGAGATTGATGGGATCACTTCACCATCATCCTATGACAGCGCACATTGCAGAGAAAGAGTTGAGGCAAGCTCTTGTCACCATGATTGCGCCAGAGATCATCAAGAAAGGTATAACAAGTATCGATATTCTAATGTTCATTTTTATTACAAACATGTCGCTAATAATGAACGTAGATCATGGCATCAAAAAACATGTAGCTTTTGTGGATTACATAACCATGTATTTGTTAAGTGTTGGAAAATAATGGCAGCACAAAAGAGGATGAGGCGTGAAAGGCCTTCTCCACCGCAGGCAAAGAAGAAGGTAAAGCAGGTCTGGAGGAAGAAGACTCATTGCAGTCATTACGACAAAAGTGGTCATCAAAGAACCACGTGTTGGAGGCTCCATCCAGAGCAGCATCTCAAAGACAAAGTGTCCATATATGAACCAATTGAAACAGTTGTTCGACAAGCAAATGCACCACAGAGAGATGAACCATTCACTTTGATAAGTGAGAAATGGTTTTTTTAGAAGTATTAGCTTGTTTTGGCCTTATTTTTTAAATCATGTGTTGCATGTTACAATGTAAAAGTGATGATGTGTTTTCCATCACTTATGAAGCAACAATGATATTTTTGGTCTCACATTGATAGTTGGGGTATTCATTCCATTTTATGTAAACTTGACCATAGAGTATGGTTATAAACTCGTGGCAAGTGTGGGGAATGCTTGGGTCATAGATTGGTCACTTATTTAAGCATTAATTTTCAGAAGAATTTACTACAGGTTTGCAGAGGATGTAGGTGTCGGCTCATCGCTTATGGCTCCAAAGAATAAAGGTGAAGGAGAATGAAGGATGACCTTTCAGGACACCTGTGGTGCAGACAAGGTACAAAGTATTTGTAGATTATGTTCATGCTTTTGGTGGACCAAAATCTCCTTAGTGGTGAGGATTGATCCAGGTGGATCTAGATGCCCTCAGGAGATTAAGAGGGCTCAGAAATGGTCAAAATTCAAAGTGGTTGGATTTCTCTCGAACTAGGTTCAGGTTGAAGTACTCGTCGCCCTAATTCCAACGGTGCGAACGGATCTCCAATCCGAGCTTGTATGGAGAATTTAGAGTGAGTCAAATATTTGGTCAATGTTGGGCAGTGGGTCAGGTTTACGTGTCCCACAAATTCACCGTCAACCGGCAGGGAACTTAGCCCCCAAAAACGGTGAAATTATGGCCTATTTAATTTTCCCAATAACCCTTATTTTCAGAAAATACAAAAACGGCCATGATTGTTTTAAAAACAAAAAAAATATAAAAAAATGGGGTGGCGGGCCACCACCCCCGCCTTCCCACGGCTTGTCACATTATTAAATTGTTCGGGGGTGGGCTATCAACCCCGCCACCCTCAGAACTCACACCCCACATAAAACAACGACACCATACATATGGGTGGGTGGGCCACCTCCGGTGGACCCAACCCGACCTGGTGGAACTTCATATACAAAGGTCGAAGCCCGACGAAACCGATGGGAGTTGAACCCACCGCTGGCAAGATTATCGGCACCGCCCCCGCAACGGTCCCACATTAAACCAAACAATGCATACAAACAAACAAAACAATGTGTCGCCTTAATATATACATGTATTACATTCCGTCGGAGTTTTCATATAACATGGGACTGGCGGGAGCTGAACCCGCCGGGCCCACATGGGTTGGCCCCCAATGGGCGGCCCCATAAACAGAGGCAAGTGTGCCAACCAAGACCTATCAACACCAACCAACATGTAACTTTATACAAGCCGCCAACTTCACCGTATAAAAAACGGTCCAAAAATGTGTATGCACAGAATTTCGAGGGGAGGCAGGGTTTGATCCCCCAACCTCCCCTTAACAAAGTATTATGTTTACCATTGCACCAGGTGGGTACGCTTCATAAAAGTCGCCCACCCAAACATATAAAAAACAAGAAACTCATTTGCATGGAGGAGGTGGACTAGCAGAACTGACAAGCGTGGATTTTGAGAGATATTATTATTTTTTTGCAAGTGTGGAACCACAATCCATGGAGACAGTGGAACCATGCCCCAGGGAATCTTGAGGGCACCAAAAATATTCCTTGAGGTCTCGAAGTTGCAGGAGTCAGAATTCGACAAATTTTATGTCAATTTTACACCTCTCTGTGACAGGAATCCGATGGTGATGTCCGTTTCAGTAGCAGAGTATCCCATTTTTTGGCCATTTTCTAGATTGGAGTGATGATGTCAGATTTTCAAGTGTGGATAGTTGATTCTATGCCCCTCAACGCCATGAATTTGATGGTGCAGCTAGATTCAGCAGTTGAGCATCCGCTTCTTCAGCCAACTGCAGGGGTTAAGGTATATGCAGTTTGATCATGTGCCTCTTTTTGTTGTGAGATGTATTATGATTTCTAGATCCTTGCTTGATGCATGTTGCGAGATCTTGTTTTGCTTCATGTGAGATTATGTCATGCTGATAAGAGGTCCATTGTGATTGAGAGTTCCTGTAGCAGAACATCTCTTCGAGGGACAAGACACTCATGTTGAGGGCACATCTCTATGTATTAAATACAACATCATCCATTTACATCTCACATTTTCTATTACTATATGAAGCGGTCTACCCCATTTTGACACCGAGCCCGAAGACGTAGCCCACACTAGGTGAACTCTGTTATCAACATCTCGTGTTCTTATGTTGCTTATGGTTGTATTGTTTCCTCTTGGTTAAGCATGCATATGTGTTCTTTTATGCTTTTTTAAAATGCAATTCTAACATCATCACAGAAGTAAAATATCATGGGTAAATCCAGTAGTTGACGGACCCGGATCAGACATAAAACACATACACCTACACACGACGTACCATACAACAAATTACATACACCTACGTATAATGTACAACACAACAACTACACATGTTAGGTCCCTATATTACTATTATAGTCCCTTATTCTTGTTAGTGTAACCCCCTTATTGTTATTTTTGTACCCCTATAACCCCAATATTGTTATTAGTGTGCCCTTACATTATTATTGTTAGGTCGGCTAGGATTATATTGTGACCTCATGGACTCCTATATATAGAAGGAGGTTTTGTCATTTGTATCATCCAATGGTTGTTCATTTATGTAATGTAAAGGAGGTTGCCCCCTCAAAGTGGCTTATTTATAAGGCACTGATCTCTCTTTTATTCTATTTTTTGAGTTGGTTTCATAACATTTGGTATCAAAGCTTTGGATTCTAGGGTTTTGCTGTTCCAAATAGGTCATCGTGGAATTTTCGCTATAAATTTTTTTCTACGAAGGTTTAGAAGCTGAAATTTTTACAGAGTGAAGCCGAAATCTTGAGGAACGTCGTAGAAAAATTTCAGATATTTTTTTGCAATATTTTCAGAGATATGATCTGTGGAAGTTAGGGTTTTTTCAGACTCCCGAATTTAACCTAAATAGGTCATCGTGGAATTTTCACTATAAATTTTTTTTCTACGAAGGTTCATAAGCTGAAATTTTTACAGAGTGAAGCCTAAATACTGAGAAATGTTGCGTACAAATTTCAGATCTTGGTTCGCAATATTTTCGAAGATGTGATCTGTGGAATTTAGAGTTTTTTCAGGCTCCCAAATTTCATCTCAAAGAGGTTACCATGGGAAAATCATCATAACTCTCTCTCTCTAAGTATCGAATTGGAATTCTGTAAAAAGTGGCCGCAAGCAAACAAACTTTAGTTTCCTTTCTATCAATTGTAGAGCCGAAGGAGGAAACAGTGACACGTGGCATGTCGTACAATTTCTCTCTACTGAACAAGTCCATAATTAGGTCATTGTGGGAGATTGAGCATACATTTTCCTTGAAGAATCCAAATTAGGTCAGAACTGTGGCATTTGAAAGAAGCTTTAGAGGGCTAATATAAGGCCGAATTTAGGATATTGAAGATTCGATATCACAGAGATAATTTAGTTTCAATATCGAGCTCCTCAAAAGCAAGAAAAAGGTGTGTATTTTTTTCGAACTACATAAGTCTTGTGTGAAAAATCAGTTTGAAATGATTCCATGGGCATATTGTAGAATAAATATCAATATTGGGTTCTAAAATGACCCATAAAAAGAATTCAACACCCATTTATCCTTTATAAGGCTCTACTATGACTCATGAATACGAAGAATGACAACATGACATATCAAAATTACAAGAGCAAGTGCAACAAATTTCGCTCTCGCAAAGAGCAACAAAAAATGAAATGGAAGTTTTGAAGAAAGGCGTGGAAGCTAAGATGGATGGTTTGAAGAAAGTCGTGGAATCTAAGATGGATGGTTTGAAGGGAATGGAAGCTAATATGGATGGCATGGAATCTAATATGGATGACATGGAACCTAAGATCGATGAAAAAATGGAAAACATGAAGAATGATCTAAAAGTAGACGTGGAAGGTTTGACAAAGTTGATACAAGAAACGTTTCCTAATGGCGAAAAGATAGTAGAGGAAACTCATGATGAGAACAAAATAAATGTTAATCGTGATTTCATAAACTATAATGTTGGATGGAAGAACCACCATATTCCAAAAATGGATATGAGGAAGTTTGATGGCAAGGGTCCCATAACATGGATACTACAGATGGAGCAATATTTTGATCTCAATAATGTGCAAAACACACAAAATGTACGCATTAAAACTTTACATTTAGAACAAAATACATTTGTATGGTATCGATGGCTTTTATCCCATAAAAAATTGTCACTTGGTCAATTTTTATGGAGGAAATGATAGCACATTATGAGGATACAAAGAGCAACACCTTCTTTAGCCAATTGATAAATATCAAACAAAAGGGTTCAGTAGTGGAGCACATTGAGGACTTCCAAAAATTGAATATATGGGTAACTGATATTCCAAAGGAACACAGGGTTGATGTCTTCATAGGGACTTTAAAGGATAACATCCAACATGAAGTTCGTGTTTGGGAACCTGATTCATTGGAGAAGGCATTCAAATTTAGCGAGAAAAATTGAAACGTAAAATTGTAGAGCAAGGAAGCTTACGACTCATATCTATAAATATGGAAGCGTTGCTACTCCTAGACTTCCAAAATACAAAGGTTGACACAACAATTGGAATAAAGAGAGCAAAAAGGGCTTTTTCTACAATTGTGATAAGCAGATACACTAAAGATTCTAAGTGTGTTGAGGAAAATTATTTCACATAGATGATGTAGAGGAGGAAGAAAATGAACAAGAAACATCAAAAGAAGAGGATATACTAGGAACCGACCCTAGAAGAAGAAAGAAGCAGAGTCACGACTATATCGTGTAATGCATTGGCAGGAATTACCACTCCTCAAACTCTCAAGATAGAGGGACATATCAAGAAGAAAAAGGTAATAATGTTGATTGATTCGGGTATTACCCACAATTTTTTTCATTGTAAGGTAGCCAAGGAATTGAATTGTTTCCTATACCCAGCACCAGAGTGTCAAGTGATGGTTGCAAATGGAGGAACTATAAATTGATCTAGAAATTTTCATAATATCAAGCTAACCATGGGGGAATATTTATTGAATAGTCCAATGCTTTCCATTCCAATGGAAGGTGTTGATGTTGCACTAGGAGTACAATGGTTACAATCTTTGGGGACGATAGCTTTAAATTTTCAAGAACTTTTCTTGAAATTTTTTTCGGAAGGAAAGGAAGTCTAATTACGGGGTATCGGAAGCCGAGAAAGATAATAAGCTCTAATGTCATGACAAAGCTTCTGAAGAAAGAACAACGAGGCATAATTGCGCAATTATGCTTACTAGAAGTTCCAACATCAAAATCATCTATTTCTCCATATCTCCAAAAAGTCTTGGACAATCATTCCAAGGTGTTTGAAACTACCAAAGGACTCCCACCTATTCGTGATCATGATCATGCTATTCATTTGATTCCAGGAAGTGTTCCTCCAAACAACAGGCCTTATAGATATCCTTACATCCAAAAGAGCGAAATTGAACGTATGATTGCAGAAATGTTAGAGGCGGGTATAATTCAACCTAGTCAAAGTTCTTTCTCTGCTCCTGTAGTATTGGTACACAAGAAGGATGGATCATGGCTCATGTGTCCAGATTATAGGGAGCTCAATAAGCTCACCATTAAAGATAAATTTCCCATTCCTGTGATTGATGAATTATTGGATGAATTACATGGAGCAATTTATTTTACCAAATTGGATCTTCGTTTAGGGTATCATCAAATTAGAATGAAGACTCAAGATATTCCGAAAACAAAATTTCAAACTCATGAGGGTCATTATGAATTTTTGGTCATGCCTTTTGGCCTTACCAATGCACCTTCTACATTTCAAGGGTTGATGAATTCCATTTTCAAACCCTTCCTTAGAAAATTTGTGCTAGTATTTTTTGATGATATACTAATCTACAACAGGTCTTGGAAGAATCATGTTCAACATGTTGACAGGGTGCTCAAACTATTGTAGGAGAAACAATTATATGCAAAAACATCCAAATGTTTCTTTGGAGTACAAGAGGTGGAATATCCGGGTCATATTGTATCTCACGAGGGTGTTAAAGTAGACCCTAACAAAATTAAAGCCATTAAGGAATGGAAAGTCCCCACAACCATAAAGCAGTTGTGAGGATTTCTCGGGTTAACAGGGTATTATAGCAAGTTTGTTAAGAATTATGGGAGAATAGCAGCACCTCTAACAACATTATTGAAGAAAGATGCATTTTCATGGACTCCTGAAGCAACTAAGGCCTTTGAACATCTTAAAGAGGCAATGTGCCTAGCACCGGTCTTAGCTACGCCAAACTTCACAAAAACCTTTATTGTGGAATGTGATGCCTCAGGAAATGGAATTGGTGTTGTTTCAATGCAAGAAGGAAGACCCATTGCTTTTGAAAGTTGTCCAATCAAAGGAAAGTATTTACAGAAACCTATTTATGAGAAGGAAATGTTAGCAATACTACATGCACTAAAGAAATGGCGAACTTACCTAATGGGAAGACACTTCAAGGTAAAAACTGATCATGATAGTCTAAAACACTTTTTGGAACAAAGACTATCTTCAGAAGAGCAGCAAAAATGGGTCACAAAGATGTTGGGTTATGACTTTGAAATAATCTACAAAAAAGTGAAGCTAAATGTTGTTGCAGATGCACTCTCAAGAAATAATGAAGAGGTGGAAGCATTGCTTTGTGCCATTTCTATTATCCAACCAGATTGGATAACCGAAGCAAGAGATGAATGGAAGAAGGACGAAGAAGTGTGGACACTCATTCAAAAGTTGCAGCAAGATCCTAGTACCTCTGATACATTTAGTTGGAAAAATGATTCCTTATGGTACAAAGATCGCTTATATCTTTGTAAGAATTCCCAACTAAAACAAAAGATTCTTCTGGAATTGCACACTTCTCCTTTAGGAGGACACTAAGGATTTTTAAAAACTTACCACAGGGTGAAGAAAGAATTTTTTTGGGATGGCCTTAAATCTGATATTCAAAAGTTTGTGGCGGAATGTTTGGTTTGCCAGCAAAATAAAGTTGAGACAATTAAGACCCTAGGTCTTCTACAACCTTTATCCATTCCAAGTCAACGTTGGGAGGAGATTTCAATGGATTTTATCACAGGTTTACCTAAGTCCGAAGGAAAGAGTGTCATCATGGTGGTAGTTGATAGAGTTACCAAGTATGCACACTTTTGTGCATTATCTCATCCATTTAAAGCAAGTACAGTTGCTACTGCATTTATGGAAACAATTCAAAAGCTACATGGAAACCCAAAGATTATTGTAAGTGACATAGATCCCATTTTTATTGGAAATTTTTGGACATAATTATTTTCTTGTTTGGGTACTCAACTAGCTCATAGCTCATCTTATCATCCTCAATCCGATGGTCAAAATGAAATAGTGAATAAATGTATGGAAGGATATCTTAATTGTTTTGTATCTGATAAACAAACACAATGGGTCAAGTGGTTACCTCTCGTTGAATGGTGGTATAACAATTCCTTCCATATTGCAAGAAAAAGGACCCCATTTATGGCACTTGATGGATATCATCCACCGCCCATCACATCATCTTTAAGATAAAATTCTAAGGTTCAAGATCACATCAAGCATCAACAAGAAGTTCTCCAACTCTTAAAGGATAACCTAAATTTGGCACAAAATCGAATGAAACAACAGGCAGATCAACATCGCAACGAGAGAAGTTTTGATGTAGGAGACTGGGTATTTTTACGACTACAACCATACAAACAAATGTCCCTCAAACAAGCTAAGAAGGATAATAAATTATCACCAAAGTACTATGGTCCTTACAAGGTGTTGCTAAAGATTTGTACTATGGCATACAAATTAGAGCTTCCTGCTTCTTCACAAGTGCATCCAGTTTTCCTTGTTTCATGTTTAAAGAAGGTTATAGGTGACAAAATTCTAGTTCAAACAATATTGCCAGAACTTGAAGAGGAAGGAAAAATCATATTGGAACCTGAAGCAGTCATGGAAACAAGAACTCGACAGCTACGAAATCGATCAATTTTAGAGTATCTCATCAAGTGGAAGAACTTATCCACTGAAGATTCTACATGGGAGGATGAGAATTTTATACGGAAGCATCCGAAGCTACTCAAGCATTGAGGACAACACTTTTTTGAAGTAAAGGGGCATGTTAGGTCCCTATATTACTAGTATAGTCCCTTATTCTTGTTAGTGTAACCCCCTTATTGTTATTTTTGTACCCGTGTAACCCCAATATTGTTGTTATTGTGCCCTTACATTATTATTGATAGGTCGGCTAGGATTATATTGTGACCCCATGGATTCCTATATATAGAAGGAGGTTTTTTCATTTGTATCATCCAAGGATTGTTCATTTATTTAATGTAAAGGAGGTTTCCCCCTCGAAGTGGCTTATTTCTAAGGATTTGATCTCTCTTTTATTCTATTTTTGGAGCTAGTGTTATAACAACACATGTCACGATACCACGACTACACCATGCACATACATAGTACCACATGCCTGCAACACATCATGTATAATATGCACACAATACCACATGCATACCAGTACCATATGCACAACATGTACACAGTACCACCTGTACACAACACTACCGGCACAACGTGTGCAGAACATCACATGTACATGACACCACTTGCACAACGTGTACACAACACCAAATGCACACTACACCACTTCCACAATGTGTGCACAATACCAAATGTACATAGCTCCACATGCATAACATGTACACGATACCACGTGTACACAGTGCCACATGCACGACATTTACACAACACCACATGTACATTCATGCACATAACAACACATGTACATAGCACCATATGTACAACATGCACACAAAACCATATGTACATAGCACTGCATATACAACATGTACATAGTACCATACGTACACAACACCGCATATCCAACATGCGCACAACACCATATGCACACAACATCGTATATCCAACATGCGCACAATACAATATGTACACGACACTATATATCCAACATGTACATAGAACCATCTATACGTAGCATTGCATATGTAATATACACACAACACCATATATACAACAGACATACAACATCATATGAAATAGTTACACATCACCATAGGTACAATCAATGAATATGAAACATGCGCAACATATACACAACAATAGTATTGCACATCCATAGACCACACATTGGCCCCACAAGAAACCTTGCTTCTAGTGTCTTTCCACTATCCATTCTTATCCTAACATGTTGCAGATCACACTACTTTCACTTCGTTGATGTACCCATCAACATTACCTGTCTATAACATATACACAGGCATAGTGAAAGCATATAATATCAACTCATATCCATGCGATACTAACTTCATTGATATTTTAGGGTTAATCTTCCCACTTGATTCCTCATAATACCAAGAACCTCTTCATGCCATTCACATGCATAATCAATCATTCCTCCACAATAATAATCCCTGACAACCCTTTCAGATAGGGACATAGATACATACATGCATATATAAGCATTAGCATAAAACAACAGTTCCCAACATAGCCAAGGAATCTAATGCCTCAAATATATTTACCTTACCCTTCAGTTACCTTTCTCATGTATGTACTACCACTGTCCATTTACCACAATGGACCCAACCAGTCCAACTAACTGCCATAGTCTTACCTTCCGTTGTGCTCACTCATGCACCGAGCTTCATCCATGTCTTTCATTCATAGAGCTCCATCAACTTCATCTTTCCCCAAATGATTCCCAAGACTCTAAAAAAAAATGTAAGAACAAGAGAAATAAAGAATAAGACCATGAAAAACCACAAGAAATACGACACCACAACAAAGTGGCATGATCATGCACTAGACGCAATCAGCACCACAAATCAAGCTCAACAAATCACAAAAGACCAAAAGCACAAGACTAACAACAAACACCATGACTCAATCTCCATGGTTTCCAATACTCCCAAAGGAAATCTCAAACCAAGCCTTCTTCAAGATTTCATGGGAGTTTCTTGCCATGCAATCCCATGCATCATAATTCCATAATCACATAACTGTCAACGCATAATATATATAACAATATACCATTTATCTTATCTTGTTGTGCAAAACATTTTGCCTTGTAACTGAACACACATGTCAGCCACATGTTCCAAAGATTAAGAAAACATATATATCAATTTGAAACCAACCTTTACCAAGTCTAACAACCATGTCATAATCAACAACCATCTCACAGTCATCAATCATAACACATGGTACTACAACTATCACTTACTTACACTCAAGTATATACTGACTATCTCAACACATATGTGTTAGCACAACCATCCTAAAACAAGATCATTCCTTCATGAAATTTTACATACACATATACGCATATCATGCAATTAATCAAATATTCAAACAACTTGCAAACATATCATATTAAATAAATCAACTAGATTACGTAATAGACACCAAATCACTCAAACACCAAACAGATGACATAATCAAACATTAAAGCACCAAGTATACGACATAAGCAAAATCATACCTTAGTGTATCTTAGGGGAGGCTATCTTGTCTGCAAAATCAATCCATATTTGCACGATATAACTTCACAACACATCGACTCAAACCTAAATAAGGTCATGATATCCATAACAACAACTAGCTAACATGCTAACATCAACTCATAAACTATTTTCATTCATGCATAATAATCACATAGGCATAGTTAGTCTATATTAGTACAACCATAATGTCACAAATAAGTTGACTCATACTTGAATCTCATAACCCTAACCATCTATCTGCCTAGGCCAATCCAATTTAGCATGATACGTATAACATCAATATATTAATGATATAACCCTAATAATCAAGTTAACTAACACATAACAACAATAAGTTAACAACATATAGCATAATCATCGAGCTAACTACAAGTTAACATATAACATATTCATCAACAACATATAACATAATGATTAGTTAATACCATGCCTGACTAACCAACGCATGTACTTATGATCACACTAGTCAACTAACATCTATCATAACATTAATAGAATGAAATTAATACTCATAACCATAATGCATATAACAATCCTTAACCTAGATACCTACATTCCCAACATCAAAACATGTATGATGACATGCTCTTGCCTCGAGGCCCAATGTTGCAACTTCATTTTGATGGTCCGCATCTCATGCTCTATCTTAGCCAACACATTAGCACCATAACATACCAATATTATCATGATGATCGAATTGCATACAATGACCTTATGCAAAACAAAATTCACCAAACCAATGCAAACTTGACCATATGCACCCACTTGACATGTATAACCAATCATGAACGACCAATGCATGTACCACATATATCATCACATAAGCAAGCATATACAAACAACACACAAGCATGACCAATATGTGACCTAGCATAAACAAGAAATGCATGTTTAACATGTAGCAACATGTAAGCAAGCGTGGACAAACAATACATAAGCGTGAGAAACACATAACCAATCATACACTCATGACAACATGTTGACAGCAACACCATCAACACTTCCATGGTGACACCATTGCCACCATGCCCAACACAACATGGATGCAACAAGCACACATAGACCACAAGCATACTAAATGCATGTGCAACCAACATAAATGCATGACCAACACATTGCCCATATAGTCTAAGGGTTGAACCATGCTCTTATATCATTCTTTGGTATCAGATATCAACCAACATAACAGTAACTAGACATCACCCAAAGAGAACAAAAACCAGATACCGCCCAAGGACACCGCAACCATGTTCTAATACCACTCTGTAACACCCCCTTCCCACATCTACCCAAGAAACTGGCTAGATAGGGTAAATATGTGATGATATGCCACTATAATGAGATTCAACCTCCTAGGTGACCTTAAGGAAGTGGAACCGATGGAAACATAACATGCGAACCTTGTACAAGAACAACAACACCCCCAGGAGGTAACCCAACCATTCAAGCCTCTTATCCTTGGGTCACACTGACATTTTGACCTCTTTGATCCATAGCCACAGGCATAACACTACATGCCAGTGGCCAGGAGGCTATAGCGGTAGGCATAACACTGCATGCCAGCAGCCAGGGCCCCAAATATTTAGTTTTGTGCCAACACCCCCAGGATTTGAGCCACCTTTTTAAGCCCAAAACCTAGTGCTCTACCCATAAATTCATGAAAAGTTCAGAGATGATAAATAACAACAAGACAATGATATGGAAGCAATCACATCAATGAGAACTTATCTGGACCCCTCCTAGCCATGACAAACATTTTGTCAAACATGTCATAAACATGAAAGCTACAGGTATAAACAACATAAATGAGCAAAGGGGTATCATACTTATATGAGAACCGCTAAGAATCATTTCTCCCCTACATCATAAGCTGCAATATAATATATTTGACCATATATACCTTATGCATTCACTTACAAGTTAAAACATGGAGAGAGACATGCATCATCACTGATAAAATACATGCTTATAACCAACATAATAAAAACCGAAATACAATGGATAGAAAAACAATATAATCCACATAATAACCAGTACATTTGCATACCAAATACCAAAGGAATGAACTCTTCATTGTTGAATGTAAAAACCAACAGGAGATGAGACTTCGACGTTCCACCCGACCATAGATTGGCTGAGTCAAATCTCTCTTCATCCAATCACCCCCGTGCCATATTCCAAACATGAATGTGGGACTCATAACCAACCAAAAAGAACCAAACAAGCATGAATGTTACCAGAGTTCTCTGCTAACACCGTGTGGAATTTTCCTATCTCCTAGTCTCTCATGATTTACTGTAACCCACAGTTTGAATCAGGAATCACTAGGTCCTAAACCGATACATACTCTCCAAGTTTTACCATACATACCATCCCAAGACTTCTATGCTAAAATAGATAGAACCCACCTCTCGGGCTTTACCGCAATCCATCTGGGATCACTAGGCCCTAAACCGAGGCAAACCACTTCTAGGCTTTACTGTATATCCTGCCATTCACAAGAAATGATTCCTAGGCCCACCGAGGCAACACACTATCTATATTTACCGCAACCCACAGTCTGGTTCAAGGGTTACTAGGCCATGTGTTTTATCAATTCAAATATCCACCTCACTCAGCTTCGAATCCAATCCGACAATCCAGCTCAACTGAAGTATGAGAACCCATCTCATCAAGGCTATCCAGAAATGGAAAGGCTAGGCTAAAAACATTGTCACATCTAGCGAAAACCCATGCCAAGACAGAAAAGAACCACATGCAATACAATGCATGCCAGATCTAGCAAGGAAAATACACATGCAAATCGTTATGTGCCAAGAATCTTGTTATAGCTGCTTGATTTCCTACTCCTCCTTGCTTGCTTCATCCTTCTTCTTGCTTTCTTTCCTTTCTTGCTCCAAGTAACTCTAAGTGTCTAAGAGAGAGAGAGAGAGAGAGAGAGATAAAATAATGAGAGAGCTCCAAAATGCATTGATAAAAGGTTGATTCGGAAAAAGCTTACCAATTGATCCCCTCTAGCCTTTTTATCAATGAGGCCTCTATTTTCCTCATTTTCCATTATTTTCCTTCAATTTCCTCCTCACATGCAACCTGTGACCTTTCACCTCTCTTTTCTCCTATTTTCCATTATTTTCATAAATAAAATGTCAATTAATGCCTCATGCCTTTCCAAAGCCTTTACCAGTGCCTTGTCAATTTCCTTAGCCATAATAAACCGAAATGAACACCCACTAGGATTGTTTTGCCCAACATTCAGCTTGGAATACGTGTCCCATCAACCGTGGTTATTATTTTTAACTTTATTACATGGAATTTTCACTAGAGTTGTTACACCAAGTGTCTTCATAAATTATATATATATATATATATATATATATATATATATATATATATATATATATATATATATATTTTTTTTTTTTTTTTTTCTATAATTAATATTTTTTCATTCATTATCATACTTATTTTTAACAATAAATATTTATTAATCTATAATCATTCCTTGCTTGATGTCTATTAAATGTTGTATTCTTTCTAATAATAATGTTTTTTCATCTTTTTTCCATTAATATATTCTATTAATCATAATATTTTTTTGATAGTTCAATTATTTAATTGTTGCCAACTATTTTTTCATAAAACTATGTTATCATGTACCAATAAATTATTATCAATTTGATTCCCCCTCCACCAAGGTTGTGGTGCTTAAATCATGCAAAAGTAATATAACTAAGTTATATGATCACATACACCCCATAAGGGTTCTCTACTTTTTGTGAAAGAAGTCGGTACTAAGCAGCAACGCTGCATATTACACTTGTTTTATAAAAAAATGAAAATTTTATTTATACATACAATTTAAATAGTCAACAAGTATGATGTTATAAAAAATTATACTCCAATTAAAACACACACACACACACACACATAAAATAATAAAACTATTCCAAAAACTAATATAAAGGGGAAAATTAATTAATTTAATACATTATGATTTATGAATGCAAATTTCCACAATTGTGAGTCATAGTGAAGAAATAGTCTAGATATCATTATGTAATAAAGAGTTGAAATGCCTTTTAGGGAACACTTCTCCCATCATTAAGGACAAAATGATGGGTGAAGTGTTCACCCAAAACATCCCAAATTACAACTCCTTATCACATGATTTTCTCCATAAACTACTTCTTCATTATATTATATTTTAATTTAATTTAATTTATTATGTTTTTTTGATTTAGTATATTATGATTTTTATTTAATTCGGTATACGTTTATATGACTTTTCTTATAGTAGTTAGTAAATTATCAAAGTCAATTTTTTTAGGTGGATATTTTAATAAATTTTGAATTTTATTAAATATTTGGAAACTCCTAATAGTATACTATGATTTTCATTTAATTTAGTATATGTTTTAATGTTTTTCTCTTGTATATGCTTAATGAAGGGTTTTTTTTGGGAATGGATTTTTTTTTAGTAGATTTTGTTTGATTAAAATATTGGAAAATTTCAATTTTAAGTTATTTAGTATGCATTATTAACAACTTCTCAATTTTTAGCTTTTTCAGTTTCAGTGGATATACTGATTTTTCTGTGACTAGATAGTCAAATCAAGAATCTCTGCCTCTGCTCCCACCCTCTGTTTCTGATATTGCTACTTTTAAATTATTAGTCACAAATGGGTCATGGTACCAAAAGGAAAAGCCTTCTCGTTTTGTCAAGAAGCTGGAAGAAATTCCAAAGGTTGAGGTTTTTGTGCCATAGTCAAGAGCACGAGCCCTACAGTTGGTTGAACGTGATTTGGTAAGCCAATTCATGGATCTGGCCCTCCCCTTGTTTTGTGCGGTTGTGGGTTAAAACATTTGGAAACATATGATCAAGGGTTATATCACTTCGATTGTCCGTAGAAAAGGTTTTTTAACCTTATTTTTCAAGAATAAGGATGATTGGGACCTGAACTTTGGAAGCAGGACTTAATTCATGGGGGACCAAGGTTTATATCTGGATCTATGGAACCTATATTTTAACCTTGAAAGTGATGTTCCATACATTATCCATGTTTGGGTAAAGCTTCATTTTTTCCCCTGTACTGTTGGAATGATACTACTTTCAAAAATGTCAGCGATGCACTTGCAAAATACATTGATTGAGTTAGACCACCAAAGGGTTTCTTCTTTTGTGCAAGGATATGCATGGAGGTAGATCTTAATAAAGGGATCCAACAAAAATAACCATAAATATGGATAGTTGGACCCATATTCAAGAGTTTTGCTACAATCAAATTCCTTTTAAATGCAAAGTTTTCCATGAATATGTCCACTTTTCAAGAAGCTACAAAATGAAGCAGGAGGAGTATTAAAAACAAGAGAATGAAGGAGAATAATGACAACAACAAAAGAGGAGAAGAGGCCTAAATAAACAATAGAAAAATATGCTAAAGAAGCCAGATCAAAATAAGAATAAAGGGAAAGGACTAGCTTCCCCTCAGCAATATATTCCAGGGGTAGGGGAAGGATCTAGTAAAGGCCAAAATGAAAAAAATAACAACTTTGAGGCTCTCAATTTGGTGAAAAAATAAGGGGATAATCTCGAAACCATTGTACGTGAAGAGGTACAAAATTCGAGACCATGGTGTGAATAAGAGAAAAATGATGAATCTATGCCGCCATTAGAAAATTATTCAATATCAGAGTAACAAACATTGGAATCTTCCTTAGAAGAGGAATGATTCCTCTCCCCTAAAAGCTCCAAATTGGGGCCTTCCTTTCTAAGATTAGTTAATGAGAAGTTGAAGTCAGAGAAGGAAAAATAATTAGAAAGACTCCAATGGAAGACTTGTTGGTGGACCAAGAAAGAGGTAAGACATGAAAAAATAGAGAAGGGTAAGGAAATGGGAACACACCAATCTTAGATCCAAAACTAAAGAGATATAGAAACACCAAAAAAGGAGGCAACCCAACCCATTAGAAAGGGCTACTCATACAACAAGTAAGTAATGAGGGTCCTCTCCTAGAATTGCAGGGGATTGGAGTCAGAAAAATGGATGGAGGAATTGAAATATTTGCTCAAGAAAGAGATACCCCTAGTTATCTTTCTCTAGGATACAAAAATGGGGGATCAAGAGGTCCTCCAAAATTATCTTAAGATTTGGATTCATAGTGGGTTTATTCCCGTTAGTGCAAGAGTAGCTTCAGTCAGGATATCCACCATGTGGTCTCAATATTTACTCAAATTTATAGAATCTAGTTCGACATCTCACTTGACGGCTACTCATTTTATAAATATTCCTTCAAATCAGGTATGCTCCATTGTCAATATTCACATTCTTATTCAATTCAGAGGAAAACATTATTGTTGGATTTCCTTAGTGGCTCTTGGGGACACGATTTTTTGATCATAATGCATATTGGGTGGCGAATTCAATACAACCATACATCAGTGGGATAAAAAAGGGGGTTCTCACGTTTGATATTAGTTCCAAAAACATTTATAATACCTTATCCATAAATTAAATCCGTTGGATATAATTTTTTCCACTAACAAATTCACTTGGAGTAATAAGTGGACTGGACCAGGCATATTTCTACTCGGTTAGATAGATTTTTAATTTCAGATTTATTCATATCCCAAAATATATTGGTTAGTTCCAAAATCATCCCTTGGGTTAGCTCGGATAATAGGTTGATTTCTCTTGGTATCCCAAAATACATTGACTTCAGGCCACTACCCCTTCTTTATTATTTGATTTGGACAAACCCGCCAAACTTCAGCAACTTTGCGAAGAAGGTTTGGAGTGAGTGGGTATTGGGAAGCCTAGTTACAATATGGGAGAAAAATATCAAGCCCTTGAACCTTGCATTAAAATGATGGGTTCAAGACCAACAATCAAATAAACATGGAAAGTTACAGGGACATGAAAAAAGAATGAAAATTATACAAGAAAATATGGAGAATGGGTTAGTGACACATGATCTACTACATGAAGAAAGAGAAGAATTTGCGACCTATTATAAAAGATATCAAAGAGGAAGAAAATATTTGGAGTTTAAAATCCTAGAGCATTTGGTTAAAACCTCAAGATATAAGCACAATTTTTTTTTTCACAAGCAAGCAAAAATCGAGTCTGGAAAACAATATAAAAGATATTGTTGAAATTGGTATAAAAATTTCATATTTTGCATCACGCAAAGAGGATTTGGTCCATCACTTCAGTGATTTGTATAGCATCATAGAACCAAGAAGCCCTGAAGTGGAAAGATCAATGTTGGAACATATTACTAAGTTCACAAGAAGACAATGATGTGCTCACAAAAGAATCCACTGAAAAAGAAATCTGCTAAGTTGTCTTTTCCTTCAATATGGAAAACGCACCAGGATTGGATGGATTCTTTGCTCATTTTTTTTAACAAAAATGAGAAGTATTTATATTAAAATATGCGCATGGACACAACAATTACACGAGAAATTAGTTACAATATATTCTCCTTCTTGTGATCCCATTTGACTAGCTTGACTAATGACACATTTATAAAAAAAAGTAAGAAACTGACCTCCTCCCAATAGGATAATAGAGGGAAAAGTTCCCGTAGAAAGTCTCTTTTTTTACGCCTATTACTTCATGAGAGAAAGAGTACATTTTAACAAATTATTTGCGCAAGAAAATGCAGAAACATAAGATTTCTATAAATTATTAGAAGATGGATCATTGCTTGGCCGACGAGAGTTAGGACCATAATTATTTCTACTATGATATTCCTTGCTTCTTATTATAAGTGGGGAGGAACACTGCTTTTTAAGCACAACTGAATAGGATGGGGGAGAAGAGGAGGACTTCTTCTCAACCACCTTACTAGCTTCTTCATCTTTTAATGTAAGAGGGACCTTTAGGGAAGGATTTCCCACCGTAGGAATTTTCTTTGGAGGGTCCTAATTTTTTTTTTCATCAATCGAATAAAGAGGGAAATTTGGAACAAGATTTTTTGGTTGGTCCAGTGGGGCTTCAAGATTATCACCTTCTTCCCTTGGAGCATTCAGGACTTCAAAGATATTTGTGCAAATGGGTTGCTGCTTAGATTCAACCTTAATTTTATGTTACTTTTTTCTTCCATGCTTCTTATGTTTCCTTTTAAGGGGAATGGATCCTTGCGTAGTTTATCCTTGGTCTTCATTAATAGGAGGCTTTGGAGAGTTTATAAAAGTTGAAGTTTTTGGATATATTTTCGCAAAGTGTCCATACTCGTGGCACATATTACATTTAAAAGGAACTGGTTCATAATCTAGAGCCTAGAGATGAGACCAAACATCTAGATTTAATTGAATCACCTCATGGAGGCCTTTTGAGAAAACCATTTAACACAAATTTATGGACACAAAAAATTGTTCCCTTGTTTGAAATCACAGGAAATAAATCTACCAAGTTTATCTCCAATTGCCTTAAAAATGCCTTCATCGCAGTAAAGAAGAGGGATAAAAGGAAATATGATCCACACAAGTGCAAATAATATTTCCATCATGGGATTAAATTCCAAAGACCAATGAGCAAAAAATAAAGCTCTGGTGCCCATGAAATAGGTGCTCGCTTATAGATATGATCTTTATCTTCCTGGTTTTCAAAGAGAAATGCAAAATATCGATTTCCATAATAGTAAATGTTTTGATGTTCGTGATTTTCCTAGTTGTCAAAAAACCAGTCTTCAACAACTTCATAACTTGGCCACAGACTAGTGAACTTTCCCATTAATCCTTTTTCCTCCAAGAGCAACATATTCTTTTTTGTAGAGGAGGAAAACCAAGATCCAAAGAAAGGTTTTATTTTTCCTTCTTCACAAATTTATTTGGGGCACTCATTGTGCTATCATTAAAGCACACAACCAAAAAAACAATCTTAGAACCCACATAATAGCCACTAGCAAGAAATCTCGCAAGTCAAACAAGGACAACAAATAACAAGGCACTTAAATGAGCTCAGATCTAACAATCAAAGCAAGGTGGCAATGTATTTTCCTTAGCTTCCAAAAACAAGTGTTCCAAGGCTACCAATCAGGATTTCCCTCCGGGCTCAAGGGATGGCCATGCATAATTGTCTAACAGGGGGCTCGACAGTGATGCAAGCGGTCAGGGAAACCCTAGCCGCATAGAAGTGGGCCAGAGCTCCATCCCTCACTCATAGTTATTTGCTCATTTTACCATCAATTTTGGGAGGTAATAAAATTTGAATTTTGTAGAATGGTGGGTTATACTTTAAAAAACAACTGTATGAGAGGGAGGAATTACTTGTTCCTTTTTAGGCTTGATCCCAAAAGATCTAAATATTTCTTCCTTTTCAATATTACAACCAATATCACTCTATAATGTCTCTTATAAATTGATCTCAAATATTTTTGCCAAAAGGGATAAGCCTATTATACCTAGAAGTATCTTAGAAAATCAAGGAGGATTCGTGCATCAAAGAAAATATTTGATAATATCATTATGGTTCAAGAGGCAATCAACTCTAATCGAAATCAGAATACAAAGGCACAATCATCAAACTAGATATGGAAAATTCCTTTGACAAAGTGAGTTATGAATTTCTCTTCCAAGTAATGGAAAAAAATGGCTTTGATGCAAAATTTAATCAATTGGTTTCTTTATGTATCAAAGCACCATGGATTTCCCCTTTGGTTAATGAAAGAGAGGTTGGTTTTTTCCGAGCCTCTCGGGGTCTTCATCAAGGTTGCTCTCTATCTCCTTTCTTATGTATTATCATAGCAGATTCTCTTAGCCACAAGGTAGAATATGAAAGGAGATGTGTGAGCCTTCCAAGAATTATATTTTCCAAAGGTATCAAAAGCATCAATCACTCTCAATTCGCTAATGCTCTTGTTAGGGGGTGCCTCCACAATAATAACTAGAAGGTTAAAAAAATTATTATTCTCTTGAATCCTCTAGAAGCCAAAAATAACTTAGTGAAATCTCATATTTATACATGGAATGTATCATTAAGGAAGCAAAGATGAATTGGAATAGTTTTGGATTTTCAAATAGTTGAGTCATGGAAGGAATTCAAATATCTAGGAATTCCAATCCACATGAAATCACATTCATCTCAAGCATCAGAAGGAGTCCCAGAAAAATTTAAATAGAAATTTTCCTCTTTGGAGCTGGATGGCTCAATCTTGTTGGGAATGTTTTTCTTATCAAGGCAATTATCTCTACTCTACCTTTATACCAAATCTCATCTCTCCTTTCTCCAAAAAGCATCCTTTCGGATTTAACAAAAGAAACTCACAAATTCCTATGGGAAGGTGGTGAAGAAAGCTCCAAAAAAATCCATTTTCTTTAATGAGATCTGGTGAAGGCCCCTAAAAATCATGGGGGTTTGGGAATACATGATCCATTGCTAATGAATAAGGAAATAAAAGCAAAAACCAGTTTGGGTATTTGTCATACAAGAATAAGACTAGTAGAAAACAATATTGAAGGAAAAATATATTCAAGGAGAAAGGGTTTGATGCCTAGAATCCATCTAGATAATGAAAGGTGTTCCTCAATATGGAGCTTATTTGTTTTAGCATCCCCCGTCATCCACTAAGGGCTATATTAGAAATCAAGAAATGGTAACAATATTAATCTATGGACTGATAAGATTATGGAACAATGACCTCTTGAGTAACTTCTTGAATTATTTCCCTTGTGAGAATATTTTTATGCTCAAAGGAAATTTACATTGGTTGACATATCCAGTTCGGATGAAGATGGAAATTGGATGAATTGGAACTTAAGGAATGTTCCACCAAATCTAGCTTAGTGAAAGATTGATGGGTTGTATTCCTTGGAGAAAGGAGGATGAAGATCAAAACAGTTGGAATGCTTTAGAGAATGAAGAATTACACCAGCAAAATTAAAAATGACAGAGCAAAAATATTTAACTATAATACAAACGACAAATAAAAAATATTTAACTATAATGAAAACAAGCTCATAATTTTTCATTATCAATATTATATATGTATACATGTGGCTATCTCAATCATTTCCTATGATTTAATAATCTCCTATGATTGAATCATTTCCTATAATTTAATCGTTTCCTATAATCTCTCAAAAATCAGTCCATAAATCTCTCCACAAATCTCTCATCAATAATTCATAAATCTCTCCACAAACCTATCATCAATCACTCATAAATCTCTCCTTAAATCTCTCACTAGAAATTAACAACTTTAACAATTTCAAATATATCATTATTCCAACATTTCTCCCCCATAATTACCATTTAGAAATATTCCAAGGCCATCTCTAAATTATCTTCCTCTTCAATTTTTTGAATGTCTTGAGTTGTCTTTGTCTTCAATCTTTTGGATTATGCTCCATCTTCAATCTTCTTCATATTCATTTGTATATCTAGTTATCGTTGTCTTCATGTGGTTCATCATTTGGATCTTGAGTCAATATTTTGAACAACATCATATTTATATCAATGATTTCTTTCTCTTACCCTAACCTTCTCATGGTTTTTTTTTTGTGTGGCTTACCCTCAACCATTACAAATTCCAAGTGATTTCAGATTATCACTAGAAATCAAGGGTTTTTGACTAACCACGAACCATTCATTACATCAAGTGGTTTTGGCTGACCACAAACCTATTCTGACATTACAAAGTGGATTTTGGATTACCCCGAACCATTTCAAGAACTATTCATGCTTCATTTGACTCAAGAAACAACTCTTTCCTTAATTACAATTAACTTTTGGGGAACCAACTGACTCATGAAATTTAAGTGAGAAATATTGTTGTACAATTGAAGATTTTACTTTATAGAAACCTCTCAAAATAAAAGAAAACCTTTGTCATTCATTTACATCAATCCAACCACATGTGCATTTTTAGATGAGGGTTTGATATATCCTTATTCTAACACTTACGATGATCATGACTTGTTTGACCACAAATACCACAGGGATGTAGATTCCAACATTTAGCTTGTAGATGTCCTTTCTTTCCACAACGATTGCAACATTGTTCTTGGTTCTTCATTTGATTTGTTGTACTATTAGATGATTCACATGTTATCAATGATTCTCCTTTGACAAATTTGTTAGATGCATCACTCGTGTGTCCTTCATAACCAAGGAATTCATACTTTGTTTTTACACTTATTTGTATAGGCTTTTAATTCCTTGCTTTTCCTAAACTTCTTCCATCATAACCCATTTTGTTAAGAATTTTGGAACCAATTCCCTTCGTATGTTTTTCAAAATTTCCAATTTAACCATCTTCAGTTTGAGATTCGTCATCTTCAACATGCAATTCACTTTTTGAACTACAAATCTGAAATTCATAACATGAAATCGATACATGGAAATTTTCATTCTTAACATCACAATCACTATCAATTACAAGGTCACTTGTATCACAAGTTGCATCACATTTTGTTTTTTCTTGACTTTATTGTTTTACTTCTCTTTCAAGCGTTGACAATACATTTTATTTTTCCATTAATTCTTGTTGCAAAGATTCTATCAATTGATCTTTCTTATCATTAAGTTTTAGAAGATCACTTATCTGTTCTTCTAGTGAAAACAACCTTTCTTATTGCTTATTTGCATGATCTCTGGTGGAATCAACATAACCTTTAAAAAAATTGTTTCTTATGGAATTGTATTGTTTATATTGTTTATTTAGTTTGTCAATTTGGTGAAATGCATCATCAAGATCCTGTTGTAGAATTTCTATTTCATAAGTTGCATTTTGTAGCCTTTTCCCTCCTTTTTCCATTTTTGCAGTGCTACTCATTTCAAGTTCGCTTCATCACGCTCGCTTGTTGAAGAATAGGGTGTCAGGTTCAACCGATAAAGCACCCGTATAAAAAAAATAATAATATTTAGGTGTCGGGTACCACAGAAAATGCACCATATGACTCTAACTTTACTCAACTAAAAAATACTCTCAACTTAACTTAAACATGGACTTTGACTACTTACATATATCACAAATTTTTAAAATAGAGAATTCTTACTCCACTTTTTCACTTCACTCCAACTTTTGCACTTCACTTTTTCACTTTTAAAAAAATCAAGATGGTAGAATTATTCACATACAACATAAGAATTTCACACACCACTATTCTTTTCCAATGAAAGGCACACACTTTTCATATTTTTAAACTTCAAACTTCATGCCGATATATTTTCTGATTTCTATCCAACCTTAAAAAGGTCCACAATAAAAATAACTTTTAATATTTAAAATTCCATACTATGCATTTTTCAATGCATATTTCTCCAACACTTATGCTTTGGATTTTAAAAATTTCACACACTCCACATATGCATGCTAGCCGACCACATATCTTTTTGTTTGGAATAAGAAATATATGTTTTTCTTTCTTGATTTAAAAATTTGAAGAACACACACAACTTCAACAAACATAAATCTGCATATAGTTTGACACAACCACAAGTCTCCACAATGTTTGCAATATCGTTGAAATTGATCTCAATAAATACTTTAGATTTTTTTTGAAATCATAAAAATAAGTAAATTGTAGTGGTTGGCATGAATAAAAATTGCATATTAGCAATTAATTTTTTGGAGGAACACCTCATTGCTTCTGCAACTCCATAACGTATTTTTTCTACCCACATCAATTAGGCAACACAAAAACACACACCAAGCTCCGATACCAAATGAATAATTACACCAACAACATTACAAATGACATAGCAAAAAGATTTAACCGTTAATGCAAACAAGCTCATAATTTTTCATTATCAATGGCATATATTTATACGCGTGGATATCTCAATCATTTCCTATAATATCTCAAAAATCACTCCATAAATCTCTCCACAAATCTCTCATCAATCATTCATAAATATCTCCACAAATCTCTCATCAATCACTCATAAATCTCTTCACAAATCTCTCAATAAAAATTAACAAATTTAATAATTTCAAATGCATCATTATTCCAATGTTATTCAGTCCAGGAATGTTATGCAAATTTTCTCTTTCAGTACATCATACCTCTAAAGCTCAACATTTGGAAACAATATGGAAGACTAATGCTAATCCAAAGGTGAATTCCTTCAATTGGCTCCTTGCACATAATAAAATCTTGACAAGTGAGAACCTTAGAAAGAGATGTCATATTGGCCCTTCTAGATGTTCTTTGTGCAATAAGAAAGTGGAATATATCTCTCATATGTTTTTGGAATGTGAGTATACAAAAAAGGTCTCGATGGAGACAACATCAACTCTCCACAACAGGGTCAAATGCCCCCCCGCTCTGTAAGAATTCTTCTCCTCTTTGGAAAAAATTACAAAGGTAGTGTTATATGAAAACCTCTTCTCAAAATCTATTGGGAATCCCTCCCAAAATTTATATGCTGGAAATCTTGGCTTGCCAGGTATAATGCAAGCATTAATAACAAGCTTACTCCTCCCCAAAATACTGCACTTACAACATTATTATTGTGTGTTGAATTTGAAACTCAAAAGAAAGATTGTAGCTCCCCTATAAAAGAGTTGGATTAGTCGAAGAAAGTATGACTCATTAAATTGGTGGGTATGGATAACAACCCACAAATTACTGGTTGGAATCAATAAAATATGGGAGAGTGTTGGAAGCTTAAAATGAAAAAAGTAGGATTTAGAACTTGGAAGAATAATAGAAAAGGATGGATTCTTTATTTTGCTGGGGCATCCAAACTAAATTTAGGAATGTAGGAAGGGGAGGGGATCTTTATGGCCTTGAGGATGACGAACTGTTCAAGTACTCATGGGGACTTGGTCATATGAAAAATAATCAAGCAGAGATTCATGGTCTTTATTAGTGTCTCTTTATTGAAAAAGTAAAACAGGTGAAAGAGCTCACAATCCTAGGAGAATCCCACCTTATTTTGAAAATTTTAGTTAAAGGTATCATTGCCGAAGGAAACATCTCTAGAAAATATCATGAAAAGAGCATGGAAAATGGTAAAATACATTCCATCAATAACATACTTTCATGTATTCTTTTTTTGTGCCCGCGCCCGCACCCACACTCTGCCTCCTGGTCTTCCCCGTGCATAGGGTTTCTGGTGCTACGGCAGGGTGGTGCCGATCAGGGTGCTCGCCCCAGCTTGGGTTCGGCCCAATGGCGGATTCTCATGCCCCTTCCCCACCTCCTCCTCCTCCTCCTCCTAAGGTCGATGCCTTCAAGCAATTGAGTTCTTCCCAGCCAAAGAAGAAGAAACAACTTGCCTCCAAGTTCGTCAAGATATTGGATGAGATCCCCTCGGTGGCTCTCTCGCTTGAGGGGCCGATGAAAGTAGCCCTTTCCCTTGTGGACCGAGCACTAGTTGGGCAGTTCACAAGCTTATGGCCTTCACCAAAACTACGGAAGCCTGGATCACCCGAAATTGGAAGCCCCTCATTGCAAACAACGTCACCTCGTATTTTCTGGGGCGGGGTTTATTCCTATTTGAATTCAACTCAAAGGAGGATAAGGAATTGATTTTTAGGAACAGACCCTATTTAATGGGTCCTCAAGGACTGTAATTAAATCGTTGGACTCCAAATTTTGACCCCTCAGAGCATGTTCCATCTACCGTTCCAGTCTGGGTCAGTCTCCCAAACTTGCTGGTGCATTGTTGGAACTGGGAATCAATGCAGAAAATTGGCAACGCCCTTGGAAAATTCATAGAGAGAGTAAACAACAAAGATCAATATGACCGCGCCAAAATCTGCATGGAGGTAGATCTCGAAGTTGGGTTGCCAGAAGCCATTAAGCTAATGGTGGGGAACCGGTCCCATATGCAGAAATTAGACTACGAACAGCTACCATTCAAATGCTGCGGATTCCATGAGCATGGCCACTTTGTCAAGAACTACCAAAAAAATGCAGGCCCATAAAAGGAGAAAGAAGAAGGATGGTAGCAAGCCAAGAAATTTAGAACGAGCATTAGGCCAGGGCTAATCAAATAAGGAGCAGAGAAAGGAAAAGGAAGTTCAACACCCACGGGGAGCATTCTTAAAGCCAAACCCACCCAGAAAGGTCAAGAGAACAACTTGTTACACTGAAAATTGTCATCCTGACATTCTGCTATGTGTATGGGCTCATTATTACTCATACTTTCCCCCTTTTCAAGTCTAACATATCAGTTTCTCATGTCAAGCCTTGAAAATCAGAGAAAAGTTCCTAAAAATCTCCTAAACTTTGGTGTCGCACTTTCTCTATATCTTGCCTGCGGTCCCGCACCTAATGTTCATGTCTTCTGCATACCTGAATGCACTTTCTCTGTGTTATGGGTGCGGACCCCTGTAAAGATTAAAAAGGCGCAAGTAAACTCAGAAAATCTCACTTTCAGTAAATTCTGGAAGCTTCTAGAAAATATTTTGCGGTGGTAGAACCGCTCTTATGAGGTTCATGTATCCCTTACCTTATGGAGCTAACCCCTTGATGTGAGGAGCTTATCCCTTTGAAGGAGGATTCTATCCCTTCATAGTTGGAACTGAAACCTCCTCTTTTCCACTATAAAAAGAGGCATTGGGTAGCCTCAAGGAGAGTTCAAGCTTTAGAATATTTGAGGTTAAGTGTTGTTGAGATTCAAACTCAGTTAACTAAGACTTTTGTGAGGAGAGATTACATACCTCTATTCGTCTTGGTTGGAGGAGTGCAGAGCTTATCAAAGTAGAGGAGACTCCTGCTTCAGACCCCGGGAAGGCCTGTGCAACATCAAGGCTCAGGTTGTAAGGTTTTCTTTCTTTTGAAATTAATACAAATATACTCATTTTTCTCAATAAGCTGTCAGTTAATGATTTATTTCATAGATTCCTTGATCACTATGATAAGCATGGTTTATGATGATGTCTATATAGGTGCTATTTAATATTTTGCTTGTTTGTGACTGCAGGTTTACGAGGATAACTCCTTCAAGTGCATGAGGGACAACAACGACTTCAAACAAGCGCTGGACATACGGTAAGTCTTTTATACCTCTATAGAGATTTTTGTAAATCATATATGCTTAGAGAAAGATTAGCTTATTTGGCTGTTTGTTGCTAGATACTTTTAGTACTAGGGAGATCGGTCTTGTCCGCAAGACGGATTAATCCACACAACAAATTGGCGACTCCACTGGGGAAAGAACTTGTTGTTTTTGGTTCTCTTTCTATTTTGATTTGAGGAAACGTTTTTCCTGGTTTTTTATTGAAATATATCTGCCTGGGTAGCTTAGTTTTTCTCTGTTTTTGAAAATTTTGAAATCTTTTATGTTTTTCTCTAGTTTTTTCGGGGACCGCACTTTGTCTTATTTTCACAGTGCAGGCAGTTTCACACTTTCCTTAAGTAAACAGTGCGGGACCGCACCTGTTACTTCTCGAAGCCTGCGGACGCTATTAAAATTTTGAAAAACTCTAGATTTTTTTCTTCAGTTTATCTTTATTTTGATTTAGAGTTTTTGGTTTCTGCCCAGATTGATGATTGCTTCTGTCAAAAGCCTTTTTGTGAATGAATCTCAGCAGTATTGGTGTTTTGATGATTTTCTAGAAGTTTTGCGTTTTGGATTGCTTTTCACTTGGTCTTTGTAGTTATTCGAAGCATTGACAGTTTAGAGTACCTCAGATTACATTGGTCTTTTTGTCTATTTGCTGAATTTGACCTGATTGTGAAATCATCCTTTATTGAGAAATAGAGCTACTTGTTTCTTTGCAAATCTTCGAAAAAAACTTTGTTATAGGTTTTTGAATTTCATTTTTATAAAAAACATATTTGAGTGTTTTTTATCTGTTTGTTATTCTGGATGAATAGATCCTTAGTTTGCTGAATAACTAAGTAAAATATTCTTCAAAAAATCTTAAAGCTTTTATTCAATTAGATTGTTAAAGTTTGTAGATCTCGAAATTAGTTTTGTAGTTTTGAGTGCTTTTAAAAAATTTGTAGATTTCTTTTGAAGGAAAATTGTTTTGTAGCTTCAAGTTTTTGGAAAGTGAAAGGATTTTGTTTTGAGCTTTGATAATTTGTCTCATTTTGAGTTATTGTTGAAAAAGACAAAGATATTTTCTTTCAATTATTCTTTGTGTTCAAAGAAGGAATTGTTTATTAAAAGAATTGCATTCTCCAACTCTTTCTTTAGATAGAGTTTCATTGAAAGAAAACGATTTGATTATAATTTTTAGGTGCATTTTTAGTGTTTTTTGGGAGTCGAGTCTTCACACCATCAAAGTTTCATTTCCGCACCCATTGACTTAAGAAATAGCTCATAAAAGTAATGCTTAATTAAAATTCATCTAGTAATCTTTTTATTTTCTAGGGCTCTTATCACCAACATAGCTTAGGCTAGTATCTTGGAGTAGGGAGTAATTAACTCTCCAAGATAGTAAAAACAAACAAGTAGACAAATCTTGCGGTAGGAAATAAATCCAATTGTAATTTGTATAATCTGGGAAGCTTCTCTTAAAGAAGTCAATCACGAGATCATGTCAGAACCTTTGAGACAATCAATTCTGTTTCATTGGGGAAGATAGAAGATTTTGCGCACATTACAAACGGTAAACCTCGGATTAACCATTGTCGAGGAGCCTGGGGTCACTTGTTGGTAAACCTCATATTAACCATGTCGAGGAACCTTCAAGGGCATTGAGCTTTGTTACTCTGCCCTTGTGCGTGGGATCAGATCATAGAATGTTCCCCAAGTTATATTTGTTACTGTTGGTAACCTTAGTGTCCATTAACTTAAGATTATTTCCTAAGGTGACGGTGAAGGAAAGATATCTCTGTACCTAGAGCAGATGTCGACTAGACTCACTTGGACTCTCTGGGGGGTTCTCTTCACAGAGATGGTTTTGTGAGGAAACTTGTGCCAGTCTGTTTCATTAAGCAGGTTGTCAGGGTAACTGTTCCAACCGCCCTTTCTGTATTAAATTTCTACTAAGTTGGATTTCATCACCAACTAGTGTTTTTAGTACGAGAAGTTACTATTTGTGTGTGGTTTTAACTCTTATATTTTTAAGCGTGTGATTCAGCTGTTTGTTTCTTTAGAGACTTTAGGTGTTTTCATTGAAATTTTCTTTGTTTGCATGTGATCAGTTAATATTTAATCGTGGCGGAATTACCGAGACAATCCCGAGACTACAAGGGAAACCCCCTGAATATACAGCAAGTCAACTTGAAGGGCTTCGTGATCTGGTATCATCTAGTAGCGGTAGAATTAGATCAATAGAAATTGGAAGTTCATTTATAGTTGTTCATCCTGATCATCAAATACCCACAATAAAACACATTCAAGAACGATTTCAGTTTCTGAAGTTTCTGGTAGTATTTCTCCTTCCAGTGAACTAGCTGACGAACCTGAAATCTCTGAACCTGAAACTGAACCTTCTGTTTTGGAAACATCCTCAGGATTTATTACACCAACTTCTAGCGATCCTGGTTCACCTAGGGTGAGAAATATTGTCACTGACGGTATTCCATCGAGACTAATTTCTATCAAAGAACTTACTAATCCAGATGAAGAGTTATCTCTTCTCGAATCCCCTCAGTCTTTAAATCTTAGGGAGCGTGAATCTATTTTCTACAGCCCTATCTGAACTAGTGCTTGGTATCTATGTTTAAATTTTTTTTTAGAGAATCCGGGTCTTTCTTTTTCTCCAACTCGAATTCCATTTCATCCTACACCCATAGGTTACTATCCGTCGTCCATTATGGCAGGGGAGTCATCCATGTTTTCCCAGACACCGGAAGCATTTTTACATGGTGGTCCTTCTGTTCCCTCGGGATATCAGGCTCTGTCTGGTACTTTCTCGGGAGCAGCTCCTCAACCAATTGAACAATTGTTATCATTTGGTTTTAATAGAGTTAAAACTGAAACGTCGAATGTAGAGAAAATCTTTATGATGTCTGGTAATATTCCGAATCCTCAACCTTAAGGCAATCAGTTACCGCCTGGAGGGAAATCTCAGGGAAATCAGTTATCGCCTGGGGGGCAACCTCAAGGTAGTCAGTTACCGCCTGGGGTGAAACCTTCAGGAAGTCAGTTACCACCTGGGGGGCAACCTCAAGGTAGATTTTTCCCAGGAAAAACTATGGAATCATATTATTTTGGGGGACAACCCCAAGGATAGTACATACCTCAAGGATATCAACCTCCAGGACAGTACATATCTCAAGGTCAACCCCAAGCTCAATATGCTCCTCAGGGTCCTTATCAACCCTAGCTTCAGTACGCGCCTCAGGGTTATCAACCTCAAGGTCAGTACCCAATTCAAGGTTTCCAACAGCCTTCTGGTCAGTCATCTATCCAAGGAGCCGAAAATTTACCACTTACTTATCAACCCTACGTTCAACCAGGCTATGGTCCTTACATTCAACCTTATGCGGGACAATACCTCGGAATGAATATGGTGTGGGATCCATCCCAATATCAATAGCCTATGCAGCCTAATGTGCAGTTGCCTTTACAACCTGGACAACCTTTGGTTTTTGGTCCAACCCAGCAACCTGTCTAGCCTACTATTCAAACTCCTGCACCTAGTCCTATTCAAAAATCTGCACCTAGTACACCTCAGACTCCGCCTCAAACTGCTGCAACTACTGCAACGTCTGTTCAACCTGTAACACCTGTTTCTAGAGTATCTGTAGCCCCGAGTTCTTCTATCCCTGCATCCGTGCAAATCCCTCAAGTCTCTGTACCCCAGTTAGGACCTTCAGTTCAGACTTTGGTTCATATGCCTGCGGAACAAGCTGGTACAAGTACAGTTGTCACAAGTCAACCGCAATTCACGTATCAACCATACCAGGGGCAGCCTCAATTCGGTCCCTTTTCACAAAATCTAAGTTATCATTATCAATCGTACCCTAGCTATACTTATCAATAGCCTCAAAAACCCCAGTTTGGTCCGGTTAATCCTGGTTATCCGAGAGGTTACACAATTCCTAATAATTCCCAGTTATCCTGGGTATCCGCCTCCTGGCACTGCTTTGGCTACTCAAGGTTTTTGTGACCCTAACCGTCAGTTACCATTTATTGCAACTTTGGATTTACCTGATTTGACGCGCCTTACGAATGATCCAATTTTCTATTATCCGTATTGGCCGCCAATGCCGCATAAGTTGCCCAGTGATATACCGAAATTCGAAGGTAATTCAGGAGAGGATCCATCAAATCACGTCATGGCTTATCACCTCTAGTGTGCGTCTAATTCAATAATTGATGATTCAATTCCCTTACGTCTTTTCCAAAGAACTCTTATTGGTCTTGCCGCCAAATGGTACATTGAGTTACCACGAGGCTCGTTTAATAATTTCAGTCAGTTGGCAACTGCCTTCTTGACTCATTTTCAGTTGCCTGTCAGATACGACAATGGCACGAAACTATTAACTTCACTGAAACAATCCACGTCCACGTATATTTCTGATCATATTCATGAATGGCGACGTAGAAGGCGTTTGGTGAAATTTTACATTCCGAATCAAATTTTGGCGGAATGGTTTGTCAAATCATTGTTACCCAAAATCACTAAAGATGTAGCTAAGGCTGGTGTTGTTACTGAAGAGCAAGTAATTGCTCAAGCTCAGTACCTTGACCTCGTTTATACACAGTCAGGTACTTTACATGAAAAAATCCCCGACCTTCCAAAACAAGGTCAAATAGCTTCTGCTCCTTCAGGGTCTCATGCCGCTGATGGTATGATTGGTACAATCAATACTAAAAGTAAGAAGAAATCTTCAAAGAATTCTTCTCCTATTATAACTTTACCTGATTCCCCGAAAGGAGAATCTTCCCCCAAAATTTCTACCGACATTCATGTCGTAGAGACATCTACGACCAAATGTAAATCTGGTGGTAAAATGAAAGGGAAGAATAAAAACAAAAATAATTCAAAAGAGAAAACTGATAAAAATGAATCCAATGACGAAAAATTCAAACCACACTATCCTTGTTACATTTGTGATGAAGATAATTTTACTAAGGAATGCCCACATCGAGCAGAGGTTGCAAAATTCGTTAAAGGTTCACAACAACCTGCTGTCTTGAATGATCCTTTTCCAACTCAAGATAGTAAAATGGTTGGTTCTACCTCGAATACCTCAGAAGAACCTATTCTAATGATGTCTCATGTATGGATTGCGACGCGATCGCAAGATTATGGTAATAAGAATCATGTTGATGGTAAAGAAGCAGAATATTGTAGTGCAAACACATCAACTACACCTCCTCCTGTTTCTGGTCCGCTACAGATCGAGAAACCAAATCCAGACTTAATAATCAAACCGCCTGCTAAGGGTGTTCTTCGTAAATCAGCTTTCAATCCACATGCAAGAGCTGCTCAGAATTACAACATTGTTGAAGACTTAGCTATTTCCCCTTTAGCAATGTTGGCTTTGGAAGTGCTGCAATCATGCCCAGCACAACGTAAATTGCCATAGGAGCTGTCGATATTTAGGATTCCAACCTTATAATCTTCGATTTAGAAAATAGTACACCTCACCTACCTCATCAAATGGCTTTCCAAATTCCAGTGTTAGTAAAAAACAGACCAATCTTTCGGACTGTGATTGATGAGGGAGCTTCAACATGTATTATGTCGATCCAGTGTTGGAAATCGCTTGGTTCTCCTACACTCAATCAGTCTCCGACAATTCTAAAGGCTTTTGATGGCCGAGGTTTTCACCCTTTTGGTATTTTGCAGGATTTACCCATAGGGGTCGAAGGTAAAAATGTAAATCTAGATGTGGAAGTGGTTGATGCCCCTCTAGATTACAACCTTCTTCTGGGTCGCAGTTGGTCTTATGCTATGACTACTGTTGTTTCTTTGGTCTTTCGGCTCATAAAATTTCCACATCAAGGAAGGATCGTTACAATAGATCAGTTAACTTATTTTTCTTCCGATCCAGCCTCTACAGAAACAATCCAGCATGTTGGTAAAGCGGCTATCCCTTACAAGGATGTAGGAGTAGGTTTGCTTAAAGATTCTGGTTTACTAGGAACTTTTTCCTTCCCCCTCCTAACGTATCGCCTTCTACCGCAACTATTCGTATGATTTCGTCAGACACTGTTATGTTTGATGATCCTTGGATCGTACCTTCCGACTCCGAGTTAGATTCATTTGATGGCATGATGCCTTTGAGTCCATTTGAAATTGCATATCAGGCTATACAGTCACTTTCCAACCCCTCTTCAACCGAAACTGATCCAATGAATGGGATCCATGAGGAATCACTTTCTATATCTAGTTCAGCCACAACAACATTTCCTGATCTTGTTCACACTGATGAGAAGATTTGTGAATTTTTGTCCATTGACGATTTACCATGGGAAGATCTACATCACCGATCTTCGTTTTTACCTGAACTAGATCATTTTGAAGATGATTTCCCTTCAAT
This sequence comes from Pinus albicaulis, assembly GCA_034641835.2. Classification (NCBI taxonomy): domain Eukaryota; kingdom Viridiplantae; phylum Streptophyta; class Pinopsida; order Pinales; family Pinaceae; genus Pinus; species Pinus albicaulis. Next base: position 1,485,930,170 of record CM076575.1, on the reverse strand, counting down.
TTTTACTTCTGAATATGTCAAAGAACCCCATAATCCATTGCAAAATCCTGATTCTGAGTTAAATTTGGAAAATATCTCTCGAACGCTTCCAATTGACATTTCGGTAAAACCAGGAATAATTGAAAACATTCATATAGGTGCTTGCTATACAGAAGATGAAATTCAAACTTATAAAGCCCTATTTCAAGAATTATGTGATGTGTTTGCCTGGTCCTATGAAGAAATGCTAGGAATCGATCCGTCAATTGTCGTACATGAAATCAAGACTTACCCGGATGCCAAACCTATCCGTCAACGTCTACGTCAAATACATCCTAGAAAAGATGCTGCTATCAAAGCAGAGGTTGAAAAACTATTTCGTGCAGGTTTCATTTATCCAATTCCCTTAACGGATTGGGTATCGAATATTGTTCCTGTGACTAAAAAACAAGGAACGATACAAGTATGTATCGACTATAGGGATATTAATCGAGCTTGTCCTAAAGATAATTATCCAACCCCCTATATCGATCAAATAATTGATGATTGTGCCGGCAGTGAAATGTTTTCCTTTATGGACGATTTTTCCGGTTACAATCAAATAAACATACTCCCTGCTAATCAACCAAAAACAACTTTCATTTGTCCTTGGGGAACATTTGCTTATTGCAAGCTACCCTTTGGATTGAAGAACGCTGGAGCAACTTTTCAAAGGGCTATGTCTTACGCATTTCATGACATTAAGCACATTGTGCAGCCTTATCTCGATGATTTACCTGCTCATTCATCGCGTAGGGCTGACCATCTCACTCATTTACGAGCTATCTTTATGAGATGTAGGCATTATCGAATTAGGATGAATCCACACAAATGTGTTTTCTGTGTAGAATTGGGTTGCTTACTGGGATTTTTGTTTCGAAAGCAGGCATTCACGTTGATCCGTCGAAGGTCGAAGCTATTGTCAATTTACCTCCTCCTTCGACTCTGCGCCAACTCCAAAGTTTGCAGGGGAAAGAAAACTTTTTACGTCGGTTCATTCCTAACTACGCCGAGCTTACAAAGGGTTTTACCCAGTTGCTAAAACAGAACATTCCATTCTTTTGGGATGAGATCGCTGATCGATCTTTTGATGCACTTAAACACGCGTTGACCCATGCACCGTTATTGCATCCTCCCAACTACAACCAGGACTAAATTTTGTACCTCGCCGCCTCTCATTCCACAATTGGGATGGTTTAAGTTCAGGAAGACGAATCTAAAACTGAACATGTGATTTACTATGTTAGTCGAAATCTGCATCCAACTGAGATTAAATACACACATGTGGAGAAATTGGCCTTGGCAGCTGTTCAAGCTGTTCAAAGATTTAGACACTACATATTGTTACGCAAAACCACAGTAATTTCTGACTGTAACCCTATGATGTACATTTTGACCAAACAATTGCTAGGGGGCAAGTATTCCAAATGGATAGTTATCCTGCAGGAATTTGACTTGGAGTTTGAAAAATCCAAGGCAAAAAAATCTTTGGTTTTCGCAGAATTGATGTGTGATTTCCCCTCTACTGATACTGAAACTGTGGCAGAGGAGCCCATTGTGGACGAATCTTTGTTTCTTATCAATACACTTGATTCATGGTATGGGGATATTATCATTTATCTCCAAACCCAATCTTTCAAGCCTGAAATCTCACGATCTCAACGACGGAAAATACGTTTCCAATCCCAGCAATACAATATTATTGGTGATACACTCTATCGTCGTGGTGCGGATTCTGTTCTCTGACGCTGTCTTACTCATGAAGAAGCTGAGAAGGTTTTAAATGACTGCCATTTTGGGGCATGTGGCGATCATATGTCTGGGTATGCCACAGCTCAAAAGATATTGCGTGCTGGTTATTTTTGGCCGTCGTTATTCAAAGATTGTATTTATGCAGTCCGGAAATGCCACAATTGTCAACTTTTTGATCGTAACATGCGTGCACCACCCGCTCCTCTTCACCCTATAATTTTTTTCGGTCCTTTCACGAAATGGGGTATTGACTTTATTACATGTAACCCTCACTCAGCCGAGGGGCATGCGTATATTATCTTAGCAGTAGATTATTTTACTAAGTGGGCCGAGGTGATGCCTACATTTTCGGCTGACGGCAAGACTGCTGCAAATTTCGTATTTAATCATATAATTGCTAGGTTCGGTGTTCCTCAAGCCATTATTACAGATCATGGAAGTCATTTTCGGAATGTCATGATGACTGAACTGACAGATCAACTTGGCCTGCGCCACGATAGTTCCACTCCGTATTATCCGCAAGCCAATGGTCTAGTTGAAGCCATAAATAAATTTTTAGTCACCATGATCATACGAATTATTGGTATTCACAAGACGAATTGGAATTCCATGTTATTTTCAACATGTTGGGCATATCGAACCTCGGTCAAAACATCAACTGGTTTCACTCCCTTTCAACTAGTTTACGGTTTGGAAGTTGTGTTGCCGATTGAATGTGAAATTCCGTCATTGAAATTAGCCATAGAATTACTCCCAGCTACGTCTGAAGAGGAGAAACGTTTTTTGTACTTGGCTCAGTTGGATGAGAATCGACGAAATGCTGCAATAGCAAACGAGGCTCATGTTAAAAGAATAAAAGCTCAGTATGATAGAAGTGTTACCCCTCGAAATTTTTTAGAAGGATACCTAGTCTTAGTTTATGATCAAGCCAACGATAAGCTAGGAGCTGGGAAATTCGTGCCTATGTGGCATGGTCCTTTCATTGTTAAGCGAAAGCTGGCAAAAGGGGCCTATGAGCTGATAGATTTTGATGGTGTCCCTTTAGATAAACCCAAAAATGGGCTTTATCTGAAGCGATATTATGCTTAAAATTGGTGTGGAGATTTTTTATTTTAGATTTCTTTACTGCTGGTGTGTCTTAGATTAGAAAAGCGTGCCTAGTTTAGAAGTGTGTTTTTTAGCACTATTCCTGCTTATCTGAGTTTTAATCTTGATATTGCAGATGTCGACGTCTCTTCAAACCTACATTGGTTTTGCTGATGGTGCTTGTAGTAGTAAACATAACATTTCTTCCGCAGCTTGGGTTATCTATTCACCCTCTGATGAGTTAGTATCCATGCATGGGGTAAGCCTTGGTCAAACAACGAATAACATTGCCGAGTATAGTGCAGTGATTGAGTTATTATCTAAATCCATATCATTTGGAATTCAGAATTTGATTTTTAGGTTGGATTCTGAACTTGTTGTATTACAGCTTAACATGGTTTATGCCATTAGAAATCCAGTGTTATTACGGTTATTTTTGAGAGTTCGTCTCTTAGAACGTGAATTTGATTACATTGAATATCAACATATTCCAAGACATTTAAATACATTAGCAGATGCAGTTGCTTCTAGTATGATAAATCGACATTTGCAATGATAAAAACAGTAAATCAAACAACATTCATAACATGTACACAGATAGCCGGTAAATAGTGATATATCATAGTATAGAAGTGTTTTAAAAAAATATATACATCGTCTTCGATCATAGGTTGGAAACACCTTATGATCGGCAAAATGGTAACACAAAAAATAAAAAATATGAGTCTACGACACGATCATCCCATCACTGATGGTGATCACGATAAGAGACCACTGCCCGGGCCACCCTACATAGGAACCTCCTAAAAGGTCCTGGAACACCAATCACATATCTCTGCAATCTGAGTGGAATCTCATATATGTCCGTCTTTAGAATATCTAGAGTCAGACGCTCTAGGTGATGCTCTAAATCAGATAGGATCTTTGTTGATTGGCCTGCTGGGGCTGGTGCGGCTGCAACTGGTTGTCTTCTATCATAAGGCTGGAGATGGGCTAGTTGCCGTGGGCCCACATCTGCATTCAAAACTTTTGGTTATTAATTTTCAAGACGATCAAAATAAAAAAAAATTTAGAACTTAGAAATTGTTGAAAATGATTTTACCTGATTCATCCCACTGTTCCCCTGCTGGGAGAGTCATCTCTCAGTCGCCGCGGAAATCTATCCCGGCGTATGGAAAGTCCTCTATAACAAAAAGTTGGCGTTCCAGCCAACGAAAATATGAAGGAGGAAATCGAACAATCTCAGCGTCGTCAATACCGTGACGGGCCATCACTGCAACCCAACGAACCATCCTAGGTTCTCGAGGTCGACCGACATCGACAGCAATACTCTACGGAGCTAACATGGGGATCCTCTCTAGAGCAAAGGTGACAACAATGGATCCATATCCAAAGTTTTTTAGTTTTCCATTCTTCGCTCTAGTTAGTTGGCCTTTTACATTGGCCAACATAGCTTCGCACCAGTTGAAAATGGTGCCTCGAAAACAGTCCACAGCAATGCGCATTTGGGAACCGGTAGCCACATGCAGTGTTGTACTCCCACACAGCTTGGTAACAGTAAACACAATAAATTTCAGCTCAGTATGGATGATAGTTTTTATATCAATCCGTTTGTCCCTGGGGTCTGCCTGATCATTACAGAATTCTTGTCGAAGACTAGCGACAGTCTGGCCACCTGGCCTAGTCCCAAACAAGGAAATTTGTTTGCCCCTCTTGGATAAACCAGTCAGAAAATAAATATCCTCTAGCTCAATTTCGAGCCGGTGGCCGCCTATAATGAAACACTGGTCCTGCATGTTCCACCTGTTTACCAGCCATGTCAGGAGGTCTCCCTGTGCCCTCATGCCTTGGATGGCCCAGAATTTATACAAACCGCATGCTCGTAATGCTTGCATCGTGGGAAAATGAAGCATTGCGGCGTCATCCATGTCCTCATGCTCACGTTCTCTCCAAATCAACATCTTGTTAATCCTACAATGCATAAAAAGATATCTTAGAACAATCTAATTTGAAAATTTTTGGGCGGTAAATGAGAAATTTGGTTTTAAAATTTGAAAACGTGGGGACCGCACTTTGTCTTTATACACAGTGCGTAGGAATGCACGCGAGCTGTGTCAAAGGTGCGGACCCACAACTTTTTTCTACATAGGGAAAAGTCAGGGTCCGCAGGGCCCATGTGTGGCACCTGCGGACCTCCGCGGGCGATTTCTTAAACCATATTTTTCCTTTAAAAATAAAATCTAAATCCTAAAAATGAATTGTAAACCGATGAAATGCAAGATTAGGAGGTCGTGGATTACCTGGGACTGGCAGTTCTCGATTTCGTCGGACGGATTTTCCAGAATATTCACAGGAAATTTTTTACCCAAAAGCTTTTACTTTTCACTCTGAACTTGAATGGTAAAAATGAAATTGAAAAAGTCCTTTTTATAAGTTTTTTCGAATAGATAAATCTTAAATTTGTTTATTTTTCACTTTAAAAAGGGTATTTTTGGAAGCATTTTTACTTATCTTAAACATGTATGTGTAATGTTTCAAGTTTTTGTGCAGAAATTGGATTTTTCAGGAGAATTCATCATTTTTCAACAAAGAGCATACTTTTATCACTTTTTCGGACTCTTTCAAAAAATTTACGAAAAAGCGAAACATTGGAGTTCTCTTTTAAGCCCTTTTCAGACTCTCTAAACATGAAAAGATTTCCGAGTACTTGATTATTTGAAATCGTTAAAGTAAATGAATGATCGTCCCTTCAGTATAAGTTTACCCCTTTTCGAACTGAAATGGACTATTTATGAAAAAGGTATACGTTGACTAATTACGGTCAATAGAGTTCTCTCCCGCATTATTTTATCCTTTTTCAGGCTCGAGAGACTAAATTTACAAAAAATTACACCCATGGAGTTTTCTTATGTTTTTTTCTTCTGAATCCCTAAAATTGAAAAACACTGAGTTTCTCCTATGTTGGACTCGTTAAAACTTAACAGTAAAGGACCTGTTCAATTTTAAACAGGAACGAACCACTCCTTCTTAGGGTTCGAATCTTAAACTAAGTTGGACTCATCCGAAGGATGAGCTTATAAACAAGCAAATGTTATCCTCCTCAAGCTTGCTAAAAATAAAGAGGTACTTGCCAGAAATGGTGGGGAAAAAAGAGAGAAAAATGGACACGTTTGTTGTATTTTGATTTTTCGAAAATCCAGTTAACCACTCTTGAACACGCCACTTTTTGTTCACCTGGGTTGGGAAATCCTTTGCCTAACAGTTAATCAAACCACATTGAAAGTCTTCAGCCAGTTTCTGGGTATTAGCTTTGTGTCAATTGTCACCAAGCCATCTGCAGTGTCGTTATGTATTCAAGAGGACAGTTTAAATAAACCATTCATCTGCAAAATATTTGTCATTCATTTTGACCATCCCTGAGTCAGTCCTTGCCAATATATTTTCAAAACTTGATCTATGATTTTGTGTTGTGGGCTTGCCTACAATGGATCACTTTCTATTGACAACAACTCATTATCTAGGAAGTTGATCCAGAAATCATCAGTACCTTGAAATCTGCATGCCTCAATGGAAGGTTTCTCGCCTTCGACGACAGGTTGCATCATTGACCTTCGATCGAATGATTCCGTGACATGTTCGACTTCAGCTCATTCATTCACATTTCATGGATTGTATTGAGTACTTTGAGAGCCATTGACATTACTGGTGGTTTCTCTCACACTTGTTAACAGTTCACATCATTGACTGGTAATCAAGTGGTTTCTACCATGTTCGACTTCGACACATTCATTCGCATGGATAGAATCGTACTAGTTCGAGATGCGGAAATCAAGACCCTGGATCTAGTTTCTACCATCCAGGCTGCGAGGAATTTTGTTATCATTTATACAGTAGACTATTTATAAACAGATGGTTGCATCCATACTGTGTCTACACATGTCTATACTGTGATGTACTCAAAATCATTCCTGTATCAGAATAGTTTGAATTAGTCTCTAGTTAGTTTTGATCTGAGTATGGGAATGCCTACCTCAGCGATGATATGATTACATATATATTTTTTGCATTGAATGTTTTTACAGGTTCCGACTGGGGTGTCCACAGGATGATCCTTGAAATGATAAAGTACTGCACTCTTCATATATGACAGACTTCAGCTTCATCTATTCCAGACTTTGTACTTTAGGGGGAAATCTATTACACTGAAAATGGTCATCCTGACATTCTGCTATGTGTATGGGCTCATTGTTACTCATACTTTCCCCCTTTGCAAGTCTAACATATCAGTTCCTCATGTCAAGCCTTGAAAATCAGAGAAAAGTTCCTAAAAATCTCCTAAACTTTGGTGTCGCACTTTCTCTATATCTTGCCTGCGGTCCCGCACCTAATGTTCATGTCTTCTGCGTACCTGAACGCACTTTCTCTGTGTTATGGGTGCGGACCCCTGTAAATATTAAAAAGGCGTAAGTAAACTCATAAAATCTCACTTTCGGTAAATTCTGGAAGCTTCTAGAAAATATTTTGCAGTGGCAGAACCGCTCTTATGAGGTTCATGTATCCCTTACCTTATGGAGCTAACCCCTTGATGTGAGGAGCTTATCCCTTTCAAGGAGGATTCTATCCCTTCATAGTTGGAACTGAAACCTCCTCTTTTCCACTATAAAAAGAGGCAATGGGTAGCCTCAAGGAGAGTTAAAGCTTTAGAATATTTGAGGTTAAGTGCTGTTGAGATTCAGACTCAGTTAACTAAGACTTTTGTGAGGAGAGATTACATACCTCTATTCGTCTTGGTTGGAGGAGTGCAGAGCTTATCAAAGTAGAGGAGACTCTTGCTTCGGACCTTGGGAAGGCCTGTGCAACATCAAGGCTCAGGTTGTAAGGTTTTCTTTCTTTTGAAATTAATACAAATATACTCATTTTTCTTAATAAGCTGTCAGTTAATGGTTTATTTCATAGATTCCTTGATCACTATGATAAGCATGTTTTATGATGATGTCTATACAGGTGCTATTTAATATTTTTCTTGTTTGTGATTGCAGGTTTACGACGATAACTCCTTCAAGCGCACGAGGGACAACAAAGACTTCAAACAAGCGCTGGAAATACGGTAAGTATTTTATACCTCTATAGAGCTTTTTGTAAATCATATATGCTTAGAGAAAGATTAGCTTATTTGGATGTTTGTTGCTAGATGCTTTTAGTACTAGGGAGATCGGTCTTGTCCGCAATACAGATTAATCCACACAACACAACTTTTCATCCTTGAACTCAGAGACAGAGGAATTCCAAGAAATTGATCCAAGGGATGTGCAAAAGGATCCCCAAATGTAGGAAACCCTAGAACCACTGAAGATTGGTGGTTATCCTGGAGAAACCCTGAAAGAGAAAGAGCTTGCCTGTGAGGGTGAAGATCTGGATTCGGATGAGTCAGAGGAGGAAGGATAAATTGGGGACTCCCAAACTTCGGTCAGAAGATCGACCAGGGGACAGAAATCCTCCAAGGAAAAGAGGGAACAAGAAACCTACAAGGAGAAGCTGCAGGGGAGCCAATTGACCCTAGAAAAGATGTTGGAAAAAAACCATAAGGCATATAGAAATCAAAGCCAGGGCTCTAAGGGAGCCCTCTCAGCTCAAAAAAGGAAGTAATGAAGATAGTCTCCTGGAACAGCAGAGGGATGGGGAGCAACCTAAAAGAGGAAGCAATGAAAAGTCTAGTAAGGTTGGAAAGGCAAGGCATCCTTCTCATTTAGAAGACCAAAATGGAGGAAAGTGACTTTCTCCATAAAAGCAAACAGTTTTGGGGAAAAGGAGGAGGTATTGATGTCTCCTCTAGAGGCGCCTCAGGAGGGCTGGGAATTCTATGGGACGAGACATGATTTGAGAAATTCCTGGTTAAACTCAAATCAAACTGGATTTTTTCTCAGTTTTTGCATCTTCATACCAAAGAGACAGTGAATCTTTTCAATATTTATGCTCTGGTCTCTTGGGAGACAAAAAAACCTGTTGGGAATCCATTAGGGATCTAGCAAATGAGATTCAGATGGATAACGTCATCCTCGCTGGAGACATGAATATTAATTTAAATCAAGGGGAGAAGCAAGGAGGTAGTATTGTAAGGGATCCAGCCAGAGAATGGGTGGAAGAACTCATTCAAGACTAGGATCTGTTGGACATCAAGCCAACCAAGGGAAAATATACATGGACCAATAGAAGAACAGATCTGGGTCATATTGCTGCAAGGTTAGATCACTTTCTCATCCAAAGTTCCTTCTTGCTTTTAGATCTTGATACTAGTTCTGCTATTTTTTCTTCGTTGGTCTCTGGTCACAAGCCCATTAGGCTTGAGATGAAGCCACATATGAATCTAGGGCTTATTCCCTTTCATTTTAGTGCTCTCTGGGTGTAGCAACTTGAATTTTTGGACAGAGTTGAGGAAGTATGGAGACACCCTGTCAGTGGGTCCCCCTCTTTTGTGTGGGAAGAAAAGCTGAGGAGAGTGAAGAGGGCCCTCAAAATTTGGGCTAAAGCCCTCCCATTTCTGACCAAGTCAAAGCGGGCTGCCCAGGCCTGTTTGGAGAGTCATAAAAAACAAATGGAAGATATGGACATCTCGAAGGACAGCTTAATCCTAGAAGAGGAGTTCTAGGTAAACCTTCATAAGGCTTGCATCCAAGAGGAGGAATTATGGAGACTTATATCTCGTAGACTATGGCTACAAGCCAGGGACAGGAATAACTCCTTCTTTCATACGCAGACTCAAGCCAGAAGAAGCTTCAATTATATAATGGAGATAACCTCAGGAGAACAATCCTTCTTCGACTTTACCAACATCAAAAAAACTGCCCATCAACACTTCAAATACTTGTACACAGAGGATAAGCAAGCGAGTCTCAACCCTAACTTGCTCGAGTTGGTCCCTCTAAAGGTCAATGCCCAAATGAACGTTATGTTGACTGCTCCTATCACCATCAATGAAATCAAGCAGGCCCTTGATGAAATGGATCTGGATAAGGCACCTGGGCTGAATGGGTTCACTGGTCAATTGATTAAAACCCATTGGAACATTGTAAAAAGGACTTCTGCAAAATGATTCTAAAGTATCAGACATGCCACAAGCTTGGGGCTAGCACCAACTTGACCTTCTTGGCCCTTATACCTAAAGATAAGGGTGTCAGTTCCTTCAACAAATTTAGGCCAATTTCCCTCTACAATATTGGCTACAAGCTCATCACTAAATTCATGGCAAACATGCTGAAAGAAATTCTTCTGGAAATCATTCCTGACAATCAAGGGATATTTTTCAAAGGTAGGAAGATAACTAATAACTTCATCCTTGTTCAGGAGGCGATCCATTCAAGCATCCAAAGACGAGAAAAAGGCATGGCTGTCAAGCTGGACCTGGCTAGTGCATTTGACAGAGTTAGGCACAAGTTTCTCTTTGGGGTTATGCATCAATTTGGGTTTGAATGCCATTTTATAAGTTGGGTCAAGGCCTGCATTATGGAACCATGGATTGCCCCACTTGTCAACGGGTGTGCTGCTGACTTCTTCAAGGTGAGTCGGGGGATAAAGTAGGGATGCCCTCTATCCCCCCTTCTATTTGTCATTTAAGCCTTTGTCCTCAATTTTATGCTGGATAAAAGACAAATCGATCAAGAGCTTATGGGTCTTCGAATCGCCAGGGGAGTCAAAGACATCAACCATGCACTCTTTGCTGATGACTCCATCCTGTTGGGGGGTGCTTCCTCCATCTCGGCCTCCCGCTTCAAGCTGGAGCTTGATAGCTACTACCTCGATTCTAGGAGTGAACTTAACACTGGAAAATGTTTCATTTATTCTTGGAACCTTTCTGGACTCGAGATAAGCGCGATCACCAAGATTTTTGGCTTCAAAGGCTCCACGAAATGGGGGTCTTTTAAATATCTTGGGCTGTCGATCTTTCAAGGTTTCTCAATTGGGAGGGACTGGTACCCCTTGCTATATAAATTCAAGATCAATATGCAAGCCTGGGGCACGTCGGGGCTCAACCTGGCATGTAAGACTGTTCTCATTAAGTCAGTCCTTAATAGTCTTCCAATCTTTCAAACTTCTTTACTTTTGGCTCCAGTGTGCATTCTCCGCAAGATGGAGCAATCCATTCGCTCTTTCTTCTGGAAGGGAGGGAAGAATAATGATAAGAGAATTTTGTTGGTCAGCTGGAATAAGGTCGCTATACCACTACTGGAAGGTGGCCTCCACATAAAATACCTCAGGGAGAGCCTCGGGGGCCAAGATCTTATGGCGACAGGTAGAAAGGAGTCCGGGATGGGCGTAGATTGCTTTGTGGAAAAATACAACTTTGGAAAGAGTCTTCACAGCCTTGAGAACTTCTGAACTAACTGGCATGGATCCCCGATTCATCGACTATATAAGCGTGCTCTCCCGCTGTTGCGTGACTTCTTGTTCTGGATTTCGGGCAATGGGAAGCATATCAGCCTGTGGGAGGATAGGATCATGAACATAGATGCGATCGGGGATGATCCTGAGTTGCAAGAGTTAAGAACGTGGATGATTGCTGATGTTCGATACACGAAGTGGGACATTTCATAGTGGGACAACAACAACTGGGCAGGGTGGAAGAAGATAGATATTCCTTCTCAGTTGGAGCAAGCGTGGGCCAAATTCATGGTAGTGCTAGCCGGGAAAGCCCCCCTAAACGCAAGGAAAAAAGACAGAAGGGGTTGGGGTTCCTTGAAGGGATGTTATTCTGTAGTAGAAGGTTATAGGTGCCTTAAGGCCATTCCCAATGTCCCCTACAACCCTGCGATTTGGAAAGGGATTTGGTAGGTAAAAATCATTTCGAAGATTGACATGTTCACTTGGCAGCTGGGGCACAACAGTATCCTCAAAACTGAAAATCTGCAACGTCGTGGCTTCCATGACTGCACTCGGTGCCCGCCTAGTCAACATCAGAAGGAAAATTCGGTCCACATCTTTCTCAAGTGCCTATTCGCTCAGGACATTTGGAATGAAATCTTGTTGTTTTGGAACAAAGGCCCACCCTTCCAACCACCATCACGGGTATGCTGTCTAATTGGGGAGACCTGTTTCCTAAGTCCTTCCCTGGGAGATACTAGCCATATGAGGGGTGGATGATTATCCCTAAGATCATTTGCTGGAAGATTTGGCTTGAAAGAAACAATCAGATCTTTCAAGAGAAGGCACAAAACCAATAGCAAATAATCGTGAAAATTAGAAGCTTATTCAAAGAAATAATGCAGGCCAAGGTGAATCAGAAGTGGGTTTGTAGATTAAACCAGCAAGGTAGGTAGTGGTGCCAGCAGTTGGGGCTAAACCTTCCCACTGGGAAAAATATGAAGAAGTGCAGAGAAGAATGGAATCAGATTAGAGGATGAGGACTTCGATAAATGGAGAAGTAACATAGATATTCATACTGTGTTTTTTGACGACGCAGCAAAGGGGAATCTGGGGAAGGCTGGAGGCGGAGGAATTATCTGCTGCCCTTCAGACCAAATCATTTCCCACTTTGCATGGGGTTTGGGGCTTACTTCGAACAATCAAGCAGAAGCCATGGCTCTCCTTTAAGGGCTGAAACAACTGCAAAAACATGGAATCAAGGAGGCTCGAGTCATTGGAGATTCATAAAGCCTTGTTGGCTTGATTAAGATAAAATCGGTCCCTAAAGACCTCCGTCTACAATGACTGTTTACTCGCATCAATTAGCTGATCATTTCCTTTGATAGACTCCAGTTCTTTCAATTCCTTTGGAAAAATAACAAAGATGCAGATCTTGAAGTCAACATTGTTGTCTCTTTACAAGCAGTAACTCTCCTCTATGACGAGGGGGACTCATGGGATCCTTTGCCTTAGTCGGCCCCTCTCCTTGTCATGTATTTTTGTCTCTTGCTACAACAATTTGTTTGTATTAGAAGGTTTTCTAGTCATTGGGAAATTGCTAGATTGAATGTAAGAAGTAGAGTAGGTGAATTTTGCTTGTTCGGAAGCCCCCTAGACATTGGGTCTCCAAATGTAAAACCTCTGAGCATAAGCCTCAGACTTTTGGAATCAATATAAAAATACCTGTTTCTGTTAAAAAAAATAACATACTTCATGTATTACTAGACCATAACAAAGAATAAGACAAACTCGCTAATGATGGATGCAAATTGATTGCAGAAGAATTTTGTTAGATATTTCTGGAAGAGAATTGTGTAATGAATTTTCGATTGTCCAAAGTTTACTATGGTTACTCCATCCATCATCAAGGACCAATGAGCTTATTTGAGTAAAGGAGTGCTGAAGAGCGTATTGATAGGATAATAGGAAATAAGTATTCATTGGGTCAAGGTCAAATTAATAAAAAATATTAAAATGAATTGATACGAGAAAAGGGTATTTATTAAGTTAATTAATTTACAATTGTGCATCAATACTTAAAAGTTGATTTAACGAAATGCATGTCAACTCATCAAATCAAATTCATAAGCACCAATGATTGTATTATCAATCAATAGTTTTATGTTCTATAAATGTGTTATGCTAGGGCATAAGGTATATACCTACATAAACCCCATTTTTGTTGCTAAATAATATGCTCCTCACAAAAGTTTAGCATATCTCTTGGATAAGAGAAAAATGATAGAAATTTTGAAAAAATTGAGATGTAATTGCTTATTTTTCTTATATATATATATATTCAAAGATACAATTTGAACAATGTAACATTGTGATTTCACCAAAAATGGTGTCAATAGATTCAACAAAAATAATAAAAAAATAACCTTAATAAATAAATTTGATTGTGCACGGGGTCTTGGGTAGACGGTGTGCTATGTTAAGGCACACTGAAGGCACTCCTTGATGTGAAGTCACCAGTTCAATTCCCCACCCCTATATTGGACATGTTGAAGATGTAGTCCTGCCAAGCTTACCCAAAAAAAATATAAAAAAATTATTATTATTCTCACTAATTATTTTGATTATTTTAATTAATATTTATAACATATGTATATTTCATAGTAATTATTTTATATATTTATTTTTAATTTTTATTATTAAATATTTGATATTTTGGTCCAATCCATATTAATTTGGGATTGATAAAAGAAAATTTATAATTTATTTTATTTTATTTTATTATTATTATTATTTTTATATAGTTTAACATTGGAAATTGAAATTTATTATTTTTTAACAATAATTTAATTTATTTATCTTCAACCAAATTAGTTAGAGCATTATTTTATAACATTTGATAACAAAAATAATGTTTACATATCTTATTTTGTAATGTTTCCATATCATGTGTGTGTTATATAATTAATTTAATTTTACAAAAAAACATAGTATAATAATACTAATATTAATTTGAAATTATAAAAAAAAAATGGTATAATAATACTAATATTAATTTGAAATTATAAATAAACATGGTATAATAATATTAATATTAATTTGAAAAAAAAATCCAACATTATATTTTTTTTCTTTTCTGACTCATTAATATTCTAAAAAATAAGTTTCCAAATTTTTTTATATATGAAAAGAATATTAAATTAAATTCCAATATCAATTATATAAATGACTCGGTTTCTCTTTATAATTAAATTTAAATTTTAATAAGATCAAAATAAGTTTTAAAATGTAATATGTAAATCTTTTCTTTATAACCCAAATATTATATATTCTTATTATCACTTTCTATATTTTATCATGTTACTATAACCAAATTTCAACATAAATAATGTAAATATAAATTGTTACTTTATCATTATATTAGAATATAATTGGAAAAATAAACATGAATAATAACATACTTATTTATAAAAACAATAAATAAATTTAAATAATATATGTAAAATTTTATTTTATATTATAATATATTTATTAATAAAAAATAATTTTAACTACTCCATTTTTAAACTATATACATACTAAAAATTTTAACTCCATTTTCAAACCATATACGTACTAAAAATTTTTAAATTTTACTTCACATACTTTTTTATATTCTATATTACATATTGAGTTTTTTTCCAACATTTTAATATTCTTCTTTTAAACATACTTAAAAAAAACATTTAAATTCCTTTTATACTTAAAAAAAACTAATATAAAAATTTAAAATACATAAAAATTTGTTTTCTACTTGCCATTAAATGTTAAATCAGCCTACAACTCTAAGTGTCCTTCAAACATTATGAAATCAAACATGCCAACTACTATATCACAAAAACTAACTACTATATAACACTGATTTAATTTCAAAATCTAATCCACTAACTATATCTTAAAAATTTAAACATATTCGAATTTTATTTTTTCAAATTTAATTTATTAATTTAATAAACATAGCATGACGAATACGATCTAGCATTTGTACATCCTAACTTTAAACTTTCTATTTTTTGCTATAGATGCATTCGCATGTTTCTTGTTTCTATATTTTATTTGAAAGTGTGATTTAAAATGATGCCTATCAACCAGAGATTCTAAACTATTTAAAATACTTTTAGAAGTATTGATAATTAATTATATTATATAAAAATTATTTTAAAACTTTTCATTAATTATTAATAATTAAATATATTAATAATTAATTGATATACATATATTAATTATAATTAATATAAACTTTAAATTAACATATATGATATTTTATAACTTTTTTATATAACATAGTATCATTTCCACACAAAGATAGAGTTATTGTTCTCTTTTCACTCCAGGTTTAATTTTCACAAGCGTTGACTTGTTGTGATAAAGTTAGAGGGAAACCTACACGACTAATATGTCTTTGAGATATCTAAACTTTTATTAAATCACAAATTATTGCACTAAAAAGCACATTTTATAGTGCATTCTCATAGCCCTTTTAAAATAATAATAAAATATTTTTTATATAAAATTTCAAAGTTAACTATAATAAAAAAAAATATACAAATTGGATTAGTTTTAATTAAAAGAATTATAAAATATTAATAATCTTACTCTAGAAAAATTGTAATTCTTATCTATTTTTAAAAAATATAATAATATAAAACTTAAATAAATTTATTTATTTCAAAAAATATATATATATTTAAAAATTTGTATTGTTAATTATAATAAAATATTTCATTATCCAAAGAGAAAAAATTATTAAAATAAAATAATTAAATTTATCTTAAGAAAATAATAAGACTAAGACTTACAATTCATTTACTTCTTAATAGAAAATTAATATGTAACATATTCTTTTTAGAGTAATACTTATGAGGGATTTTAAACCAGTGTTGCAAGGAAGGCCTTAACATTATATTCATTTATCCTCAATCCAAAGTCTCATGAGAAACATTTTAAAAATATTAATAATAATTAAAAATATCAAAATGAATTATAAATAAACTAGCCTAGATCCATCTTAACTCTGGATCTACCAAGTTTTAAGAGGGATCAAATCTCTCTCTTGTGTTGCAAACCTCTTTTATAGTGAAAAGAGATTTGATCCTTCCCGACACTTGGAAAATCCTAAGTTAAGATGGATCTACCTTGATTTAAATATTAATCTTTAAATAAGCCAAATTAAAAAAGAATATCATGTGAAAGAATCATGAGATGGAGAATTTTATGTGTTTTTTTTGTTTTCTTAACCAAGTCAAAATGTTAAACATTACAACATCTCCCCCTTACTATGTGAGATTAAGTAATATTAATATGTATTTACAAATAAACTAGCCTATATCCATTTTAACCTTGGATCTACCAAACAAACTTTGATCTAGAAAAACACATTTTAATATATATATATATATATATATATATATATATATATATATATATATTACTCACATGGGCACACATAAACATACATTTCTCACAAATACAATGTATATTTCATATGGGGAATATACATATATTTCTCACAAATACAACTATGTATATTTCATAGGAGGAAGATACTTATACTATCAATTATGTCAACATCAACATGTCACTTGTGGGAATTGAATTTGGGTGAAAAGGATTACATTCCTTTCTCTCAACTACACACACATATATAATTCTGATGGTTAAAACCTTTTAAGTAGTCTTACTATTCTATAGTTTGGTCATTTTTAAAGTGAGTCTCTGTGTATAATCAATATAGATCTATCTTAATCATGGATCTAGCAAACTTCTAGGGAGATCAAATCTCTCCAGGTGTAAACTTTTTTTCAATTTTGCACTTTAAAAAATGTTTACACCTTTAGAGATTTTATCCCTCTCAACACTTATTAGATCCATAATTAAGATAAATATATACTTAATAGTGTATCTTTGTTGTAAACTATTACCTACATTATTGAATTAAATTAAAAACAAATTAATTTAATCATATACTTAACTTAATTATTTTAATAAATTACCGAATTCCATATTTAAAATATATAAATAAAAATAAATACATATTCTATCTCATCAATTTTTCTAAATACAAATTCCTAAATATAAATATAAATTAATAAAATATTATGTTAAAAACAAATTATAATAAAATATATAACATTTATTAATGGAGTTGTTTTTAGTGCTATTTTTTGAAAGTTTTTCGGTCTAATTTCTTTAAAATTTGGCATGAATTCATTGAAAATTGAAGTTTGATGGGTAACCTTGCACAATCGAAGTACCATAGAAGTTTTTTAGATTGTTGAATCCATATATAAAGTAAAAAAATCAATTTAAATAACAAAAAATCAAGATTTTACCTCAAAAATTTTCACTAGATTCAGACACCAAAAACTCCAAAAACCCACACTAAAAACCACTACTTAATTAATAATGCTCAAATTTTATCGAATAGAAAACATTTTAATTTAAATAAAACTTTTGCCACTAATGGAAACATTTTAGTTTTTTGGACAGCAACTAATTTCAAGGTTAACTAAATTTTAAGATGACGGGCAATTATTTACTTTCACGTGTTTTAAGATAATTTCAAACGTAAACGGAAGGTGAAGTCAAATTTTGAATTTCAAATTTAAATAATTTTGAGTATCATTTACACAATGTCGATGCCAAGAAAAAAAAGTTGTTGGTGTTTCTTGATTTTGTTTTAAGACATTTGCACTCTCTATAACTTATCATAATTATCTAGGCTTCACATGCATTAATTTTTATTGATGTAATTTTATATATGGGAGGCTTTATTTTATTAAACAATATTATATTATTACCTAATGTAAAATAAATTTTATTTTACAAAAATAAACAAAAATAAAAATAATAATGATAATAATAATAAAATAAAATAAAATAAAATAAAATAAATAAAATAAATAAAATTATATTTTATAATTTATCTATTTATTTATTATTATTATTATTTAGTATTCATTTTTTACTTAATAAATCTATAAAATAAAATAAAATATAATCATAAATAATTAAATAAATAAATAAGTAAATAAAATAAATATATATATAAATAAATATTAATAATATAAATTAAAATTAAAATTATTAAAATTAAATTATTATTTATTCATTTATTTTTTTTTTCATTTCTATTTTTATTTATTTTATTTTTCTCCTTATTTTTATTTTTATTTTAGTTTTTTATTTATTTATTTTCATTTTTATATTTTTATTTTTATTTTTATTGTTTGTATTATTATAGTAGTATTTAATCATTTATGTTTTTAAATATTATTAAACAAAATAAATATTTTAACTATTTTATTAATGGAAATAATCCTATATTTATTTAATTTTCTAGAATAATTTAAATAATTCCTACTGTATATTAAATAAAAATAAAAATAGAAATTAATATTAAAAATAATAATAAATAATTTTCATGTTATAAACTTTAATCTTCTTATATATATTTTTTGACTTTTTATTTCTATGACTTTGATTTAGTCTAACTAGCCGTTATTTTTAACGGCTAGTTGGAGCTTCTCATATCTATTTAATTGGGTCTCCTGATCAGATTTTTCATCAAGTCCTGATGATGAACCACACTGGCTGGTTCGAAACGCGTCGACCAAATTTATTTGGATGTGATTTTTACCGAAAGATATTTTTTCACAATTTATGGATCACAGAAGCAATATTCCTAAAATTTTATTTTATTAATAATTATTATAGTTTTTAATATTATTAACCATATATTTTTTAAAATATATTATAAATAAAAATTTATATAAAAATAAAATAAAAGGAGTTTAAAATGTTTGAGTGTTATAATTTTTTATATTAATAAACATGGATTAATATTAAATTTGAAAGATTGTTCTATATTTAATTTAAGTAATTGATTGATGTTTTCTTTTTTTTAAAATGGGTGAAGTGTAATTCTGGACATTTCTAACTCATATTTTAACAAAATCCATGCACTATTATGTTTAGCTATTATAATGTTTGCGTTATTTGAGTGAACATAATAATTAGGTAAAATAATTATTTTATTTTATAAATTAAGGAATTCCACATATTAATTAAATATTTTTTCTAATTAAAATATTATTATGTTATTTTTTTAATTAAAATATTATAAAAAAATATAAAATTATTTAAAATTTATATTATGAAAAATAAAAATAAAATTAAAACTGCTAAAAATATATTTAATTTATAATTTAATAAATATGATTAAACAATATATTTAGTTTTATGATAATATATATATATTATAATTTAATAATGTGACTAAGAATTAAATTTAAACATTACAAATGTATATCAATATATTATTATTATTAGTGTGATAAAATTAGCAAGTGATCATTATTTATTTTATATTTGGTAATATAATTAAAAATTAAATTCAAACATTGCAAATATATTTCATTTTATTATTATTATTTAGTTGTGATAAAAATAAGCCCACGGGGCCGCCATGAGGATGGACACATGGTTGCTCCACGTGCTCCGTCCTTGGAAGAGGCATCATCTTAAAGCTTGCCGTGAGGGCGTCATTACTCCACCCTCCGCCACCCTACTGTCGACGTACCAGTTCTGCATCTTTTTAATGTTGCTCATCATGGGCTTTAAACCCACCACCATGGCTCTCCATTGCGCATTCGGCTCTGCTTGCTCGCTCTTCCTTCGGCTCTCCATCTCTGCTTCTCCGGCTCTGGAGTAGTGCCCTGGTTCTAGTAGGATGGAGGCTCCCTCTGGTCTTCTCCCCTCCCGGAAACCTGTTCCCGCCTCCCTCTGGTCTGAAGACTCGCCCCCCTGGACTATCATCCCGCGGTGACACAGGCAGCGATGTCGAAGAGCTGGTGGGCATGGCTTGCCTTCCTGCCCTCCCTACCCTCCCATCTTGCCCTACCTCTGTCGCGACCTGAACTTCTCCATTGATTGGACTGATTTTGACAATCCTCAGCGTTCTGAGCAGCTCTCTGCTTCAGCTCCGCCTCCCTCTCCCCTTCGCAGCAAAAAACAAGCTCGCAAGTCCACCATCTCCCCTGAGCCTGCCTTCACCCCTCGCAAGCTGAAAGCTCTTCCGGTTCGCAGTGCTACCAGTGATGGTTCAAGTGATTCTGACAGCAACAATGAAGGCAGCCCGGAGCTGGATGTGGGCGACAGCTTGGAGTTGAACATTGGTGACTGCCCTTAGCACCATGTAGCTATTCCGACTATTGGTGATGCGGCGACCCTGAGCGACCCCGCCTCGCCATGCCCTCCGCAAGATGAACACGTGTTGGACACAGGGATGATGGACGTGGGCTACGTGTGTAGGATCCTCGAAGAGCCTCAAGCCTCCAGTGACAAGCATGCAGGTCTCCCTTAGTTTTAAATATTTAACTCTTTGCGGCATTAGCCTGTGCAATCATGTTTATCCTAGGTTTTTTTGTACATCTCTGCTATCTGTTTTTGTTGGTTTCCCACCATGGGCAGCAATATTTTTTGAACTTCTAAGGACTAGTTTCCCCTTTAGGGGCAGTCCAGTGCTTGACAGAACCCTTTGGGACTTTCCCTATGGATTGAATCCATTCTTTCCACAAATACAACCTATAACTTCTTATTTCCTGTGATCTAATAAAATTAGCCTAAATTAGAAAATAAATAAATAAACCAATGATAATTATTTTATTTAAACTTTTTAATAAAATATATTTATTCGACTTAACTAATTCATCATGAATATTACCATTCAATTTTTTCAAAATCACTCAAATTTTTAATTAATCTCGCGACGACAAAGTACAAAAATCACTCAAACTTTTAATTAATCCTCGCAATTATTACAAATCCTAATGCACAACTCTCGTGAACAAAGTACAAAAATGTCAGTAAAAAAATCAGACTTTTATAAATCACTCAAGTTTTTAATTAATCTCTCGACTATTACAAATATTATCGACAAAGTACAAAAATCACTCAAACTTTTAATTAATCCTCGCAATTATTACAAATACTAATGCACAACTCTCGTGAACAAAGTACAAAAATGTCAGTAAAAAAATCAGACTTTTATAAACATTAACAAAATTCAAATTTCATGACTAGACGAGTGGCATTGAATTAAATATATATATAAAACATCTAATTTTCCATTAAAAATGATAAAGCAAAATACCCTCTCAAAGTTTTAACCCTCGGGTATTTATAGTTAGCTTGATGTCATGCGGACGACTAAATTTGGTCAACGAATTTGAAAGATAAAGACACACAAAAAGAGAAAGATGGCGCCTAAAACAAATAACTAGTTTAAAAAATGGTGTTGGGATGGGATCCCCATAAGTGCTAAGAATTTAAAAGGAATTTGAATGTTAGGAGCTCCTTTCACACTCTAGGGAATTTAGGTTTCACCGAACACACACCCATATTATATATATATATATATATATTCTCTAGGAGTTACTTCTATACAATAGAAAATGAAATGTTAGTGTAAGCTACCATTGGCCTTTACTTTTTACTATTGTTAAGCAAGTGGTATACAACTTTTATGATATGAGTGGCAGGGACCTACAAAATAGCAATGATGGTTTTGCTTTTCCTTAGCTTTTAAAGTAAGGTGGAATGATTGGGACCAACAATATTGTTCTAAATCGGGCATTCCCTATATGCATTGTATAAAGGATCAACGTATGGAGTGGCAGATGATAGTCAAATCAAGATCCTAAAAGGGATGCAAGCTTTTCTTCATAGGGCTAAAAGAAGTTAACCCGAGAGACCATAATGCCATGTAATTATTAAAACAATTATTTAACTTTCTTTTATATATATACACAACTAACTTTGCTTACAGATAACTCAACCATATGAATTTTGGTTTAACTGATTTGGTGAATAATTTGTTTCTCTAATTATATGAGTTGAAGTATTAGGAGACATGTTATAATTGGTTAGTTAATGACATTTATGAATAATTGTATCTGCTATAATAGTGGCAATTAATCTGTCAAGCTTATCTATTCTCCAAAAATTATCATTACTCTCTCTCTATATATAAATATTTGATTTATATTGTATGAATTTTTATGTGTTTGAGTGATTTTGTCCAATGTATAGACAAAATGCACTTTGGTGTATTATATGGTTACCTTACTAAAACACAACCACTAATGTTAAAATTAGTGTTCGATAAGAATAAGGGCATAACCTCTCTCTCTCTATATAAATATTTGATTTATATTGTATGAATTTTTATGTGTTTGAGTGATTTTGTCCAATGTATAGATAAAATGCACTTTGGTGTAATATATGGTTACCTTACTAAAACACAACCACTAAAGTTAAAAATAGTTTTCGATAAGAATAAGGGCATAATGCAAGAAGTTAGGCTATTATGTATACAACAAATAAATAGAATAAAAGCAAAAAAGTGGTGATGGGAAGAAAACTATACTTTATTTGCAATGGAATGAGGCATGAGGCCTTGACAATGATCCACCAAAGAGTGTGAAGTAGAGTTGATGGGTCTACTTCAAACCTCTCAAAGAAAGTCCTTTGTTGTCCTTTAACTCTTCTCTCACACAATCAAGAAGATGGAAAAACTTCTCTAATGGTGGAGGATTTACTCATAGATAAAAGCAATACTAGCAAGTTGACAAGGAAAATTTTAAAGGCTAATATTCGCAGGTGGGCTAATATTCCATCTTTTTTCCAAAAAAAAAATTGCCAATTTCCATTTTTCTAAAAATTAATTCGCCCAAATTTTATAGTATAAAATTATTTTACCTTAAAATTTGGCTGCTTGCTGTGCGTCCGTGCCCTAGCCGACACAGTGCAATTGCAGCTGCCCACGATCTACAGCCAGCCCCGCATGGCTACCCCAGAGTTGGATCCAGGGTCGCCTTCTCCATCAGCAACAGCTGCAACTTTGAAAAACCAACAACCAGATGAAGAATCAATTGTTTTTGCCTCTCTCTTAAGCTCTTTGGGACCCCAACGAACCAGACCAGCAGCCACAAAGTTTGTCAAAAAGATGGAATCCATTCCAGAAATATCTCTACCTCCATCTGTGCCAAGGAAAGTCGCAATCTCTCTGGCAGAAAAAGGACTAGTGGGTCAATTTACAGGATTATGGCCTTCACCCAAAACAGTGCAGAAATGGGTGGAGAGGAACTGGATCTAGTTTATACAAGGGAAAATCGCCATAAGATTTTGTGGCCGAGGATATTATACCTTTCATTTTGAGACTAAAAGTGATCGAGATCTTATATTCCGAAGCGGGCCTTACTTCATGGACACAAGGGGTTTGTACCTTAATTGATGGACTCCAGATTTCGATCCAGAACTGGATGTCCCCAATGCGGTACCAGTATGGGTAGGATTGCCACACCTCCCTCTACACTGCTGGAGCGATGACTCAGTTCGTGCAATAGGAAATGGAGTGGGCAAATACATCAACAGAAGCGAACCCAAAGACAACATGCAGGCATGCGCAAGAATCTGTGTTGAGGTGGATCTAGGAAAGGGCCTCCCAGAAGCGGTCAAAATCAAGGTGGACAACTGGATCCACATTCAATAGCTGGACTACGAGAAAATCCCCTTCAAATGTAAGGTATGTCACGAATATGGTCATTTCGCCAATAGATGCAGTAAAAGAGAGGAGCCTGAAAAAAACACTGAAGAAACATTAGATCCAAAATGGGAACAAGTAAAAAAGAAAAAGACTACATCAAAACCCGCCTCTGGCTCTCATCCCCCTCCTCTGCTGGGATCTCCCCTCCCCTCTCAACCAACCTCCCTCTTGGGGAAAAATCCTTTTGACATCCTCTCATCTGCTCTCATTCCATCTGACTCGATCACTACCTCCTCCCTCATTCACACCCTCCTCACATCTCCCATTCCTACCCCTCTTGGTTCCCCTCATCAAGCGGACAAGCCTCTCTCCCAGAACCTGGATCGAATCCTCACAAGAAACCAAAAAAAAGAAACCCTTCAAAACAATGAGAATACAAAAAAAGTTGGAAGGAGATCAAATAAAGAAATAAGAGACAAAGAAGCAGCCAAAGATATCTCATTGGGAACACAACAGGGACTGGAGAATTTTATAGAAGAAGGACCAAAGAACAAAGAAAAAGTACAACAAGCAAACAAAGGGAGGGGTCCAACAACCGCCCAAAATAATAAATAATGATAGTTGTCTCTTGGAATTGTAGAGGGTTGGGTCACCCCTCCAAAATTAACTTTTTAAAAGACCTGATAAAAAGTGAAAAACCTGACATCCTCTTAATTCAAGAGACAAAGCTAAGTAGTCAAGAAATTGATGTGATCATAGAAAAATCTAGGATCTATGAAGAACAAGCAATATCATCTACTGGAGCTTCAGGAGGGATAAGCACTATATGGAAAAAAGGGAAATGGAAACTGCAACAACACACAAAAAAATACCACTGGATAAACACTAAACTAGAGAATGTTGAAACTGGCGGGAAAGTTAGCATCTAAAACATATACTCCCCCAATCATTATAAGGACAAGGAAATATGCTGGAAAACCTTTTTAGATAGCATTGGGGATGAACGATAAGATAACCTTCTTGTTGGGGGAGATCTAAATCTAACACTCAAAGCTGAAGAAAAAAGAGCAAGGAACTTCTTGCCAGATCCAAATAGAGAAAATATAGAAGAAATAATGGAACAAAGTAACCTTCTTGATATCCCCCCTAAAAATGGGAAATACACCTGGGATAACAAAAGAATAGGCAGGGAAAACATCAAGGAAAGGCTAGATTAGATCCTTATTCGAGATAAGATGATCCTCAACTACAACAGAGCTGCCTCCAGAATTATCCCCTCAGCGGTTTCTGATCACAAACCAGTTTTGATGGAGCTGGGCATGGCTGAAAACTATGGACCACTGCCCTTAAAATATTACTAGCTTTGGGGCAGCAGTGAAGAAGCACAAAAAGAGGTGGAAAAGGTATGGGGGAATAGCATCAGCGGATCCCCAATATATATTTGGGAAACAAAAATAAAAGCTAAAAAATTAAGATTGAAAGATTGGGCAAAAAACGAATATAAAGAACCACACAAAGAGAAAAAGCACCTCAAAAATGAGCTAAAGCAGATTCAAGAGGAATTGGAAAATAGTGAAAGCACCATAGAAAAGCAAGCAAGAGAAAAAGAAGTTCAATGGAAAATCTACAGAAACAACATGAAAAGAGGAAGAGACTTGGAGGCTCAAGTATAGACAGTTATGGATGCATGCTGGAGACAAGAACACCTCCTTCTTCCATAACTCGGGAAAAACCAGAATAATAAAGAACAACATTGAAAAAATTACAGGAGTAGAAGGGAAAGAGTTAAAAGGACAAGAGGAAATAAAAAATGAGACCTTCAACCA
Organism: Pinus albicaulis; assembly: GCA_034641835.2. Lineage (NCBI taxonomy): Eukaryota > Viridiplantae > Streptophyta > Pinopsida > Pinales > Pinaceae > Pinus > Pinus albicaulis. The sequence continues at coordinate 1,485,904,547 of CM076575.1, read as the reverse complement.
CTTCAGAAATCTTCTCACAGCTCCAGATAGACAGGAAAACCCTAAAGAGTTTCTGAGACATATCCCAAGAATTATTGATAATAGTAGCAACATCTCACTCACTAAGGAAGTGACGGAAGAAGAAGTAAAGGAAGTTGTTTGGACTCTGCAACTGAACAAGGCTCTGGGACCAGATGGTTTTCCCATAGCTTTCTATAGAACCTTCTGGAAAATCATTAAAAAGGACCTATTGAAAATTATTAGATATGTAGTGGGAAAAAGAAATATTGGAGGATACACAAATTCAACCTTCCTGGCCTTAAAACCAAAAGATCCCCGACCCTCTACTCTAAACCGATTTTGGCCCATATCCCTTTGTAACAACTCTTACAAAATTATTTCCAAAATTATAGCTGGTAGGCTGAAACCCCTCCTTCCCAACCTTATCACTGAAAACCAAGGAGGGTTTGTTCCCAACAGGCAGATAGTGGATAATATCATCTTAGTCCAAGAAGCCATTCATACCAGTCTCAACGACAATGAAAAAGGCTTCTTCCTAAAAATGGATATGGCGAATGCCTTTGATAGAGTTAATCTCTCCTTTCTTGTAGATTTTTTCAAAGCATTTGGCTTCTCAGAAGAATTTGTCGAATTAATACAAGCATGCACAATAGGTCCTTGGATAGCTCCACTCATCAATGGCAGGCCATGCAAATTCTTTCAAAGCTCAAGGGGTTTAAGACAGGGATGCCCCTTATCCCCCTTTCTCTATATCATAATGGCAGATTCCCTTAGTAGAAACTTGGAACAATGCAGAAGAAACTCCACTCTAACATGCCTTTCCATAAGCAGAGGAACCAAAAGAATAAATCACTCTCTGTTTGCAGATGATACTCTTCTAATGGGAGGAGCATCCTTTATAGTGGCAAGAAGATTCAAAGCCATCTTGGACAGCTTCATGGAGGTCTCTGGACGCATGGTCAACAATGGAAAAAGCTGCTTGTATAGCTGGAATACTCCCATAAGAACCCTATAGAGAATATCACAAATTCTGAATATTCCCTTTCAAAATAGCTGGGACCATTTTCAATACTTGGGGCTGCCAATTAGCAAGAAAAATATGAAGAACAAGATATGGAGCAAATTTGCAGAAAAAATGAAAGTAAAAATCCAGGCTTGGGGAATGCTCTGGCTAAACCAAGCAGGCAGAATTACGTTAATAAAATCCATATTAGCAGCTTTGCCTCTATACCAATTTGCACTTATATCGGCCCCTGCAAGCATCCACAAACAAATTGAAATAATTATAAGAAGCTTCTTATGCAGGGAGGGAAAAGAGAAAAAAAGAAATTAAGCCCGATAAACTGGAAGCAAGTAACAACTACATACAAACAAAGGGGTCTCTCCATAAAACTTCCAGGATTGATGAGCATAGCATTAGGAAGTAAAATAACTTGGAGATTCCTTACAGGGGAAAAAAACGTGGTGGAAAGCTGCCCTTGAAGCTAAATATCTCAATGGACCAAGAACCATGATTTTGGAAAAGAATCCTCCGATAAGGCCTTGCACTCAGATATGGAAGGAAACCATCAATGCAACTCAACTCATCAAAGATCATATCACTATGAGACCGGGAAATGGGGAGCAAACAAATATCTGGAAAGATAGCATAATGGGACACTCACCCTTGGGGAACAACCCAAGTATAAAGGAATTAAAAGATCAGATGATAAAGGAAGGCCTCCACAAGCTGAGTAACATTTCCACCTGGGAGATAGATGGAGACCGGAAGCAATGGGCCAAACCCAATCTTCCATTCGACCTTATAGATCAATGGGATTAATTAATAGCTCTCTTAGTAGGGGTAGCTCCAATAGACAAAAATACGAATGATATTCACATATGGGAACCAACAGGAGGAGACTATACAGTCAGAATAGGATACCAAAAACTTATGAGAAGAAAAATCATCAAGACTGGAAATACTGGAGATTAGCATGGAAGGTCGAATCCCTTCCCAAAATCAAAATTTTTATGTGGACTTTACTACACAACAAATCTCTAACTACAGAAAATCTAAAAAGGAGAGGAATAAGTGGGCCGTCTCAATGTCCACTACGCAGAAAGGAGGAAGACATAATTCAACACTTATTTTTGGAGTGCTCCTTCTCAAGAAAATGTTGGGAGGCAATGGTGATACCCATAGCAGCAAATATAAATTACGTCCCCATAAATCAATCTATCAACAGATGGAAAAGTAGGTATCCACACTCCCTCAAAAGAAACCAACAATAAAGAGACTATGGAACAGCCTACCTTCGTTCCTCTGCTGGCAACTATGGCTAGCTAGAAACAAAGTAATTTTCAAGTATAATACTCCAACAGTAAGTAAAGTCACAACAAAAGCATGGGGACTAATGGTGGAATTTCTCACAACAAAAGGGGTTAAAGGAATCAATCTAAGCCAACTTCAAGAAGAAGAAAGGAATTGGATTAGTTTTGCAGCAAGCAAGATCAACCAGAATCCTCAAATGAAAAACACAATAAGACATCAACACTGGAAAATAAGGAAAACCGAAGAAGAATTTCAAGCCTGGGTAAAAACTCTTAACAAAGCATGCCTCTTTTTTGATGGTGCATCAAAAGAGAATCCAAGAAAAGCAGGAATTTGAGGAATAATATTGCTACAAAATCAGTCAATGCAAACACCTTACAATTGGGGCCTCGGACAGATGACGAATAACAAAGCAGAGGCATATGGGCTATTGCTAGGACTCAAAATTCTAAAAGAAAAATAAAATCAATGAAGCCATCATTTTTGGGGATTCAACTATCTTTATCAAGGAAATGGCAACAAATTCTCTCCCAAAAAATGCAGGGCTAAATCAAATTTTGAATAGAGCACAAAAAATATCAAGGCAAATTGGTAATATAGAGTATTTACACATTCTGAGAAAGAACAACAAATTAGCAGATGAGCAAGCAAACAAAGGAGTCAATCAAAATGCTGGACAAGCTCAAATTGGAGAAATCAATATACAAATCCCTATCCATTAATCTATCCTTTTTCTTCCATGATGACCAACAATCAAATCACATCAAATAAGGATTTCAAAGCTATCATCAAAATCCTTTTTGAATTTACATCCAAGCATTGGGACAAATCTGGAATATTTTACAATTTCTGAAAAATCTATAAAATCATTACAAACAGAACTTAAAAATCCCATGGAATCATGTTTCACGTGATCTCCCTGCAACCTCTCACACCCTTGCGCCTCATTAAAATGCGCTCTGCCCTTCCAATCCTTCATCTCTCCATAAGCCTCAAGCCTCCTCTGCTGCGTTTTCCCTTCTGTCTCTCTGGCTTTACCTTCGCTCTTTCCATCCTCTCTTCTTTCACAACGCCATCCTTTTCTCCCCCTTCCTCATGTATTTAGCTTTTCTCACTAGCCCCTCTTCCCATCCTTTGAACACACGTTTAAAAGCTTCTATGTTGGTATCTTTCGTGAGCTGGACACTCACCCCTCCACCAATTACACCCCTGCCTTTCCTCCAACGTTTTCGCCTTTTCTCTTTCAGCAAGCGGGCGTTCTCATTTACAAAGAGAGCAACACAAGGAAAAGGAGTAGCGCAGCTGTGGGCTTCAGCATCGAAGGAAGGAGTAGTCAACTCATACAACATCAACAACGGAAAGTAAAAAATGGACCCTATGGAGAACAGAGCACATCCCTGTGCCTTCTGCAAGTCACACATAATTGTGATTGAAAACCTCAAGAATCAGATTCTGCAAGACAAAGAAAAAACTAAAGCAGAAATGGCCTATATAAGATCGCAATGGAAGACATGCAATGAAGAAATAAGGACGTTGAGGAACAATTGCAGTCATCTATAGGAATCAATCGACATTATCAAAGAAGCAATGAACAAAAGGTCAGAGCAAGGCTCCACTTCAATGGATCAAGGAAGCAGGGAACATGGAAATGAGAATACTGTCAATAAATAGCCCATCAAAGCTCTGATCACCCTTGATTCTACTTTTAATTTACAACAACAAAATTAGTTTATTATGAAAGTCAAATGTATTGTGCTATTACTTCAGTTTGTCAAAAAATATACCTCCAATGTAACTGCCTCCAGTTCTAAAAGGAGGAGAGAAAAATGGAAAACAAGTAACACATGCCAAGAAATAGCACCCAAGCAGATTTCTCTCTGCACCAAACTTGGGGGAATTTTGTAATGGAGAAGTTTCTCTCCTCTTTTTTTAGAAATATAACACAACTGACCTTGTTAGAAAAAAAAAATATTTTACCTTAAAAATTTCCAATATTTTATACTGTCTAATATAAAATAGTTAGAAATCTAAACATTTTTACAAAATTATCATCAATTTTTTTAAAATTTGGATATAAGGGACTAGTAAGATTCACCAAGGTTTGCTAAACTTTAAGATAAACTTCCATCCTTCAAGTTTTCCATGAGTTGAATGCTCATAAGCTTGTGGAACTTTGAATTTTTTTTTGACAACATAACCTTAGTACTTCTTCTCTTCCAAATGCTATCCCATGGTTGCTATTTTTAGGCCTTCCTAAAGTTATATTAAAATTGATTCAAGTTGTGAATAAAACCACTTTGAATTGTTGTTTTCTAATAATGAGGAGGCTTTGATCTACCCAAGGATCTTCTTAAGTGCTCATGAGGTCTGAAGTGGCCTAGTGTGCCACCTTGAGTTGATTTTTGACATTTATTGTGCTAAAGGTTGGTGAGATTTTACTTCTTACAAATCTATGTGATTGGAAAAGGAACAATTGCATGGATCATGCAAAACAAATATTGCGAATTTATATTGATATATTAAAACCCACTTTATATAGTTTTTATCTATTACTTTCAGCCTAATGTTTAATAATCATGGGTAGTCTTTGTTTTTTTTGTAATTATAATGATTCAATGACGATGATTCAAGTAATCACCTATATAGCTCTATATGCAATTTTTAGGCAATAATATTAAGAATGTTAGGAAAGTGGATGAGTGTCTAGAATGACTAAAAGAGTGTCTAGAATTGCTATAAGTTTTGTCTACATTTGTAAGAAACAATATGTAATGGGGGGCAAAATTATATATTTGAAAAAAATAACAAAAGATATTTCAAATTACAATGTAGCCCAGTAATGATCTATTTTAAATTCTATTTTTGGTAAACCATATATTTGATCAATCATAATATCAAAATTACTAATTTAATTTGTGTCAATAGTTATATAAACATGTTTAACAAAACACTAAAATTTTAACATCTATAAATATTCAATTAAAATTTGAGAAACAAATAAACATAAAGAATTAATATATTTGCAAAATTAAACTTTACATATATAAGCCTTGAACATCTTGTTAAATTTGAGCCATTCTTCTTGTTTTGATTGAAAAAAAACTAAATATTAATACTCTCATAATATACCAATACAATTACTTGGATGCAGGTGTTTGACACAACTTGTCTAGGCGGTCACCTGGTGCATCGACACAGGGGCACCTAGCTAGACAGAACAAAGGCTTATTACTCCGGCACATGTAGACCATAAATAAGGTTGACAGGGGAGGACACCGGCACTCCGCGACATTCACTCTCCCTCCCTCGACTTTCACTCCTCCTCCTTGGCCATTAATTGTGGATGGAACCATCGATTTCCAAATCAATTTGCATTTAACCATCCCTGCAACTCTACCATGTTATTTCTCCTCCACTAGTTGCTTGGCTAACCACCTGGCTCCCTCTGCGCATTTGAATTCATCTCAGAGGATTCTCCTCTCCGCTGCGACTATGATGTGTCGCCACCGAATGCGCAATCGTCGTGGAGGTTGAAGAGGCTTCCCCTCCCAAGCTCCGGCCCCTGGTTCATCCACTTGCACTTTTTCCCTCTCTGTTGCTCTTGAAGACCTGGAAGTTTACGACCCTATCTCCCCCTCCCTGGTGCTCTCTGACCAGCTTATGGTTCGTCTCTCGGAAGAGCAGCACCCCGACATTGGCTCGAGCGGCAGAAAGAGGCCACACAAATGCACAATCTCATGCACCCCATCCCCTCTGCCCCGAAAATTCACTAGTCTCCCTGTCAAAATCTCAGAGGACGACTCAGATGGCGACTAGAGCTTCCCTTCGGATGGCACCTGGAAAAAAGAGGCAGCTGCAGATAACATGGATCACACAGCAATGACCCAACAACCCAAGATGGTCTCCTCTTCGACGCTAGAGCCTGACCCCCAACTCATAAAGGAGGACATAAAGACCTTGACAGAATTCGGCTGCTTCGTGACAGAGGAAAATCCACATCAGGTGGATAATGATGCACAAACTCGGTAGATGCGGTTCCTTGGCTCTCTTATATCTCAACTTATATAGGCTTATCTCTGTTTTTACGCCTATTTTTTCTTGTTTTTGCAAACTTTTCTACTCCTGGACACATTAAAGGCTAGTTTCCCCTTGAAGGGCAACCTAAAATTTTGTTTTTTGATTAGTTCTCATCGAACAGTGGTTGGATAGTTCAACAACCACCTGTCCTGAAGCTCATTTTGTATTTTTTTACATATTAATAAAAATTAACCTAATTTAGAAAAAAAAATATACCAATACAATTAAAATCAATGATATGGTTGCAGCAATATACTTTAACAAATTCTTGCCAATTTCAAGAGGTGGATTTATAAGATTTCCATATTTAAGTTGAAATTGAAGGCACACATACATGCATTAAAAACTATTCATATCCACAACTATAAAATGTGTATTATTGAGTTTTTATTTTTATTTTTATTTAAATAACTTTTGAAATAAGATCTATGTCTAGTTTAGCTTTTGTTTTATAATGACATTTTGAATAGAAATAATAAAAAGACTTGTAATAAAATAGGTGTTTGTAATAATTGAATAAATATATTTGCATTTATACTTAATAATACTAAACTTTGATATTTATTAATACCAAAAATAAAATTTAAATTTAAATTTCTCTATATCCAAAATTCATTTATGTTGTAGATATGAAATCCTACTTGTCTTGTACGTAATATATGATATTTATCATCAATGGATATATTGGTTATTGTAACTAGTTTTATTTGAGTTGGAGGTTGTAGTTAACTCTTTGTTTTCTATGTGGTTGAGATGTTATCTCGACTAACTAGACTGATGAGCTAAAACAATCGATCTATCTTCAACTTAGTATGATGTATAAATATGTGATATTGTGATGATAATAAATGATGTAGAATATAGTTTTTGTGTGCAAGAATTTTGTTTTAGTATCAAAACTAGTAGCTCTGAGTTTAACTCTAGGAAGGCCAATAAAAATAAGAGAAATGTTAATGTGAGAATGGTTGAGAGTAGATAATTTATTGTGAGTGGGCTTCCAATTATTTGGAAGAGGCATCACTACTATGCAAGTAGATACTTTGTTTCTATTTTCATGAGCCACAATTTTTGAAGAAAAAGTGGAGCGAGTCGACCACACATTTTGCACGGAGTTCCACACAACTTCTTGTGCAATATCTAGAGAATTATTCAAGGATTATTATGAATGATTGCCATTGATTCCTTTAACCAATGTAATGTTTGTTGTAGGGACTCTAGTTTTTCCCATTCTTGTCCATGTACTCATCGGTTTGTTGAAGATTGCAACAAGAAATAGTGAAAGTGGCATTCAGAAACATCATTCCTTGATCCTAGTGAAAAATAATCACCTAAACTAGGTGGGGTCCGCACAGGCTATTTTTAGGTATATGTCTATTTTTAGAATGGTGAGCATATTCTAAAATTAGCAAGATGTTGATTCTAGATGGTTAAGCAAATTCTATCTTTAGATGAGTTTCTATTTTTATATAGATAGCAAATCTAAAAATAGAATGCATGTCGATTATTATTAGCCCCTAATAATAATCAGACAATAAATAGTAACTTATTCTCTTGGAGCACTTTATTTCTATGAAAAGATGTGGCACATCAGTCGGCTGAAGGAATTACGCAATTCCTAGGGTGGTTGGTGAGTCATGCATGGAGGACTTAGTTATAACTGATAGTGGCAAGTTGTAACAGAGTTGGAAGAGTAGTTATGTGAGTTGTTATTTAGTTTAACTCAGTTCAGTGAGTTAAACTCAGTTGTGCTAGTTGTAACTAAACATACACTAGTGATAGATGAGTGAATTAATTATTTAATTAATTCACAAGTAGTGTCTTACTTGCAGCTGAAGAAATACAACAGTTAACTACTTGCATGTCAGATCCAATGGAGACCCAGTGGAGAGATGGGTGAAAGGGTGAGATGGACTATCTGTTGTGACTATAGTGATGCATTCAATGCATCTACACACACATTGGAGATGCTTATGAGGATTGCACAGTGCAAGCAAGGAAAGTTCAAATTCATTCAAGGGTCTTCTTCAACAGGGATTGTGTAGTGGAGGCAGGCTATCAGGAGGCAAGAAATTGGTGCATAGATATGAAAATTTCTGCATGACAATGTGTGACGATTGTATATTGTACTGAGAGCTCTATGAGCTGATCTTTGTATGAGATTATTACATGTTCCATTGATATAAATAATATATGATAGTTGGGGTTTTTACCTTTAAGATTTCCTGGTAAAACATCTTGTTATGTGCGATTGATTTTTCTTCATATGTGTTTTGCAATTGGCGATTTAATTTCCGCAAAGAATTAAGTGGAAGGATTCTGCATTTAACATAGGAATAATTTATTAGATCAAGAGAATCCAGAAACAAATTATTGTGTTTATAAATTTCTACATGGTATCGGAGCAGTGTTAATAACTGGAGATTGCAATATTGAAGCAGTGCTGAGTTTTGTGTTGGTGGAACAATTTGAAATTGCTGCAAGAAATTCTTGGTGCAACAATTGAGTATACATTGAAATGAATTTCAATGGGTTGCGGTTGGAGTATGCACTAGAGGACATCTCGAACTACATAGCCTGGAAGGACAGGATGGAGGCGGTGCTTGAAGATAATGGCTTGAAGGAATTCATCGAGATAGATGTTCCTAAGCCCACTTCGGCGGATGCTGCAGTACTTGACGCATGGAAAAAGAAAGTAGCAAGGGCGAGGAGGATTCTATTGGAAGGTGTGAAAGACCATATTGTGTGAAGCCCTCACGGGAAAGCCACTCCATTTTCAATGTGGAATTCTTTGAAAGATATTTTCCAAAGCAGAAGCAACCATAGGAAATTGGCGCTGAAGGATAAACTCAGAAAAATCAAGATGGAGAAGAACGACACTATTCCAGTATACTTGACAAAGTTTGTCCAATGCAAGGATGAGCTTGGGAGTGTAGGAGTAATTGTTGTGGATGATGACTTGGTGAGCTTGGCTCTCCTTGGGCTTCCAAAGAGTTGGCACAGTTATCAAGACTCTGTCAATGGACGGGAGAAACTGCCGGATTGGGAGCGACCGTGGTCGGATCTAGTGCAGGAGGAGATAAGGTGGACCACTAGGGATGGCTCTTCATCAAAGCATTATGATGGAGAGGATTGTGTTTTTGCTTCCAAGGAAAAGAAAAAGAAGGGGAATAAATTCCATTCTAGATCTGAGGCTAGTGAAGATGGCAAGGAGCACAACATCTCCAAATTGAAGTGTTTTAACTGTGACGAGTTTGGACATATTGCCACAAATTGTCCACATAAGAAGAAGAACAAGATGGTTGCTGGATCTGCAGTTGGTGAGGCCCTTGCCTCGTAATTTGAGCTTGAATTCTCATTGATCTCATGCATGGTGTCTAGTGCATTGGGATCGGGGTGGTACTTCTATAGTGGTGCTTTCTTTCACATGACGAGAGATGAGAAATTGTTTAGTGACTTGGTGGAGAAAGATCTCTAGATGCATGTTGAGTTGGGTGACGATGGACGATATAGTGCGACCGACATTGGTACCATTACATTTCAGAGGGCGTTAGGTAAACTCTTTCATTTAAAATATGTTGTGCATGTTCCAGGTTTGAAGAAAAATTTAATCTCAGCCGCAATGTTAGAGGATAGAGGCTATGATGTTTTCTTTAATGAAGGAAAAGTTTTCCTGCGACACAAAGCAACAGGGCAAGCCAAGAAGGTTGGGATTAGAGTTAAGAATCTCTACAGACTTGAAGTAGATGGGATTTCTACGGAGATTCCTACTGTTGGGAAGTGCGAGGAAGACATGCAATTGAAGCTTGAGAGGGAGCAGGATTTGCATGCAGGTAAGAGTAAACCTTGGGATTTGGAGCAACCACAAGATGAGGATCATGGAGTGGGAGCAACCACTCATGAAGAGAAATTTCATGCCAGATGGGCAGAGGGAGTGCATGCAACAATACCACCAGGTGAGAGGTGGGGCGACATGCATGAGTAATCCCAAGAATAGATTTCTGGGTAGGATTCATTGAGATGGTGTGGATCTCATGAATTGAACCTGGCTACGAGGCACCCATAGAGAAGCAGTAGCATTATCAGCTGGATTGATGCAGTTAGATCAAAGTGATAGTGTCGAATACTGGAGTGCGCTTCAGAGTTGGCAGCAAGTGCAGAGTGCATGGGTGCAGAGTTCAACAATGCAGTGGTTCCCGAAGACATGTGCAGTAGCTAAGCAAAATTCAGAAGAATTTGATGACAGATGCATTAGACTGATTGAGTTGTTTGGAGGCTTTCAGTTTCGGAAGTGTTGCATGGAGTTGCAGGGCGCATGCGAAGACAATCCTTACTTGTTGAGAGGGAGTGTTGAAGATTGCAACAAGAAACAATGAAAATGGCATCCAGAAACATCATTCCTTGATCCTAGTGAAAAATAATCACCTAAACTAGGTGGGGCCCACACAGGCTATCTTTAGGTGTATGTTTATATTTAGAATGGTGAGCATATTCTAAAATTAGCAGGATGTTGATTCTAGATGGTTGACCAAATTCTATCTTTAAATGAGTTTCAATTTTTTGAAGATGGGCGAAGTCTATTTATAGATCACAAATTTAAAAATAGAATGCATGTCAATTATTATTAGCCCCTAATAATAATCAGATAATAAATAGTAACTTATTCTGTTGGAGAACTTTATTTCAGTGAACAGATGTGGCACATTAGTCGGCTAAAGGAATTATGCAATTCCTAGGGTGGTTGGTGACTCATGCATGGAGGATGTATTTATAACTAATAGTGGCAAGTTGTAATAGAGTTGGAAGAGTAGTTATGTGAGTTGTTATTTAGTTTAACTCAGTTCAGTGAGTTAAAATCAGTTGTGCTAGTTGTAACTGAACATACACTAGTGATAGATGAGTGAATTAATTAGCTAATTAATTCACAAGTAGTGTCTTACTTGCAGTTGAAGAAATACAACAGTTAACTACTTGCATGTCAAATTCAGTGGAGACCCAGTGGAGAGATAGGTGAAAGGGTGAGATGGACTATCTATTGTGACTATAATGATGCATTCAATGCATCTACACACACATTGGATATGCTTATGAGGATTGCGTTGTGAAAGTAAGGAAAGGTTGAATTCATTCAGGGGTATTCTTTAGCAAGGATTTCGCAGTGGAGGCAGGCTGTCAGGAGGCAAGAAATTGGTGCATAGATATGCAAATTTCTGCTTGACAGTGTGTGATGATTGTATATTGTACTGAGATATCTATGAGCTGAGCTTTGTATGAGATTGTTACATGTTCCATTTATATACATAATATATGATAGTTGGGGTTTTTAGCTTTAAGATTTCCCTGTAAAACATCTTGTTATGTGCGATTGATTTTGCTTCATATGTGTTTTGCAATTGACGATTTAATTTCTGCAAATAATTAAGTGGAAGGATTTTCTATTTAACATAAGACTAATTTGTTAGATCAGTAGAATTTGGAAATACATTATTGTGTTTATAAATTTCTACACGGTTTGCTTCAAACAAGCAATGGTTCTTTCTCATATAACACATGTATAAAAATCATTTATTATTATGATCAATCCCCATGAACCTCTTGAACACCCAATTGAAAATTAAAGATTCTACGGAAGATCGAGATATAAATTGGGCACCACTATAATTCTGAAAGGAAATCCTCATGTTGCTCAACTAACCGCATAATACTAGATTTTTCCTCTTCTATGAATGATGTGGCCATAATTCCATAGGTTGGATCAGAATATGGGATAGTACATGCGCTGGATCAAAGTTTAAGGCTCAATTGAAAGTTTCAGGGTCATATCATCAATGTCCAGTTCATTCAACAACTTAAGAAATGTAATAAATTAGAAGCAACGATTGGTCTTGGTCTGGTCTGGCCAATATGCTCAGCACAAGTGCTATTGAGGAGAGTGTGAGATGTTGGGGGAGGATGTGCCACAATGGAAGTGAGAGGATGTGGCATGATGTGAGAAAATTCCCAAGACAAAACTTAGAAAATTGAATGATGTGGTTATAATAGTTTCTAGTGGAAGATAGATAGCTTTAGGAATTAGTGTTAGAAAAAATGATGAAGAATTTCTAAAATTAGATGAAGGTTATGTTGTAAGATTAATTCAAATACATTTAATATATATACTATTTTTGTAGATAACTGGAAAGTACAACGGATGTCTCCTATATATATTAGTCAACGAAGGTATGTTAATATAATCGTTAGTAGTTCAGTCATTACAAATAGAGAATTGATTTAGTATTTTGAAGCAATTTTATATTTAGGAGATCAAGTGGAAGTAAATTTTTTTATGGATGGTTTTCTAATTGGTCTGAACATTGTGTATCTAGGGAAGGATCCATGATTAGTTGATGAAGACATGTGAGTAGTATGCTAATGAGGTTATGCGACATGGTGTGGTCTAGTAATTGACTTCAGGAGATCCATGATTCGGGAGTTCAAAAGTGGAACTCAGAAATTCAACTTGGGAACTACACCTTTACGATGTCTAGGAGACATGATGATAAAGTTCCATTTACGAGATTTAAAAATTATTAGAGATGTTGATGAAGAATTTACAAGATAGAGATCGCAAATCAAGACAAATACTCATTTAGGGAGGGTGTTGGAGATATTAACTCCTACTTGTCTTGTGCTAAATGTGTGATATTCCTCATCATAAAATATATTGGTTATTGTAATCTTTGTGTGAGTTGTAGCTTTCAATTAGCTCCTAGTTTTAGTGTGGTTGAGATATTATCTCAACTAGATCAATTGGGTAAGATTATCAATCTATCTTAAGCGTAGTTTGATGTATAAATATATGATATTGTGATGATAATAAAATTTGTAGAATAAAGTTTTATGTGCAAGAATTATACTTGTTCCAATCCCCCCTTTCTTTTCTATTCAAGTTTCCAAAAGTTCCCAACTTGAATCATTCTTAGTCAATTGGGGATGTTTCATTCCTATTCTTGACCTCTTAAAAATGTCAAAATGATAGAAATGAGTTTCCACAATGCCAAAAGTTGTTCCCATGCAACTATTTACTAAAAGAATGGGGTGAAGCTTTTTCTCTCCCTTTTTCTAGATTTTTTTTTAAACGGAAGGAACTATTATTCGTTTCCTTTAAATCTAAATGAAAGAATAAAATATTACAACAAATCTTTGTGGAGTTTTTTCTCTTTTCTTCTTCTAAAAAATTTCTAGCCTTGAAGGAAAAATAATTGATAGCCACCTATTCATTCCCTAGGATTTATAGATGGAAGACACTCTTTTCTTCTTCCTTGAAATTTCTAAATGGAAGGAAAAGGATTGATAAACAACTATTGATAACTCCAAAACCTTTGTGCACTAAATACAAATACAATTACTATTCGAACTAACACTTATGGTTTTAAAACATTACTTTATATGTATGTATGGATGGACAAATCTCATCCCTAATAGATTCCAATTGGGGCCACCACCTCACATGCTTTTTGGTGCTCAACTAGTACTACATTGGGGGTAATTCTAATGGTGGGGATTGTTGGAAATGTGTGGATGGAAAAAATTCAATAAGTGTTCCACAACAAAGAGTGAATACAAATATCTACCTTAATTTTCATAAACAAGGACAAGAAACTAGTTTTACATCAAGAATTAACATGCTTCTAAGAGCACATAACTTAGCAAGCCTTGAGATAAAATCTCAACAAGATACTAATAACGAGGAGCTAATGATAAAGTTAAATCTAGTTTGAGATAATATCTTAACCACCAATAAGAGTAAAAATAACGTGGGAAAAACCAACAATTATTTTTATCCTATACTAAGGTCTCATATAACAAGTAATATAAAGTGTTAAAACATGTTAAGGATCCCTATTATTCCTCCGAACAAGAAGACAATTATCCTATAGTACATTAAGGGTAGAGGGAAATGTTGTTATAGTCAATTTTGAATAAGCCTGATGTGAAATATGACCTTGCATACTACAAGGTAAGAAGTAGTGAAATCCTACCAAGTCTTCTTTTCAAGAATTGATTCCATAGGATCATCAGTTAGGATTGTTGATCCATGATAAGTGTGGAAAATATCATGGATGACCCTTTGATTCAAAATATCATAGTGGAAATCATTATGGCCCCGAAGGGAATTTTAATGGGATGAAAAATGTTTTCGAGTTGATAATATTACGAACTATATACATTGATAATGATAAGAAGTCAACATATATATTTAACTTTGAAGGGGAAACATAATTTTTCAATGAATTCAATACATAAGACAAGATGAGATCATCCTAAGATCACATCTCCTTTGTATATATATAGGATACAAAGGTGCAAATAAATTGTCTAGGCTACATAATAATATCACAAATAAACTATTAATGAATTCTTATCAAGTCCTTAATATAAGGGCCCAAGGGTCATAACATAACCCCCATATTTATTTATTTTTTCCCTCAAAGATCATAATTGAAGGTGTTTCTTCATGAAATACTTATTTCTATGTATATTATTCTAGAGGCTATTATTACACTCCATTGGACACTCCATAATGGTTCTATTATAAAGAGATAAAGAACATTGATCTATAATTTTTCCTAGTTCAAGAATTAACTTCCCTTCTTCATCTAATTCTGAATGTTTTGTTTGCACCAACATAGTTTGTATAAAAAAAAATGATATGAATTGGATCAATATGTTATTTTTTCATCCATCTCAATGCTTTTATAGTGGAAATTGTGGAGGAATCAACTTACAATGTCATTTTCTATCGGTAGCCCAAATTTTGAAAATTTTGGGCGAAAAAATTCAAGATCCATTTTGAGGCCTTAAATGACCACTTTTTATAGTCTCAACCTTACTATGAACCTATATTACACAATATACACATTATTGCCTTTCCAACTGTGCAAGAATCGCCTCAGTTAGAGGTAGTATGAGAAAGTTATGTCTCCCAGAAGTTGACCTATCAAAATTGACCACCAAAATTCAAGAGGATGCCACATCAACCCCCATTACTCATGGAAAAGGGGCTAGCCATGTGATGAGTATGAACAAGACTCTAGAAGAGTCATTTTTTAACTCATATTTCTGGTTGAATGAGTCAAATGTTACCCCTAGTTGGTTATCAGACTATGTGATATCGAGCCACCAAGAGGAAAAATAGTTCCATTCTATTCAAGGGCATTTGGTTCCATAGATGAACAAAGGAGTTGAGAGTCACTAAAGAAATATAAAATAGAGAGGGTTTGTGCTTGTAGAATCCCATGGGCCACAAATCTCACTCTTTTGTACTTGCATCCAATTCCATTCAGAGAAAGAGAGAGAAGATCAACCTCACCTCCTAGATAGGTTTTCTCTTGAAAGGATTTCATAGATCATATCTTGTGTTATAATGGTTGTGAGTGATTATATTTATATCTACTCTCTATTTTTGTCATTTTATATATTGCATGAATGATAAAAATAACTCATAAATCCCAAAATTTTGGAAATATAACCCTCATATAATAGATTTCAGATTTTAAGTATAGATTTATAAGATCTTATTATAATGAAATATTCAATGGAATATCTATGACATTTTACTGATCATTTTAGGAAAGATACATGAAAAATCTTATGAATGAAAGAAGGAAAATGTAACCCATACATCACTTTTCCAATCTTGTAAAGGATATTGTAGGGTCCATAAGATTTTGGAGCTTATTTCTGATTATTCTTCTACTTGAGTGTAGATTTCTTATAAGATTGTAGTCACAAAAATTTCCAATCACCCTCCTCACATTTTCTTTCACTACAATGTTGATCAACTTGTTGTTTAATCTTGTTTTGCACTATTTGAAGGTTCTCCTTAAGAATTGTCAAGGTTTTTTTAGTCTTATTCATATGAGACTTTGTTTCTTGTACTTTGGACCTACTATTGGAAAGATAATTAGATACTAGGAGTTGGATATCCATAAAAGGGTCTCAAATGAGGTCATTTGGTAGATGTGTGGTAGGTATTAATATGCCATCATTCTTTGAATGGAAGCCACTTCATCCATTGGGATTGGTTATCTAAAGAATAACATCATAGATAACACTCTAAATGTTTGTCAAATGCTTTTATTTGGACATATGTTTATTGATGATATATTGAACTAATTGCTAATGTTTTTCATCTCATCTTCCATAATTCCTTCCAAAACTTTCCCATGAGTTGTGGATCTCTGTCACTTTCTATTACTTTAGAATAACCATAAATTTTATGAATTTCCTTCATGAACACTTTGTAGAAAATATAAAAATGAGATTCAATCTGATATTATAATGTACTAAAAGAAGATACCGAATCCTTCTACAATTTTTGTAAACAAAACACGATCACACAATCACATAACAAGTAAGAGAAAGAGACAATTGATCACACAACACAATATGTATCCGGGGAATCACACTGCCTAAAACCGCGCTATCTGTATATTGTATAAAGTCAGGATCATGAAACAATACAATTCTTTTCTCTCTCAAAGAAATTCCCACACTCTGCCAATTGTCTCACTCTGATCTATGAAAAATCAGCCAATTACTTAGCCAATTCCTAGCCTCTGCTCAACCTTCCCTTCTCATGCATTCTTGGAGAAATTTTCACCCTATTAAATGTGAAATTCCCTTGAATTTATTGCGTAATGCTTCCTTGGGTTCCACATGACTCTATAAATGACCTGTACAATTTTCTAATTATACAACTGATTTTTATCACCCCTTTAATGTCAGTCTCAACTAGGACTTCCTTAGAATTGACATGCAACAACAATTTATAGCGAATTATCAGTTAACTGATTGATCACTACTTGTGAATTAAATTCGATTTAATTCACTTGACCTCTCACTAGCTCATCTCTTAGTTAGAACTAGTTAAACTGATTTTAACTCAATTAATTGAGTTAATTAATTACAACTCACAAATAGTTGTAACTGGACCCCCTTAAATCATGGGAGAACTCTACATGCCTCTTCTTTGACCCTCGTCTTGAATTTCCTAAGCTAACTCAGTAATTCGGACTTAGTTAACTAATACAAGCTGTCATGAGATGAAATTACAATTTATCTTCCAATTTAATTAAGGGAAAATTAAATTAGAAGCCCCCTTTGGGTGCCATTCCAATGCTCCCTCTAAAAAAGAAAGGGATTATATGCTACCTCAATCCTGCCTTTGTGTATTTCAAATTTTCTTCTTTCCAACGCCTTCGTCAAGATGTCTGTATCCATCTCCTCCGTGGGAATGTAATCTAATGACATAATCCAGTTTTGAACACAACCTCTGAGATGGTGATACCAGACATCAATATGCTTGGACTTGCCATGAAAAAATGGATTAACCGAGAGTTCGATGCAACTATGGTTATCACAATATATTACCGCCAGATCCATCTATCGACCAAAAAAACCAACAAGTATCTTCCTCATCTAGATGGCCTCACATGCTGCCTGACTGGCCGCCATATACTCTGCATCTACTGAATTGAGTGCAAATGATATATGTTTCCTGTTGTACCAAGAAACTACTGTTGATCCTATGATGAAGATGCCTCCTGATGTGATCTTCCTGTCAGGTGGACTCCTTGCCAAAAATGCATCGGTGAGGCCTTGAAGCTTTACTCCCTCTATTCGTCTGTACCATAATCTATATTCTGTAGTGCCTCTGAGGTATCTCAACACATGCTTCCCTACCTTCCAAAATAGCTAGGTAGGATTGACCATAACTTGGATCAACTGGTTAACTGCATAACATATGTCAGGTCGTCATTTGAATATGGGAAAACTAGTTTTGTTGCACTAGCTCCCTCATCAGTATAAAATACATGTGTTTAGAATTGTCTCAAATTAGCCAGTTATGTGAGGGTTTATGTGTATTTTATGGGCAATTAATTAAGTAAATTAGATATTAAAAACACATGTACAACAATTAAATTGCAGAGAAATAACACACAACAAACACATTACACAATAGCTGATAATTGAGTTCACCCTCCTGGGCTATATCTCCATGGACCCGCTTCAATGGCTAGGCCCTCTTTGGATTAATGGTCAATTCTCTGATTACATGAAACTACAGAGCTCCAATGTCTTTGCAACCTGCTCCATTGGATTCAGAAGACCAAAAACCTCAAAATAGACTCTTCTGGCTCTGAAAATGGTCTTCAAATGGACTAGGCATGACCTCCTATCCTGGTGGCCCTAAGCTTCTTTAATATGAAAAGTGACAAAATAACTTACAAAAGTTCTCCTCTGCCTCTGCACCCTGCACCATCATGCTTAGAGCATCCAAATCATATACGACTGACTCTTTCTGAGCCTAATTTGGTCAAAATATGCCAAAGTTATGGCTTCTTCAGTTTTCCCTAAGAAAACTCCTCCAAATCTGGGGAAACTCCAGTTAAGTCCGACAAAAATGGAGGTGGCACCGAAGATAGAAGAATCTGCCAAACCTAATCTGAAATTAAAGGTCAGATTAGTTTAAGATAAATGCATAGTTAATGAGGTTTAGCGCTCTAAGCACATTTATGAAAATCCATAATTAGGAAGGGTTAAGCGCATTTTAAATGGGGTTTAGTGCTTAATTAAGCATGTTTTAACACTAATCTTCCGCCATTTGGTTAGGCCTCCACCAAAGGTCACAACGCGAGGTCCTATGGTAAGGGCTAGACCTTTTATCCTCCACCCAAACCTTGCTTTAAACTCAAATAAATGTCACGCCCCATACATGTTAAGAACTTCATGCAACATAGTTGGTAAGGCTTATGGTTAGTGCGGGGGAGGTTGTGGGGTCGACCCCGACCTTCGCCCAGCCTCTGTATAAAAATTTTGTGCCATTAAATAATATGAAATTCTACCTTTGACCCAATAATATTTTGGCCTTTGGGGGGCACGTGGTGGCCTTCGGGCTAGCCACGTGTCAGCTCCCAATTGGTCCATTCCAAATCCAATGAAAATGAAACAAATAGCCCACTCAACCACCATCCACAAATTGAAACTTGGCATAGTGTCATTGGGCGAAATGAAGGAATATTACCAGAATATTATTTTTTGATGACTAGGATGCCATGTCACCTTTCTGTCCTTTTCTGCAATTTTTTTAGTTGTTTAGGAAAATGAACAATAAGCTCTATCTTCCTCATACAGACTCCGTTTTGAGTGAAATGAAGTGCGTCAGATTCCTGGTGATGAGACATATCCCGTATTTATGGTTTAGAGCGATTCTAAGCACTTTGAATTTTTAGCAATTTTTTTCCCCCAATCTAGATTCTGATCATTCGTTCCCATTGACAAGCTTTTGGACCCACAAAAGCTGGTTATCTGATAAGATTTGAATACTCTTCTCTTTCCCAAGTTCTATCAACTTGATTCTACTTGGAAAAATTTCCATGACAACCACTTCGGTTCACTGACATGCCTTGCCCTGCAAATGGCTTTGCACTTCAACCAATGTCCTCCTTTTGCTGCTGACCCAATCCAACACTTGCTGGCTGCTTGCTGACTAATTAAACACCTTGCTGTACCAAAGCGATCCCTCGGTGCTTGGAAAACTAACTGATGGCCTTCCCACTAAGAATCATGTTCCTCCTTTTCACACACATGCATTCGATGCAATCTTCTCCTTGGAAACCACTTTTCCAAGTTAAGCCAATCTAAGTGAACTACACCAATGAGTTCCAATATTAGTAATCACAAGAAAATAAATGACCATTATTTTTACCTCCATGGTTCCAAGTTCCACATTTGGAAGAATGCATTCACCACCTCTTTCACTTCTTGTTGTCAACACATCAAATGGTCTACAATGGATGCGGTTTTTGCTGCAATATTTTTGGCATCTTGTCCACTTTCTGCATCTTGATTCCATCATCCTCCAGTATTGACATGCCGCTCATGCCATGATTTGAGATTGAAGAATAAACATGAGCCTCTCGCTCAAGAGTGGACCTTCCAAGATCCTGAGACATCTTGTCACAAGCACAACCATTAACTTGAAAAACACATCATACAAGAAACATAAGTTGACGACCTCTTCCTTTTGCTCCTTCAAAGCAACAAATGTCACATCTTGTGAACATCGCCATGTACTCGTACATCTTGGTGTACAAACTCATCGACCAAATACAAGTCGAAAAAACTTGCCTCTTCCAACGACTGACTCTTAAGTCTAACAAAAGTTATTGTACATGTTTTTTTTAAATAACTTGACGATTCTTCTCCCAAAAAAAAAGAATTTCACATCTCATGAAACAATTCGTCAACATATCCCTTTCGTCTTTGGAGACAAAATAAAATCTTCCAAATCGATATGACATGCATATAACACACAATTGACCAACACAAGTCGACACTAATGCATGTGAAAAAGATCAACACTCTCAAGTTGACAAACATACATGTTAACAAAGCAATCAACCAACACAATGTGATCACTCATGGATGTTCAAACACAATGAAACTATCAACAATTCCACTATTCACACACACAACTCTCATGCATGTATACAATGCTCAACTCTCCCGTAAGTACAATCACAAGTACAAAAATCCCATTGGCACGTAGAAGTACTTAAAGAACTGAAATGATAAATTTTTCTGCATCCAAGTGAGTCAACATAACTCTACTTTTCCAACATCTTGCTTCGTGAAACCTGCAACATAATTTCAAGAGAAAAGAAATGCATTCAATTGGCAAAGAAATGTGTCAATAAGGAAATATTTTCATCAATCATCAAAAGAAATGCAAGGCCTTAATTGGTTAAGAAATCTAACCATCTCTTTCCAAACCACTTCAATGGAACTTCTTTCAGTTGCACTTCATCATGTGAATCATCATGACCCACATAAATTATGTAATCCTCTATTCCATTCTTGTTAAGATTTCTTTCCACCTTCTTCAAATGTCGTGGATGACTTGTTGGATACAAAGTCCAACACTTGTCTACAAGATGACCCTGCTTATGACATTGAGTGCAAAAAAATTGCATATTCTTTTCAACATGGTTTCCATTATCCAATGGACCTTTGACTTTATGTCTCATTTGTTTTAAAATTTTTCTGTGCATGGAAAAATTCTTCCAACATCTTGAAACAGTATGGTTAATCAAACCACAAAAGGAATATGTAAATTTTCTCCAAATCTTATGTGACAATTTTCCATGTTTATCATAATCAAAAGAAACTTGATTAAAGGCAGATTTATACCTTGCACATTCACCTTTGTCACCTTCTTGAGGAGGTGAATTTGATGAGGTAGTGGCTCTCTTCAAAATACCAACAATGGCTTCAATGAATTTAGAGCTTTCAACATCCTCTTGTTTTCCATTTCCATAAGTTGCATGCTTATGAACATCTTCTTGCAAAGTGGGTGTAAAAATTTTGCATTCCTTATGAACACAAACTTCACAAGCTTGAGGTAATGAACATGTAATGAAAGTCATTCTTGGAACACCTTCATGTGCCTCCTTGGTTTTGGAGAATTATCCATCATGTTGTCCATAACCAAGGCCCAAATACTTAGGCCTTTCCTCAACAACAATTGGCTCAACTATGCCCTGTGCATGTTTGCACAATCCTTTACCTTCATAGCCCATCTTCATCAATAATTTGGACCCTATTACTCTAGTATGTCTTTCAGAAGCACCAAAATATTCATCTTGAGAGGAAATTGAAGATAAAATTGATTTACATATCTATTTTTCAAGCACATACTTGGCTAGGATTTCTTTTGCAATATGGAGCTGAGTCTCCATCTCATGCATCTTTTCAAGAAGCTCTTGCTTCTCCTCCTTCATGGAAATCAACTGCTCTTGAAGTATAATTCTATCCCTCTTATCTTCACACATCTCTTGCACCATATCATTCGTGATGTTGAGCTTTCACAACATCTCTTTATCAAAGGAAGATTGACTAGAAACAATACTTGATGAAGCTTCCATCACACTTGTAATTTATAAAAAGCTTATTTGCTATTATTTGAGAGCCGAATCCTCTATCTTGACCTTCTCCTTACACACACAAACTTGCACACCATTAAATTATCCTTGCAAAAATTCAAAACCAATAGTTATTTCTCTAGCTAACATTGGTAAAGCCTGAGATAAACTTGGGCTAAAATGAGCTAAAATGTGCTTTGATACCAACTTGATATGAATATGGGAAAACTAGTTTTTCTTTGCTAGCTTCCTCATCAATATAAAATAAATGTGTTTAGGATCATCTCAAATTATCTAGTTATGTGAGGGTTTATGTGTCAAGTTTTAGTTTCTTTATGAGAAATTAATTAAATAAATTAGTTGTTAAAAACACATGTAAAACAAGTACATTGTAGATAAATAACACACAACAAATACATTACACAATAGCTGATAACATAGTTCACCCCTCTTGAGCTACATCTCCATGGACCTGCTTCAATGGCTAGGCCCTCTTTTGATTAATGGTAAATTCCACAATTACATGTGCCTATAGTGCTCCAATGGCTTTGCAACCTGCTCCATTGGATTTAGAAGACCCAAAAACCTCAAAATAGACTCTTATGGCTCTGAAAATGGTCTTCATGTGGACTAGGCATGAACTCGTCTCCTGGTGGCCCTGGGCTTATTTAATCTTCAAAGTGACAAAATCACTTACAAAAGTGCTTATGTTCCTCTAGAACATACACCATCATGCTCAGAGCATCCAAATCATTTAGGATTGACTCTTTCTGAGCCTAATTTGGTCGAAATATGCCAAAGTTATGGCTTCTTCAGTTTTCCCTAGGAAAACTCCTCCAAATCTGGAGAAACTCTAGTTAAGTCTGAAAAAAATGGAGGTGGCGCATAAAATAGAAGACTATGCTAAACCTAACCCAAAATTAAAGGCTGGATTAGTTTAAGATAAGTATGCAGTTAATGAGGTTTAGCGCTCTAAGTGCGTTTATGCAAATTCGCAATTAGGAAGGGTTAAGCGCATTTTAAATGGGGTTTAGTGATTAATTAAGCATGCTTTAACACTAATCTTATGCCATTTGGTTAGGCCTTCGCCATAGGTCATGATACAAAGTCCTATGGTAAGGGCTGGCCCTTCGCGGCTAGCTCTTTTTTCCTCCAGCTGAACCTTTCTTTAAACTCAAATAAATGTCGCGCCCCATACATGTTAATAACTTCATGCGACATAGTTGGTAAGTCTTGTGGTTTGTGCGGGGGAGGTCATGGGGTCGACCCCGGTCTCTGTATAAATTTTTTTCACCATTAAATAATATGAAATTTGACCTTTGACCCAATAATATTTCGGCCTTTGGGGGGCACGTGGAGGCCTCCGGGCTAGCCACGTGCCAGCTCCTAATTGTTCCATTCCAAATCCAATGAAAACGCAACAAATCACCCACTCAACCACCATCCACAAATTCAAACTTGGCATAGTGTCATTGCGTGAAATGAAGGAATATTCCTAGAATATTATTTTTTGCTGACTAGGCTGTCATGTCACCTTTCTGTCCTTTTCTGCAATATTTTTAGCTTTTTAGGAAAATGAACAGCAGGCTCTATCTTCCTCATACAGACTCCATTTTGAGTGAAATGAAGCGTGACGGATTCCTGGCGATGAGGCCTATCCGGTCATTCAGGTTTGGAGTGATTCTGAGCACTTTTATTTTTTAGCAAAGTTTTTCCCCCAATCCAGATTCCGATCAGGTCTTGTGTTCACCAAATACATGAGTCAACCCACAAGTTGTTTGTAAACAATAGCATCTAGTACTTCGCTCGAAATATCATCTTCCTTCCTCCAGTTTCCTACTAGAGAAGTCTCCATGGATTGGCTGCCCTCCATGTGGAAATTCCTCAAAATCGCCTTGGCATATTTTCCCTGAGATACAAATATCTCCCCATATTTTTTTCCATATTTCCAATCCAAGGAAATAGTGATATAGCCCCATGTCCTTCATCTCAAATTCTCTTGCAAGATCCTCTTTGCAAGAATTTATGAGCTACTCATCACTTGTCAGTATTAGATCATCGACATAAATTACAATAATCAAAAGCTTACCATCAACCACAATATGATATAAGATCTCATCAGCTTCTCTCTTGGTGAAGCCAAACCCAATGAAATAGTTGTCAATCCAAGTGTACCAAGCACGAGGTGCTTGCTTCAGCCCATATAGTTCTCTCTTGAGTCTGCACACATGCGACTCCATGTCTAAGGTCTCAAAACCTTCTGGCTTCTCAATGTACACTTCTTCCACAATAACTCCATTTAGAAAGGTTGTCTTTACATCCATATGATGTATTTTCCATCCCATTTTCACTAAGAGTGCAAGGATGGATCTAATAGATGATTATGCGACTGGTGAAATATTATCATCATAGTCAATCCTTTCCACCCGAGAGAACCCTTTGGCCACAAATCTAGCCGTGTGTTTGTACACACTCCCATATACTGCATGCTTCACCTTGTAGACCCACCTGGATCCTACAACTGACTTCCCCACTGGTCTTGGGACAACTTCCCATGCACTGTTTCTGATAATGGAGTCATACTCCTCAACCATGGTATCAACCCACAATGACTGCTGCAATTCTTCCTCGAAAGAGGATGGTTCTATCTTAATAAATTTTCTCATAAGAGCCATGCATCCAGTCTACCGCACTGGGGAGATTCTCTTCCTGCGCTATGATGTGGGTGCTCTCATATTATCTCTCGCATCTAGCAATAATCTGTCAGCCTCTCTGGTGTGCTTCCTTCCATCTCTGGTAGATGGCTCTACATGAATGGTTTCTACCACTCTTTGTTCCTTTACTTGTGGCTGCTCCACATCTTAAGGTTCACCCTTTGGAGCCAAGAGCTCCTCAACTGCATGCAACTCGAGCTCCTTATCAAGGGACAATTCCATGGCTTTGTCTTCATCAAATTTCACATCTCTTATGACCGCTATTATCCTATGTGCTAGAGAATACACCCAATAGTTGTGAGGTGTATCAGTGTACCCCAATATATCCCCAACTATGTTGTTGGCTCTAGCTTCTTCCTATCATCTTTGGTTACATGGAAATCAACATATGAACAAAAAATTTGAAAATATGACACATCTGATCTCTTACCTAAAAAAGCCTCTTATAATGTACTCATCCAAGTATCCGATGAGGACTTGTGTTCTGCAAAAATAATTTTGCATTGCATGCTTCTACCCACAAATGCAATGGTAGGCCCTGATCATGCAACATAGCTCATGCTACTCCCGCAATAGTTCTATTATTTCTCTCTGCAACCCCATTCTGTTGTGGGTTATGAGGTACAATCAATTCTCTTTGAATTCCTCCTGAGGCACATAATTTCTTGAATTCGTTAGAGATGTATTCTCCACCATTATCGATCCTTAGAGCCTTCACCTTCTTCCATGTATCTTTCTCGACAACTTCCTTGAACTCACAAAACTTGGAGAATGTCTTATCTTTCTTTTGCATGAAGAAAATCTAACATTTTATTGAAAAATCATCAACCAAAGTCACACAATACCTGTGCTTTGCTGTGGAAGTTGTCGAGAACGGTCCACACATGTCTGAGTGAACTCTCTCAAGGATTGCCTTGGCTCGAATTTCCTTATCATGAAAGGTGGCTTTTATATACTTCCCCAATGGACACCTTTTGCATGTAGCTCTCTATGCAAGTAAACCCTTTGGATGTCTTTTAGAAATCTGATGCATGATCCTCAAAGCGCTATGGTGTAGATGGCCCAAATTCCTATGCCATAACTCATCGATGTCTCGGCTGTCCACCTTATCTTCTATAGTGGTCAATGCTGAATAGTATTCCACATCCATTTTGTAGATATTCTTTACTCGAATCCCAATATTTTTCAAATATCCCGCAACTTTGTGACAAAGGAATGCATTTACTTCACTGAAGATCACATCATAGCCATGATATTCCAACATAGCAACAAAAACCAGATTCTTCTTTAAACCAGGAAAATACATGACATTTTTTAATGTGAGTGGATTACCTAAATCTCTCTGAAAGGTAACTGTACCTACATCGGTAGCAGTATACCTCCCATTGTCACCCATCTCAATGTGCATGTGGAGATTCTTCTCCTCCAAGCTATTGAATAATTATTTGTTGCCGGTCATATGGAACGAAGCTCCACTATCCAAGTACCACACAGATCCCATCACCGATGAAACCATGCATGTGATGAGGGCGAATTAAAACTCGAACTGTGAAGCCAATGCTTCACTTGCTGCTCCTCCTAAGGCCTTCTTGTTGTTCTTCTTTTGTGGCATAATGTCCATGCTCATGACATTTGAAATATTTTACCTTTAACAAGTCTCGCTTATTTCCTACCTTGCCAGACTCAAATTTGGAATGGGACACTTTCCATTTTCCTTTCTTTTCCTTTCCAGCTAAGGCACAATTATCCTCATCATCATTCTTTGATGAGGATCCATCTCTGGTGCTTCGCCAAAATTCTTCTTGTGCTAGATCAGACCATATTCGCTCCCAATCTGACAGATTCTTCCTCCCATTAACAGAGTCATGGTAGCTATGCTAGCTCTTGGGAAGAAATAGAAGATCTACACTCACCAAATCATCCAAGGCAATAGTGATCCCAATGCTTCCAAGCTCATCTCGACCCTGAGTGCACTTTTTCAAGTATTTTTGGATTATGTCTCCATTCTCCATTTTGATCTTCCTGAGATTTTATTTCAATGCTAGCTTCATGTGGTCACTGCTATTCTGATATAGATATGTCAAGGCCTTCCACATAGCATATGGAGTTTCCTTCCCATGGAGACTTGGGAAAATATGATCTTGAACCCCCTCTAACAAGACCTTCTTGCCTTTGCTACATTCTTCTTCCATGCATCAAGAAGTTGAGCATCTATTGTTGTGGGCTCTGAGACATCAGTATCTATGAAAGCCTTCAATCCATTGTCCTCAATCACTGCCTCCATCCTATCCTTCCATGCAATGTAATTCAAATTTCCCTCGAGTGCATATTCGAGTCTCAAGCGATTGAAAGATAGCTTGATCTGCTACTAGATCTTGAAGAATAAATCCGTAAATTCGAACCTGATCAAAACAAATTTTTTTATTAGCTTCTTGTTGTGTTTCCTGGTGCTATGATACGATGTAGAAAATATAACAACGAAATTCAATCTGATCTTATAATGTACTAAAACAAGATATTAAATCCTTCTATAATTTGTGGAAACAAAACACGATCTCACAATCACATAACAAGTAAGAGATACAGACAATCAATCACACAACATAAGATATATATGAGGAAAGAAAATAACCTAAAACCCCACTATTTTTATATTTTATAAAGTCATGATCATGAAACAATAAAATGCTTTTCTCTGTCAGAGAAATTCTTGCACTCTACCAATTGTCTCACTTTGATCTAGGAAAATTCAACCAACTACTTAGCCAATTATTAGCCTCTGCTAAACCTGCCTTGCTCACGCATTCTTGGAGGAATTTTTTCCCTATTAACTAATACATTATATTGAATTGATTGCGCAATGCTTCCTTGGCCTCCACATGACTCTATAACTGACTTGTACAATTTTCTAATTACAACTGATAGTTATCATCCCTTTTACCTCTGTCTCAACTGGGCCTTCCTTAGAAACTGGCATGCAACAACTATTTATAGTGAATTATCAGTTTACTGATTGGTCACTACTTGTGAATTAAATCATATTTAAATCAGTTGACCTCTCACTAGCTCATCTCTCAGCTAGAACTAGTTAATATGATTTTAACTAAATTAATTGAGTTAACTAATTACAACTCACAAATAACTATAATTGGACCCCTTTAAATCATGGGAGAACTATACATTCATTCTCTTCGACCCTCAACTTGAATTTCCTAAGCTAACTCAGTCATTCAGACTTAGTTAACTAATAAAATTTGATGAAATTACAATTTGTCTTCCAATTTAATTAAGGGAAAATTAAATCAGAAGCCCCCTTTGGGTGCCATTTCAACATGCTTTTTCCACTTGGATTCATGTGTATGTACCTTGAATTCCACAAAATTGTTAATTTTTTGTGAGTCTATCAAGTGTTGGGAAAATTAATTGTCTTAATAAAACAAATCAATTCACTCAAACATAAATTATCAATCTGTTAGTCTCATGTATTCTACAATATCACTAGATGACTATGGATTTTCTGCAGTCTGCTGAAAATAACATTCCCTGACTATCATTTATTTTTAGAAATCTCACCGCCTTCATTATCTTCATTTAACCTATCCATTATCTCTCATTTTTCCTTTTACAAAATACTCTCTTACTCTGAAATTCCATGTTTGACCTTAATCCCTCATTTTTACCCCTTTCCCTACTCAAAACCCCACTCCCATTGCTAAAAATCCTTTCCCCTTTCATTCATTTCCCTTCTTCCATTAAAACAATGTAAAAAACCCATTTTTACATTGTTTTAAAAATAAATTTAATTTATTCAGGACCCACTCTTTTAAATATGTTAGGATATTCCGACACATAGGAAATAGTTAAGAATAACTTAGTCTAGTGTAGGGTTAGGTAAAGTGTGTTTATTTACCATGTACATTTGTAACTTATAATCCGATGGTCATGATTTGTAGTGATCCGATGGTTATCTCTCACCTCGGTATTAACAGATGATGACAACGAGGATGAAAATCCTCCTCCAGCTCGTGAAATTGTTCCTTATAATCCACCGCTTCCAAGATTGGTCCGCTCTACTCGGGATGCAACAGGTTCTCTTGCAGGTGACCCTGCCGATCGACGACATACATGTTCTTAGTTCGAACACTAGAAAATTTGGCGGAATTTCTGACGGCCAATTCGTCGCTATTCCGACACATAGTCGTCGCAAGAGCGACAGTTCGAGGAAGGGAAAAACGTGGTTTTCCATCCTATCGCAATTCCAACGCACTTAAAAAGTGTCGCATTACCGACACTTTTTCCGTCGCTTCCAAACATGCGTCTCTCTTCTGACGTTTCCCAAACTGTCGTGCTTCTGACGTTTGTAAACTGTCACACTTCCGACTAAATGTGGTTCGACGTTTTGAACGTCGCTCTTCCGATGTTTGTAAACTGTCGCAATTACGATGAAATGTGGTCCGACGTTTTGAGCGTCGCTCTTTCGACATTTGTAAACTGTCGCAATTCCGATGCAATGTGGTCCGACGTTTTGGACGTCGCTCTTCCGAAGTTTGTAAATTGTCGCAATTCCGATGAAATGTGGTCCGACATTTTGAACGTCGCTCATCCGACGTTTTTATACTATCGCTCTTCCGACGTTTTTAAGCTGTTGCAATTCCGATGCTTACAAGGCGTCGGTATACCGACAACAGGTTCAATTTAAAAAAAAAAAATGAAACTTTAAAACATGACTGTAAATCTCCAATATTTGTTATGAATTGTGGGCGTTCCAATGACCGTGAAATATTAATATAATAAAACACCCCGCAGCGCTTCGACTATAAACAATCATTTTTTTTTAACAAGAGAAAAAACGCTGTTTTGAATATATTATATGAAGTAAAACAGTCCATGAAGTCATTACATTTTCACATCTGAAGATTGGAACCCAAATATCCATCCAGAAAAGTGGAAGTCCCACCCCAGACAATGATAGAAAAATACCCCATGTCACATACGGGGACATGATATAAAACCCAGTAACGGTCCACATGGAGATTATCGACAATCTGAGAAAGCATCCAAATATGCCCGAGGCATCTATAAGAAAGTGAAATAGCAGTATGTAGAATAGTAAAGCAACAGATAGAGTACCGACGTCCATTGTTCCAAATAAAAATTAAAGTACCAAAAATCCTTGAACAGAGAAAAACGCTAATCATGTGAGGAGTGTGATATGTCCAAAATATAAAAAGACCATCAGACCATATCAATAAACCAGAAACATAGACCAGCATCGCTAGTTTTGAAGGCAGAGTGATAAACATTAATCATTTTTTTTTCACAAGAGAAAAAACGTTGTTTTGAATATATTATATGAAGTAAAGCAGTCCATGAAGTCATTACATTTTCACATCTGAAGATTGGAACCCAAATATCCATCCAGAAAAGTGGAAGTCCCACCCCAGACAGTGATAGAAAAATACCCCATGTCACATACGGGGACTTGATATAAAACCCAGTAACGGTCCACATGGAGATTATCGACAATCTGAGAAAGCATCCAAATATGCCCGAGGCATCTATAAGAAAGTGAAATAGCGGTATGTAGAATAGTAAAGCAACAGATAGAGTATCGACGTCCATTGTTCCAAATACAAATTAAAGTACCCAAAATCCTTGAACAGAGAAAAACGCTAATCATGTGAGGAGTGTGATATGTCCAAAATATAAAAAGACCATCAGACCATATCAATAAACCAGCATCGCTAGTTTTGAAGGCTGAGTGATAAACATTAATCATTTTTTTTTCACAAGAGAAAAAACGCTGTTTTGAATATATTATATGAAGTAAAACAATCCACGAAGTCATTACATTTTCACATCTGAAGATTGGAACCCAAATATCCATCTAGAAAAGTGGAAGTCCCAACCTAGACAATGATAGAAAAATACCCCATGTCACATACAAGGACATGATATAAAACCCAGTAACGGTCCACATGGAGATTATCGACAATCTGAGAAAGAATCCAAATATGCTCGAGGCATCTATAAGAAAGTGAAATAGCATTATGTAGAATAGTAAAACAACCGATAGAGTACCGACGTCCATTGTTCCAAATACAAATTAAAGTACCCAAAATCCTTGAACAGAGAAAAACGCTAATCATGTGAGGAGTGTGATATGTCCAAAATATAAAAAGACCATCAGACCATATCAATAAAATAGCAACATAGACCAGCATTGCTAGTTTTGAAGGTAGAGTGATAACCTGTCAACACATAAAATAGTATCATAAAGTGGATACAGGAAATGTGCAGAGACATGTACTGTTGATATACGCCTCACACAAAAAGCATCCATGATAGAGCAAAAATATGTATAAACCCAGGGTCGATTGTATGTTCTGGCTCGCTTGTTCCCGGAAATAAAAACCATCTGCAGAAACCCAGGCTCGCTTGTAAGATCAGGCTCGCTTGATTCCAAAATTGGTAACCATCTGTTGCATCTGAGATGTAAGGTTCGGGCTCGCTTGTTTCCATTAGTAGCCCGCTACAACATCCACCATGTTCATAGCAAAAAGGTTCCTGTAGATATACAGAGAAAGAGTATAATACGTAGACCATATAAACATGGCTCTGTATTTCAAAAAACAGGTTTAAAATAGAAACAGGGCAACATTTTTTTTTTCAATTGTTATGAACATAATTCGACCGTGAAATATTAATATAATAAACCACCCCGCAGTGCTTCGACTATAAACGATCATATAAACATGGCTGCGTATTTCCAAAAGAGGTTTAAAAATAGAAACGAGGCAACATTTTTTTCTAAGTAAAGTTAATCTATTAACGTTGGGGAATAAAATTACACGAAGTCAAAAACATTGTAGATATGGCAATTTGCGTAAAAAAACAAAAAATTAAGAAAGTTTGCCCTCATACGGGAGACTTCGATCTTAAGATATTTACATAATTCAAAAGCCTTCACAGAGGTCCAACACAGTAATATAATCTAAAAGCCGCCCAATTAAGTGGGCCGCGAAGCAAGAAAAAAAAATTAACCAAAATACTCCTCTAGCTCCTCGAGGATTCGGCACCATCCTTCGGAAGGTCCAGGATCGCTAGGTGCTACCTCCACAGTCATGCCACCGCTCGTCTCCTGAAGGCCCGAATGCTGGCCGAATTTTTCTGAGCTCAGACCCGCCGGATGGGTGCATTGTTCTTCCATTTGGGCCTCCTCACAGAAAATCACAGTAATTGAAGCTGTGATTCATGGGTGGTTCAGAGAGAAATTAAAGGAAAAAAGCACAGTGCGCATCGTGGGAGAAGGTGAAGCGGTGGGGAAATGAGGAGCGGGGGAGCCCATACGGTGGCCAGATCCTAGAACCCTACCCCGCCCACTTCTAGTATCTGGATAGTGACCTACGTGATAATCACTGGACTGGGAAGACGACTCGGTTGAGGGGCTGGAGGGAGCGCGCAGGGGTTGACCTCTAGTGCTCCCTCTGCGGCAACGCATCCTTTGACGCAAGCGAGGCATGGGTGCAGTCTCAGCAGTGGGCACAAGAGGAGACGGAGAAGCAGAATTCCAAGAAACAGAGGAAGACAGACAAGGACCAGACCGAGAGAAATGAAGATATGCAGCAAGGTCTAAGCAGCAGTTCAGCTGGCCACTTCTCCTTCTCGTCACAGTGAGCAGGCAGTGTAACCCAGCAACCGGCTCGTTTGAAAAACCATAGCGAAATGCCATTTTATCGACCCGACTGCAATGCAATCGAAGGACGCTCGTCATAATTAATCTCTGATCATTAATGAGAGCCGAAGGCCAGATCATATTGGAGCATGCGGAATCGCTAATAAGAGTGGAGGTCCGATCTT
Source organism: Pinus albicaulis (assembly GCA_034641835.2). Taxonomy (NCBI): domain Eukaryota; kingdom Viridiplantae; phylum Streptophyta; class Pinopsida; order Pinales; family Pinaceae; genus Pinus; species Pinus albicaulis. The sequence continues at coordinate 1,485,871,617 of CM076575.1, read as the reverse complement.
GAACAGTGTTAAAATTTAATGCGATTTGATGTGAAAACCTTGGAACTTAATTGAACAACGTTAAATCTTAATGCGATTGATATGAAATCGCCACATCCATGTCCCATCGCCTTAAATGCCATCGAATGCACTCGCCATCCAAAGAGCAGAGCAACATTTGATTGAGGACACATGGCGAAAAATTTGATTGGAGCGGATCTTTGTTTGGGCCGCTCGCGTAGTGGAAATGTCGGACCCGAAAAATATTAGGGCGAATTTGATAAGAAATGCGCGTCATATCTCTCCCTCCGTACGCCCAAACTATCCCCGGACCTCGAAAAATATTAGGGGCGGAATTCAATTGGTTTTCGCGTCACAAAATTGGTCACGTCGGTAGGCTATTTTGGAACGCAATTTGGTTTGAATTATGGTTTATCGCCGTTTGAAGTCCGGCGGGCTCAACTTAAGAACAATTTTGTTTGATCCCATATTATAAAATTTGTGTTGGTTTTCTTTGATAATACACATATTTATAATAAATCATGGGAATACCACACTAAACATGTGGAAAAGTTGTATAAATTATTGAGAACAATCATTCTTATGTAAAAATATCCAAATGTGCTTTTGGGAAATAAGAATTCGAGTATTTGGTTCATATTGTTTTAAAGGAAGGAGTGAAGTTGGAGCCTAAAAAGATGCAAGCTATTACAAAATGACCTATTCCTAAGAAAATCAAGGTTCTTAGAAGATTTTTTTAGACTTACATGATATTATTGATAATTTGCTAAGAATTATGCATGCATTTCAAGTCCACTCACATATCCATTGAAGAAAAGACATTTATATGGAATGATGAGGCTACTTTGGAATTCTCTCTTTTAATGGATGCCATGTCTTCTACACCAACATCGGTTGCACCTAATTTTGGTAAAACATTCATAATAGAGTGTGAGGCACTAGGACAAGGAATTTACGTAACATTAACACAATAAGGGATATCATTGGCTTTTAAAAAGCAAGGAATTCAAAGAAAATATTTGGTGAAATCTACGTATGAAAAATAAATGGAAGCAATATTACATGAAATAAAAAAATGGGGATAGTATATCATTGGGAGGTACTTTAAAGTCAAGATATACCATGATAGCATAAAGTATTTTTTTGAAGCTATGATTTTCATTAGAAGATTAAATAAAAATGAGAAGAAAAAAATGCAAAGTTTTAATTTTTGAGATAACTTGCAAGGGTAAGGGAAAAAAATTAGTGCATGATGCTCTTTCTAAAATAGAAGAGGCCTCAAATTTATATCCAATTACATTTTCTATTCCTAGGTGGCTAGAAGAAGCTTGCCATAATGGAAAAATGACAATAGTACTAAACAAAAAAAACTAAAATTTATAAGAGGATGGGATGAACACTATGGAGCATTGGGAGTGAAAGAGAGATATACTTTGGTGCAAATGTAGAATATTTTTATGCACGCAAGCATATTTGAATAAAAAAATATTAAGGGAGTCCCATGTCTCTACGATGGTAGGACGCAGGTTCCTTAAAACATCTCAAAGGATCAAAAAAATATATTTTTTGGAAGGAATGAAGAAATATATTCAAAATTTTGTAAGAGAAGATCGAGGTTTGCATAATAAATAAAAGAGAGATAGTAAAATCTCTAGGGTTACTTCAACCATTCCACATACATATTCAAAGACTATAAGATATATCAATAGACTTTATTACAGGGAGTTATCGAAATATAAAGGTAAGTATTACATCTTTTGTGGTCATTTATATAGACAAATTTTGTAGATGTGAGAGCTTTCAAAGTACATAAACAACAAGCCAAGTGGCGATATGTCCAGTGAAAGAAATTCATAGTCTTCATGGTTTTCCTAAAGTAATAGTAACAAGAAAACTTTTTGAAATAATTATTTAATATGAGTGGAGAAACACTAGGCTGCCATGAGTTCTACATATCAAACACAATCAAATGGTAAAACAAAAATAGTTAACAAATGTTTTTAAGGTTATCTACAATGTTACTCTTTAGAAAAGAAATCTTAATGGATGAAGTGGGTTCATCAAGGAAGAATGGTAATATTATACTACCTATCACACATCTACTAAAATTTCCCCATTTAAGGCCCTTTATGGATATCCAACTCCTAGAATCTCATACTTTTTGCAAGATAAGTCCAAAGTATAGGACACAGAGTCACATATGGAAAATACTAAAGAAACTTTGAAAATTATTGTGGAAAACCTTCAAATGACATGAAACATGATAAAAAAACAAGGGGAACAACATTGAAGTGAAAGATAATTTGAGGAGGGTAATTGGGTATTTTTTAGATTATAGCATTATAAGAAATATTTATTCAAGAAAAAGAAGAATAAAGAATTAGCTCAAAAATGTTATGGCCCTAAATAATTATTCATAGGATTGCACAAGTGGTATAGAAGTTATATTTTCCTTCTTCTTGCATTCATAAGTGTTTTTTCATGTATCTTGCCTAAAAAAAGGTTTTGGGAAAAAATATGCCAATGTAAATAGAACTTCCAAAAATTAGATGAAGAATGAAAGTTGATTCTTGAACCACAAAAAGTTATAGATAAACATCTCCGTATCTCTTTGACATATAACAATTATGAAGTACCTAATCAAGTGGAAGAATATTCCTCTAGAAGAAGGTACATGGTAAAATAGATCAATTCGTGATGAAATACCCACGGCTAAAGGGTTCGTTTGAAGTTTTGACAAAGGTTTTGTTATATGTTTTATATAACGCGCGGCGGAATAGTTTTATTGTTTGTTAAGGTCCCACTACGGTGATCAAATTTGAAGGGCAGGTCCGATTTCAATTAGAAGGGACATATATCTATGTCGCTCTTCCATAATGAAAAAGCTTTTAAAAAAAAACTTTTCAATTGACCACAATAAATTATTTTCACATTTCATTTTCGGAAAGACAAAACCATCAATCTTTATATTAATAAAAGTCTCGTTTACATATACAACAATGAAGAAGGCTCCATCTTTCATTGCTTAAATATCTTATTGGCAATGTCAACATAAGTCTTGAAGACACTATTATAAGAATTTGGATACATACCACCCGGGATATAGGAGATTCTTATGTGTCGATGTGTAATGCAATTTTGACTTTGTCTCACAAGGAGCAGACGAGACATGGAGGTCCGGATTTTTCTTATAGAACTTTATTATTATTATTTGAAACGTTGTTTATAGATATGAAGACAACAATGAAATTATGAGCATGGTGGACAATTAGTCAAGCTCATGATGCCAAACCATGATGATTTAAGTTTGGAATTTAACATTTTTACATGTTAAAGAAAAATAGTCAAAATCATCGACAACTTAGTATGCCATAATTAATAATCATTCCCTATTCACTTTTGTTAATAGGTTTATGTACACGATGATCTCTCTCTCTCGGGCATTTACTTGTATTGAAGATCACTATTCTAGGAATAAGGAGTTATTTTCTCCAAAAAATAACCCTAGCCAAACATTGACAATGCATCAAGGATATCTTTCTATGCTTCATAAGTACATATGTTCTACTTCTAAATCATGTCTTGGAAGTGGCTGTTTTGCCTAGAAATTGATTCACCGCATTGGTTTCATACCAAAGTCTTTTTTCTCATTTTTCGGCGTCCAATACATGAAAAAGATAATGGTTTAAAACAACATAAATATTTGAAATTTTGCAAGAATTTTCCGGCACACTTTGAATATGAATTTTGAAGTCAAGTGCATGATGCTTGTATAGGATCAAGTGTCATTTTGAATACTCAAATGTTTCACAAGAAAATTATCAACATGCTACACGAGTGAGGATTAAATGACAATATTGCATCAACTATTTCCATAATAAAAGTGCACCTCAGCCATAAGACTAAACAACTACAAATGTTGTAGATCTAACAAGACCACACAATCAAATGTATTCCACAAGGCAAATACCTTGTATGAAAAAATGAAAAGGAGTCCGCAACCAAAAATACCTTAGGCAACTAATTCAATTAGATACACCAAACCATTAGCAAAAAGAAAAACGACCTACTCAAAAGATGCAACGTTTACCTCCATTTGACAAAATTTTGAGTTTCTAGAAAACAAGGGCCTATATTATTGTCAATGCGCCCTTAGTAATTTGAAACCCGAGGGTTTGCACCCTCTTGCAACAACCTAAACAAAAAGGTTTCATTTCAAATTATTTTCCATCAGTATTTAAGATACAACATTGTCGGCTTTTGTATTTCCTAACAAGCTCATAAATTTTGACAAAAAGAACCAAAATTTTTTTAATACACAAATAGCAATTTTTTCACTCAAAAAACTATCTTAGACTCAATAAGCCCAACCCAAAACTAAAAAAACCAAACACCATAAGACCCTACAAAAAAATGAATAGATGATCTTAATCCAAGACTATCGACAAAAAAGTTACCTTTACACCCTCACTTATTAAACCACCGTGTCGTTGAATTTTAACTTCAATCTCTCTGCAATAGAAGGACGGATGCAACAAAAGCAACATTTTTTTTTGGAGGTTGTCTTACGCGATCCTAAATTTATTTCAGCATTTTAAAAATTCTGTAATTTTTTTTTATAGATGTCCGCAACCATATTTTTGTAACAGGGATTGTATTTAAACACAACAACCTGACATTAACGCAATTCACCAAATCAGTAAATAAACAAACAAAAATTTAACCCCGCTTTGTAAATTCAAAAGGAGGACACGTGGAGCATTAATATTGGATCTGGATGAAATTGAAGGGAATATGAAAACTTTGAAAACCGGACCCATTTTTTTATAAGGCACATTGGATTGAGAATTCACGTTACAAATTAGGCGCACGTACGACATCCCCATTTTGGAACGCGAATTTGGTTTGAAATTCAATCTATTCAGACTTTTGAAGTCCGACAGAAAGGGTTCTTTAATGTTTTGATAATTTAATTTTATGTATGCTTTAATATATACATATGTTTTAAACATATGTTATATATATATCATATGCGAAATGAAAGGTGGGCCATAGAATTTAGTTTTAATTTTAATTTTTTTAAAAGAGGGTTTATTATAATATGTTTTATATGTTACGACATATAAAAATAAAAAGAACAAAAAAGCTTGGTAGTTTTTTTTATAGATAGTACGTAAATTTTTTATTACACAGCAGTGTGTAAAAAGTGAAAGACTGAGTGTAACTTTTTAAGTGTGTATGCACAGCAATGCGAAAGTGAAAAACACAGCGAAGTGTTTTAGAGACAGAGTATGTTTGTTTTGAACAGACAGTGAGTTGGTTTTATGCACTGCGTTTTGTAGCAGTCATAATTTTGTAATCCCTCTCAGTGAGGAAGAAGTGTAATAGTTTTTTTTGAGTTATTGAAGGGAATAGAAGTTTGTTTTCAAAGTATTGAAACTCTGTCTCCTATCAAAGAAATTTTTATTTTATCTGTGTTAGAGGAAGGGAGATTTATTCCCCATTCACTGTTCTGGAATTTTTCAATATTCCAACATGTGCAAGAACAACAGATGTTGTGGTTCCATTCCCAGCTAAATCATTTTTCTTTTCCGCAGCTTGCCTTACCAACTTGGCCCCAATATTTTCAACTGGGTCCTCTAATTCAACCAATAAAAAGGCCAAAACCATAACATTGAGATACATTTCATTACACTGTCAATAACAATAAAATTTGACTCAGCCATAACCCTTTCCTTTTATTTTTGTGAAAATATTTATGCATTACTCTAATGTGGCTAGTCCATAGGCCAAGTAGACCACTAGGTAACAAATATGTTTCCTTTCACCTTTGAGTTTTCAAATTATGCCTACCAAATCTAAGACATTTAAGAGGGGGAACTAATACAATGTTAAAAAGAAAACCATAGCACACATCTACAAATTACCTCCTTAGCTACTGTCACACCATCATTAACTATTTTCGGAGAACCATGCTTGCTCTTCAAGACAACATTTTTCCCTTCGCCCCAAGGGTGACTCCAACAAGATCAGCAAGTTTGTTCACACCGCCTGCAAGACAAATTGACAATGCTTTCAGTAAGTGTGCAATTGAATGCCAGACCATATGCCAAAACAACCCTCCATGAAAAATTAAAATAACACATTAAAATCGAATATAAGTGGACAAGGAAAGATCCACCGCAGTGAAGTTTCACGTGCAGGTGACCTTCCTTTAATCATAATTTTTTCTCTGACCTGCAATTTTTTTGTCACTGAGCCATCCTTGTTGAAGTACAACTCCTTTTCCATAGCTCTTGTATTAAATACCTTCTCTCTGTCACGTAATCTCAGAGTCCCTCTTTTGCTTGAGCGATTAAAGGAAATGGGTGAAAAAACTGAAAGAGAAGACAATTGTCTGCCATAATTATCAAACATTGCACCCAACTTCTTCCCCTTTCCATTGTTACCCAATGAGGTAGATGTGGCAATTGTTGTCATACTGCCCAAAGTAGAGGCCATCTTCTCTTATCCTTAATATAGAATTACAAGATCTTCATATTAGTATGAACCTTAAAAAACATGACTCCCATTTCTAAAAACCACTTTTAAGTTGTAACAGGCAAACTAAACAACTATCGCAACTTTTGGAAACTTCTGGAGCATTAAGAGAGAAAAAACCAAAGAGAATTACAACCACAATCCTCATTTTAATGAGACCGGACAATATATTTGCATTAAGATAATAGAAAGAAATCACGACTATCTAAAGGCCAGCACAAAACAATCTTTAACCAGTGTCTCTCGCGGCCTTCAGGTTGCCAAGCTAGAGGTTGCATATTTTTAATTTAAATTCTTGACCTCTCGTTCCCATCTATGAATGCATCCAATGGGATATCTACATCAAATGCTCCTTTATATCCCCAAAAACAAATTCCATACTACAAGAGCACCAATATTGATGGATCACCCCACACCATCCCACCCACTAGAAACAGTGAAAAAGGAAACCTGAGAAAACTTCTGAAATATTTCAAGATGACTATATGGGTGGTTCTTATGAATCAAGCAACCATTCAGAACATGCTCATCAATCCAAAACATGAGTATTATGTGACGATATTCAAGCACGCACTGAATCGGATTTCTGAAGCTATGTTAGAGAAACCCTAAACTCTCACTGAAAATAGGTGAAATGTGGCACCACTCAGAGATTGACATGTGCCACTTGGTACAAGTGGTAGAAAAGTGGCATGCTCAAAAAACGAGGTGATGCAGGAATGACATGAGGGAGAAAATATCAGAAAAGCCCCAAATCTGGAGAACTAAAGCTCATCACCAACCTGAGATTGACAACTTTACATGATGTAACCTATGAAATCGTAAATGGAGAAATCATAGTAACAATAAAGTCGGATTCATCCTAGGAGTGGTAATGGGAGAAATCATAGTGAACAACAGGAAACATGCATAGTTGCTTACAATCAAATAGATGAAAAAACACACACAAAAAACCTAGATAATAATCATGAACAAGCTTAATATTGAATTATGAACTGTAAAGGAACTTACAAAATGTGACATTACGAACCTGGTCAAGCGCACAAGCAAAAATATCCTGGACATGACCCTGGTTGACAAGTTGTATGCTCATGATGCAAGAGGATTTGTACCTGCACTGCCAAGTCAATCAAAATCCATCATTATCTATACAATAAATACAAGTAATTGATGTAGTATTTTTTACTCTAAGATGCATTCTTATGATAATGTTAGAACATATGTTGAAAATGTCAAAACATACCTGAATAAGCTCCTCTTCGTTTCAAGAACAATTTATTGGAGTCGCATGAAATTGGAACAAGCCTCCCACGATCTGAAAGAGTAGCAACTAATTCAACAGTGAATTTTTTGTTGCTACGCTGGATCGAGGGAGGTTTGCCCCAAGATTAAATCGCTCCAATAAATTATTCTCTACTAAACAGGGCCAACCATGTGAAGGTGGAAGCTCTTATGCCCCCCCCCTCACATCACTCTCAATTCCCCAATACCCAATCTATATTTCATTTTTTACTTTCATGAGCATAACAAAAAATATTCAATAACTAATAAAAAAACAATTCAACAAAAAGTACGCAAGGAAACATTGCAATTAATGCTTGACATAAAAATAGTATGATAAATGAGTTTTTTATATAACGCAAAAACGTTCCAAGTATGGTAACGTTTGTCTTATAATAATACAATATTTTACATTATCAAATTTTCTTTTTCTTCTTCCTATTTCTAAAGCTCCTAATTACATCATCAATATCATCGTGCTCTGCTCCTGTTTCGTGCCTTCGACCCGCACTGCTGACCTAGTTGCGTAGTCACAATGTCTGGTCTCATCCAGTGACGGAGCATCGCCTACAAAAACAGATAATATTAAATTTTAATTGTCAGTTTTTAAATATCATTGAACTAGTTCGGTAATATTAATAAAAAAAAATTTCAATGAGATTATTTACCTGGTGCACCAGTTGTCGCCACTGAGCTAGTTGCGTAGTCACGATGTCTGGTCTCATCCAGTGACGGGGCATCGCCTACAAAAACAGATAATATTAAATTTTAATTGTCAGTTTTTAAATATCATTGAACTAGTTCGGTAATATTAATAAAAAAAAAAATTGCAATGAGATTATTTACCTGGTGCACCAGTTGTCGCCGCTGACCTAGTTGCGTAGTCACGATGTCTGGTCTCATCCAGTGACGGGGCATCGCCTACAAAAACAGATAATATTAAATTTTAATTGTCAGTTTTTAAATATCATTGAACTACTTCGGTAATATTAATAAAAAAAATTGCAATGAGATTATTTACCTGGTGCACCAGTTGTCGCCGTTGGGACTGTTGCCCTGTCTTCCTCTCTGGTGGTAAGATCCTCAAGGGAAACATTATCTGTCATTTAAACAAAAAAAGTTATAAGGAAAAACATCAAGATATAATTAGAAAAAATTATAAGAGGAAATTAATTACCGTCACGACCCTCACTGATAGTAGCATTGTCGGCCTGGTCCCCACTACAATGATCAGGTTGCACGTGAGGATCATCTACATCTGGCTCTAAAACTAGGTTATTTGCCTCGTCGGTAGTGCTGCTCCCCTGATTTAAACAAAGTTGTTAGACATTAAATTTATGGAGGAAAAAAAACATATTGAAAGGTTAATGTTTTACCTTATCAGGCATTCTGGATCTTGGGACCTGCCCCAAGCTTCTGCGACATTCAACTACGGCTTGATAGCCAAAATGGAAAGTGATATTTTTATCTTCCTCTATAGTTTCTGTTCCGAAGTCATCACCCTACATTACATATGATTGTGTATTTTTCATCATATTTGATAGGATTACAAAAACGTTGGAAGGCGATACAATTAATTATAAGATGTTTAACTACTTAATTACAATTCTTGCGGCTAATTTCAAGTAGCCGCCCTGGCCTAGCTTGTGATGGCCCTTTTTTTCAATCCTAGCTTTGGTTTCCTTTGAGGTGTCAGGCAACCTAGCATCAAAAGATTCAAGTCAGATATGACGTAGCACACTTTTATTTTAGACTTAGAGAAAATTAAAGCTATTGAATTAAAGTTGAAATTTACCTTGCGGGTCCAGTTGGCATTTTTCCTTCTTTCTTTTCCCTTTTCTCTTTTCCGTCATGGATGAGTGCTCTCCACTCACTCTATGGAACTGTGAGAGGACACTCGTATCTAGCATTAAATTGAAATTGCGTCCTATAGGTGTCCCTGGTATATTTCAAATATTTGCTGGCTACCCGAGCCACCGCTGTTTTGTCAAATGTGCTGACCCCAAAAAGGGCTTCTAGATAATCTAGAAGTTCTTTTTTTAGGTTGGAATTCTAGGAATTCCGCCCTGTGCGTATGGTTGGGCCAAAAATGACCAATGCATGGCTCTCAAAAAACTAGTAGAACTCATTGTTTCCTACACAGAAAAAAAAATATATTATCATTAATTTAAAAATAAAAATCATGATAAATATGTTTTAGATAAAGTACATGAAATAGTTAAAATATTAAAATTTACTTGGGAGTTGTACGTGCTTTATAGGGACACCTTCATCGTTCACCAACAACGTGCCATTAATGGTCCCTGTGGAGCTGACACGTGTAGCTCCAGGAAATGCAATAATGTAGTTGGCCATATCAGCCTCATCATTGCCAACACGTTCAGCGGTTGGTTGGGTGTCTGCTTGGGCAGGGTGTGTTTCTTGGCTGGCACCTAAAGGAGTAGAAGGTGTACGAGAGGGTTTTTGGGCAATCTATTGCCCTTGTGTCCCACTACCACCAACACCGGGTTCAGCAAGTGCTAGAAAACGCTACATACAAAAGAACTTTTTGTTATTTTAGTCAATGTAAAAATTAAAAATCAAACTATCACAATTCATCTCATGCATAACAAAAAAATATCCTTTTGAATTTTTATTATTACCTGATATCTTTCTAGCTGGCTCATAAGTTGTTTTATCCTCTCTTCTGTTTCAGGTGTTTGAGGCGCGTCTATCAAAGTATTAAATTCCGACCTTGCATCTCGTACCTTTTTTCGCAACAAGAACACTGGAGATAGGGATGAAGAAAGCTCTTCCTCAAAGAGGGAATCATCAGGCGTACCATGGCTAGGTGTCTGCATATTTGAACAAAATTAATATTATTTCAATTATGTAAATAACTAAAATACCTAAAGATAGAGAAATGCTAGTACTTTACATGTTCTTTCGCTGGCCTCTTTCCGCGATCATCCCGTCTCGGGGTTGTTCCTGTACTGCCCTTATCAGTCTGCCACATTGCAATAAAATTATAAATGTAAAAACTTGAAAACAATATCTAACTTAAAAACACAAAATGAAAACTGAAATAATTTCTAATAAGACACCGAACGACAGAGTTAGAGTTTCAAATATGCCTTGCATTGAATTCAGTCCTGGAAACATGTCATTGCACATTAAGGCACCCAAACAAGAGACAAATTGACAATGAAGACCTTATTGAATATATTGTTGGAGCAACTTCTAGTAAACTTGTTGTGAAGACCTTGAGGACATTTTTGGAGCAACATTGTTGAAGGTGATGGTATAGCATTGTTGGAGACGATCTTGAAGGGCCTTGAAGTGAAGCTTTTGGAGCAACTATTGAAAAATCCTTAGAGCATTTAAGTAAGGCACTTTCTATCTTCCATCACCTTTTTCCTTTCAATATCCTTTAAATGATTTTGTTGATATTTAATGTTTGAAATCACGTTATAATTCCTTGATTATATGTGTTTGGGGAGTTTCCCTTTGAAATTACCCAAAAATACCCTGGCAATTTTATCTTCAGGATGCATGTCTGACCCTATTGTTCAATATTTTGATTGATAGTAGTAAACATAGAGAGTTAGGGGGCTCTTGAATTGGTTTGGTTGGGCCATTAGATCACTAACATCTACTAGGGAGAACCCCCCTTGAGTTGGAGGAGAGCTAGCCCGAAGTGAAAAGAGGTTGGTGAGGTGACAATGGGGCTATTGAATTACACATGGTATCACACTTTAGCTTTAGGACTTTATCTTGAGAAGTGTGAAATTTTTCTATATCAATTCTCAAATTGTTTACAACACTATTGTTAAGAACTAATAATAAGTGATGTTGAGGGGTTTTTGGGTATAAGAAACAATACCATTTAAAAACTAGGGTTCTCAGTCCTTGGCATTCCTTCACCTGGGCTTAGGGGCACACTAGAATAATTTCACACTAAACCATGCAAACTTAAATTTAACTTAACAGATCCATAAATTAATAATAATCATAATTCCTAATTTCCTATTGTACGTATGATGCAAATTATTCAAACATGAAGCAATGAAGACATGCAATTTCTGAATTTCAAGATTGATGAACCACTACAAGAAGTTAGAAACTACAACTTTGATTCAATACTCTGTGTCCTAACTCCAGGAAGGAATCTAGTTTGTAGTACAGAACATGCATCGTGTATTATCAATTCTTAATTGACAACAACTAAATGTCATCTACCTCATCAATTCCTTCCCATTTTGTGTTTTTATGTTATATTCCTTATAAAAGTGTCAAATTTCTCTCAAAGTAAGCAACCACTAAATAAAATAAAAAATAGTTGAGATATGATTGAGAAATGGTCATTTATTTCTTGAAAGGATCTTCACAATTTCTTTGGTTGTTTTCATCTCAAGAAACAAGAAATGACCTAAGAAACTATCGTGATGTAATATAAGAAAAAACATGGTGCAATGGCCATTTTCAAAGCCAAATGATGTCCATTGAGGACATGGCCTTTATTTGGTTCCTGTTTCATAGGAGTTTCGGGTAGAAATGGAACTTTGCTGTACCATTTCCAGTAGTAAAAAGGGAAAACCTTATTTTTCCATGGGAAATAATTTACCTTTCCTTTTTCAAGATAATCTAAATCACAAAAAATATGAACTATACTGCACACATTATTGGATAATGTGAAAGTGGAAAAGGAATACCCTACACAAGTGATGCACACATGTACATTTGAACACTAATAGATTTTTGTAGTTGAAATGCAATGCTTGTTTTCATTTAAATGTAGGGTTTTTAAAGCGGGGAGAAATAATGGCTGCCAAATTAATAAGTGTTTCTTTGGGAAAAATTTAAATCTTGTATTGGGTGATGAAGATAATAGAGGGTATTGAATCTTAATTCTTGACATCTAGAGAGAACCCTACAGCCTAACACAATCCAATGGAATTGACCAAAAAAACCCAAATAGAGTCAACCCTACTATAGGAGGAAGGGCTTGTAGTAAGAACTTACCATTTTGCAAGAGTAGGGGGCGAATGCTGTTCTGCAAGAGCTGAGGGCGAATGCTGTTCTGCAAGAGCTGAGAGCGAACGCTGAGGGCGAATGCTGTTCTCCAAGAGCTTAAGGCGAATGTTGTTCTACAAGAGCTCAGGGCGAATGCAGAGGGCGAATGCTGTTCTGCAAGAGCTTAGGGAAAATGCTGAGGGTGAATGCTGTTCTGCAAGAGCTGAGGGCGAATGCTGTTCTGCAAGGGCTGAGGGCGAATTCTAAGGGCAAATGCAGTTTTGCAAGAGCTGAGGGTGAATGCTGTTCTGCAAGAGCTGAGGGAAAATGCTGAGGGCGAATGCTGTTCTGCAAGAAATGAGGGTGAATGTTGAGGGAAAATGTTGTTCTACAAGAGCTGAGGGTGAATGCTGTTCTGCAAGAGCGAAGGGCGAATGCGCGCATGATATCAGACGTTAATGTAGCTACTGCGATGGATATAAGTTTCGTATTTTTAATAAAATCATTTTTATGTAGCGCGCATATAAGTTTCATATTTTTATGTAGCGCGCATATAAGTGTCGTTATACCGACGACGGAAAAAGCGTCGCTATTGCGACAGATGCCTCCAAACGTCTCAATTGCGACACTTAGACATTGTGTCGCACTTGCGATGTTTGGAGGCAGTCGTCGCAATAGCGACGCTTTGGGGCATATTGTCGCAATTGCGACGTCTTCCTCCAAATGTCGCAATTGCGACACTTTGTCTAAGTGTTGGTATTGCAACAATTTTCTATAAACGTCGGTATAGCGACAGTTTCGGGCGGGATTGAAAAAATTTGGGGAAATTTCCGACATTTGGTCAAAAGCGTCGAAATCAAGTGTCAGAATTTCCCCCAAATGTACTAGTGGAAAGAGCTTCTTCCTTATTGGCTCAAATTCCACAATAAATTGATCCAGAAACCTTTGAATAAGCCTTTGGTCATCCATATTGGGATGAAGCTACGAATGAAGAGTATCATTCCTTATTGGCAAAAAATACTTGGGATCTTATTCCTCTTCCAAAAGGAAGAAAACTTGTTAGATGCAGATGGGTTTACAAAACAAAGTTTGGACCAGATGGAAAAGTGGATAGACATAAAGCTCGTCTTGTTGCTAAAGGTTTTTCACAAGTTGAAGGAATTAACTATACTGAAACCTTCTCCCTTGTTGCCAAAATGAATTCAATCCGCCTTGTTCTTTCCCTTGCTGCCTCCTTTAAATGGGAAGTCCATCAGATGGATGTTAAATCCGCCTTCATACATGGAGATTTGCATGAACAAATCTACATGGAACAACCCCCTGGATTTATCCAAAAATACTCCAGCCAAAGATGAAGACTAGTAAAGAACAGCGACTGTTAAAGGATTCACCGTGACAGTGAAAGATAAAAGGGATTAAAGGATTAATCAAAGGTTGAAGATGAAAGACATGGTTAGAATACAAAGTTAAGACAAAGGACAACTAAGAGAGGCTAAGTGAGAGATTACAGTAACCCAAGGTGGTCAAAGAGAGATTAGAGATAAAAACAGATAAAAGAATATAGATAAATACAGTTTAAAGGTTTAAAGACAAATAAGAAATAAATGAACAAGGAAGACTAGGCCAGGTGTCAAGGCCATTCAACATTTAACTCTTCCTAATCACATTGGCCACCTACAACTAAGTTTTGATTGAATATAAGCTACCTCAGTTAATATTTCAGTCAGAGATATTTTAGCAGCTCAGAAGTTATTGTAAAAGTTAATACTAAAGGAAAATAGTCAAAAATATCTTAAAGTTAGCTTAACAGTAAATTAGAAAGTTACTACTACAGTAGGTAAGTCAAAGGTATTTTGGCATTGGGCCTTGCATGGTCTCAATTGTCAAACATCATTTACTCTGTAGTAAATACAAATCTGTCACCCTAGATTAGGGAAACCTCCTCATCTGGAGTTAAATACTTCATGTATTATTCATTGTTATTGTTGGTTAGTTGTTGTTTGGTTGGATACTCAGTTGGATTTTGATCAAGACTCTGAGTTGCAAAGATTATTGCACTAGAGCATTGTAACTGTTTTGGGCTGGACATCCATAATACAAGCATGTTCACATGATTCTTGAGCTATGTTAATGGTGATGTTATCCCTCTTTGTTAATGTTTTCTCCTTTTTTTCCCATATTATACATCAATTTCTTGGATAATAGAACAAAAGTTTTAGATTAAGATATGTTGTTTGGGCACCTTAACTCTGTTTGTTACTATTATCTTTATGTTTTCATGTGAAAATTTTAGCTAAATAATTCAGGGGTGTCTTGCTCTTTAGTTCCACCTAGCTTGTTTCCTTGAGTTTTTCTTAGTAAAGTTTAGCTAAAGAATTCAGGGGTGTCCTGCTCTTTAGTTCCTCTTAAACTGTTATCTCATAGGCCTTCTTTGAAGTTTGGTTAAATAATTCAGGGGTGTCCTACTCTTTAATTTCACTGAATTTTTATCTTGAATGTTTTCCCTATCTGAAATTATAGCTAAAGAATTCAGGGTGTCCTACTCTTTAGTATTACTGGATTGTTGTCTTAAGGCTTTCTTAGTAAAGTTTAATTAAAGAATTCAGGGGCGTCCCGCTCTTTAGTTTCTCTTGAAACAATTATCTTAAAGACATTTCTTGTTGAAGTATAGTTGACGGATTCTTAATTGCCCTTTAGTTTTACTAAATTCACAAACTTGCTGTAATTTCATATTCATATTACCTAAGAATATCCATCTAATATAGTTAGCTTTCCCTATGAAAACCCTTGAAGAGTTGATGTACAATTTAAAAATTTTATGGCTCCATAGCCCAATGGATTAAGCTTCCCACATTCTATCTATCCAACCTACAATCAATCAATCAATAAATCAAAACAAACAACCCCAAAACTTCATACCTAGCTTACAATCAGAAAACATAAGCATAGAGATAAATCAGTTAATCATAAACATAGAGAGAGCCCTATCTGAGCCCAAGAAGGCTAGTTCCTTGGACTCCAAAGTGGTTTGATGTGGTTCCCTGCTACTTGTTCTTTCCAATCTTGAAAATTACAGGGACACAACATAATGGTGACCATACTGGGGAAATGAGATATTAAAAAGCTTAATATTTCCTCAAGAACTCAGAAACCCCACTCAAATTTAGATGACACAAGTATTAGCCAAGACTGGTATCTGGTTGCTAATGATGGACAACATCCAGCCTCAAGAAAATTGAAATCATCCACTCGGTGACTCCACTGGTTTTCAGTAGGCCTGCTAACTCCACTGGTTTTCTACAGACTCCAATGGGAAATTATTGAGAAATCCTGATATTATCAAAACTCATAGAACCCAGTCAAGAATACCTTTGACTTACCTCCCTCCCTCCTCACATAAAACCCCCACAAGGTCTAGCCCTAATGAAATTTCCAGATGGTTTTGACTCAGAAATGGCTTATCAACTAAGAGAAAGAGACCCTCTCACATTAGAAGACATGAAGAGGGGTTTAGTAAGTGTAGAAGAAAATCTGGTTGCTAAGAGGGCTAGAATAAAAAATGAAAAAAGAGTCACATATAGGGAAGAGGCTGTCGCATCCGCATCTGATACCAAAATTGATAACCTTGTTAGAACTATGGACAGGATGATGGAGAGAATAAACATGAATGAGAGAACTTTCCCTAGAGAAAACCAAGCAGCTCCTCAGAATAGAAATCAGAACCAAAAATTTAGGAGAAATCCCCCTCAAATAAGACATAGGGAAACTGACCAGCAAATTAGGCCCCCTTTCCAAAAAAACTATGCTGATGAGGATGAGGGGGTGATTGAATAACCATAACAAAGTCAAATCAATCTAATGGGAGTTAATAATGAGGATATTGTTTTCCTCACTGAGGAAGAACAAGGCATATTTGCACCAAATGAAGAAGAATGCCAAGAATCCGAGGACTGTAAACAAAGATTCTAAAATTCCATCACAGAAGTGCAGAGGCAGTATGAACTCAAAAGTAAGAAAACTCAAGACATCCCCAAAAGAAAGAACCTTGAAATTTCTTCTAGGAAGGCCCCCGAAAATGATCCTAAAAAGACATCAGAAACTTCAAACATAATGGTTAAAAGTTCTGATAAAAACAAAAAAAAAAATAGTCTCAAAAGAAGCACTGGTAAATCAACTAGTAGCCCTAAAAAAACTAATTTAACTGAGATCCCCAATGAAAATCAACAATCTGAAATTGCTGCAAAAGCAGTGTCTGATAAAACTGATTTAAATCTGCCATAAACACAGACACCCTTCAGTATTGAGAATGAAATTTCCAAGATAAAAATTTCCATACCTCACTGAATTAGTTGGCCAAGATGTATATAGATCCCAGGTTTTGAAAGATTTAAACATAGGAGAAAATGCTGATTCTTTAAATTTAAATGATGACAAAATTGAACTTTTGTTTGGTCCTGAAGTAGAAGGAAAATTTCAAGAGGGAGGTGTGCCTCCATTTTATGTCAGTTTGAACATCCATGATGAAATACTCCATAATGCCATGTTAGATTCAGGAGCTTCTCATAACCTCATGCCAAAGGTAGTTATGGAAAGACTAGGCCTTGAGATAACTAGACCATACAAAGACTTGTACTCTTTTGACTCCAATAGAGTTAAATGTCTAGGCCTGATCAAATATATCTATGTTAATCTAGCACAAATACTAGCCAAAATCCTAGTAATGGATATTGTAGTGGCTGACATTCCCCCTAAGTATGGCATGCCCCTATCACGCTCATGGCGAGCCAAACTTCAAGGCACCCTCCAAATGGATATGACCTATGCTACCATACCAATCTTTAGTCAACCAAGAAAATTATATAGGGAGACTCATATGAAATACATGGTCAACAGTCAAGAGAAGCCTGATAACTCCCCTCTTTACTCTGTCCACACAGACCTTGATTCATTTTCATTTACAAGGATGAAAACATTAATGAGCAAGTAGCAATAAATGAACAAACATCTGAAAAAGAAGGAGAAAAAGAATAGCATTCAAACCAAATAGAAAATGAACAACATAAGTCTGAACCTGAACCTCTATGGAGTATGAGCTTTGATGGTTCTTGTGGCAAAACTGGTTTAGGAGCAGGTGTTTGGGTACATAACACTGAAAACAATCACACAGAGGGTCACTCCTACAAACTGAACTTTCAATGTACAAATAATATAGTAGAGTATGAGGCCCCACTTCTAGGATTACAACTTCTGAAAAAATTAGAGGCCAAAAGGATCTCTATCCATGGGGATTCTAAGCTAGTCATTAGGCAGATTAGGGAGAATATTAAGCCAAGCACCCTAGACTAAGAGCATACATGAATGCTGCCCTTGACCTCCTAAGAAAATTCAAAGAATATGACCTTGTCTCTGTCCCAAGAAATCAAAATATCCTTGCCAACAGTCTAGCATTTGCAGCCGACACTTGTCAAATGCCTCATGCTAATAAACAATACACAATAAAGGTTAAATATAGACCAACATTCCTTGATAATATAAGATATTGGAAAGTTTTTGAAGGTGAAAAACATATTGAAGACTTCCTGCAGTCCAAGAATGAGTTTGAGTTTCCAAATTCAGACTTAGATAATGAAGATAAATACTCTACTGAGGAACAAACATGCAAGGAGGAGTCCCCTCATGATGCTGATATAAATATGTTAGTAGAAGAACAACCACACAGGGTAGAACTGTATGAAAATCCAGAAAAATAAGACTTCGAAGTGCTGCAGTTAAGAGACAATACCTTACCAAAAGGATGTGTCCCTCTAGAGGAACTGTTTGATTTTGATGATGTGCCTAAAAGGCCAAAGATGGAATCCACTGAAACAAATGTAAAAGAATGCAATATAGGCAGTGAACAAGAACTCAAAATGGTGAAACCGTCAAAGACACTACCAGCACCTGTAAAACAAAAATATGTTAAGCTATTCAAAGAGTTTAGTGATGTGTTTGCCTGGAGCTATGAAGACTTTAAGTCTTATGATACTAATATCATTCAACACAAGATTCCACTCAAAGAAATCCAGAAGCCCTTTAAGCATAAAATGCGCAGAATAAACCCTGTTCAAATGCAGTCTGGTTGAAAAAGAAATAAAGAAAATGTATGATGCTGGAATAATAATCCCACTTAGGTACTCAGAATGGGTTTGAAATCTTGTATCAGTGAGGAATAAGACAAGAGAAATTAGGCTCTGCATAGACTTCAGAAATTTGAACAAAGCATCCCTGAAGGACAACTACCCTCTACCAAAAATGGATCACATATTGCAAAGGGTGGTAGGATCCAAAAGGATATCTCTGCTTGATGGTTTTTCAGGGTACAATCAGGTGCTGGTACATCCATATGATCAACACAAAACAAATTTCGCCACACCTTGGGACACCTTCATGTATGTAAAAATGCCTTTTGGGTTAATGAATTTTGGAGCTACTTTCCAAAGAGAAATGGATATTTATTTCTCAGAAGAAATATGTTTCTTCATTGTGATTTATCTTGATGATATAAAAATCTATTCAAAAACTGATGAAGAACATCTAGCTCACTTAAGAAAGGTCTTTGAGAAATGCAGAAAGTATGGCCTGTCTTTGAATCTCAAGAAATCCTTATTTGGCCTTCAGGAAGGGAAGATTTTAGGCCACATTATCTCCGAAGAAGGGATCAAGATTGACCAAAAGATGACTGAGGGAATATTGCAAATCAGTCACCCAAGAAATATCAAAGAGCTGCAATCTTTTATTGGAAAGATAAATTTCTTAAGAAGGTTCATACCAAACCTTGCATAACTCCTAAGAAATCACCAACATGCTCAAAAGATAAACAAGAGTCAAATGGACCATAGAATCAAAGAAATATTTTGACTTGGTGAAGTAGGCTCTTACCCAAACACCGGTTCTGATCAATCCTGATTTCACCAAGGATTTCTTTATATTTTCCTTTGCATCAGAACACACAGTTGCTGCTGTCTTACTATAGAAAAATACAAAAGGACAGGAGAAGCCTATAGCATTCTTCATCCAAGCCCTAAGAGATGCACCTCTGAAATATAATATCATGGAAAATCAGGCTTTTTCCTTGATCAAAGCACTAAAATATTTTAGAGTCTATATTTTGCATTCACACATCATTGCATTTGTGCCTCACATAGTGGTTAAAGACATCCTAACACAAGATCCTGATGGAAAAAGAGGTAAGTGGATTGCTGTCAACTTAGAATATGATCTGGAAATCAAACCCACTAAGCTAATCAAAGGACATGGATTGGCTAAACTAATGGCTGAAAGAAATTTTCAAGCACTAGACATCAATATCATTCACTCATTGGATGAACAAGAGGAGCTAGTGACTCCACCTATTGAGGAAGTATTCCTGAACTCTCCATGGTATGCAAATATTATCAGGGAAAATTTTAAGGATGGGAGTTTATCTTAAAGTTTAAAAACTTGGTGAATCTTAGTAGTCCCTAATATATGAATTGTAAATTTTTTTTGTTATTTTTGTAAAAATATTTAGTTTTGTAAAATTTTTATATTAGTATATATAATTTTTTGGTGATTTTTAGGGCAAAATATTATTATACTATAAAATTTGGACGAATCAATTTAAAAAAAAAATGTGAATTGGCGAATATTTTTTTCGAAAAAGCATGGAAAATTAGCCCACTTGCGAATATTATCCCCTAAAAGTTTCCATGGATATTATGTATGTGCTTTTTAATCTAAATGTTCCTCTTGGTTTGTCCAAAACAAAGGCCAGATTCTTGAAGTTAAAAGCTGTAAATTTCTGTATTCTGGATAAAGTTTTATATTGGAAAAATTCTGGTGGTGTTTTGCTTAAATGTTTTCCTGAAGAAGACGCATATAGGATTATGCATGAATTTCATGAAGGATAATGTGGAGGTCACCTCTATTGGAAGACCACTGTCAATAAAATCCTTAGGGATGGTTTCTATTGGCCTACCCTTTTCCAATAAATCCACAAAATGGTAATTTCTTGCCATAAATGACAAATATTTGAGGGAAAAAGAAAACTGCTGCCTTTGCTATTACAACCAATTTCTGTTGAAACTCCTTTTCAACAGTGGGGTTTAGATTTCATTGGAGAAATCCACCCCGCCTCCTTTGGTCAACATAAATGGATCCTTATTTCAACTGGCTATTTCACTAAGTAGATAGAAGCTATTCCCTCTAGGACTGCCACAGATTCAGTGATTATCAGATTTCTTGAAAATAACATTCTGTCTAGGTTTGGCTGTCCTAGGAAAATCATTACTGATAATGCTCCTGCCTTTAAATCCACGAAAATGGTGGATTTTTGCCACAAATATCACATTACTTTGGGAAATTCTACAACTTACTACCCTCAAGGTAATGGGTTGGATGAATCCTCAAACAAAATTTTGGTAAACAACATTAAAAAGTTACTGGAGGAAAACAAGGAATCACGAAACAACAAATTGGTACATGAAAACAGATTAACAAATAAGAAATCAATTGATACGTCTCAATATCAACTAATCTATGTAATGGATGCAATCTTCCCAAAATCCTTGGGAGTGCCAGTAATGAAGCTCATGCAAGAAATACAGTCTGAACAGAATGATATACAAAGAAGGATAAACCAAACTATTCAGCTACAACAAACTAGAGAAGGAGTATACAACAAAACATAGATGTTACAAGAAAATATGAAGAAAATATTTGACAAAAGGACCAAGGAAAATGATTTTAACGTTGGAGACAAAGTGTTGAAGTGGGATTCAAGAAGAGAGGACAAAGGAAAACATGGGAAATTTGATAATCTATGGAAAGGTCCATTCATCATTCATTCTCCAAGAGGTAATAATGCATTCTTTTTACAAGAAATGGATGGAAAATAATTATTTGGAGGTCTTGTTAATGGCAGGATGTTGAAACATTATTTCAGTTAAGAATCTCAGTTTAAGTTTTCTTCATTGTATATAACATTGCTAAAACAAAATCTCAGAAAAATTGATATAAAAAGAAAGAAAGAAAAGAAGAAAAGAGGGCAAATAAAAAGAAAATGTAAGCCCCATACCAAAAAATGAATAGTTCTAAAAGTGTGCAAGTCGAAATGCCACTACTTTTGAAAAATTATTGTTCAATCATATAGCCTAAACATGATTGGAACAATTTTGAATTTTTGCTGATAAGTCAGAAAATGAAGGTTTTCCAAACTGTTTAATCTTGGCTTACCAATGATAGTTTAATTTTGCAAATAATATTGTGTGCAGCTTGTCCAAAATGCCACAATTCATGATGATCAAACTGCTTAATCTTGATTCATTCATGCTTTGAATTTCATGTTGATAGATAGTGAATAAAAATATTTCAAACTTTTTAATCTTGGCAGATAAGTAGATAGGTAGAGAATAAAAGAGCTCATCAGTATAATCTGAGCCTTTGGAAGATATAAGATTAGATTTAGATAGTTTGATTTTCAAAAGAAAAAAGATGTCAAGGTTTGCAAGTCTAAATGCACCTATAAATGAAGAAAAAATGTTAGAATAGAATGATGGGTAGGTATAAATAATTTACAGGAAGCATGGTTTTCAATTTTTGAAGGTCACAGTCCAAGAAGTTGTAGTAAATTAGCAATTACGGGATGAAAATTAGCGAAATATAAACATGCCACTAATCTATGAAATCCATAGATTTGAGATTCTTGACACCTCCTAAAGGAGCTACCCTCCCCAGCTGAAGCCACTGTTAGTCTCCTGTATTCTACAATATCATTGGATGACTATGGATTTTCTACATTCTGCTGAAAATAACATTCCCTGACTATCATTTATTTTCAGAAATCTCATTGCCTTCATTATCTTCATTTAACCTATCAATTATATCTCATTTTTCCTTTTACAAAATACTCTCTTACTTTGAAATTCCATGTTTGACATTAATCCCTTATTTTTACCCCTTTCCCTACCCAAACTCCACTCCCATTGCTAAAAATCCTCTCCCCTTTCATTCATTTCCCTTCTTCCATTAAAACAATGTAAAAAACCCATTTTTACATTGTTCTAAAAATAAATTTAATTTATTCGGGACCCACTCTTTTAAATAAACCCTGTTTATTTGAAAAGACCCAACCCCTTTATATTTAAAACCCCCCGCTCTAAACCCTTACCTTCCGCGCTCATATAACCCCGACCCCCCACCTTATGTTAGGCGCCTCCGCTTAAATACTTACCTCGGGCCCCGCATTATTTTTAAACCCTCCGATCCATTTAAACCCCCGGACCCACCTTCCAAAACCCACGCATGATCAGGTCACTCGACCACCGTCCAATCCACTCCCCTTTGATCTAAAGGCCCTAACCTCATATCGCACTTCCAATTTCCTGACGTTTAAAATCTTGGAGGGCTTGCAAAATAGGTGGTTTTCGCACCCCTCCATTCCTCCAAATGTCGCACCTCCGTCTTATCGCATGCCCTCCGACCAATACCACTAACTTCCCATAGCCTGTGTGATAAAACCATTAAACTGCCTCCCCACGGCAGCATGATGCCATCTATCCACTACGCCCTCGTGCTAAACACCGTTCTTCCCCTACGTAGTGCGAATAGACCACCACTGCTCCCAGCCCTACAAACCCCTGTTTTAAATTAACATTTGTTTGGATTGAGAAGGTGAAATACATTTCAGAAAATGCATAATTTTTATTTCCATTTCCAGGAATTATTAAATTAGGGTTTCCTGGGTGACGATCCAAAAGCTTTATTTATCAGAGGATTAGGAGTGCAAGAACAATATGAAGCAAAAATGGATCACGATCATTCAGGATCAGACATCAAGATTTTCTTCAAATAACAGGTAAAGGAGAAAGGAGAATTTCACAGTGACTGCATAGGCAAAGATGAAGACAAGTAAAGTACAGTGACTGTTAAAGGATTCAGCGTGACAATTAAAGGTAAAATGGATTAATCAAAGGTTGAATATTAAAGACATGGTTAGAAGACAAAGTTAAGATAAATGACAACTAAGACAGGCTAAGTAAGAGATTACAGTAACCCAAGGTGGTCAAAGAGAGATCGAAGGTAAAAATAGATAAAATAATACATATAAAGAAAGTTTAAAGGTTTAAAGACAAATCAGAAATAAATCAACGAGGAAGACCAAGCCAGGTGTCAAGGACATTCAACATTTAACTCTTCCCAATCACATTGGCCACCTATAACCAAGTTTTGATTGAATATAAGCTACCTCAGTTAATATTTCAGTCAGAGATATTTTAGCAGCTCAGAAGTTATTGTAAAAGTTAATGTTAAAGGAAAATAGTCAAAAATATTTTAAAGTTAGCTCAACAGTAAATTAGAAAGTTATTACTACAGTAGGCCAGTCAGAGATATTTTGGCATTGGGCCTTGCATGGTCTCAATTGTAAAACATCATTTACTCTATAGTAAATACAAATCTGTCACCCTAGATTAGGGTAACCTCCTCATCTGCAGTTAAATACTGCATGTATTGTTCATTGTTATTGTTGGTTGGTTGTTGTTTGGTTGGCTGCTTAGTTGGATTTTGATCAAGACTTTGAGTTGCAAATATTATTGCCCTGGAGCATTGTAACTATTTTGAGCTGGACATCAGTAATACAAGCACGTTCACATGATTCTTGAGCTTGTTAATGGTGATGTTATCTCTCTTTGTCAATGTTTTCTCCTTTTTTTTCCATATTGTATAGCAATTTCTTGGATAATAGAACAAAAGTTTTAGATTAAGATATGCTATTTGGGCACCTTAACTCTGTTTGTTACTATTATCTTTATTTTTTCATCTGCAAAGTTTAGCTAAATAATTCAAGGGTGTCCTTCTCTTTAGTTCCACCTAGCTTGTTGCCTTGAGGTTTTTTTAGTAAAGTTTAGCTAAAGAATTCAGGGGCATCCTGCTCTTTAGTTCCTCTTAAACTATTATCTCATAGGCCTTCTTTGAAGTTTGGTTAAAGGATTCAGGGGTGTATTGCTCTTTAATTTCACTGAACTGTTATCTTGAATGTTTTCCCTATCTGAAAGTATAGCTAAAGAATTCAGGGGTGTCCTGCTCTTTAGTATTACTGGATTGTTGTCTTAATTATTTCTTAATAAATTTTAATTAAAGAATTTAGGGGCGTCCTTCTCTTTAGTTTCTCTTGAAACAATTATCTTAAAGAAATTTATTATTGAAGTATAGTTAAAGGATTCTTAATTTCCCTTTAGTTTTACTAAATTCACAAACTTGCTGTCATTTCATATTCATCTTACCTAAGAAGATCCATTTGATATAGTTAGTTTGCCCTATGAAAAACCTTGAAGAGTTGATGTAAAATTTAAACCTTTTATGACTCCATAGCCCAATGGATTAAGCTTCCCACATTCTATCTGTCCAACCTACAACCAATCAATCAATCAAAACAAACAACCCCAAAACTTCATAACTAGCTTAAAATCAGAAAACATAAGCATAAAGATAAATTAGTTAATCATAAACATAGAGAGACCCCTCTCTGAGCCCAGGAAGGCTAGGTCCTTGGATTCCAAAGTGGTTTGATGTGGTTCCCTGCTGTTGGGAAAAATACTGAGAGGGGGGGGGGGGGGGGGGTAGATAGGTATTCCTCTTTTTCATTCCTTAAATCCCATACGCTACTTTCCTTCAGTAAACCTGCGTATATACGCGGATATCCTTTGTGAAACTAGCGTATACAGAGATCTAGATATGTAATTAATTCTTCACTTAGATCATTCCATCATTCATTTATCAGATGTTAAATAAACTGTAAACATGTGCAGTAAGAACAGAATAAACCATCACACAAAGCATCACACATGAACACCAGGATTTTTAGGTGAAAACCCAAATCGGGAGAAAACCACCGCTGCAGTTGCTCAGCCTTCAATATTTTATTATAGAGAAAACATCTTACAACATATGTGTCAGGCAGCTTGATCAAAGACGTTAGGCACCCAATTAAGGCCGTTTACCACCTCTCCCCGGGAAGGGGGAGCTACGACCGACTCGTTACTTCGGCCTCCCGGAAGGGGAGTTGCGACCCCCGATCGAAGGCTACAACCTCAAGACCACCTGGACCACGCCATCAATTTTCACACTGGATCAAACCACTTCAATAGAACACAACTTGTAGGCCAAAATTCATCATATTTCCATACCGAACCCTTTCCATACTTTTAAGCTCAACCATACATCATCAGCAGATACATATCAACACAGATCAGATATCAGAAAAACAGCAGAACAGATAAGATATTTCATACCCCTTGCTTCAGCAAACCCTAGTTTGCATACGCTCTTTCCCTTCACTGATGTTGCGTATATACGCGCTTCCGTCCACACAAACCAGCGTATACCTCAGTGTATATTTTATTGCGCATACGCGCTTTCTCTTCGCTGAAGCTGCGTATACACGCGCTTCCTCCGCAGCGAAGTAGCGTATAGATCTTTAATCATTACAGAGCAGCATACTTCATCAGATCAGATATTCAGTTCAGATCTACCCTTTTGCTTCAGACAGATGTTCGCCTAGATGCTCGCCTCATCACAGATCTAAGCCTTCCACAATCAGATCTAGCAAATACAAGAGCAATTCAGATCTAGATCCCCTTCTTCATCATTGGTGCATCATACATTCAGATTTATCATTCAAGTGTAACCCTTTCCATTCAGATATACTTCAGAGAGAAGTATTCATTCAAGCTCAGACATCTTGCACCCACACCCATGATTTGCACAATGAATTTCTTCTCCTTATATAGGTTTACCCTTTTCAATACCATGAGCCCCTTTTTTCAATACCATGGGCCAAAACAATACCATGAGCCCAAAACTACCTGGACGGGGTCAATTAGGCGGATCATTACCCAATACAATGGGTCAATACCATGGTGGTTACCCTTGGTTTTGCACTTTTTGAGCGCTTTTGCCCATACGCGACTTGGCACGTTCCTTTCCGCGTGTATACGCGATTTCCCTTAGGCCAATACGCGTATACCAAGAGACATACTCTCTTTCATCATACTTTGAGTACATTCTGAAATCCTTTCTTCATAGTCTTCTGTACACACTGTAGAAACATCATATTTTCTTCATCAGGAACATATTCTCTCAAGCACAACTTCATCAAGTAAGTTGTCATCATCTTCATCAGGTGGGTTGCCTTTCAAGGACAACACTTAGCATTATATTGTCAACAAACATTATATCATATCAGATTTACATCACTTACTAAGTCCATCAAGTCAAGCATAACTTCATCAGGTGGTTTGCCATCAAGGACAACACATGTCAACAGTCGCATGTCTTCATCTTCATTCGTGGGTTGCCATCAAGGACAACACTCTGCATCATATTTCCAACAATCTCCCCCTTTGGACTTGATGGCAACCATGATGGTGTTTGGTTACCACAACAGATAGATACCATGTCACTCTCCCAAATATGTCACATCATTATCTTCTCTTTATTCAAACACCATGTCACTCTCCCCCTTTGACATCAAGGGCAAAGGGCGGATCAAAAACCAACATACTCTCCCCCTTTTCTCCTCATGTGGAAGAAGCGTTCTGCAGATCTGATATGTACTGAAGTGGCCAAGCTCCCCCTGAGTTCATGCTGAATCTTCAAACATATTTTTCAATGAAGTACATGACTCTATGAACTTCCTATCACCAAAGACTCATACTTACATCAATTATCCATCCAAGTGGATTTACATATGAGACTCAACTACCCAACCAAGTGGGTTTACAAATTTGACTCAACTACCCAACCAAGTGGGTTTACAAAATTGACAAGTCCTTACATGACTGAATATTACAATTTTACAACATGGGTCTCCACCAGACCTTTTCATACAAATACAAATATGAAATACCAACAAGTCCTCAAGAAAGAGAACATATTTCAGAACCATCATAATGCCAACACTGCATTATACTCAGCAAAGCTAATGCTCCCCCTGAATCTGTGCAACCAAGCAATCTTTCCAAAGACTAAGGCTCCCCCTTAGTTTGTGCATCCTGAAAACTTCCACCAACAAATCATCAAGGCATCTTCATCAAAACATTAGAAACAAAATTATGAGAACTGGAACACTATCAGAGATACCAAACAGTATCAGAGATACCAAACAGCACTGCAGCTGTGCTGAAGAGAGCTGAACCAAGCAAAAATTGTCAGCAATCATGCATACGCGGTTTTCTGTGCATTAACTCACGTACATACGCGACTGTGTTTCATAAAACCCGCGTATCCCAAGTCATCTTCTAAAATTTATGCAGATTTGTTCTTTTGACTGGCAGAGAACACTCCCAGCTTCTGTCTTAGATATTCGAACGCGTCCCTGGGCAGAGGTTTGGTAAAGATATCAGCAACTTGTTCTTTGGAGGGAACATACTCCAACTTCACCTTTTGTTCAAGTACTTGTTCACGTAAGAAATGATACTTGATGGGAATGTGCTTGGTCTTCGAATGCATACCAGGATTCTTTGAGATACTGATGGCACTTGTATTATCACACATAATGGAGATAGGAGTTGCACATTTGATTTGAAAATCTTGCAAGGTTTGCATCATCCATAGGAGTTGAGTGCAACAAGATGCGGCAGCTACATACTCTGCTTCAGCTGTGGATAAGGCAATAGAATTTTGCTTCTTGCTGAACCAAGATACTAACCGGGGCCCCATGTAAAATGCACCACCACTAGTGCTTTTCCGATCATCAACACTTCCAGCCTAATCTGCATCAGTGTAAGCATGAAGAGTAAGATCAGCATCCTTTGGATACCATAGACCAAAGTCTTGAGTTCCTTGTAGATATTTGAATATCCTTTTGACAGCCTGAAGGTGAGACTCTTTTGGATTAGCTTGGAATCGTCCAACAATCCCAATAGCATGCATAATGTCTGGTCTGGTCCCAGTGAGATAAAGTAGACTTCCAATCATCGATCTGTATTCTGGTTGATTCACAGTGGGAGAATCATCATTAGAACTGAGACTGCATCTGGTTATCATTGGTGTACTTACAGGTTTGCATTTTTCCATGCCATACTTCTTCAGAATTTGCTTAAGATATTTTGCTTGTGATAGAAATATACCATCTGCAGATTGATGCACTTGCAAGCCAAGAAAGAATGTTAGTTCCCCAAGTAAAGACATTTCAAATTCTTGCTGCATGACAGAAGCAAATTTTTGACTCAAAGATTCTTCGTTGCTCCCAAAAATGATATCATCAACATATACAACCACAATCAATAGCTTATCATTTTCAATTTTTGTGTACAAGTTACTATCAGCAGACCCTTTTGAAAAACCTTGTTGATGAAGATATTTGTCAAGACGATAATACCAAGCTCTTGGAGCTTGTTTGAGACCATATAGAGCCTTTTTAAGTCTACAAACAAGATTTGCATCATTTCCAAAAATGAATCCTTCCGGTTGTTCTATATATACTTCTTCTTCTAGATCACCATTAAGAAAAGCAGATTTGACATCCATTTGATAAACTTTGATTTGTTGATAACTTGAAAAAGCAAGGAACATTCTGATGGCTTCAAGTCTAGCTACAGGAGCAAAATTTTCTTCAATGTCTATACCTTCTTGTTGAGTATACCCTTTACAAACCAGTCTAGCTTTGTTTCTTACAACATCCCCATTCTCATTTAACTTGTTCTTGAAAATCCATTTAGTTCCAATGACATTTTTATCATGAGGCCTTGGAACCAAATCCCAAGTGTTATTTTTCTCAATTTGAACAAGTTCTTCATCCATGGCTTGCCTCCAACATTCATATTTGCTAGCTTCATTGACATTGTGTGGTTCAATTGTGGATAGAAGAGCCAAATGATTAGAAGATCCCATAAGAGTTCTCCTTGTTCGTACACTAGATTCTTTGTCACCCAAAATTTGAGTTTCAGGATGATTCTTTTGAACATATCTGGATGGAGATTTTTCAGATAGATCATCTTCAGGTTCTTCATTGGATCCACTGTCTATATCATTGCTATCTGATGTAGAAGGCCATATGTCGCCATCATCTTCATTTGTGGTTTGTTTTTCTTCTTTAGGAGCTGCAGGAGACTCATCAATAACAACATCAATACATTCAACAACCTTTCGAAGCCTTTTATTGTAACATGTGAAAGCTTTGCTCGACGAAGAGTAACCAAGAAATATCCCTTCATCTGATCTAGGTTCAAACTTGCCAAGTTTTTCATCATTATTTTTGATAAAGCATTTACTTCCAAAAACCTTAAAATGCTTTACAGTGGGAGAATTGCCATACCAGAGTTCATATGGAGTTTTGTCACTATTTACCCAAACATGAGCTTTGTTGAGAATGTTAACTGCTGTATGTGCTGCTTCACTCCAGAACATGTCAGGAACATCAGAATCAGAAAGCATAGCTCTAGCCATTTGAACAATTGTTCTATTCATTCTTTCTGCTACACCATTTTGTTGCGGAGTGCCTGCTACAGAGAACTGTCGTTTAATGCCATGTCGTTCACAAAATTCAAAGAATTCATTTGATGAATATTCTCCTCCTCGATCAGATCTAAGACACTTGATTTTTAGATCTGATTCATTTTCTGCCAAAGCTTTGAAGTTCTGAAATTTTTCAAGTGCTTGATCTTTGTGTTTAATGAACCCGATCCAACACATTCTAGAGTAGTCATCAATAAATAAGATATAGTATTCATCCCCACGTAATGACTTTTCCCTCATAGGTCCACAGATATCAGTATGAATGAGTTCAAGAGGCTTACTTGATGATCCTCTTCTGCATTAAATCGTACTCGGTTTGCTTTTACCAAATTGACAAGATTTGCATAAGTATACTGAAGATTGACCTTTGGGAAGATCACGAATAAATTTTGAAGTCCGCTGTTGCTTGATTTGAGAGAAACTCGTATGTCTCTTAAATTCTCTATGCCACAGCCAATTTTCTGAGGACTTGCTCAAGTAACATTGATCTATGCCATTTAGAATATACAGGTTGCTTGGATTTCTTTTTCCTTTTATAATGATTTTACCTGTGTCAAGATCACGAACCACACATTCTTTGAAACTGAAGACCACTTCTGCTCCTTGATCACACATTTGACTAACACTTAACAGGTTATGCCTTAATCCATCCACATACATGACATCTTTAGCCTTCACTTTTTCTTTTAGAAATACAGACCCTTTTCCTTTAATTATGGCAGGAGTATCATTTCCAAATGTAACTTTCTTTTCTTTTTCTAGAGCATTATATGCAAGAAGTTTTCTTTTGTCACCTTTCATGTGTCTTGAGCATCCACTATCAATGTACCATTGATTTTCTTCACCTTTGGCAAATAACGCTATCCCACAATTTTCAACCAAAGGGTTCTTTCTTTCTTCTTCCACATTTTAGAGCTTGAAGGAACATGTTCTTTTAGCTGGACTTTGCTCCTGCATTCAGATTCTTCATGGCCAAAGTTATTGCAATAAGTACATTCAACTTCATTTTGAAGAGGAGAAAATTTGTTATAGGTATTCTTCTTTGTTCCAATATCAATCCTTTTCTTTCTTACTTCTCTTGTCATGATAGTTTTATATGCAACACATTGAACAACTTTATGACCAAAATTGTGACATGAGAAACATTGTCCATTGAAGTAGAAATTTCTGCGATCATGAAATCTTCTATTTGAATTTACCTGTTGGTTGGAGCTTCTTTGAAAGATATTCCTGTTAGTGTTCCTTGAATTGAAGATATGGTCCGCTTTCCCCCGTAGAAATCCTTTATTCTCATTGAGGATCGAATGATGTAAACGACCAGAATCGTTTAGAGAATTTGGTGCTGAAGTCTGGGAAGATTCCCCAATATATCCAAGACCCGTTTTTATAAGAGGGGACCGTTGTACCTTGATAATCTCTTCTAAGGTTTCTGAACCTTTAGCAAATCTAAGATTCAAGGTTTTTGCTTTCTCAACTTCTTTTCTTGGACTTACCACTTCACATTCTAGTTTTTCTTAATATGTTTCTTTGCTTCTCTTCCACTCGTTTTTCACCAGTTTCTTCCTGACATTCTTTCTTCTTCTGCTAAGTTTGAATATTTATTTTCTTCAAGAAAAATTATTCTCCCTGTGAGCATCCATAAAAGTATCCTTTCCTTTTGTCTTTCAAATGCCATGGTCTAATCTCTTCTTCACATTCTTCTCGATCATTAGATGACTCATCACTATCGCTATTAGTATAGTAACTTTTCTTAGAGCCAGATCGGTTCATTCCTTCTTACTACTTTTTCTTTTATAAGGACATTTTGGCAAGATAATGACCAACTTTACCACACTCAAAACATTTGAAGGGAAGCTACTCTCTGAATCTTCCAAAGACTTGGCTGGAGCTTTCTCACGAAATTTGCTTCTTCTTTCATCTGGACAGTTGTCGATTCTTTGACAACTTCCTTTTCCTTTCCTTTTGTAGATGCCTTAAAAGCAGCTTCTCTTACTTGAGAAGGACCTCCTTGTCTCATTTCAAAAGCAATCAGAGTACCATGTAATTGAACAATAGTAAGCGATTGCAGATCTTGCCTTTCTTCAATAGCTGAAACTTTAGAGTCAAATTTTGAAGTCAAAGATCTCAAGACCTTTTCTACCAGAGTAGTATCAGCCATGGTTTCACCCAAAATTCTCATCCGATTTACAATATCATCTAGACGAAGAAAGAAACTGGCAACATTTTCATCACTATGCATCTTCAAATTTTCATATTCGATTCTAAGAGTTTGGAGTTTTGCATTTTTTACCTTTGTATCTCCTTCATAGCTTAGAATGATTTTGTCCCATATCTCTTTTGCTGAATGTAGCCGCATCACTAGCAAATTCGATTCGTACATGTCCTAATAAGACATTCAATGCTTTGGCATTGATTTCATACTTCTTCCTTTCAGCCGCATCAGTAGGAATACTTGCCGGATATTGATAGCCTTCTTCCACGATTGCCCATACATCTGCACCAAGACTTTGCAGATATGCTTTTGTTCGTACCTTCCAGAATATCATATTGCTTCCATTGAATAGAGGTGGCTTTATAGACATTACTCCTTCTTGACTTCCCATTGCGACGGATCTCCTTTAAGCGATCAAGCTTCTGCACAAGGACCTGCTCTAATACCAATTGTTGGGAAAAATACTGAGAGGGGGGGGTGAATCAGTATTTACAGCATAATCAAAACTTTTTACTTTTTCATTCCTTAAAACCCATACGCTACTTTCCTTCAGTAAACCAGCGTATATACGCAGATCCTCTTTGTGAAACTTGCGTATACACAGAGATCTAGATATGTAAATAACTCTTCACTTAGATCATTCCATCATTCATTCATCAGATGTTCAATAAACTGAAAACATGTGCAGTAATAACAGAATAAGCCATCACACAAAGCATCACACATGAACACCAGGATTTTTAGGTGGAAACCCAAATCGGGAGAAAACCACCGCTGCAGTTGCTCAACCTTCAATATTTTTATTATAGAGAAAACATGTTACAACATATGTGCTGGTGCAGACTTGACCAGCACGCAGGCACCCACCTGCGCTCGTTTACCAGCCTCTCCTGGAAGGGAGCTACGACCCCCTGACTCGTTTACCAGCCTCTCCTGGAAGGGAGCTGCGACCCCCTGACTGAAGGCTACAACCCTCAGCACCATCTTGGACCACGTTTCATCAATTTTCACACTGGATCCAACCACTTCAATAGAACACAACTTGTAGGCCAAAATTCATCATATTTTCATACCGAACCCTTTCCATACTTTTAAGCTCAACCATACATCATCAGCAGATACATATCAACACAGATCAGATATCAGAAAAACAGCAGAACAGATCAGATATTTCATACCCCTTGCTTCAGCAAACCCTAGTTTGCATACGCTCTTTTACTTCACTGATTTCGCGTATATACGCGCTTCCGTCCACACAAACTGGCGTATACCTCAGTGTATATTTTATTGCGCATACGCGCTTTCTCTTCGCTGAAGCTGCGTATATACGCGCTTCCTCCGCGTCAAAGTAGCGTATAGATCTTCAATTATTACAGAGCAGCAGACTTCTTCAGATCAGATATTCAGTTCATATTTACCCTTTCACTTCAGACAGATGTTCGCCTAGATGTTCGCCTCATCAGAGATCTAAGCCTTCCATAAGCAGATCTAGTAGATACATTTCAGATCTAGATCCCTTTCTTCATCATTGGTGCATCATCCACTCAGATTTATCTTCAAGTGTAACCCTTTCATTCAGATCTACTTCAGAGAGAAGTATTCATTCAAGCTCAGACATCTTGCACCCACTCTCATAATTTGCACAATGAATTTCTTCTCCTTATATATGATTACCCTTTGTCAATACCATGAGCCCCTTTTTCAATACCATGGATCAAAACAATACCATAAGCCCAAACTATCTGGACGGGGTCAATTTAGGCGGATCATTACCCAATTCAATGGGTTAATACCATGGTGGTTACCCTTGGTTTTGCACTTTTTGAGCGCTTTAGCCCATACGCGACTTGGCACGTTCTTTTCCGCGTGCATACGCGACTTCCCCTAGGCCAATACGCGTATACCTAGAGACATACTCTTTTTCATCATAGAATCTAGCACATGCTGAAATCCTTTCTTCATTGCCTTCTGTACTCACTGTAGATACATCAGATTTCCTTCATCAAACCATATTCTATCAAGCACAACTTCATCAAGCAAGTTGTCATCATCTTTATCAGATGGGTTGCCTTCCAAGGACAACACTCAGCATCATATTGTCAACAAACATTATATCACATCAGATTTACATCATTTACTAAGTCCATCAAGTCAAGCATAACTTCATCAAGTGGATTGCCATCAAGGACAACACATGTCAACAGTCGCATGTCTTCATCTTCATTCAGTGGGTTGCCATCAAGGACAACACTCTGCATCATATTTCCAACAATCTCCCCCTTTGGACTTGATGGCAACCACGATGGTGTTTGGTTACCACAACAGATAGATACCATGTCACTCTCCAAATATTTGACATCATTATCTTCTCTTCATTCAAACACCATGTCACTCTCCCCCTTTGACATCAAGGGCAAAGGGCGGATCAAAAACCAACACTCTCCTCCTTTTCTCCTCATGTGGAAGAAACATTTTGCAGATCTGATATGTGCTGAAGTGGCCAACCTCCCCCTGAGTTCATGCTGAATCTTCAAACATATTTGTCAATGAAGTACATGACTCTATGAACTTCCTATCACCAAAGACTCATACTTACATCAATTATCCATCCACATGGATTTACATATGAGACTCAAATACCCAACCAAGTGGGTTTACAAATTTGACTCAGCTACCCAACCAAGTGGGTTTACAAAAATGACAAGTCCTTACATGACTGAATATTACAATTTTACAACATGGGTCTCCACCAGACCTTTTCATACAAATACAAATATGACTTTTCATAACCAATACCAAAAAGTCCTCAAGAAAGAGAACATATTTCAAAAACATCATAATGCCAACACTGCATTATACTCAGCAAAGCTAATGCTCCCCCTGAAACTGTGCAACCAAGCAATCTTTCCAAAGGCTAAGGCTCCCCCTTAGTTTGTGCATCCTGAAAACTTCCACCAACAAATCATCAAGGCATCTTCATCAAAACATTAGAAACAGAATTATGAGAACTGGAACACTATCAGAGATACCAAACAGCACTGCAGCTGTGCTGAAGAGAGCTGAACCAAGCAAAAATTGTCAGCAATCATGCATACGCGGTTTTCTGTGCATTAACTCGCGTACATACGCGACTGTGTTTCATAAAACCCGCGTATCCCAAGTCATCTTCTAAAAATTATGTAGATTTGTTCTTTTGACTGGCAGAAAACACTCCCAGCTTCTGTCTTAGATACTCGAACGCTTCCCTGGGCAGAGGTTTAGTAAAGATATCAGCAGCTTGTTCTTTGGAGGTAACATACTCCAACTTCACTCTTTGCTCAAGCACTTGTTCACGTAGGAAATGATATTTGTTGGGAATGTGCTTGGTTTTCGAATGCATAACAGGATTCTTTGAAATACTGATGGCACTTGTATTATCACACATAATGGAGATAGGAGTTGTACATTTGAATTGAAAATCTTGCAAGGTTTGCATCATCCATAGGAGTTGAGTGCAACAAGATGCGGCAGCTACATACTCTGCTTCAGCTGTTGATAAGGCAATAGAATTTTGCTTCTTGCTGAACCAAGATACTAACCGGGGCCCCATGTAAAATGCACCACCACTAGTGTTTTTCCGATCATCAACACTTCCAGCCCAATCTGCATCAGTGTAAGCATGAAGAGTAAGATCAGCATCCTTTGGATACCAGAGACCAAAGTCTTGAGTTCCTTGTAGATATTTGAATATCCTTTTGATAGCCTGAAGGTGAGACTCTTTTGGATTAGCTTGGAATCGTCCAACAATCCCAACTGCATGCATAATGTCCGGTCTAGTCCCAGTGAGATAAAGTAGACTTCCTATCATTGATCTGTATTCTGGTTGATTTACCGTGGGAGAATCATCATGAGAGCTGAGATTGCATCCGGTTATCATTGGTGTACTTACAGGTTTGCATTCTTCCATGCCATACTTCTTCAGAATTTGCTTAAGATATTTTGCTTGTGATAGAAATATACCATCTGCAGATTGATGCACTTGCAAGCCAAGAAAGAATGTTAGTTCCCCAAGAAAAGACATTTCAAATTCTTGCTGCATGACAGAAGCAAATTTTTGACTCATAGATTCTTCGTTACTCCCAAAAATGATATCATCAACATATACAACAACAATCAATAGTTTATCATTTTCAACTTTTGTGTATAAGTTGCTATCAGCAGACCCCTTTGAAAATCCTTGTTGATGAAGATATTTGTCAAGACGATAGTACCAAGCCCTTGGAGCTTGTTTGAGACCATATAGAGCCATTTTAAGTCTACAAACAAGATTTGCATCATTTCCCAAAATGAATCCTTCTGGTTGTTCTATATATACTTCTTCTTCTAGATCACCATTAAGAAAAGTAGATTTGACATCCATTTGATAAACTTTGATTTGTTGATAACTTGAAAAAGCAAGGAACATTCTGATGGCTTCAAGTCTAGCTACAGGAGCAAAAGTTTCTTCAAAGTCTATACCTTCTTGTTGAGTATACCCTTTGCAAACCAGTCTAGCTTTGTTTCTCACAACATCCCCATTCTCATTTAACTTGTTCTTGAAAATCCATTTAGTTCCAATGACATTTTTATCATGTGGTCTTGGTACCAATTCCCAAGTGTCATTCTTTTCAATTTGATCAAGCTCTTCATTCATGGCTTGCTTCCAACATTCATCTTTGCTAGCTTGATTGACATTGTGTGGTTAAATTGTGGATAGAAGTGCCAGATGACTAGAAGATCCCACAAGAGTTCTCCTTGTTCGTACACCTGATTCCTTGTCTCCCAAAATTTGAGATTCAGGATGATTCTTTTGAACATATCTGGATGGAGCTTTTTCAGATAGATCATCTTCAGGTTCTTCATTGGATCCACTGTCTATATCATTGCTATCTGATGTAGAAGGCCATATGTCGCTATCATCTTCTTTTGTTGTTTGTTTTTCTTCTTTAGGAGCTGCAGGAGACTCATCAATAACAACATCAATGCATTCAACAACCTTTCGAAGCCTTTTATTGTAACATGTGAAAGCTTTGCTTGACGAAGAGTAACCAAGACATATCCCTTCATCTGATCTAGGTTCAAACTTGCCAAGTTTTTCATCATTATTTTTGATAAAGCATTTACTTCCAAAAACCTTAAAATGCTTCACAGTGGGAGAATTGCCATACCAGAGTTCATATGGAGTTTTGTCACTATTTACCCGAACATGAGCTTTATTGAGAATGTTAACCGCTGTATGTGCTACTTCACTCCAGAACATGTCAGGAACATCAGAATCAGCAAGCATAGCTCTAGCCATTTGAACAATTGTTCTATTCATTCTTTCTGCTACACCATTTTGTTGCGGAGTGCCTGCTACAGAGAACTGTCGTTTAATGCCATGTTGTTCACAAAATTCAAAGAATTCATT
Source organism: Pinus albicaulis (assembly GCA_034641835.2). NCBI lineage: Eukaryota > Viridiplantae > Streptophyta > Pinopsida > Pinales > Pinaceae > Pinus > Pinus albicaulis. Next base: position 1,485,833,632 of record CM076575.1, on the reverse strand, counting down.
TGATGAATATTCTCCTCCTCGATCAGATCTAAGACACTTGATTTTTAGATCCGATTCATTTTCTGCCAAAGCTTTGAAGTTCTGAAATTTTTCAAGTGCTTGATCTTTGTGTTTAATGAACCCGATCCAACACATTCTAGAGTAGTCATCAATAAATAAGATATAGTATTCTTTCCCACGTAATGACTTTTTTCTCATAGGTCCACATATATCAGTATGAATGAGTTCAAGAGGCTTACTTGATGATCCTTCTTTGGCATTAAATCGTACTCTGGTTTGCTTACCAAATTGACAAGATTTGCATATGGTACTTTCTGGAAGATTGACCTTGGGAAGATCACGAACAGCTTGAAGTCTGCTAGCTTTGTTGATTTTAGAGAAACTCAGATGTCCCAGCCTTCTATGCCACAGCCAATTTTCTGAGGACTTGCTCAAGTAACATTGATCTATGCCATTTAGAATATACAGGTTGCTTGGATTTCTTTTTCCTTTTATAATGATTTTACCTGTGTCAAGATCACGAACCACACATTCTTTGGAACTGAAGACCACTTCTGTTCCTTGATCACACATTTGACTAACACTTAACAGGTTATGCCTTAATCCATCCACATACATGACATCTTTAGCCTTCACTTTTTCTTTTAGAAATACTGACCCTTTTCCTTTAATCACAGCAGGAGTATCATTTCCAAATGTAACTTTCTTTTCCTTTTCTAGAGCATTATAAGTATGAAGTTTGTTTTTGTCACCTGTCATGTGTCTTGAGCACCCACTATCGATGTACCATTGATTTTCTTCACCTTCTGCAAATAATGCTATCCCACAATTTTCAACCGGCGGTTCTTTCTTCTTCCACACTTTAGAGCTTGAGGGAACATGTTCTTTAGGTTGGATCTTGTTCCTGCATTCAGATTCTTCATGGCCAAAGTTATTGCAATAAGTACATTCAACTTCACTTTGAAGAGGAGAAAAATTGTTATAGGTATTCTTTTTTGGTTCAGTATCCAACCTTTTCTTTCTTGCTTCTCTTGTCATGATGGTTTTATATGCAACACATTGAATAGCTTTATGACCAAAATTGTGACACGTGAAACATTGCCCATTGAAGTAGAAATTTCTGCGATCATGGAATCTTTTATTTGAATTTACCTGATGGTTGTAGTGTCTTTGAAAGCTATCCCTGTTAGTGTTCCTTGAATTGATATGGTCCTGCTTTCCCTGTAGAAATCCTTTATTCTCTTGCTGAGTGACTGAATGATGTAAACCACCTGTAACTGCTTTTAGAAAGTTTGGTGCTGAAGTTTGAGAAGATTCTCCAGTATATCCAAGACCCGTCTTTATAAGAGGAGAACGTTGTACCTTGATGATCTCATCTAAGGTTTCAGATCCTTTAGCAAATCTAAGATTCAAGGTTTTTGCTTTCTCAACTTCTTTTCTTTGACTTACCACTTCACATTCTATTTTTTCAATATGTTTCTTTGCTTCTTCCAGCTGCTTTTCAATAGTTTCTCTGATTATCTTTTCTTCTTCTAAGCGAAGTTTGAGTTGATTATTTTCTTCAAGAAAATCATTCTCCTCTAGAGCATCCATAAAAGTATCCTTTTCTTCCTTTTGTTCAAATGCCATGAGAAGTCTAAGATCTTCTTCACATTCTTCCTCACTATTAGATGACTCATCACTATCGTCATTAGCATAGTAACTTTTCTTAGAGCCAGATTGGTTCTTATTCCTTCTTACTACTTCTTTTCTTTTATAAGGACATTTTGCAGCATAATGACCAACTTTACCACACTCAAAACATTTGAAGGGAAGCTTACCTTTGAATCTTCCAGTACCTAGTTGGAGCTTTCTCACGAAATTTGCTTCTTCTTCATCGGATACATAGCTGGATTCTTTGACAACCTCCTTTTCCTTTCCTTTTGTAGATGCTTTAAAAGCAGCTTCTCTTATTTGAGAAGGACCTCCTTGTCTCATTTCAAAAGCAGTCAGAGTACCATGTAATTGAACAACAGAAAGAGTTTGCAGATCTTGCCTTTCTTCAATAGCAGAAACTTTAGAGTCAAAATTTGAAGTCAAAGATCTCAAGACCTTTTCCACCAAAGTAGTATCAGCCATGGTTTCACCCAAATTTCTCATCCGATTTACAATATCATCTAGACGAAGAAAGAAACTGGCAACACTTTCATCACTATGCATCTTCAAATTTTCATATTCAATTCTAAGAGGTTGGAGTTTTGCACTTTTTACCTTTGTGTCTCCTTCATAGCTTAGAATGATTTTGTCCCATATTTCTTTTGCTGAATGTAGCTGCATTACTTTAGCAAATTCTGATTCATACATGCTTCCCAATAAGACATTCACTGCTTTGGCATTGGTTTCATACTTCTTCCTTTCTGCTGCATCGGTAGGAATACTTGCCGGGTATTGATAACCTTCTTCCACGATCGCCCATACATCTGCACCAAGACTTTGCAGATAAGCTTTTGTACGTACCTTCCAGAAGATCAGATTGCTTCCATTGAATAGAGGTGGCTTTATAGACATTACTCCTTCTTGACTTCCCATTGCGACGGATCTCTTTTAAGCGATCAAGCTTCTGCACAAGGACCTCCTCTGATACCAATTGTTGGGAAAAATACTGAGAGGGGGGGGTGAATCAGTATTTACTGCATAATCAAAACTTTTTACTTTTTCATTCCTTAAATCCCATACGCTACTTTCCTTCAGTAAACCTGCGTATATACGCGGATATCCTTTGTGAAACTAGCGTATACAGAGATCTAGATATGTAATTAACTCTTCACTTAGATCATTCCATCATTCATTTATCAGATGTTCAATAAATTGTAAACATGTGCAGTAATAACAGAATAAGCCATCACACAAAGCATCACACATGAACACCAGGATTTTTTTTAGGTGGAAACCCAAATCGGGAGAAAACCACCGCTGCAGTTGCTCAGCCTTCAATATTTTTATTATAGAGAAAACATGTTACAACATATATGTGTCAAAAGATTGACTCAAGACGCAGCAACCCACCCGCGTCATGTCACCTCTCCCCGGAAGGGAGCTACGAATTTCCACTCGTTTACTGTACTCCCTCTCCGGAAGGGAGTCGCGACCTCTCGACTGAAGGCTACAACCCCAAGACCATCTTGGACCACGTTTCATCAATTTTCACACTGGATCCAACCACTTCAATAGAACACAACTTGTAGGCCAAAATTCATCATATTTCCATACCGAACCCTTTCCAAACTTTTAAGCTCAACCATACATCATCAGCAGATACATATCAACACAGATCAGATATCAGAAAAACAGCAGAACAGATCAGATATTTCATACCCCTTGCTTCAGCAAACCCTAGTTTGCATACGCTCTTTCCCTTCACTGATGTTGCGTATATACGCGCTCCCGTCCACACAAACCAGCGTATACCTCAGTGTATATTTTTATTGCGCATACGCGCTTTCTCTTCGCTGAAGCTGCGTATATACGCGCTTCCTCCGCGTCAAAGTAGCGTATAGATCTTCAATTATTATAGAGCAGCAGACTTCTTCAGATCAGATATTCAGTTCAGATTTACCCTTTCACTTCAGACAGATGTTCGCCTAGATGTTCGCCTCATCACAGATCTAAGCCTTCCATAAGCAGATCTAGTAGATACATTTCAGATCTAGATCCCTTTCTTCATCATCGGTGCATCATCCATTCAGATTTATCTTCAAGTGTAACCCTTTCATTCAGATCTACTTCAGAGAGAAGTATTCATTCAAGCTCAGATATCTTGCACCCACACTCATGTTGTGCACAATGAATTTCTTCTCCTTTTATATGATTATCCTTTTTCAATACCATGAGCCCCTTTTTTAATACCATGGACCAAAACAATACCATAAGCCCAAAACTACCTGGACGGGGTCAATTAGGCGGATCATTACCCAATACAATGGGTCAATACCATGGTGGTTACCCTTGGTTTTGCACTTTTTGAGCGCTTTTGCCCATACGCGACTTGGCACGTTCCTTTCCGCGTGTATACGCGATTTCCCTTAGGCCAATACGCGTATACCCAGAGACATACTCTTTTTCATCATACTTTGAGTACATTCTGAAATCCTTTCTTCATAGTCTTCTGTACACACTGTAGAAACATCATATTTTCTTCATCAAGAACATATTCTCTCAAGCACAACTTCATCAAGTAAGTTGTCATCATCTTCATCAGGTGGGTTGCCTTTCAAGGAAAACACTTAGCATTATATACACTTAGCATTATATTGTCAACAAACATTATATCATATCAGATTTACATCATTTACTAAGTCCATCAAGTCAAGCATAACTTCATCAGGTGGTTTGCCATCAAGGACAACACATGTCAACAGTCGCATGTCTTCATCTTCATTCGTGGGTTGCCATCAAGGACAACACTCTGCATCATATTTCCAACACCTGCTACTTGTTCTTGCCAATCTTGCAAATTACAGGGAGCCAACACAATCAAGGTAGGTCCTTTTATTTCAAGTTTATCGTTGAAAATATATGCAAGAAACAATTGCTAACTGGCATTGGCTAATTCCTCATGTTAACTTGTATTCTACAAGATCTTAGCACATAATAAAATCAAAGATTTTTTTCACTCTCCACACTTGCAGGAATACAAATCAATCTCATTGTCGAACCCTCACTTGAATAAGAATAACTCATTATAAGTGGAAATGAAAGTAGCTCTTGCAAAAATAAAATAACAATCATTCATCAAAACCAATCTTGCAAGGAAAGGGAAGATCACTCCTTAAATAATTTTCACAGGACCATTCAATCACAACCAAATGGAATCAATCCTTCATTAACTAAATAACTCACTGTAACAAATGTAAAATAAACCAACTAACACTATGTTTCAACAACAACTTATAAATCTGTAGCAACACATAATTAATAAGGATGGATCTAATAACTTTGATGTTTATCTAGGTGGAAATTGGTGGCCACCATTTATTCCACTTGGACCCCCAACACAATTTTCTATAAGTTTCCTATTTTTCAACATAGTTTCCTATTTAGACAATTTTCTATTTTTGGCAGTTTTCAGGGCATGAACTTCCAGATCCGTTTTGAGGCCCTAAATGATGTTTTTTGAGGAAACATGAAAACAAGATATTTTGACTAACATTTTCAATCGAAAGTTATTTTCCTTGGATAGACCTTTCTAACAGTCTATCATGCATGCCAAACAAATATCATATGCCAAAGTTATGGCCCTCAGAAGTTGACGTTCCAACTAGCCCCATTGGGACCCATACCTTTTGGCTCTTCATCTCCCAGGGTTAGGATTTTGGATTTTTAGGTTTTCTCAATGATTCTTCATGATAAAAAGGCCTCTGAACCTCATTGTAACACAATTCAAAAGGCATGTAGCTGCCACATATCTTCTCAAAGATAAGCTACCATCGCCCAAGCTAGTTTTCTTCCTTTATACATATAAAATTTTTTCAGTATTGGTTATTTATTAATTGAAGGGTTGCTTCACTGTATCTATGTGTTTTTTTTTAAATATATATTTCATTTCATTCTTGCATAATTCTGGATCAGTGGTATTAGAGCAGTCTACTCTTTCTCTATTTTTCTGTGCATGTCCCCAACAAGGCTAGGGTATAAGTTAACACTTGAACTGGTTTCACCCTTGCAAAACTGACCTTGCCGAACTCAAAAAACTTCCATGGTGGAAGAAAGGAAAGATGAGGGAGTAGTAGATCATTTGAAATTTTTGCTTGAAGAGGCTTTGTATCAACAAAGGAACAATATAATGGAAACTTTTTCCTAGATCCTTCAGTGGATGCAAGTGGACGAAGCATCTGCATACAACATTCACGTCAGAGGTCCCGCACCCTATAAGGTACATGTTAACTTTGACATTCATATATTTTAATGACAGATAGACACAAAAGCATTAGATATATGTCTAAATATTCTGGAAGGATATTTTTCAGTCCATAATTTTTCTGATAGGTAAAATATTAATTTTTCACTTGTCAAGGCCACTCCCCATGTCAAGTATTGGTGGGAAACTCACTATGAGTAGATAGACAAGGAGGAACCTAACTAATTTCAATTTCACCGTCTTGGAATTATTTATGAGATGCCATCAAGGAATAATATTCTCCTGTTAGGAGCTATGAAGACAAGTACATAAAATGGACCACACTATGACAAGAAAGGGACCAAGATGTGATGGAGTTCACGAATATTTTTCATACACTCGACATGAAGTTGGGTATCAAGGACTCTAAGTGGAGTATGGTGCTCAAATATGATGGTTTCTTGCACAAATATATATAGGTGGAAATGGGGTTCCTATACATGTCCTTGCTTGGTGCAACCTACCAATATGTTGTCAAGATCGAGCATAAATTGAAATAGAAGAAGAAATACTTTTCATCTGTGAATCCAAGGTGGGGAAAGTGCATCTCCAAACCAAAAAATAAAGGATAGAGCCAAGGTGGAGGAATCCAAGACAACCCATCAAAGCCACAAGCAAAGAATAACATGGTGAAAGCAAAGAAGGACACTAGAAAGTGGGGTGAGTTCCACAAGAGCCCCACTCACAACAAAAATGAGTGCCACGCCAACCAATCACTAGTGGCTAAGCTAAAAGATTCAAAGTTAGATGCATGTTGTACTCTCAGCAAAAAAATAACAAAGGGAAAAAAATTATTGATGCAGAACCTAGTGCCACCGTTGCCACCACCAAGGGGAAAAATATTGAGCCTGAAGATCGAGAGGAGGGTGAGTATCACTTTCACTCCCAGATGTGGGTGAAGGGTTCCTTGTTGTAGTTTATTGTCGATAGTGGAATTAATAAGAACCTGATCTCATCAGAGGTTGCTAAGAAATTGGGTCTTCCAACAACACCACACCCGTAACCATACACAATAGTGTGGCTCCACCAAGGGCGAGATCTTCGCGTCAACGAACAATGCCACCTTTCATAAAACATCAAGTCCTTCATGGACGAGGTACTATGTGATGTTTCTCTCGTTGGATTTTGTGATGTTTTATTAGGCAAAATATACTTGTGGAAGTGACATGTTGTGTACAAGTCCATATTTTATATTGTTATTATTACTTTGGGCATAAAACTATACAAGATACAAAAGGTAGCCTCACTTACTGCCATTTCTTTGATCTCTTCTAAGTAATGCAATAAGATCATATCCCAAATCGGGAATATTTTTTCTTCCTAATTCGCTCTCAAGGCCATGGAAAGATCGTGGCCACATCCATGGCCGTTAGAAAGGGTTATTCTGTGTAGTAGAAGCAAGTTTATAAGTTCATGGAAGAGTACATGGAAATATTCTCCTCATTGACAAGGGTACCCTTGCACTGTCAGGTCAAGCATTCCATTGATCTGACTTCTGGAGAACCTCTACCTAATGGGCCAATATGTTGTTGCTGTCTTATGGAAAATGAGAAAATCAAGTGACAAATCTAGAATTTGCTACAAAAAGGGCACATCCGACCAAGTTACTCACCTTGTGGGAAACCAATTTTACCTATACAAAAGAAATATGGGACTTGGAGACTCTACATTGATTATCAAGGATTGAATAAATTCACTGTTAGGAGTAGATACCTGATCCCACAGATTGATGACTTTCTTGACTAGCTCAAGGGGGATAATTACTTCAGAAAGATTGATTTAAATTTTGGATATTACCAAGTTACAATAGAACCCTTAGATGTATGGAAGACAACCTTCAAATCCAAGGAGGGCCTCTTTGAGTGGTTGGTCATGCCCTTCAGGTTGAAAAATTCCCCTTCAAAATTTATGATGTTGATTGATGACATCTTTCGACCTTTCACCAACTCGTTTATGGTTATATTTTTAGACGACATCCTCATCTTGAGGAAGAGTTGGTTATAGCACTTGCAACATATTCAACAAGTCCTTCAAACTCTATGACAACAAAAACTATGTGCCAAATTGGAGAAATGATCCCTTGGAATGAACCAGGTCCAAAATTTGGGCTACATAAGTGATGAGTAAGGCATGCATATGAATCCACCTAAGATCTAAGGAATTCAAGATTGGCCAGCCTCAACGATTCTAACAGAGCTTTGTAACCTTTTGGGCCTTTCCAATTTCTATTGAAGGTTCATGTTGGGGTTCTATCATATCACTTGGAATTTGAGTCAAGTTACCAAAGACAGAGTGAAAGATAAGCTTTTTTGGTTCAAGTCACAACAATGTTGAGTTGAAACAATGCATTTTCTCTGTGCTAGTCCTCATATTTCCAAACCTATAACAACCATTTGAAATTGAGACAAATTCCTCCAACTATGCTATTGGTGCAGTTCTCACCCAACAAGGGCATCTGCTGGCCTATCATAGTGAGACACTCTCTAATGATATTTAGAAATACCCCACCTACAATAAAGATATGTATTCCATCATGCATGTTTGGTGGCAGTGGAAACATTAAATTCTAGGGAAGGAGATGATCATCAACATAGATAACCAACCTCTTTAGTTTATGCAGACATAATGTCTTGAATTATTTTCTTATTGTTTGTCCATTGTCCTTCCATGAATAATTCCACAAAAATAATGTTGATAACCTTGATCAATTCTTGCAACAGGTTCATGTGAAGCAACTTTCCCTTCCATATTCAATGCTAGTTCTTGTGTGAAAAAAATGGTTAATTTTGTGCATGTTCAACGCTGGTTCCTGGGTATTTTTTGTATATGTTGGGTATACATGCTACCTCCCTACAATAAATCCAGTGCATTTTTTTTTTCAAACAATGATTGTCACATTTTGTTAAAATTCAATTTCTCATAAAAAGACCACCTTAAAATACATGTGTCCATTAGTCAAACATGAACAAAAAACCAAGTGATCTAACTTATGATTTTCAATCCATGTTTTCCTAGATAATCTTACTAGTGTTACCTCCAATTCCCTCAACCAACACACCTTCAAAAATATATTTTTAACAATCCTAGTGTAGTTACAACAATATGTACATGGAGTTGCAACATATTCAAAGACATTGGCATTTCATGCAAACAACACTTCAGATTGAGGTGATTTTTAATGGGAACCATATAATTTCCTTCTATACCAAAAATCACAACAAACCATTGGGAAAATTCTGATATATAAAAAATAAGCTGCTACAGGAATTTCAACAAACTTTTACAGGTGTATCGACAAATTTTTATAGGTGTAACAACAAACTTTGTTAACAAATTTATCACATAGTATAAACTGGATTTCGATGAAACTTAGTGGGAAGCTTTCTACTATCACAATGCTTCTCCACATCGAAAATTCGATCAATCTGATGCATAAATATTGAGATATATAGAAAATGGATGTAGGTAATTATGTTTAATTTCTCAGAAATTATAAATCAGTTTTGGATGAAATGTTGCAGACTTGTTAATATTACCTTAATGCTTCCTTCCACTAAGTTTCGTGAAAATATGATGCACGAATATGAAAATATCAACAATATGTTTGTAGTTGATGATGGATAATTTCTAAAAAAAAAAAATTATGGATTTGTTTTTTTACCATAGTGCTTCCATCATCCAAATTTCACGGCCATCCGATCCATGTTTTGGGAGATATCCATAAATCAATTTCTGCATTTTATATGTAAAAACAATGTAAATAAATGAGAAATTATGAAAATAATTATCCTTGAACTTGCTATTACTATGCATGGAGAGAAATTAATACAAATAATATTGGCTTCCATGTACAAGTATAACTACTCTCCTATCTCCCCCTCACTTGCAATTTTTCATGTCCTCATGCAAACAGGGAAGAGTTGTCAACACCCAAGATAACAACATTGTTTGAATTTGTGTTTTATGTTACATCAATTGCAGCTTGTGGGGATACCAAGATAAGTCATAAATCAAGTGAGCCTTTAGAAGACACCATCCATAAGTGAGTTTGCGGAACTATAATTAAAATTCCCATAGAATAACAAATCGCTGATACTTAGAAAATTTGTCAGGAACATCACTATCTTGTTATCAAAAGTTTTATTGGAAACAAAGAAAAATTGAAGGAATACATTCTAAATAAGGTTTGCACATGGTCCATGCAATTTTACCTCTAATAATTTGCATGTAGGTTTGAAACATGCTTGGGGCCAACATGTGTAGGGAAAGAGAAGTGCGGGGACAATATGCATTGAAGATTTTGCTTGCAAATTCCTAGAAAGAATTGAAGCTTGCTTGATGAGTGATGTAGATCAGTGGGTTGGTAAGATATGAGGGATGAAATAGAGAAAAGATAAGACAAAATGAAATGCCAAGCTTACAATTGTCTCTTATCATTATCCCCTAATTTTTTGACAAATAAAAAAGGCTCACGCCAATTTTTACCTCAGGTTTTACCTCAATATTTTGATGTTGCTAGGCATGTTGATAAAGGAAATATGATTCCGAAACAAAGCACTGATATATAATGAAGGTTTCTCATAATTCTTGTTTTGCAAGTCAAATTTGAATATATTGCTTGTCATCCTGTAACAATACCTAAAAATAATGAAGTAAAAACACCTACAGAGTAATGTAAAATGTCGTAACATGATTGTTAAAGGTTTTGAAGGGGGTGAATTGTGGTTTCCATGGCTATCCAACAATCTAAATTCTTCTTTTTATTTTCAAAAATGAAAGGTTGCAATTCATGGAAAATAAATGAAATAAGACTTTTGAATTGTTGTAAGATTTATTTTTACCATCCCTTAGACTCTAGAAATACTTTCTTCAGTTTCGATACCATCAAAATTTATACAAAACATCTCATGAGAAACCTAAGTTAGTAATTCATCACCTTAATAACCTCATTATCAATAAAAGTGGCATAATCATGCTGAATTCCATGGCATTAAAGATGGATGAAACAAGGATAAAAATAGGGCAAAAAGGATGACAAAAAGATACATTCATAGGATGAAATAGCTATCTCTATATTTGTCTCTCAATGTTTTACCATTATCTAAGTGTATAAAATGAGCCCTATTATATGGGAAAAGTAAATCACCTACATCAAGGGTCCCACTTCTATGAAAACCTATTTATTTTATAAAAGATAAAACTTCAAAGCATAATACTCGAAGGAACTTAAATCCATTCTCCAAAAGTCAAGATATGAGGTTTATTCATCCTATATTGAAATTCAATGACAATTGTTTAAGTGCGTGACTTAGGTCCTTCATTTAAAGTGAGTTATATGTGTGCCAATGTGTGTTCCTCATATCTCTTACCTAGCATAAGCCCGCTGCCAGCAGGCCTATTCAGTACCCCAATGGGTTTTCCTTGGAACCATACAAGCATAGCCCTGCTACCGGCGGGCCCGTTGAATACCCCAATGGGTTTCCTTGTACTTCCCGACACTTCCTTTTATTATTTTTTCTTCCTTTCTGTGAATAATTTTCATATATATACCACTCAAGAGATTTGAAATAATGTATACTACTCATTGGCAGTTTTTAGAGTGTAAGGAAGCCTGGTGGTACGGGAGTATTTTATATTTTCTAGGCACATAAATCATTATTCAAGATTAGAACATGGGTGACATAATTTGCAATAGTATTAAATCTCAACTATTTAATGTGTGGTAAAATGAAGCATTTCAGATAATAACTGAAAGATCCCTCTAGTCAATCATGCTAGATTTCTTTGGAAAGCTTATTGAGGTTCTACAGAAGAGGTCCAACAAAAGAGGTTTTTCAACAATAATCCTTAGAGGAACTTGGAAATATTACTTGGATAACATATTTTAGGTCAAGAAGAATGATTTGATTTATTCACCTGGTAGTACTGTTGTTGTTTGTTGCACCCCTAAATTCCCCACCTCATTTTAGGCTTGTGGACATGAAGTATCAAGAATGACTGACTCAGTGGGATATCTTCGCATGGTGACATGGAGAAGGATTAGCCAATAAACAATCATAGTCACTTTATAAAATAATGAGGAATTAAGAGTGAATCATCCTTGACAAGATTTACCACAAGAGTGTTTGATATTGGATTTCAGACAACCATATACTTGATAAGACTTGGGAGCAAGTGGAAAATATTGGATCTTCAAATTGAAATCAATTCTTCATTTCTATTGTTATGGATATATATAGTAATGAAAAGGTTTTGATGTTGTTTTCTTCTTGTTGGCGGGTAGTAGCATGAACACTTTTTTATCAAGCTCTTATGATCCAAAACTTTTTATATCATGACACCTAGAAAAACAAAACAACACTAAATTTATTAATAGATGCTTGGATGAAATTCCATTATTTCATTAAAATTTCCTTCAAGAATCACTCGTTCAAAGATTGAAATCGTTTTATTCTCCTGGGAATGTCAGGCCTCCATTTTTTCTAGTTTTACATCACTTTTTGCTCTAAAATCCATTATAGTTCCTAGGGCTATTGTCGTCATTTTGTGCATTATAAATAAAATATTCACCATTTAGCATATTTACCTTCTTTCAACAATAATTAACATTTAAAACAATATTAATGATGTTTTGTGCATATGCAGGTCTAAAATTTTCCTTTATAGACATGTATTGTTGAATGCATAATCACTGGCCTTGATCTTGCACTCTTGAAGATTCTTGCACCAAGAATAAATTATGCATGATGTTCTTACGCAAAATCACCCCATGGCTTGTTGATTACACTTTTGAAAGACAATTTTGAAGGTTTTTTCAAGGTAAAATTCACTTTCCCTTATTGAGGGTGATTCACTAAGTCTTTGGCTCTGCCTGCACCAGTCTTACATTCTTGCCTTCACCAATTTGGGGGTTTAATAGATTGGCACACTTTCGAAGAAAACCAACGATGGTTTTTGTCCAAAATTATGTTTTAACACCTCCATATGAGTTACAATTCACTTAGGCCGTACGAATCAATTTTTATAAAATAATTAATAATTCAACCCTAAATTCGCATAGTTTTCAAACTGAAAACTTTATCCTCAATTTTCGTGTAGATGAATAAGAATATTGAAATCATAAAACATGAGTTTTGTTGAAAATATGGAAAATTAGGCTCCATTCGAAATTTTTTCCAAAATTCATCACAATTTGAGAGTTACGTAGAGTTCTTTGAGGCCAATTTGTTAAAAATTTAGAACTTTCCAGAATTGAAAAATTGGGCTATTAGAGCCAAAATTCATCTTGTAACCTTCATAAAAATCCTAAACATGGCCTATGGAGGAAGGATCCTATTATTATAGCCTTGCATTTATGGTATGGACTTGGAGCATATGGCTTGGGATGTAAAAGACTGAGTAAATTTTAATAAAAGGTTGTTGATGCCAGGTTTTTCTTCTCATTTCTAGCGTGTTTCATTATTATCTCAACTCTGTAATTTAAGATTGTAAATGAGGGTGAGAGCTGGAATGGTAGAGCCCACCAGACCAAATCAACATCCCTTTGGTTGTATATCTTTTGTGTGGTTTACAGATCTATTACATGGTGTGTATTTTATCATAACAATGGTGTGTCAACAATAAGATTTATTCACTGATTTGATAGATCTATAGATTCCTTTTCTTACAACCTAATTTCTCTCTCTCTCTATATATGCAGCGTGTTGAATTATGATTAATCAATAATCGTATTTGAAATATCATAGTCACAAGTGTGAAATTTATTCAAAATCATTACATATATTTAATTGAGTGAACAAAATATTCATAAATTGTAATGATACTCTGTTATGTGGGCAGAGGAGGTTTATTTTATAACAATTTGATGTTGGTTATATTAGATCTCAGTTTCATTATATATCCAATACATTTTCATGAGATTGGGTTACTATTGGGCCAAGAAAAAGGTATGTTTCACCCCCATCCTTATCACGATTTGTCATGCACTTTTATATATTTTCCCTTCATCTTAGAAATAAAGTAAAGGAAAATTATGCAAAAGTGAGGCAGAATGGATTAGTAACAAAAGGAGTGTTTGATAATGTCAAAACTGATTTGTCACTTCCCTTATTGATAGAGAAGAAAAACAACCAAACTACTGAATGGATGACCGAAAGTCAGATGGAAAGGTATGACCACGCTTGGAGTAATCAATTGACAACCATGAAGCAGCAGGGTCGCATAATGAGAAAGATCCATTACTACTCCTGAATTCACCTTTAAGCTATAAAAGGCTGAAGAATGAACAAGAAAAATAGTTCCTGTAATTTAATATTTCTGTAATAAACATACTTTGAAAAAATCGTCAAGTTTTGTACTAATGTATTGCTAGATGAATTAATGAAGAATTTGGCTTTTTTGGAATAGACAACTTCTGAATATTCCTTAACAGTAGGCTTCTAGTGGCTTTATGCCCAGCCCTGGGGGTTCTTTTGCTACCTTTGTGCTTTACGTTTATTTACATAATTTGTGTTTCAAGATTATCCATTGCGTTTCATAATATATCATTGAATTGATTAATTGCGAGCAAGAAATTTATATCTTCCTTTTTACTAGAATAGTTTACCATTCATGTTCTTTTATCTGAATTCAATGCTTTTACAATTGTTAGTTTAGTTCCAACAATTGATTGCTGTTCAATTTTGCATATAGTTTACATTGATATTTTCATCACCATTATGAGAATTTGGTTGATGTTTAATTCAGAAGGATTTTATTAGTTGATTAAAAGAGAATTCCATTGCAAAATCTAGAATAATTGATTGCTGCTCAATTTTATTAGACTTGCTGTTCAATTCGCTAAAGTTGCTGTTCCATTCCTCAAAGTGTGCTGTTCAATTGCAGTTTATTCTTTTCAGCCTTAAGTAGTTATTTCTGCATAGGCTTAGAACAGAGTTAGCTCCCTTGAAGAATTAGAAGCATTTCATAATTCACTTCCAAGTTGATTTGGTTGAAATTTGAGAATTAGGCCATCTTCCTTGTGACAATTTAGAGTACTTGTCCCTTGATGTCACTTGCATATACTGTGCTTACACACTTGAAATAACATGACTTTCCATTGGTTGATAATTAATGAAAAGCATTGAGGTTACCTTTATGACCCAACATTTTGGCGCTGTTGTTGGGGAGAGTGTTTAAAAGTGATGTCCTTTATTTATTTATTTTTGTTTTACTGTGAAATAATTAGGTATTGAAAGTGAGAGGTAAGAAATTGTGTACCAAGAAGAAAAAATCTTGCTCTCCATCCCACTTCTCACCAATTGTGCAGAGGTTAGGAGGATAGGTGTTCTTGTTTTATGACTAGGAAGAAAAATATAGAACTAGATCAAAATCCCCCACATAAATCCACAAAACCCAAAGGACTGGTGATCCTTGGCAGAACAACATATATAGATGAAATCATTAAGAAGGTTGAATCCCATGCAACTGTAGGACCCAGAACCATTCCTACTCAGAGTCCTACTATATTCCCTCGGTGCTTGACCTCTGCTCTGCCGGCCACGGCGGGGTCATGAGGGTGACAAAGGATACAAACAAAGCCTTCAAGCTATGCTTGGGCTTACAGTAAGTCCTAACCCTTCAAGAGGAAATTCTTGCAATTTGTAGGGAAGGAGGATAAACTAGGTTTGTGAAGATACCCTGGTAAAAACTCGAGGCAGAATCCACATCGAGAGGTTAGAGGTGGTAGAGACAGGAAGAGAGAAACACCTAGCATTCTAGATTGAGGAAATCTTTTGTAAGGCTTCCTCAAATCCACTCCCTAATTTCCACTTAAATTGTTCCCCCTAGAACGAGGAAATCCTAAATATTATTGGCATATTTTTGATCAAATGGAAAACAACCAAAACCAAATGAACCATCCAACACTAGATACTACCATTGTTGATCCAGCCGCAAATTCCCCTATGAAATCCATTCCATTACAAAATATCCCCACCTTCCATGCATTGACCTCGGAAGATCCAGATGCATTCTTATTTGAATTTTATGTCTTATGTGAGGATCGACTACACCTTGCCGGCCTCGAGAAGCTGAAATTATTTCCCTCTACTTTGTTAGGTCCTTATATTACTAGTATAGTCCCTTATTGTTATTAGTGCAACATCCTTATTGTTATTATTGTACCCTTGTAACTTGTTTTGTTATTATTGTGCCCTTAAATTATTATTTTTAGGTCGGCTAAGTTACATTGTGGCCATAAGACAGTACATGTACATAGGGCTCTATATATAGAAAGGAGGTTTTGTAAATTGTATCATCCAAGAATTTTTCATTTATGTAATGTATTGGAGGTTTCCCCCTCGAAGTGGCTTATTTCTAAGGCGTTGATATTTCATTTCTTCTATTTTTGGAGCTGGTTACACAACATTTGTTATCAGAGCTTTGGATTCTAGGGTTTCGCTGCTCCAAACAGGTCATTGCGGCATTTTTGCTATAAATTTTTTTCTACGAAGTTTCAGAAGCTGAAAATTTTAGGGTGCGAAGCCAAAATCCTGAGGCAGCTTTTCTAAAAATTTCATAGCTTGGTTCACAATATTTTCGAAGATATCATCTGTGAAAGTTAGGTCTTTTTTCAAGCTCCTAAACAGGTCATCGTGGAATTTTCGCTATAAATTTTTTTCTACGAAGGTTCAGAATCTGAAATATGTATGGTGTGAAGCTGAAATCCTGAGGAAACACGTAGAATAATTTCAAAGCTTGGTTCTAAATATTTTGGAGATATGATCTGTGGAATGTAGTGCTTTTCGAGGCTCCCAGGAATTTTATCTCCAAAGGTGATCGTGGGAAAAGTTCAATAACTCTCTCTCGAACGCATCGGATTGGAGTGACGTAAAAGTGGTTGCAGGCACACGGAATTTAGTTTCTTGGCTATCAATTTCAGAGGAAAAGGATGAAACAGTGACACGTGGCAAGTCATAAAAGTTCACTCTACTGAACCAGTCCATAATTAGGTCATTGTGGGAGATTGGACATAACTTTGTCTTGGAGAATCCAAATCAGGTCAGACCTGTGGCATTCAAAAGAGAATTCATAGTGATACTTCAGTGCTAAATTTAAAATATTGAAGAGCCACAATCATGGAGAT
Organism: Pinus albicaulis; assembly: GCA_034641835.2. NCBI lineage: Eukaryota > Viridiplantae > Streptophyta > Pinopsida > Pinales > Pinaceae > Pinus > Pinus albicaulis. The sequence continues at coordinate 1,485,816,572 of CM076575.1, read as the reverse complement.
ATTCCAATTTCAATATCGAGCTCCTCAAAAGAAAGAAAAAGGTGTGTATTTTTTATTTTTTATTTTTATTTTTTATTTTTTAATTTTTTAATTTTTAAATTTATTTATTTTTTCCAAATTGCATAAGTCTTGTTTGAAAAATCAATTTGAATTGATTCCAAGGGCATATTGTAGAATATATATTAGTATTGGGTTCTAAAATGCCCGGTAAAACAATTGACCCACCCATTAAGCCATGGGGGAAAACCACGCATGACTCATGAAGATGAAGAATTGCAAAATGATCGATCAAAATTACAAGAGAGCAAGTGCACCAAATTTCGCTCTCGCAAGGCGACGACAAAAAATGAAATGGAAGTTTTGAAGAAAGGTGTGGAAGCAAAGATGGATGGTTTGAAGAATAATATGGATGGTTTGAAGAAATGCGTGGAAGATAATATGGATGGCATTGAAGCTGGCATGGAAGATAAGATGGATGACATGGAATAAAAAATTAAAGACAACATGGAAAACATGAAGAATGATCTAAAAGCGGACATGGAAGGTTTGAAAAAGTAGATACAAGAAATATTTCCTAATGGTGAAAATATTGTAGACAAAACTCATGATGAGAACAAAATAAATGTTAATGTTGTTCCTGAAAGCTCTAATGTTGACGGGAAGAACACATATTTAAAATGGATATGAGGAAGTTTGATGGAAAGGATCACGTAACATGGATACTAAAGATGGAGCAATATTTTGATCTGAATAATGTGCAAAACACACAAAAGGTACGCATTACAACTTTACATTTAGAACAAAAAACATTTGTATGGTATCGATGGCTTTGCTCTTGTAAAAAAAATTGTCACTTGGTCAATTTTTACGGAGGAAATGATAGCACGTTATGAGGATACAAAGAGCAACACCTTCTTTAGCCATTTGATAAATCTCAAACAAAAGGGTTCCGTGGTGGAGCACATTGAGGACTTCCAAAAATTGAATATAAGGGTAACTGATATTTCAGAGGAACACGAGATTGATGTATTCATAGGGACTTTAAAGGATAACATCCAACATGAAGTTCACATTTGGGAACCTGATTCATTAGAGAAGGCATTCGGGTTGGCAAGAAAAATTGAATGTAAAATTATGGCGACAAGGAAGCCTACCACTCACATCTATAAATATGGAAGTGTTGCTACTCCTAGACTTCCACAACCTACAAGGTTGAAACCACAACAATTGGAAAGAAAAAGAGCAAAAGGGCTTTGCTACGGTTGTGATAGAAAATACACTAAAGGTCATAAGTGTGCTGATAAGAAATTATTTTACATAGATTGTGAAGAGGAAGAAGAAAATGAACAAGAAGAGGATATACACTAGGAACCAGCCCTAGAAGAGGAAGAAATGAATCTGACCATATCGTGTAATACTGGCAGGAATTACCACTCCTTTTCGAACACATTGGTTGAATTAGGGCGTCCATCAACATCTTAACCACAAAAATTTGCGAGAGGTTAGGCATAAAAATGTTAGAACCCACATCTAGCTTGCTAGAACTTGTTGACAGATATGTTTTCAAACCAGAAGGGATGTTACAGGACATTCTGGTTTTTGTGGAATCATGGTGATATTTGGTAGAATTTTTAGTTATAACCCAAAAATTAGGTTAGATGGGAACCCTCTGATACTGGGACGACCTTGGTTAGCAAAAATCGACGCTTACATAGGCTGCCGGGCAGGCAACATGACCATTGCTAGAGGCGATGCCATAAAAAATATTGTCATATACCCACCTTCCAAACCAAGTCTTCCCACTATAAATATTCACAAACAGCCACATAAATACTGGAAACAAAACATCTGTTCACCACTGACTATAGTCGAAGCACTCGAATTCAAAGATCAAACTGAGGATGATGTAATCAATAACCTCATGAATCAGCCACCTGCTTCTAAAAATTTAAAATTCCAAATGTTAAAGGAAGTTCTTGATAATGAAGCATAGGAATACCCCTTAGCAAACATTGATAATTAGCACATACCCATGACCGCTATTCGCAACAACATACCAATTGAAATTGAACTAGGAAAGGTCTTAAATATCAATGAAAGTCTCGCTAACAACCAACAATAAACGCTTATTAGTGTTTTACAAAAATATAAGGGAGCATTTTCTTGGGACTACCCAGAACTGAAGGGTATAGATCCTTAGCTATGCACACATCATATTTATACTGACAAGGATGATCGACCTATTCAACAACCTCAACAGAGATTAAACCTGCATCTAAAACACATTGTAAAATATAAATTGAAAATGCTACTTGATGTAAACTTCATCCATCCTATTTCGGACAACAAATGGGTCTCTCTTTTGGTAGTCATTCCTAAGAAGAATGGGAAATGGTGAATCTATGTTGATTATAGAGAACTAAATAAAGCAACATAGAAATATCACTTCCCCCTTCCTTTCATTGATCAGTTCCTTGATACATTGGTAGGGAAGCCCAAATAGCTCCTAAAGACCAGAATAAAACAACCTTTACCTGTCCATGGGGTACATTTTCCTATAGGGTATTACCATTTGGGTTATGAAATGCCCCAGCAACATTTCAAAGAGCCATACTCAACATTTTTTCTAATTTAATAAATGAAGGACTCAAAATTTACATGGATGAATTTACCCCAGATGGAGATGATTTTGATCAAGCACTGGAAACACTAGAAAAATTATTGGAATGATGTATTGCTACCAGATTGTGTTTGAGAAAGGAAAAATGTCACATGATGATGACCGAAGGAGTAATCCTAGGACACTACATCTCTGTAGTTGGAATACAGGTAGATCCGATAAAGATAGAGGTAATCCTTTTATTAGCCACACCTTGTACACAGATAGAGGTATGTAGTTTCCTTTGGTATGCACGGTACTATCGTAGGTTTATAAAGAATTTATCACAAATTTCTACACCCCTGTATGCATTAACTAGAAATGTTGAATTCCATTGGTCTAATAAATGTGATACTGCTTTTTCAGATTTAAAGAAACTGGTCTCGACTGCACCAATATTACACCGCCCTAATAGGGAGTTGCACTTTCATATTTCCTCAGATGCATCCAACATAGCGATAGGGGCAGTTCTCAGTCAAGAAGAAGATAAAAAGACCTATGCTATTTATTATATCGGCAAGAATCTCACTCCTACCGAATTAAACTACACAGTGACCCAAAAGGAGTTCTTGGCTGTCATTTATGCTATTAATAAATTTATACATTATATAACTAGATATCAAGTATTCATGTATATGGATCACTCTTCCATTATATATTTAGCCAATAAACCTATTACAAATGGAAGAGTAACACGTTGGTTATTTATTTTACAGGAGTTTGACATAACTATCAAAGATCTCCTAGGGAAGGAGAACGTAGTTGCAGATTTTTTGTCAAGAGTTACAAAGACAGATGACTCACTAGCAGTGGATGATCAGTTCCCAGATGAGCATTTGTTCACTGTAGCAGTAAAAATGCCATGGTATGCAGATGTAGCGAATTAACTGGCAGTAGGAAAGCTGCCAAGACACTTGACATCAAAGGAACGTAAGTTGATTTTCCAGCACATATTAGCCTCTTTCATAAAGGCAATTATAAATCCAAAAATACATAAATTGAATAATGTAAAGTTAGGATAAATATATTTATTAAATTAGAATATTTAATAAATATTAGAGATACTTAGAAATAGTATTTTGTTAGTAAAAATAGGACTCTATAATTGAGTCGTTTCCTAGGCTCTAAAATAGGAATAAAGTTAGTGGGATGGTTAGAAGGTCATTTATTGTAAATGGACACTTGTTGATTTTCCAAGTGATCCATAACTAGATTAAGTTAGAACATATAGCTTATAAATAGGATTGTTTCCTAATTTCATTGTGTAATGTGAGAGTGAGAGTTTACGTTTTTAAACTCCTGCAATTTGTTATGTAATATTTTTTTCTATGATGAATAAAAGTATGTGTCTGAGGAAAATTCTGTATCTACATGTGGTATCAGAGCTGAGGGTTATATGACTACTCGGCCATGAGGCTGGAGTGAATGAAGGCACTTGTGTGAGGGGAGAAATCACAAGTGCAGATTGACTGCAATATAAGAATCGACCTTGTGAAGATCTGTTGTGAGAGACTACAAGTGGTTGAGCTTGTCATCTACCCAACACGAAGGAGCACTGATCAAGATCTGCCAAAAAAATGGGACATTTACAATTTTCAATTTTCCAATCTGCGACTATCTTCAATTAGATGGTCGTTAGCTGTTGTAACATGTGAAAGACTGGTTCATGTTGCTATTTCAAGATCTATGATGATTATGTGGGATGAACACTGGAGCTGCATCTCGTGAGGCCGAGAAAATCTCCCATTGAAAAATGACGCTTCTGCTGGAGATATCCCTTAACAGGTAAACCATATTCACGTAGCAATATGTCCAATTCGCACTCAGCCATTGTTTCGTAGGTGGCCTACCCATATCTATGAAAATTCAGAGGCACTTGAAAAGTATGTGCATTTACGTCTTTCTTTGCAGGAGGCTGCAGATTCTCTACCTTAATTTTTTTCTCGGATTTTGAGTTTTCTACGCTCATAATTTCTGTAGAAAAGACATCGTTCTTTGCATTAATTTCCTTCTTGGTTGCATGCAGTTTTGATTTCAACTTATACATGTTTTTTTCTACAGTCTGCCTCTCCATGACAGAAATTTCAGATATAAATGAATCAATTAATTTTGTGGACCACAATAAACCAATTTCTTTACTGATATGGCCTTAAGTTGTTGAAATTGTGTGCGCTCGCCAGCTAAAAATCATTGGAATTACAATAAAAATCTATTATCCATCTCTCATCCTCAGAACAAACACGAGAAAACTCTGGTTCTTGGCCGCACAATGCTGTTGTTAATTGAATACCGATGTCTTCCTTTTGTGTTGAAGGGTAGAGGACATGACTCGTGAGAGATGATTGAAGTTTTGGTGGTTCACAATTTATGCATTGGTTTGAACGATTACACAAAATTGAAGCTTTGGGAAACATCAAACTGTGTAGAAAATCATCTGTGTTTCTATTGGTGTTCATGGTTTCATGAATCATATTGAGGGAGCAAGCTGAGGTGATGTTTTCATATAAAGAAAGTGTACGTGATTGGTTTGGCAAAGATGATGATTGAATTAAACTATATATTGGAGTATTTTTGTTGCAGAGTTTCTCCTTCTGTGTCGATCTCTCACGGGCCCTTTCTCTTGCGTTTGTTCTAAAATCCTTTTGGTGTCGACCGTTGGCTGCCACTCTTAATAAAGGGCTGGAAACTAAGCTGGCTGCCATTGGTGTCTGTTCTCTCTTTTCTTCCCACAGCCAACAAACCTGTTGCTGTATGGTTCAATGGAGCGCATTGTTTTTTTTATTTTACTGAAGAGTAAAGAAGCAATGGTGCGGGCATAGAGAGGCAGCACGCTCCAATCTCCGGTGCAATCACTATAAAAGGAAGCGGACATAAAAAAATACAAAGGAGGTTGTATTTATAAAAGGAAGTGGACATAAAAAATACAAAGGAAGCGGACATAAGTTTGATCAATATTCCCTAGATCAACGTTGCTGTAGATCAACATTTTTTTCCCTTACGATGCAGTTTCAGTGTTTCTATGTGTGTGGAGTGTGCTGTGTGAAGGGGATTTAATCATGAAGCAGGCCTACAACAGAGAAAGTGCAAGTGTGTCCAATTGTGCATGAGACTTCATATAAACATTTTTGTCGAAGGTGCGTTGATGATGGAAATATTTTGATAGTTTTTAATTGAGAAGAAACTCCCATAAAAAACAGTGGTAAAATGGTTGTCTAAGTTGCTGCTTGTGAAATGTTGGCTCAAAAATGTTTTAAATCTGAGTGTATAAATATTATTTGGAACGTGTTAGAGGACGTTAAGAGTGGTGCAGCGTTGAGATCCATTTATTTATGTTCACGACTTACCTAAAAGGTATGCACCAAAAACAAAAATTTACAAACTCTTCCATACATATGGTGAATATTATTCAAATGCATTTTCTCATCATTCACGTATGTATGGTGAATGTTTAAAAGAAAAAAAAAATTAATTCACTTCTTTCAAAGTGATTTAAAAATCAAGGAGAGTTAAGTAGTGTATTTTTTTTGTAATTTATATTTCAAAAGTGTGGATAGATGAGCTATGTTTCTTTTTAATTTACTTTTTAAAAAAGGAACTTTATACATTCCTTTTAAAGTGAGTTTAAGTGATTTACATAAAGTGAGGGAGTGTGTATGAAAAATAAGGAAGAGTGTTCATTTTCCTTATTTTATTTTATTTTGTAAATGGAGAGACAAGTGTGAATTGTTTAGTGGACTAATAATTTGAAAGTTGAGAGTATTGTAGTAATTTTGTGAAGGGTTTTTTGATGGAGTGAAATTATTTTTGTAATTTGGAGAGCTAAGGAGTGTTTCCATTTGTATCTGGAGTGATAAGGGAAAGCCTTTATTGTAATTCAAAGTATTGTTTTTCTTTGAGAGAGATCGTGTCACTATCTATTCAGATTTTGAAGGCGCGTTGTTTGAAAGGGTTGTTAGCTTGGCATTATCATTGCTTCAGATGATGTACTCAGTGATTAATAAAGATATCATTTTTTTGGTGATTGTGTCCTAGATCTGCCCGAAATTGAATAAGGGGATCTTAGGTACACCATGTGTGTTTGTGATGGCGCATGTTTTTTATGGCTTCATGTTGTTGCTTTTTTATTTGTGTCTAGTTGTGACACATCAATGATTTCATATCGCATACATAAAGTTCAATATCAACAAGAAAAACACATAACGAAATCGCTGCATGATCAACACATGCATTTGTGTAACTACAACACATAATCAACGATTGTCTACATCAACACTCTACATCAAACAAAAAATTCACTTAAACAAGTTAATGCTTTTCACAGCAAAGTCTACATCAGTGTTCTTGCAAATCCCTTTAAAGAACTTGTAATCAAATTCATTGATTTAAGTGAATCATTAAAAATTCATTGTTAATGAATTTTTAAAAGAACAAGTGAATTCATTGTTTTAAAGTCAATCATTGTAAGCTTTCTTGGGTGCATTGTCGACAGTGTTCGACACCCTTCCTTTCCACAAAATAAATTGAGTGCATGAGTTTTTAAAATCAAACAAGCAGCAAGTTCACATCTCCTGCAAGTGAGCGTGATTATTCATTCAAGCAATTTGCATCAATTCAGTACAATGATCAAACCTTCAAGTGAGCCAGAGTGAAGTTTATTGCAGCAATCATCACAACAACCAAACAAGTAAAAACAATCAAGCAAGTTGAGATCGACATCAAGCGAGTGTCGCTATTCATTTCAGTGAGCGTGAAGTCATCAAGTAAGTCAAGTGAGTGCTTAAACAAATGCAATCATCATCAAGCGAGCGTGAATTCCAAAGTTTAAGCAAGAAAATTCTACAATTCTAGCAAGTGTTCCAAGCAAGCGCAATAAGCAACAAATCAAGCAAGCATGTCATTCAAGCCACATTCAAGCGAGCCTGTAATTCAAGTGAAACAATTCAAAGTACAACATCTACAACAAGAGAGCCTGATTTCAAGTGCGCAAGTTCAAATGGCGCAACATATTCAGTTGTTAAACATTCTTCACAGTTTGATCATCTCAAGCAATGAAGACATGGTGCACGTCAGCAAAGAAACTCTTGCTGATCTTTCACGGCATCTGCAAAAAAACACATGAAACTATTGAGTTTCTTCAACTCGAGTCACAACTTAAAAGGATTGAATTGCAAGAAAAGAATGATACTTTCAAGTCTTTGAACCCTCCCGATGATAAGTCATTCATTCAGACAGCTTCAAGTTTTGAAGTTGTTCCAGTTCAAATTTCTTCTAAGCCCATCATCAAGCCCTGGGAAGAAATTCAGAATCGACGAGGCTTAGGATATGTCCAAGATGATGCCAACTTACATATTCCCGATTATTCCAAGCCCATTTAGTTCATCAGTGCAAGATTTCTTGAACAGATCCCCTCAGCACATTCAGAGACAATTGTAGACAACCAGCAATGCACGCAACCCAAAGTTGCAGAAAAAAATAATTCCACACAACCTGAAGTTGAAGTCAAACCGAAATGTTCTCATTGTCAGAGAACCGGTCATATGGAAGATCAATGTTTTTATCTCCATCCCTGTCGCCATTGTGGCAAGTCCAATCATTCCTCAGAAAAATTTCGCAATCAACACAAATCAACCATATTGAAGATACATTATGAATGGATCGACCCTTGGGAATGGTCATCCACAGTTAAAATTTTGCTTCAGTTCTACAACCGCATACAATCACACATAGTGAAGCCAACAGTGAAAATATGATGGTACTCTCATGCAGTTGAATGGGGGAGTACACCAGCGTAAAATCCTACACCTGAAGGGGGGGAGTATAGGAAACTTTGCAGAGAAGTGTCTCTCCTTTCAGCTGAAAAAGGGGGGAAAATGTCAATGAGATTGACAGTGGTTGTCAGACTGAAAGTCTCGACAAAACTAGCAAAACCAGTCACTAGGCATCTTCAACAGCCAGTGGGCATTAACAAATTTTCCAGTGGGCATCAACAAATTTTCTAGTGGGCAGTCGACAACACAGAAGCAGTGAATAGTTTTCAGCATAACAAAAGCAACAGTGAGTTATTTTTGACATCATCAGCCAGTGGGCCTTGAAATTTTTTTTTGATGCTGATTACATGCAAAGGATAGATGGATCCTTTTTCAACTTGGCATGTATTGGAGTTGTCAAGCAACATTCGGAGATGAATCGGATATACAGCTGACTCATGGTCTCTTGAGATTAAAGATTTTGTTTTTCAGCATCAACTTGAGAACTTGGAAGATGGTTCCTCGTTCTTCTTTTGGATTTATCCTTGAAGGGGGGAATGTTAGCCTATTTCATAAAGGCAATTATAAATTCAAAAATACATAAATTGAATAATGTAAAGTTATGATAAATATATTTATTAAATTAGAATATTTAATAAATATTAGAGATACTTAGAAATAGTATTTTGTTAGTAAAAATAGGACTCTAGAATTGAGTCATTTCCTAGGCTCTAAAATAGGAATAAAGTTAGTGGGATGGTTAGAAGTTCATTTCTTTTAAATGGACACTTGTTGATTTTCCAAGTGATCCATAACTAGATTAAGTTAGAACATAGAGCTTATAAATAGGATTGTTTCCTAATTTCATTGTGTAATGTGAGAGTGAGAGTTTACGTTTGTAAACTCCTGCAATTTGTTATGTAATATTTTTTTCTATGATCAATAAAAGTATGTGTCTGAGGACACTTCTGTATCTACAACACAGTGCTATATTCTCCTGGAACAACAGATATATTTTTCATACAGGAGCTGATATGCATATACACATATGAATTCGAGAAGATGAGATTTATGACATCTTACGGGCCTGTCATGATGAACCATGTGGTGGCCATTTTGCAGATTGCAGAACGGGCCACAAAGTATTGCAAATGGGCTATTATTTGCCTACAATTTTTAAAGATGCCAAGAAATATGTCCAAGCCTGCGATAGTTTCCAAAGAATGGGCTGCCCGGGCCAAGCTAATGAAATGCCATTACAACCACAGTTAGTAGTGGAACCTTTAGAACGATGGGCACTAGACTCCGTTGGGCCATTAAACCCACCATCAAATCAAAAGACCTACATACTGGTTGCCACAGATTTTGTGATGAAGTGGGTAGAAACAATGGATTTATCAAGAGCTATGGAAGAATCTATGATCAATTTTCTTTTTGAGCTATTTGTGCGATATGGCTTACCTCAGGAAGTGATAATTGATGGAGGGGCATAATTTGTGGGAAATAAAATTACGGAAACTATGAAGAACCACCATATCACTCATAGAGTCACCTCTCCCTACCACCCGCAGGAAAACGGGCAGGTTGAAAGCACCAAAAAATTCCTTGAGGCAATTCTCACTAAAAAAGTCTCAACACATCGCTGGGATTGGGCTACTAGACTACCAAAGGCCTTGTGGTCTTACCGCACAACATGGAAAAATACCACCGGATATTCTCCGTACCATCTATTATTTGGAAGGGAACCAATTTTTCCTATCGAATTTGAAGTAAATACTCTAATAAAACTTAGGAAGTGGGGTTGGATTTGACAGACTCCAACAAATAAATGAATTGGGTGAAACACGGCTACTTGCTCTGCAATGCACTACAATTATTCAACAACAACAAGCAAAGTGACATGACAAACTCATAAAAAAGAATATATTCCAGAAGGGAGATTGGGCACTTCTCTACGACTCTAGGTTCGAAGACTTCTCGGGTAAACTACAAAGAAGGTGGCTCGGCCCATACAAAATCCAAGAAGTACACAACAAGGGTACCATTACCCTGACCACCATAGACGGAGCTGGTTCCACCTTCCGAGCCAATAGACACCGAGTGCGCCTATATCACAAACCACTTACAAAGGAGCCTTTCTGCCAGCAGGTGTGTGATGATCCCACCATACAAATTTTAGCTGCAGGGGGTGATGGCCTTGCAACTTTAAGTCCATGAAAATTTGTTATTTATTTTTGTAAATATTGTATATATATCCCTTGCAATTTATATTTTTTCTCATTGTTGTGCATGTTAACACTCTAGTAATTTCTTAAGTCGTGGGATTTTGAGTTTTAAGTCAAAGAATACTAGAGGTAACCACAAACCTACTTCAAATTCTAGGATCTAGCCTTCCTAGAATTCATAGAGGGCTCTCTCTTTAAGATTCATCTTTGTTTGATTTATAAATGTTAGGCTAGTTATGAAAGTACAATTTGGTTTTGGTTTAATGGGTTTGGTGGGGAAAAATCACTTGGAGGTAAAATAGAGAGAAATCTACTTGTCCATTGGGCTATGGAGTCTAAATCAAGCTAGCAACACTAGAAATCAAGACTAAAAAGGTACAAATATATTCAGGGCAAGATAGATAACCCTCGGAGATTTGGGAAAGTGGTTTTTGTGAGGTGGTATGATCGGGATAACGGGCACTTAAGGATCCTTTGATTCTGAAAATGGAAGTAGGAGGCAGAGGTAAAACGGGAGCGGGAGCAATTAAGAATTCTCAGCACCGGAAATCAGAGGAAAAAATTAAAATGGCAACTAGTTAAAGACAGGGAGCACTTGACTAATCCTGTAGTAATATTCCTAGTTACACATTTAGACAGAACAAACATATAACGAATGCATGAAACTTAGAAAAGGAAACAATGAAAAGTAGGAAGTACTTCACTCGTCAGATTATCACATGGATCTTGAATTATGATGCTAGTCAGCTTGTCCAGTCTGCTACTTTGAAATCAAACACACAATAGCCTCTAATGTTCAACAAAAATGTCTATAGTAAAGTCCAACAATTTTATTCCACCCCGAATACTTCTAATGTAGAAGTATTTATACAAAATGTAATTAAAAATATCCTAGGATACATCTAGGAATATCTTTAGGAAACATAAAATATCTTTACATAATAAGAGGGACAACTGCTTAACAAATCAGCAAGCTGTCCTCTTATCCAAAATAAATAGAACTATTTTATCCAACAAGGATCTTTTGATTGATTAGCTGTCCTACTTGTTGGCTGCTAGAAAATATCAGTCTTTTGAATTGCCTTTGCTGACACTCTTTCATCTGATACTCTTTAACGCTGATAAACTTTATCTATTAGATCACTGTTTACTGCTGTAAAAATATGACTTTTTGTAGTAAAATCACAAGACTTTCTTTTTATTTCACTGTTCTTTTTGACTATTTTTAAAGGTAACCTTCCTTCATTATTTTACCTCTTATTGTTACATCAAATCAGTAAATGCTTGCCATTGTTCTGCCTTGGGAATTTGAACATTCTTCAGCTTCCTGAAATTTTCATCAGCCTCTATGTATTTAGAAAAAGTGGGCTTGAAAACAAATAGATGTTTAATATCATGTTGTAAAAAGAACAGATCTTAAAAATGCTGAAGGAGGAATTTTCCCGTGGGAGTGCCTTGTGGTAATGGTTTGCGGACTTGTTCCTTAGCAAATTCCCTGATCTTTTTATCATAATATTTTTGGGGCATTAGTTTTTCATTAAAAACATGGATGTTTGGTAGGCCCCTCTGTCTTAAGTTTGTGTTTTTTACCATAAACTTTGTTATGGCAATATTCATTGATTCACATTTCTCTTCCATATTGTTCATCAAATTCTTCTTACTTACAATCTTTTTAATCTGTAAAATTGTTTTTGTTCTGTCCAATACCTGTAATTCCTCCAGTTCTTCCTTGTTCTTGCTGTTCAAGAATGTGATGAGTTTTAAAGCCTGAGCAGGCTTATCAGTTAACTCATCCTTGGTCTTTTGAATCTCTGCCTGAGTTGCTAATAATAAATATCTCTGCTCATATATAACCTGAATTGAAGGCCATTGAGTGTGAATGGCTTCAATTATGTTTTTCCATAGATGAATTTTTACAAATGAAATTTCTCAGTGAAACTTAGCTCTTTTTGTAAATTATTGATCTGTTATCCCAATCTGATTGCTTTCTGCTCATGAGTTTTAGCATTTATCAGTCCTGTCTTGTTTGTAGCTTCAAGAATTTCAATCATCTTTTTTAGGCTGTTGATTTCATTGGTTTTTAAGGACATTTCCTCCATAGCTTTTACAATCTGACCTGCTCCATCTATTTGTTGAACCTGTGTTGTAAAAGAATCTATGGTTGAAGTAGTAGTCGAAATTACTGGCACTGCAGTTTCCAGTGGTTCTTTTGGTGCTAGTTTCTCTCCTAATGTGGAAGCTACTGTTGTGGTAATCACTGGTATAACTGAAGGAATGATAGGAGTGTCAGGTTCTTTCATAGTTTCCTTCTCTTGGACAAGTTGGTCCATTTGGGATTCCATTTCTTTGATCTGAGCAGTTAATTTGAGGATGAGCTTCATCATCTCTTCTTTTTCAGTTTCATCTTGAAGGATTTATTTGGTTTGTGGATGCTCACTTTGAGGAAGCTTAAGCTGTTTCCTCAAAGCTGCAATATCATCATTCTTTTTCTTAACCAACAATTCTACTGCTTAAATATTTGAGGGATCATATCCCACCTATAAAACTAATTCCTCTAAGGCTTTAATCCTTAGATCCTTGGCATATAAAGATTCCTTGTCAATCTTCATCTGATCCTACATATTAATGATGGTGTTCTGTAGCTTATTTGAACTCATTGAATTGGTTGCTACTGTAGAATAAAGCATCTCTGAGCTTTGTCTGTGAAATTCAATTTGGTCTAGCTCATGAAATTTTTCTGTATCAACCTTAAGGTCCACATTTTGATAATCTGCTGATGTTTTTAGGTGTGGAGGTAGTAGGTTGTAGAAATGCCATGATAATATTGTTACTAGAATAATCAAAGGCTGACAATAGCCTATTTTGATTCCCATGCTTCTATTTGAGGAATTTAGAATATATCTCTATTTTGATTCTCCTCATTCTTCAGCTTTATCTGCTTGTATTTCTCCTTGATGTCTAAATCCTTTTCCTCAGCTGTTTGTGAGGAAGAGGCCTCCATATTATGCTTCTTCTTAATCATTTGTTTTTCATCTTGATTAACTGTTGATTCCTTTTCTATTTCCATAAGTGTTTCATTGATTATAGTTGTGGCTATATCATCATTAGTTACTGGAGCATCTGTCTCATGAACATCAATGGTTACTTTCTCTTTGTCAACTGAACTAAATTTAAGCCTCTTATTATAGATCAGTTTGAATTTTGTTTCTGCAGTTGTTTCTGCTGTATAACCTCCTTCCTCTCTAATTATTTTTGCTGATGTCTTTGGCTGTTTTACAAGTTCTAGAGCCTGTGCTGTATCCATTTTACCTGCTGTCTCTGTATTACTTGTTGTATCTATCAGTGTATTTTTCAACCATTCAACTTGGTTGGAAAATTTATCAATCTTAGGCTTAAGCTCATGTATGAAGGGAGTCAATTTGCATTTTACCCTTAGACTGCTCAAGGTCCCTTTAGGATCATAGTTCCCTGGAAAACATTCTTGAAATTTAAACTCTGCTAATCTAATTGTGACTTCTTTTTCTGCATATCTGTTGTTTATGATAAAGGGACCAACCTAGTTCTTTAACTTAAATTGAGTCTTTTTTCTAGCAGCCATGAAGTTAATTGAATTAGAATTGAGAATTTGTCTCAAATACTTCAGTGCAAAAATTCTCATGCTCATATATCTAGGTAACTTATACGGTAATAAGTTGGATCCAAAAATTCTTAACTCTGTATGCTTCTCATATAGATACCAATCTCCCATTTTACTCTATTCTGAAAATTGGAGGATTCTTTCCATTTCCTCATTGATTCTGGGCTACTTTTCTTTATCCAGAATGTTCATTGTTGGATGTAGAAAAAGGTTTGAAAAATCTATGTAGGTGAAATCACTACCCTCTTTCCTGAGCAAGGAAGTCCAGAAGATAATGGATAGAGGCTTACCCTCTAAGTCCATCTTTTTTAATGCAATAGGAAACTTATAAGCTTGAAAGAATAAGAATAAGTGAAATAGATAAGATGAGTATCTAAAAACTCCTTCAATGGGTAAAGTTATCAACTGACGATGAATATTGTTGGCTACGAAAACAGCAAAGTAAAAAATGACTGGTGGAGGCTAGCCTGGAGACAAGGTGGACAGGAAACCTAGAATGGACTCATCAGTGTGTCCATATGTAAAGTATCCAAGTATAAATGAGAGCATAGAGATAATATGTCTAGACCCTTCAAGGAATTTAGTAGTGGAATAAGGAGGGTTTAACTTAGGAATGTCAACATGGGAAGGCATAAAGTTTTTAAATATCATGAACTTCTTAGGAAAGTCTAGACCTAAGTACAACTGGGTCAAAGCTTCTATAATCAGGGCGAATGATTGAGGATCAAATTGTAATTGAAGCAATTGATTTATTGATTCTACTGTGATGGTAAAAAGGATTTCTCTATCAGCATTGACTATGGTCCTTTGATCTGGATCATAATATTTTTGACATAATCTGATAAGATCTTGGTCAGGGTGGGTCAATGGAACTATATATTTGGGAAAATGAGTCTCCCAAATAGGCATTTCATCCTTGTCCAAGTATTTATCATAACACCAATTATGTATTTCCAAGAGGTTGAATTCTACAATAGGATCAACAATTTTGTAGTCAATATCAATCAATGGCAGGCTTTCTACAACAGCTACATGGGGTTGAAAGGGATTCATTGAAACAATAGATTTAACAGTGAGAATTGGAGTGGATTTAATAGCTTTAGACCCTTTAGGTTTGGGAAGTTTGGATCCCCCATGCTTAGTTAGCTTAGACCCTCTAGGTTTATCTGTGCTATGTCGTCATTTTGGGATACTTCTGAAAGATTAAATTGTTTGCAGGGGTATTTTTCTTTAGCACAGGATGAATTGGGTGATTTTTAAGAAAAAGATAGTCTCTATTGGTCTTTTTTTCTCAGTTAGGCTTCTTAGAGAATGTAAACTGGGATAAAACAGGAAACAAGGGTTTCCTGAGTGAATTTTGACTGAAGAAGGTTTTTTTTTTTTAAATTATCTTCAGGTTTTAAGTCCTTCTACGTCTTTGAATTTGGTCTTCAAGGGCTTAAAACTTGAGGAAATTGGCTTCAAGGAGTGATTTTTGCAATATAGAATTTCCTGGAAAAAATTGGCCAGGGTTTGGCCTCTTTTTGGCGTTTTTGGGTAATTTTATCCAGTGAATTCTCTTAATTAAAGTCCTGGTTCTATTACCGAAGGTTTAAAATTGAATTTACAGGCTTCAATTTTTTGGAAAATACCTTAAGATGCTTGTATTTGGCGGTTGAAAGGGTTATCTGATGCTTTTTGTTGTTCCTACGGTATGGTCCATCTTACTGGTGCAACGAAATGGCTTTACTGGTCTTGAAATAAGGAATCATTGGTCAAATTCGGTTTTTTCTGGGTATAAGTCAAAAATTTGGGACAAAGGGTTCTTACAGTTGAGCGGAGCATTTTCACAGTTGAAATGCACAAATAAAAAACAAAAATGGTGTATCAAAAGTTTTAATCTTTGATATTAATCACCATAAATGTATTAAATGCAGGTCTCATCAAATGGCGGGAGCGGTTTTGAGTTTAAAATGAGAAAACCAACTGTGGTTTTCACGTTCATTTCCAGCAGTAAGTAGTTTTTGTTAAAAAGAATGTGATCCTATGATAAGATGCCACGTCGCAGGAGGCGGAATGGGTAAAACAACCCATTTCACATCCATTTGGGCTTTGGGCGGACGATCACTTTGTGGGCGCAACATTGATCTTGTGCCGTTAGATCTAACAATCGAGAGCGAAGGGTCATGATCTGCTGGGAAGATGCAGCTAATTAGGATGGTGGGGCCAGGGAAAAGTTATGTGCTGGGCAGTTTAAAAATAGTTTAAACCTTTGTTTTTCAATGGATAAAGGTTTGAAGTATGTGTAGGCAGGGCTTATGTATACAGGACGGTATATATATAAAAAGGGGGTTAAATAATTCTCTCTCTCTCTCTCTCTCTCTCTCTCTCTCTCTCTCTCTCTCTATATATATATATATATATATATATATATATATATATATATATATATAAGGTTTTATATATATGGGTGGAGGCGCATGAGGCGGGGTTATATGATTAATCCTGGGTTAGCCTATGTAAATCTTGGGGCTTTACATAACGAGGATAGAATGAAAGGAAAAGACTTAAAAATGTGATGAATGGGGAGCATGATTAGTTTTAAACATACGTATGTGCTCATGATTGATTTTATTATATAGTTTCAAATCATGAAGGGTATAATAACCATAGGGTATTTCATTAAGGTTAGTTTTAGAACAAACGGCACAATTTTTGGGTTTTTAATTTAACATGTGGATAATATCTTTGGTCCAAAATCTTTATAATAGTGGGATTTGGGGGGTATTTAAAATAAAGGGATTTATATAGATAGTATAAGGTATTTTTAGGGAATTAATAAAGTAAGTTAGAAGTTAATATGACAAGGGGAAATGGAATACACAAAAATACACTAAATGACTAAGTAAAGTGAATAAAATAAAGCAAAGCTTGTCATTTCATGATTTCACTATTTTACTTAGAATATAGTGTTTTTTTGAGGGTTTTTGTATGCTTTATGAATGAAGGAAGTCAATTAAATGGGATTTTAGGTTTCATTAAGTAAGAAAGAGTCCTTACTTAGGAAAATGAGTTAAAAAGTGTGAATGAGGGATACATAATGGTAAAAGGGGATTTTATCATAAGAACTCAACATTTTCCACTATCTAGTCATTGAGCCTTGGGTCCGGTCCCAAAAAAAGTCAGAGAAATGCTCTGAGCCTTTTTGACTGGTAGTATAGAATACTGAATACTTACAGGGGAAGAGAAATTAGTGATTTTTTCCCGGTGATGAATATTACATGCTTTTTCTCACTTCTTTCTACCTACACAACATTATTCTAACATTTTTTATTCCTTTTAGCAAGTGCATTTAGGTTTGCAACCTTGAAACATTTATTCTTTTGAAAGCATAAACTATCTAATTATACCTTATTTCATCCGAGGGCTCAGATTAAACTGATGAGCTCCTCATTATTCTCTACCTATCTACTAATTTGTCAGGATTAAACTGTCTGACAAAACTTTATTCACTATCTAAAACATGGTAATTGAAACCATGACAAGTCAAGATTTAACAGTTTAACTCATCATGGATTATTGCATTTATTGACACTCTGCCATAATCATTTGCAAAACTTAAAAAGTAGTGGCATTTGGACTTGCACATTTTCATGTTTTATTTTCATCTTTTTCTTTTGGGGTCTATAATTTTTTGAAGTCCTTTGATCTTTCTTTTAGGACTTTTCACCCTCTTTTTGATTTTGTTTTTAATTTTTTTTTTTTTCAAAATATGGGAAAACAACTTGCAGAAAGCAAGGTATGTACATATTTTACAAGACTATCAAAAGTCAATTCAAAATTATGAATCCTATATTTATAAGACCCTAACAGCGGGTTCACATGGGGATGGAATTTCCTGGTGAAATGTCAAGAACTCTAAGATTAGTAGCATTCACTTTTAACCATGATGATCTAGAAATTGTCTTTTGTTTTCTACAAAAACTCATATTTATGACATCTTTCTTTTCAAAGCTTAGGGCCTTCTCTTCGGGCTTCAAATTTGGAAAGAAAATATCCAATCCAATCTAAAAACTTCAATGGATATTTACAATGATCTAAAAGTAACTAGGACTAACTATTGGTTAATTCAAAGGAATAGTAGTGTTTGAGCATACTACCATTAACTGGTCCTTCTTGAATATATGTTCCATCCAAATCTTTGATAAAGAAAGCATTGTTACCCCTATATCCATAAATTAAATAAGGTCCTTTCCATAGAAAATCAAACTTCCCATGCTTACCTTTGTCCTCTCTCCTAGAATCCCACTTTAAAACTTGATCTCCAATGTAAAATTCATCTTCTTTACTTCTTCTATAAAAAATTTTCTTGATTTTATCCCGAATGACTTGAGATTTTTCATAGACTTCTTCCCTTGTTTGCTGTAAATGAATAGTTTGATTTATCCTCCTTTGCATATCATTTATTTCCACTTGTGATTCTTGAATGATCTTCATTACTGGAACACCTAAGGATGATGGAAAAGCAACATCCATCCCATATACAATTTGGTAAGGGGAAGTGCCAATTGAATTTTTGGTAGTAATTCTATCTGCCCATAAGGCATAGAATAACTTCTTATTCCAATTATTTTTGTTATCTTCAAGTAATTTTTTAATGATTTTTACAAGACTTTTATTCGAGGATTCAGCTAGGCCATTACCCTGAGGGTAATATGCAGTAGAGTGACCTAGGGTAATATGATACTTGTGACAGAAGGTAATCATTTTCTTAGATTTAAATGCTGTTCCATTATCAGTAATAATTTTCTGAGGGCATCCAAATCTTGATAAAAGGTTGTTTTCTATGAAAGAGATAATGACTGTATCAGTGGCTTGTCTGGTAGGAATGGCTTCAATCCACTTAGTGAAGTAATCTGTGGCAGTCAAAATCCACTTATGTTGGCTAGAGGATGGGGGGTGAATTTCTCCAATGAAGTCTAAACCCCATCGTTGAAATGGCATTTCAGTTGAAATAGGCTTTAAGGGTAAAGGTAACAATTTATTTTTTACTTAAAAAATTTGACATTTATGACATGAAGTAACAAATTTCTTATCATCAACAAATAAGGTAGGTCAGTAAAAACCAGCTCTAAGGATCTTATCTGCAGTACTTTTCCAGTATAAATGCACTCCACAATCACCTACATGAAATTCTTCAAGTACTTTGTCAGCTTCTGCTTTCAGTAAACAATTTAATAATATCCCACTTTGTTCTTTCCAAAAAAGCACATTATCTAGAATGCAAAATCTCATTGCTTTAAGTTTAAGAAATCTGGCTTTTGTCCTTGATAATCCAGGAGGAGCTTGTAAGTTGGTAAGTACAAAGATAATATCTGAGTACTAAGGTGAATCTAGAAAGGCTTCACTGATTGTTGGAGTCGCCATCTCTTCCTGGTCATCAATTTGAGTAATAAAATTTATGTCTAATGCATTGCAGTTGGATTCAGCCATCATTCTGGCCAATCCTTGTCCTTTAATGAGTTTAGTTGGTTTAATATCTATGCCATATTTTGGGATAGTAGCAATCCACTTACCTCTTCTTCCATCAGCGCCATCCTGAGTAAAAATGTCTTTAACTACATAATTAGGGACATAGGCAATTATGTGGGAATAAAGAATGTAAACTCTGAAAATTTTTATGGACTTAACCAAGGCTAAGGCTTGTTTCTCCATTATGTTATATTTCAGAGGTGCTTCTCTAAGGGTCTTACTGAAAAAAGCTATAGGCTGTTCAAAACCTTGATCATTCTTTTGCAGTAAAACTGCAGCAATGGTATGATCTGATGCAAAAAAAATAATTATAAAGTCTTTTTTGAAATCTAGACTGATTAAGACTAGTGTTTTAGTTAAAGCTTGTTTTATGGATTCAAATGATTGTTTGGCTTCAACAATCCATTTTAAAGTTGAGTATTTTTTGAGCATATTGTTCAGTTCTCTAATGATTTCAGCTAAGTTTGAAATAAATCTTCTCAAAAAGTTAATTTTACCTAAGAAAGCTTGTAATTCTTTGATATTTCTAGGTGGATGAATGTTCAAAATTTCTTCTATCCTAGCAGGATCAATTCTAATTCCTTCTTTTGAAATTATATTTCCTAGTAACTTACCTTCCTCTAATCCAAAGAGTGCTTTCTTTGGATTTAAAGATATGCCAAATATCCCACATTTAATAAAGACCTGTCTCAAATGATCCAAGTGTTCATTATTTGATTTTGAAAATATAGTAATGTCATCTAAATAAATTACCAAGAAGTCATGAATCTTCTTTGCAAAGGCTATGTCCATATCTCTCTGAAAGGTTGCTCCTGCATTCATCAGACCAAAGGGCATTTTCACATACATGAAAATGCCCCAAGGAGTGGTGAAAGTTGTTTTAGCCTGATCTTATTTTTGGACTAGGATCTAGTTGTATCCTGAAAAACCATCTAACAAAGAAATTCTAGAGGAGCCAACTACCCTTTGTAATATATGATCCATCTTTGGTAAAGGGTAATTATCCTTTAAAGAGACTTTGTTAAAATTTCTAAAGTCGACACATAACCTAATTTCTCCAGTTTTATTTATTGTTGGAACTAGGTTTGAAACCCAATTAGAATATCTAATTGGTGCAACAATCTGAGCATCATACATGCATTTTACTTCCTTTTCTATCAAAGGTAATAGAACATGATTAATTCTCCTTGATTTTTGTTTGAAGGGTTTTTGATCATCTTTTATGGGAATTTTGTGTTGGATTATGTTTGTGTCATAAACTTTGAGATCTTCATAACTCCAAGAAAAAACATCTTGATATTCCTTTAAAATATCAATGTATTTTTCCTTTTCTTGTGGAGGTAAATATTTAGACAATTTAATCATTTTTGGTTCTAATTATTTCCCAATGTTATATTCCTCAATGTCATGCCTAACTGGATCCATTTTTGGCTTTTTAGGTACATCATTGGAATCAAAAAGGTCTTCCAATGGAGTTAAACCTTTAGGCAAAAAATTATCTTTTAGATCTAACACGTCAATTTCTTCTTCAATGATTTCATCAATATCTACTTTCTCTAAGCTGTCTATGTCATATTTAGTAAATACAGTTGGTTTGTTAAATTTATGTACATCTATGTTATCTATTTCAAAATCAAAATCTGAATCTATTTTACAGCCTATATCTATTTTACAATTTTAAAATTCTTCTTCATTATTTGAAAAATGGTAAATCTGTTCATCCTAAGAGAAAATCTGCCAGTACTTGAGGTTTTCTGGGATAATTGGTCTATGTTTAACCTCAGTAGTGTACCTATGATTTGGTTGGAATGGTAAGTTACAAGTACTAGCAAAATTTTCTAGACAATGTGCTTGAATGTTTTATTTTCTGGGTATAGCAGCAAATTTGCATTCCAATAAATCATTAGTTAAATTAGTCGCTGTATCTCTGTGTCTTACTAATCTAGGATTATAAACTAAATAATATCCATTTATTTTCTTTATGATTAATTCTGAATCTCCCATGATTAGTATTTTTTTTTCCTCCTAAGTTCCTGATGATCTGGAGGCCTAGAATGAGTGCCTCATACTCTGCCATGTTATTGGTACATTTGAAGTTGAGTCTGAAGGCATGTCTTTCTGAATGATTAGTTTCCATATTTGTAATCCATACTCCTGCTCCTGCTCCTTATTTATTCACAAGGGCATCAAAGTCTAAGTGCCAAAGGGACTCATGAAATATGTTTTCATTTTTTGGTTTTGGATTTTTATCAATCAGTTCAGTTTGGATTGCATTGTTATCAGAGTTACATAAAATAAAAGAGTCAAGGTCAATTGGTGTAGAATAAATGGGGTAATTTATGGATCTCTCAACACTACTGACCATGAATTTAATTAATGTTTCCCTATATAGCTTTTTGGGTTGACCAAACACTGATATAGTAGCGTAGCTCATGTCCAATTGTAGCGATCCCTACAACTTTGCTCCCCATGAGTGAGAAAGAAGCATACCATACTTTGGTGGGATGTAAACTACTACAATGTCCATTACCATACTCTTACTAGGGTACTGAACTAAATTCACACATAAGTCTTTAATTAATCCTAAGCACTTAACTTTGCTAGAATCAAATGAAAAAAAATCTTTGTAAGGCCTGGTTATTTATAGATTAAGAGTTTCCATGATAGCTTTGGGCATTAAGTTATGGGAAGCTCCTGAATCTAACATAGCGTTGTGTAAAATATGATCATGAATGGTAAGACTAATATAGAAAGGAGGGATTGATCCATATGAATGCTTTCCATTCACATCAGGGCCAAAAATCAACTCTGGTTGATCATCATTCAAATTAATGACATCTTCACCATCATTCATATTCAAAGTTTCAGTTATGGTTGATTTGTATAAGTCATTTTTAACCAATTCTGTTAAAGGAATAGGTATTCTTAACTTAGCAATTTCAGACTGAATATTGAATAAGGGTTGAGATTTACTACTAATTCATCTTTAGTAACTGTAATCTGAGTTGGTTTTTCTTGATTTTCAACAGTTGTACTTCTATCTTCAATTGTATTGACATTATCTGTCTGAGTTTCTTGAGTTTTGCTGCTTTTAATTTTCATTTCAGGGACTGTTTGTGTGGCAGCAGAAGTTTTATCAGACATAGAATCACCAGCAGGTGTTCTGGGATTATCTGTTCTAGGATTTGCTGATTTAGAAGCAGCAAAAATATTTTCAGGATCAGAATTTGTTTTTTTTATTGAATTAGAAGCTTTAGCAGTATTAGATTTCTATGCATATTTGGAAGATTGAGCCATTTCATCAGTAATATCAACAATTTAGGACTTGTTGATTTTTTAGGACTAGAAGGATTGGAATTTTGCTTATTTTCCGTTGGGAGAATTTGCAAAACTTTTGTTTTTGGGGCTTCTACATTTTTCTTATTTTGATTTTGGGAATTGTTTTTAGTAGAAGACTCATTATTTTTCTTGTTTCTAAGGTTATACTGACTGTGAATTTCATTTATAGCAAAGTCATAACCTTGTTTGTAGTCAAAGGATTCACTGGATTCTAATCTGAGCTGTTGAAGCTCAAATAGTTCTTGATCCTCCTGAGTGAGGAAAATGGTATTTTTTTCATCTATTCCCATTATAAGATTGATGTCATCCTCATCTTGATCATTATTTTGAGAAATTTCAGCATAGTTCTCCTGGAATGGGGGCCTAATGTTTTGGTTTGGAGCAGCTTCTTTATCTTTTCCAGGGTTATTATTTTCTCTGAAATTGGGATTTCTGATCCGAGGTTGATTATCCCATTGAGGTTTCCTTTCTATAGTATCTAATATATCTACCACCCTTTCTAAAGTTTTAGCAAGTAAATATATTTTAACATCTGAGTTTGAAATTTCTTCTTTCATTGTAACTCTTCTTTCATTTCTAAGTCTGGCCTTCTTAGCAAAAATATTGATTTCTACACTGACAACATCTAATTGCATTTGTTCTAAGGTTTGGGCATATCTTTCTCTTAATTGATAGGCCATATCTGTATCAAATCCATCTGGGAATTTGAGCAGAACAAAGTAAGGTGTAGGTTTAAGATTTGCAGGTATTATATTGTAGACACTGTTGTACCTAGTGCAATAGGCTTGGACAAACTTAGTAGGAGATATTTTCTAGGCATCAATCTTAGACAAAATTTGAAGGGGGTTCTTTTTCTTTTCCCATTTATTTAAAAATATTCTATGAAATACAGCTAAATTAGCTACACTACCAGGAGCTAAATTTTTGAACCATTTTTTAACTTCTCCTGTGAAATTCTGGGAAAATAACCTCATCTAGAAATCTTACTCATCAATTTAATAAATTTCACAGAAATATGTCACTTTAGTTACATGTTGTTGAGAAGTATATTGTGAAATGCCATGAAACAGTGGTGCATTTTTTTGGTAATATTGAGGCATGTCATGGAGGTTTTGGGGTAAGACAAGGGGAGCATACCTAGGAGCCATGGCTTGAAGATTTGCTGAGCTGGGAGGTATAACAGTAATGATAGGGGCAGTGCTAGATATGGCAGCTGATGAACTGAAATCTGTAGTTGAAGAGCTGGGAAATGAAGCTGGTATGTAAATGGAATTGCTGGGAAATAAAGATGTGGCGCTTATAAAATCTAAATGCAAAGTAGTGGATGCAGTGGATTGAGTGGATGAAGGAAATAATATCCTAGGCTGCAAAGGCAATCTAGGAATGAAATGATCTGTAGATGAACTTGCAGTAGTATCTATAAATGAAGTAATAGCATATAAAGATGAATCTGCTGTTGGTATTATTGTTGTATGCAATTGAGAAACTGGAGGTTTTATGTAAGACAACAAATGAGCTAATTGAATAGCTTCATTAATATCTTTAATCAATGAAACATTAATCTTTTCAACTGTATTTTGATATTCAGATTTATTTGATTTTGTTCCTACTGAAATATTTTTTCTGTTTTGCATTCAAAAATGAAATGAAAACAGGATCTATAACAATATTTTTCAAATCAATTTCAGATTTAGTTTTAAACAATGAATATTCAAACTTCAGATCAAAATAAATATCATTTAAACTCACTAAATCTTTGGGTAAATAATTGGCTTTTCTTAATGGTACTTCAGTTTCTAAATTGACAGCTTGTTTTTTCATTTTACCAATCTGATCTGGGTTATCTACTATAACTGCAGGTTTAGGATCCGGGTTAGACCTAGTATAGTAGGTTTTCCTAGAAGCCAGAATGACTGTTTTGAATACCCACAACCTATAAAAATAATCTTAAAGTAAAAATATAATTGGAAGATCTTCCTTTAATATTAAATTTAAGACTGGAGATTGGTTAGTTCCCCAGTATGGTCGCCAGTATGTTAACACTCTAGTAATTTCTTAAGTGGTGGGATTTTGAGTTTTTAGTCAAATAATACTAGAGGTAACCACAAAGCTACTTCAAATTCTAGGATCTAGCCTTCCTAGAATTTAGAGAGGGCTCTCTCTTTAATATTTATCTTTGTTTGATTTATAAATGTTAGGCTAGTTATGAAAGTACAATTTGGTTTTGGTTTAAAGGGTTTGGTGGGGAAAAATCACTTGGAGGTAAGATAGAGAGAAATATACTTGTCCATTGGGCTATGGAGTCTAAATCAAGCTAGCAGCACTAGAAATAAATACTAAAAAGGTACAAATATATTCAGGGCAAGATATATAACCCTCAGAGATTTGGGAAAGTGGTTTTTGTGAGATGGTATGATCGGGATAAAGGGCACTTAAGGATCCTTTGATCTGGAAAATGGAAGTAGGAGGCAGACGTAAAACGGGAGTGAGAGAAATTAAGAATTCTTAGCACCGGAAATCAAAATAAAACATTAAAATGGCAACTAGTTAAAGACATGGAGCACTTGACTAATCCTGTAGTAATACTCCTAGTTACACATTCAGACAGAACAAACATATAATGAATGCATGAAACTTAGAAAAGGAAACAGAGACAACTAGGAATTACTTCACTCATCAGCTTATCACAGGGATCCTGAATTATGATGCCAGTCAGCTTGTCCAGTTTGCTACTTTGAAATCAAACACACAATAGCCTCCAATGTTCAGCAAAAATTACTATAGTAAAGTCCAAAAATTTTATTCCACCCTAAATACTTCTAATGTAGAAGTATTTATACAAAATGTAATTACAAATATCCTAGGATACATCTAGGAATATCTTTAGGAAAAAGAAAATATATTTACATAATAAGAGGGACAACTGTTTAACAAATCAGCAAGCTTTCCTCTTATCCAAAATAAATAGAACTGTTTTATCCAACAAAGATCTTTTGATTGACTAGCTGTCCTGCTTACTGGCTGCTAGAAAATATCAGGCTTTTGACTTGCCTTCGCTGACACTCTTTCATCTGATACTCTTTAATGCTGATACACTTTAATGCTAATACACTTTAACTATTAGATCACTGTTTACTGCTGTAAAAATATGACTTTTTGCAGTAAAATCAACAGATTGTCTTTTTATTTCACTGTTCTTTTTGACTGTTTTTCAAGGTAACCTTCCTTCATTGTTTTACCTCTTATTGTTACATCAAATCAGTAAATGATTGCCACTGTTCTGCCTTGGGAATTTGAACATTCTTTAGCTTCCTGAAATTTTCATCAGCGTCTATGTATTTAGCAAAAGTGGGCTTGAAAACAAATAGATTTTTAATCTCATGTTGTAAAAAGAACATATCTTCAAAATGCTGAAGGAGGACTTTTCCTGTGGGAGTGCCTTGTGGTAATGGTTTGTTGACTTGTTCCTTAGAAAATTCCCTGATATTTTTATCATAATCTTTTTGGGGCATTAGTTTTTCATTAAAAACATGGATGTCTGGTAGGCCCCTTTGTCTTAAGTTTGTGTATTTTACCATAAACTTTGTTATGGCATTGTTCATTGATTCACATTTCTCTTCCAGATTTTTCATTAAATTATTCGTAGTTACAACCTTTTTAATCTGTAAAATTGTTTCTGTTTTGTCCAATACCTGTAATTCCTCCAGTTCTGCCCTGTTCTTGCTGTTCAAGAATGTGATGAGTTTTAAAGCCTAAGCAGGCTTATCAGTTAACTCATCCTTGGTCTTTTGAATCTCTGCCTGAGCTACTAATAATAAATATCTCTACTCATATATAACCTGAATTGAAGGCCATTGAGTGTGAATGGCTTCAAATATATTTGTCCATAGATGATTTTTTACAAATGAAATCTTCTTAGTGAAACTTAGCTCTTTTTGTAAATTCTTGATCTGTTCTCCTAATCTGATTGCTTTCTGCTGATGAGTTTTAGCATTTATCAGTCCTGTCTTGTTTGTAGCTTCAAGACTTTCAATCATCTTTTTTAGTCTGTTGATTTCATTGGTTTTTAAGGACATTTCCTCCATATCTTTTACAATCTGACCTGCTCCATCTGTTTGTTGAACCTGTGTTGTAGAAGAATCTGTGGTTGAAGTAGTAGTCGAAATTACTGGCACTGCACTCGCCAGTGGTTCTTTTGGTGCTAGTTTATCTCCTAATGTGGAAGCTACTACTATGGTAATCACTGGTATAACTGAAGGAATGATAGGAGTGTCAGGTTATTTCACAGTTTCCTTCTCTTGGACAAGCTTGTCCATTTGGGATTCCATTTATTTGATCTGAGCAGTTAATTTGAGGATGAGCTTCATCATCTCTTCTTTTTCAGTTTGATCTTGAAGGATTTCTTTGGTTTGTGGATGCTCACTTTGAGGAAGCTTAATCTATTTCCTCAAAGCTACAATATCATCATTCTTTTTCTTAACCAACAATTCTGTTGCTTAAATATTTGAGGGATCATATCCCACCTGTAAAACTAATTCCTCTAAGGCTTTAATCCTTAGATCCTTGGCATATAAAGATGCCTTGTCAATATTCATCTGATCCTGCATATTAATGATGGTGTTATGTAGCTTATTTGAACTCATTGACTTGGTTGCTACTGTAGAATAAAGAATCTTTGAGCTTTTTTTGTGAAATTCAATTTGGTCTAGCTCATCGACTTTTTCTGTATCAACCTTAAGGTCCACCTTTTGATAATCTGCTGCTGTTTTTAGGTGTGGAGGTAGTAGGTTGTAGAAATGACATGATAATCTTGTTAATAGAATAATCAAAGGCTGAAAATATCCTATTTTGATTTCCAGGCTTCTGTTTGAGGAATTGAGAATATATCTCTATTTTTATTCTACCCATTCTTCTGCTTTATCTGCTTGTATTTCTCCTTGATGTCTAAATCATTTTCCTTAGCTGTTTGTGAGGAAGAGGCCTCCATATTATGCTGCTTCTTAATCATCTGTTTTTCAGCTTGATTAACTGTTAATTCCTTTTCTATTTCCATAAGTGTTTCATTGATTATAGTTGTGGCTATATCATCATTAGTTACTGGAGCATCGGTCTCATCAACATCAATGGTTACTTTCTCTTTGTCAACTGAACTAATTTAAGCCTCTTATTATAGATCATTTTGAATTTGTTTCTATAGATGTTTCTGCTGTATAACCTCCTTCCTCTCTAATTTTTTTTGCTGATGTCTCTGGCTGTTTTACAAGTTCTAGAGCCTGTGCTGTATCCATTTTACCTGCTATCTCTGTATTACTTGTTGTATCTATCGGTGTATTTTTCAGCCATTCAACTTGGTTGGAAAATTTCTCAATCTCAGGCTTAAGCTCATGTATGAAGGGAGTCAATTTGCATTTTACCCTTAGACTGCTCAGGATCCCTTGAGGATCATAGTTGCATGGAAAACTTTCTTGAAATTTAAACTCTGCTAATCTAATTGTGACTTCTTTTTCTGC
This sequence comes from Pinus albicaulis, assembly GCA_034641835.2. NCBI lineage: Eukaryota > Viridiplantae > Streptophyta > Pinopsida > Pinales > Pinaceae > Pinus > Pinus albicaulis. The sequence continues at coordinate 1,485,787,944 of CM076575.1, read as the reverse complement.
ATTTCTGTTTTTTATGATAAAGGGACCAACCTGGTTCTTTAACTTAAATTGAGTCTTTTTTCTAGCATCCATGAAGTTAATGGAATCAAAATTGAGAATTTGTCTCAAATACTCCAGTGTAAAAATTCTCATGCTCATATATCTAGGCAACTTATAAGGTAATAAGTTGGATCCAAAAATTCTTAACTCTGTATGCTTCTCATATAGATACCAATCTCCCATTTTACTCTGTTCTGAAAGTTGAAGGATTATTTTCATTTCCTCATTGATTCTGGACTGCTTTGCTTTATCCAGAATGTTCATTGTTGGATGTAGAAAAAGGTCTGAAAAATATGTGTAGGTGAAATCACTGCCCTCTCTTTTGAGCAAGGAAGTCTAGAAGATAATGGATAGAGGCTTACCCTCTAAGTCCATATTTTTTAATGCAATAGGAAACTTATCAGCTTGAAAGAATAAGAATAAGTGAAACAGATAAGATGAGTATCTAAAAACTCCTTCAGTGGGTAAAGTTATTAAGTGATGATGGATATTGTTGGCTACGAAACCAGCAAAGTTAAAAATGACTAATGGAGGCTGGCTTGGAGACAAGGTGGAAAGGAAACCTAGAATGGACTCATCAGTGTGTCCATCTGTAAAGTATCCAAGTATAAATGAGAGCATAGAGATAATATGTCTAGACCCTTCAGGGAATTTAGCAGTGGAATAAGGAGGGTTTAACTTAGGAATGTCAGGATGGGAAGGCATAAAGTTTTGAAATATCATGAAATTCTTAGGAAAGTCTAGACCTAAGTACAACTGGGTCAAAGCTTCTATAGTCAGGGGGACTAATTGAGGATCAAATTGTAATTGAAGCATTTGATTTATTGATTTTGCTGTGATAGTAAAAATGATTTCTTTATCAACATTGACTATGGCCCTTTGATCTGGATCATAATATTTTTGACATAATCTGATAAGATCTTGGTCAGGGTGGGTCAATGGAACTATATATTTTGGAAAATGAGTCTCCCAAATAGGCATTTCATCCTTGTCCAAGTATTTATCATAACACCAATTATGTATTTCCAAGAGGTTGAATTATACAATAGGATCAACAATTTTGTAGTCAATATCAGTCAATGGGAGGCTTTCTACAACAGCTACAGGGGGTTGAAGGGGATTCACTAAAAAAATAGATTTAGCAGTGAGAATTGGAGTAGATTTAACAGTTTTAGACCCTTTAGGTTTCAGAAGTTTGGATCCCTCAGGCTTAGTTAGCTTAGATCCTCTAGGTTTATCTGTGCTTTGCTTTTTAGTCATTTTGGGATACTTCTGCAAGATTAAATTGTTTGCAGGGGTATTTTTCTTTAGCACAGGATGAATTGGGGGATTTTTAAGCAAAAGATAGTCTCTGTTGGTGTTTTTTGCTCAGTTAGGCTTCTTAGAGAATGTAAACTGGGATAAAACAGGAAACAAGGGTTTCTTGAGTGAATTTTGACTGAAAAAGTTTTTTTTTTAAGTATCTTCAGGTATTAAGTCCTTCTACGTCTTTGAATTTGGTCTTCAAGGGCTTAAAACTTGAGGAAATTGGCTTCAAGGAGTGATTTTTGCAATACAGAACTTCCTGGAAAAAATTGGCCAGGGTTTGGCCTCTTTTTGGCGTTCTTAGGAAATTTTATCTGGTGAATTCTCTTAATTAAAGTCTTGGTTCTATTACCGAAGGTATAAAATTGAATTTACAGTCTTCAATTTGTCGGAAAATACCTTATGATGCAGGTATTCGGCGGTTGAAAGGGTTATCTGATGCTTTTGGTTGTTCCTGCGGTATGGTCTAGCTTACTGGTGCAGCAAAATTTCTTTACTGGTCTTGAAATAAGGAATCAGTGGTCAAATTCGATTTTTCCTAGGTATAAGTTGAAAATTTGGGACAAAGGGTTCTTACAGAGTTGAGCGGATCTTTTTCACAGTTGAAATGCACAAATAAACAACAAAAATGGTGTATCAAAGGTTTTAACCTTTGATATTAATCACCATAAATGTATTAAATGCAGGTTTCATCAAATGGAGGGAGCGGTTTTGAGTTGAAAATGAGAAAACCAGCTGTGGTTTTCACGTTCATTTCAAGCAATAAGTAGTTTTTGTTAAAACGAACGTGATCCTATGAGAAGATGCCAAGTCGCAGGAGGCGGAATGGGTAAAACGATCCATTTTGCGTTGAATTGGGCTTTGGGCGGATGATCACTTTGTGGGCGCGACATTGATCTTGCACCGTCAGATATGACAATCGGGAGCGAAGGGTCATGATCTGTTGGGAAGATGCGGCTAAGTGGGATGGTGGGACCGGGGAAATGCTATGTGCTGGGCAGTTTAAAAAGAGTTTAAACATTTTTTTTTCAATGGATAAAGGTTTAAAGTATGAGTAGGCGGGGCTTATGTATACGGGACGATATATATATAAAAAGGGGGTTATATATATGGTGCGGGCGCCTATATATATATGGGTGGAGGTGCATGAGGTGGGGTTATATGATTAATCCTAGGCTAGCCTATGTAAAGCTTGGGGCTTTACATAGCGAGGATAGAATGAAAGGAAAAGGCTTAAAAATGTGATGAATGGAGAGTATGTTTAGTTTTAAACATACATATGGGGTCGTGATTGATTTTATTATATAGTTTTTAAACCATGAAGGGTCTAATAACCATAGGGGGCGAGTTATTTCATTAAGGTTAGTTTTAGACCAAAGGGCACAATTTTTGGGTTTTTAATTTAACATGTGGATAATATCTTTGGTCTAAAATCTTTATAATAGTGGGCTTTGGGGGGTATTTAAAATAAAGGGATTTATATAGATAGGATAAGGTATTTTTAGGGAATTAATAAAGTAAGTTAGAAGTTAATATGACAAGGGGAAATGAAATACACAAAAATACACTAAATGACTAAGTAAAGTGAATAAAATAAAGCAAAGCTTTTCATTTCATGATTTCACTATTTTACTTAGGATAGAGTGTTTTTTTAAGGGTTTTTGTATGCTTTATGAATGAAGGAATTCAATTAAATGGGATTTTAGGTTTCATTAAGTAAGAAAGGGTCCTTACTTAGGAAAATGAGTTAAAAAGTGTGAATGAGGGATAAATAATGGTAAAAGGGGATTTTATCATAAGAAATCAACATTTTCCACTATCTAGTCATCGAGCCTTGGGTCCGGTCCCAACAAAAGTCAGAGAAATTATCTGAGCCTTTTTGACTGGTAGTATAGAATACTAAATACTTACAGGGGAAGGGAAATTAGTGATTTTTTCCTGGTGATGAATATTACATGCTTTTTCCGACTTCTTTCTACCTACACAACATTACTCTAACATTTTTTCTTCCTTTTAGCAGGTGCATTTAGGCTTGCAACCTTGAAACATTTATTCTTTTGAAAGCATAAACTATCTAATTATACCTTATTTCATCCAAGGGCTCAGATTAAACTGATGAGCTCCTCATTATTATCTACCTATCTACTGATTTGTTAGGATTAAATTGTCTGACAAAACTTTATTCACTATCTAAAACATGGTAATTGAAAACATGACAAGTCAAGATTAAATAGTTTAACTCATCATGGATTATGGCATTTATTGACACTCTACCATAATCATTTGCAAAAAGTAAAAAGTAGTGGCATTTGGACTTGCACACTTTCATGTTTTATTTTCATCTTTTTCTTTTGGGGTCTATTTTTTTTAAGTCCTTTGATCTTTCTTTTAGGACTTTTTACCCACTTTTTGATTTTTTTTATTATTATTTTTATTTTTTCAAAATATGGGAAAACAACTTGTAGAAAGAAAGGTATGTACATATTTTACGAGACTATCAAAATTCAATTCAAAATTTTGAATCCTATATTTATAGGACCCTAACAGTAAATTCCATCTCTTCTTCATGTTCATAGTTGCATTATTTTTCTGTCTTTTGTTTTTGTTGTTCATGTTCATAGCTGCATTATTGAATGGATGCTATTTAATCGAATTGAACAGTTGATGTTTAATTCAATTGAACGATCGTGTTTTGTGTTTTTATTTTGTTGTTCAAACCTTTAAACGATTGCTGTTCAATCCAATTGAACAATTGATGTTCAATTGAATTAAACAACTACTATTCAATTAAATTGAAAAACCATGCTTTTGCGTGTCTATGTTTTTTGTTCAAACCTTTGAACGACTGCTGTTCAATCCAATTGAACAACTGATGTTTAATCAAATTGAATAGCTGCTATTAAATTCAATTGAATATCCATGCTTTTGCGTGTTTAATTTTGCTATTCAAACTTTTGAATGGCTGTTGTTCAATCCAATTGAACAACTGCTGTTCAATTCGATTGAACAACCATGTTTTGCGTGTTTATTTTTGCTGTTCAAGCCTTTGAACGACTGTTGTTCAATCCAATTGAATAGCTGCTGTTCAATTGAATGGAACAACTATTTTTTTCCTCTTTTCTCTCTAAAGCATGTTTTTTTCTTTTCTTTTTTTGGATGACCTCTTTTTGAATATCCACTCCTCTTTACACACCCTTGCCATACAAGCCTTTTTTGAAAGGGAATTGGCACTTGAAGAGGAGAAAAGCAATGATACTACTAATATGGTGATCCTTTGGAACTTTGATGGAAATCTCTACTCCGGAAGCTGGCATGGTTTATCTATGTAATGAAGAGTCAAACATATCCTGTTCAAACATGCTATCACACAATTCATTTTCATGGTCTTATGTTGGTATATATTTCTACACTCTCAAGTAGTAACTCTCCTTGACATGAGGATAAAGGAATAAAGAATATTAATTGTATTGGAATTCTTTTTACTTCTCACACCATCCCTAGCTCTTAAGGAGTTAATGAGCCTCCCTTCATCTATAAAGAACAAGAAAATATTATGTGTATATGAAAATTTTTAAGAGAGAATAGGGGGTCTCATCACGAGCCAACCTACCATCATCATAAGGATTTATCAAGTGTCATGCTCACAATGGCCAACACACCAGGGTAATGACCTTCTCGACAACTCAAACTGCTTGAAGGACATGAGGTATCATCATGAGCCGGCCTGATCACTCTGTTACAATACCAGTGAGTGGCACTGTGACCATCTAGCCACAACACTAGCACAATGTTCTCTCCATAAAACAAACAAAATGAAAAGAAGAAAATATTATGTTTATATGAAAATTTTAAGAGAGAATAGGGGGTCGCATTACGAGCCAACCTACCATGATAATAAGGGTTTAACAGGTGACATGCCCACAATGGCCAACACACCAAGGTAGTGACCTTCTCGATAGCTCAAACTGCTAGAAAGACAGGAGGTATCATCACGAGCCGGCCTGATCACTCTATTACAACCCTAGTGAGTGGCACTTTGACTATCTGGCCACAACACCAACATAGTGATATCTCTATAAAATAATCAAAATGTCTACTTTTACATAGAGGATTCTGGCTCATTTGCGGGTTAAAATAGAAACCCTATTGAGGCTATGAACGCCTACTGGTAGCAGTGGCTCTGCTTGTGGTATGGAATTATTCTTCTAACAATAGCCAATTACTTTTATATATGCCTTATTTCCTATTAATCCATTACCAAGATAAACACACTACTTGAATAAGTGTTATAACTATCTACCCGCATAATTATCTAAGAATGAATGAATTATCTTTTCATGTTTGAAATAAGGGATGGCAACATCAATCATAATCTGAAACTGTCATGCTTCCATCATGCTACACCATCAAAATAGGACATCTTGTCATAATAATTGCTATCCGGATTTTCTCCTCTTCTTCAGTCATTTCCACCTGATGTACAGTTATGATGATTACTGATTTCTGACCCTTGCCTCACATGCATTCATGATTGTTTCAATATTTCCTCTTTTCTTGAATTACAAGGCACATACGCCTTCTCTCGTACAGTTGTGATTACTGATCTTTGACCTTTGCCTTGAATGCATTCATGATTGCTGCAATCTCTCTTTTGTGCTTAAGGACATGGACGCCCTTCTCCCGAGGGAGGGGATGCAAATATCCATAATGAATAAGCATGTGAATTCCATGCACAACTTCCTTTGGATATGCTGATGGGACTAAAATATAATTGCATTTATGATATGAGGTTGCATTTTTTTACTTGCATGTAGTGTTTTGTTTTAACCAATAGGGTCGGAAGAAACGCAGACAGAAGGAGAAGTTTGTTCACATAACACATCAACCATGGGAGGGATTTCTCTCCAAAATCAACCCAAAACCTTCCAAATATCAGAAGTAGCTCGCACCATTCTCCAACAAGTTTGCTGGTTTTCATATCTACACAGACTACAAGGGTTTAGCACAGAGATAAAAATCGAATTACTGCAAAACCTGCGGGAGGGACATACCATACTCAGAGGAAGGATTATTCCGATCATTTAGGATATCATCGCTGAGGTCTCCGGACTACTAAAAAAAGGAGAAATATGGATTGAAAAACATGTTCTCCTACATGAATCAATCTAAGTATACCAGGACCCAAGCAAACCATTAGAACGAAAAGGAAAGGGGATTAACCCTGCATCTTTACAGCAACCCTGGCAAGAATTGGAAGTGTTCATACAAAGATACATCACATGCAACGGATGCCAGGATGTGGCAAAGTCTTACCAACTTAAAATATTAGCTGTTATCAAGCGAAAAATTTTAGTTAACTTGCCTTCTTTTCTAAACTCTGTATTGCACAATACTGCTGTTCAAATTAGAAAATCCAAAAACCCCTTAGTAGTTGTCAACCACCATGGCCTAATTAAATTGATCATCATTCATGAGCTAAAAAAACACCAGATATCTTGGGACAACTTCGTTAATGCTGCCCTGCCTGCCCTTGAGGAAAACCCTGTCAGAATAGAGATTAAATTCCCGAGAATAACCATACCCAGGAAAGCAAGAGGGAAAACGACCTATGTGTCGACCACGGAACCAGGGAAACATAGACGGTCTGAAAGGCTGCAATTACGACAAGACACCTCTAAATTTCCAGATGAGGCGGGACCATCCCATACACCACCTTCAAGCCCTCAAAATATATCCCTACAAGACTATGAAGAAGAAATCACTCAAGTTCTTGAACAAATGAGAGTATCTCGTGAAATTGGAAGCCCATATGAATAATCTGAGGGGCAGGGGAACCTGTTCAACTAGTCTGCCACTGCCAGCAGCTCTGGCCACACTGAAATCTTACCTCACTAGGATGAATTGTAAGCTTCAAGGATTTTACCTCCCATTGAAAATGAAGGGATGAGTAGGGAAGATCAGGAAAAAGGAATAACTTAATCTGGAAGCTAGTCAGGAGACACTGTTCTATTAGAACAAAATACAAGAATTGAAAATGTCCCCCTAATGCCTGAAGGAAATGCTATTTCACCCAGCCAGGACGTTAATGTTGAAATAAATTCTTGTACGCCTGAAGAAAACACCATTGCTAGAACTGTCACAACCATTTCCGAAACCGAAGCCATTGCTCCTCCTTCTCCTGCCAAAACTAAGCCAAAAGAAGAATCAACTGAGATTAAGTTCAGGAAAATGAGCAAGAAGTGCAAGAGGTTGAGAAAAATAAAATATTTGAGGAAACAGTTGAAAGAAGAAAACAAGGCTCGGAAGCCTGAGAATAAATTGGCTACCATGGGTACCCAAACAGATTTTGTTGCCCAAATGGTAGAGACTGCTGAAATTTTTGTACAGACTGACCTAAAGGACAAAGCTGAAGCCTCTGTACAGACCAATTTAATAGACATCATTGAAGCTGCTATACAGGCTGAGTTAATGAATAAGGCTAAAGCCTCGGTAAAAACAGAGTTGGTACTCACTACCGAAGCCTCTTTGCAGACTAATATGGAACTTACAGAAGATAAGGGGACTCAAACAGAAGAGACACTTGCCTAAACTCCCCTAGTAGAAAAGGCTGCCAATCAGAAGATGCACAATGAATTAATTCAATTCCAACACGAATTGGCCCAGTGCAGAAAGGAAATAGTTCCCTTACAGGAAAATCAGGCACTACTGAAGCGGTTTAAAGACCTTTCTACAACTGAGGATGAAACATTTTCTCAACTTAGGGAAGAAAGGACAAAAGTAAAGAAAGAACAAGAGCAAGTGGAACAAGCTAAAGAGAAAAGCAGTATATTTTTCTCTCTTTACTCAGATGTATTAACTTGCAAGGCACCAGCCACTAACTATGCTCTATTCTTAGTGGAACGATATTTATTGTTGAAAGTCAAGGCTGTCAAGGTAGGGAAGCCCACCACTTTCAAAACAATTGAGGAATTTGTCGAGTGCTGCAATGAGAAGGATGAGTAGGTCGAACATCTCTTGTGTGAATTATATTTACATAATTTATTTCTAGAGGCAGACAAGGACGTTAATCCCAACCCCTTCATAGGGGACGTTCAGTTCCAGGCCTTACTATATTTTTCTAAAAACCAAACTTGGTGGGCTAAGGCCTACAACACTTTTTAGAAAAGAGAGCATGGACTAGACCTATGGGTCAGGGGGGAACCTACTAAACCCCTATACCAGTTTACCCAACATAAGAAATTCATGCAGCGGAAGGGAGTGATATCCAATTTGGGACCGATTCACAGAGATTTTGTGCAGAATGGGTGAGCATACTTCCAATACATTCAAGAAGAAGCATTAGCAGCATCCAAATAGAGATGGCTAGCCTCTACAAATAGTGTGAAGAACAGAGAGCCATTTGGTTACCAGAACTTCAAAGCTACTACCTCCAGGTTCCTTCTGTACAACAACCTAATTTTGAACATGGGTCCTACATGGATAGGATGCAGATACAGGTGCCCCCTCATCTGGTAACCCCTTGAAGACTATCATCATGATTATGATTTACTAAAGGGGCACACCATTGCAAAATTTGCAAAGATCAAACAGAGGCATGGCTTCAAAATTTACAAAGAAGAGGTATACCCTGCATATTATTTAACCCAGCTACACCTCAACCATTTGTTTGCACGAGGACCTGCAAAAAGGTAAGCAGGGGAGTATGTTGGGCCAAGAAAAAGGTATGTTTCACCCCCATCCTTATGATGATTTGTCATGCACTTTTATATATTTTCCCTTCATCTTAGAAATAAAGTAAGGGAAAATTATGCAAAATTGAGGCAGAATGGATTAGTAACAAAAGGAGTGTTCAATAACTTCAAAAATAATTTGTCATTGCCCTTATTGAATGTGAAGTAAAACAACCAAACTGCTAAACGGATGACCGAAAGCCAACAAGAAAGGGAGGCAGACAGAATCATATCGGCTCTTAGGAATCAGCGGAAGATGGAAAGGTATGACCACACTTGGAGTACTCAATCGACAATCATGAAGCAGCAGGGTCCCATAATGAGAAATATCCGTTACTACTCTGGAATTCACCTTTAAGCTATAAAAGGCCAAAGAATGAACAAGAAAAATAGTTCTTGTAATTTAATCTTTCCGTAATAAACGTACTCAGACAGAATCGCCAAGTTTTGTACTAATTTATTTCTCAGTGAATTAATGAAGAATTTGGCATTTTTGGAATAGACAACTTCTGAATATTCCTTAGCAGTAGGCTTCTAGTGGCTTTGGGCCCAACCCTGGGGGTTCTTCTGCTACCTCTGTGCTTTATGTTTATTTACATAATTTTCCTTTAGGGATTATCCATTGCATTTCATAATATATCGTTGAATTGGCTAATTGCGAGAAATAAATGTTATATCTTCCTTTTTACTAGACTAGTTTACCATTCAAGTTCTTTCATTTGAATTCAATGCTTTTACAATTGTTAGTTTAGTTCCAACAATTGATTGTTGTTCAATTTTTCATATAGTTGACGTTGATCTTTTCATCATCATTATGAGAATTTGGTTGATTTTTAATTCAGAAGGATGTTATTAGTTGATTAAAAGAGAATTCCATTGAAAAATCTAGAATAATTGATTGATGTTCAATTTGATTAGACTTGTTGTTCAATTCACTAAAGTTTCTGTTCCATTCCTCAGAGCGTGCTGTTCAATTGCAGTTTATTCTTTTTAGTATTAAGTAGTTATTTATGCATAGGCTTAGAACAAATTTAGCTCCCTTGAATAATCAGAAGCATTTCATAATTCACTTCCAAGTTGATTTGATTGAACTTCGAGAATTCGGTGATCTTCCTTATGACAATTTAGAGTAGTTGTCCCGCGATGTCACTTGCATAAACTGTGCTTACACTCTTGAAATAACAAGACTTTCCTTAGGTTGATAATTAATGAAAAGCATTGAGGTTACCTTTAAACAGTCACCTTTATGACCCAATAGTTACAAGGACATATTTAAGAAAAAACTGGATCTGTAACCCCTAAGTAATTGTTGACACAAGGGTGGAAGATCCCTTCAAACTTTAGGTTCCCTTGTCACCACATAAGTATATCTGATCCATATAAAATTTTAGGGGTGAATATTATGCCATGGGCGAAATTTAAGGGGTTTTATATTTTGGAGGGGTAGATTTTTCATATTATATCCCGTTTATATAGTTAGCACAAAAATGATTTAAAAAATAAATATTTATTATATTTTCGCCAATGAAAAATAAGGGCAAATAAACCTCCAAGCCCCAATTTTCCTGGTTTTCAGGGTGAATTTGCTTCAATCGCCTCGATTTCATGTTAGACTTGATTCAAATCCTTCAATTTCCAGGAATGGCACTGGTTAGGGGCTATTTCACTCTCTACCATTCCTAGTTATTGAGGGCAAGGTTGAATTCAGGGGTTTTTGATTGGATTAGATTCTTCTATAAATTTGTATCTATGCAAATTCCTTCTGAGGCTAAGATGCCTTACTCTGAGGTAGAAGAAAAGTATTTTCTTGATGTGATTTTTTTTTTTTTTTTAGGCTGGAAGTCTATGCAAGTTCATCTCAAAGGTTGTCGAAGATTTCCTGGGCCTCAAGCAGCCACAGGGCCTAATTCAGGTAACAAGCTCCTCCTGAAGTGATCCGTGATAATTCGAAGTCCTGAAGCAGTTCTATAACAGAGGTCAGAGGGTGATCCAAGAAATTTCGAAGATCGAGTTAACTTCTTGAGGCAACTTTGTGGGTCCTGTAGCAGGTTCAAGTCCTTGAAGCAATACATGTCATATAAGCAGAGCATGACATGAAAATTAAGCATAGAACTTAGATACCTTGAGTAGAATAGGTTTCATGTAGGTTTTAGCAATCAATAACATCTGAAATATCTGGTTATGGTATCATTTCAATTGTCAAGTTGGTTCTGTCTGTCACCAATAAACATGAACAATAATATTGTGCCAAATTGTTGTATGGAATTGATGAATAATATAATGTACTATTAGATTTATTGCTATTGTTGATTGGAGTTTATATGCTATATTGCTCAGTTTAGTTTATTATATCATTGAGAAGCTAATACTGTTCATTGAAGAATGCATTATTTGCATTGCTTTGGAAAATGAAATTATGTTGAAACCCTAGTATCCTAAAAAACTAGTGCAATGTTGTAATGTTGAATATTTTTGAAGTGAAAATAAAATAAAATAAAATTAAAAAAATAAAATAAAATAAAAACATCAAATTCTCTAGCTGGGTGTTATGTATAATAGTGAAATGAGCAGCAACAACAACATTAAGATGGAATAAAAGGGAGCATTTACTGTATAATACTGAAATGAGCCGCAACATCAAGATGGGATAAAAGGGAGCATTTTGATATGAGTAACAGGTCCATTCCACCTCAGTACATTTCCCTTTGGATGTACCACGAAGCTCAAGAAAATCCAAACTCAAAATAGGGAAATTTGAACATAAAGTCATATCCCTACCAGAGTATGGATGCGTCTGCAGATACTTGCAACAACATTATTTCTTGGCTTTAGATTTTACAACAACATCTCTTTGCATATTTGCTGATTTGATTACCTTGGATGATGATGCCTTTTGAGAATATTTGGATGCGATTTTTTCATAAACAACTCGGTCAATGGACAAATCTATGATCGTGAATTCAATTCAGTTATTCAAGTGAGTAGAAAGACAATGGGCTGTGTATTTATGATTTTCATGAAGGCCCCAAAACTCATTTCTAGCACAATGGATATGTAAAATTGTTTCATTTGTTTTTTGACACACAATTATGAGTTGTTTGTAATAAAAGGGCTCAAATATTTATCCAAAATATGGTGTGAATGGCCAAAGAAACCATTACAGGGCAACACGTCTTAGAACCAATATTTTGATAATTTCACATGGGGAAGCATTGGTCTCTTCACAATGGCTAGGTTGTTTTGGTTCTTCGTGACATGTCATAATTAATTCAGAACACTATAAATGATGATTCTATGTTGTCTATTCTCATCATAAATATTGATCCCAAAAATGCTTTACACCAACCTCAGAAGAAAAATGATAGAGTTGAAATTGTTGTTATCTTGGCCAGGCAGTCTAGAACAAAATCCATGGTTTCAGAAATTGGTGCAGTCAATGATCTGTCTAGGAATTTAAGGAAAATTATTTAGGCCACAATGGAGGTTATGGGCCCACTGGAGGCTGGCTGGTACATGTATCTCCAAAATTTCTTAAGGCATGCTGGGCCACTGGCTTTGATAAGGGAACATGTTACTCATGGGTAACAATGTGGTAGCATGATAGAATTGAAATTATTTTTAATGATGATAAGGGAAATAGAACCACTCCTTCCATGTTTTCTTTCACCCCGTTATAAAGATTAGTTGGAGCTTCCACAAAAAATTAGGTGTCAACTAATCCTCAAAACTCTATCTTCATTGCCAAGAGACTCATCTAAGGGTGATACAAAGATCCTCGTGTACATAGTGGCACAATACACTGCCCCTTCACTGTTGGTTTAGGAAAAAATGGTTAGCCCATCATCCAAGTGGAGTACAAAGGTGAGACAAAATAGTTTGCAGCTGAGGAGATATATTCTATGATTTTAATGAAAATGAAAAATATAGTTGAAGGTTTTCTGGTTTGTGATGTGAAAAATGTGGGGCTCACTATGCCTACCTATTTTAACATGTCCTAGAGGTGGGCTACCAAATATGCGACAAATGTTGTTGGTCTTAGTGTAATGAAAATTATTAACAAACCACCAGTACTACAAGTATAGAATATGGATTTCACACAGATGTTTATTCTTCCAATAAAAATAATATAATCCTGTTTTTAACTTAGGTGGAGGCATGTTCTAAATATACATTCTTAAATGTTTATGGTGGTAAATTTGAGGTGAAGGAAAACATGTTATTCATTCATTGTGTTCGACACTTCAAAATAAAAATCAAGAAGCAGTTGAGAATGAGTACCATAAGTCTTCAGAGACTTCATTCAGAATGTGAGAAGTAAAAGAGAATTCTATCTTTCAAAATGTAGCCTGATATATATTGATTGTCTCTACAAAGGATTATATTTTGACATGAATATCACAATACCTAAGGAAATTTTTGTACCTGATTTCAAACATAAGACACGGTTTTTGCGTGTGACCTGAAGACATTGATGTGCATCTCAAATAGTAAAACTAATTGTACCTATACAATACTTAAGCCAAAACACCCTTTGTCAT